>WOXC01006793.1:172500-772500 GCA_011680675.1 Gymnobelideus leadbeateri | reverse complement strand
CTTTTAAGTAGGAGTAGGATTAGATGGCCACCCAGGTCATAAGCATTTTTGATTCTGGGCCTCTTCTTTTATAAATTTCTTTTTTATTCTGGTTCTCAGCTCAAGCACCATCTCTTTCTATTCCCCACCTGCCCCCACCTCCTACTGCCCCAACATTGCTTTGTATTTTGTACATATTTCAAATACTTATATTGTATATGCTGTATAGGGAGTCTCCTGCTGTGGAATATAAACTTCCTGAGGGCAGGGACTCACTTCAGTCTTTGTAGCCTCAATGACTGGCACATAGTAGGTGCTTAATAAATACCTGCAGATCGATCATGCCATTTCCCTGCTCCAGACCCTACAAAGGCTCCCTGTTGTCTGCCCCATCTGATCCAATTAGAGGGCTGGACAGAGAGGCAGGAAAACCTGAACCTGTGCCTAGTACACAGTCTCACTAGTTGACCCTGGGCAACTTATATAGTTGCCCTCAGTCTCAGTTTCCTCATCTGCCAAATGGGGATAATAATATCACCTACCTCCCAGGTTACTGTGAGGATCAAAAAGTTAGCACATGTGAAGGGATTGGCAAACCTTAAACCGTCATCATCACTGTCATTGTCACCACCATCACCACCACCACCACCCTCATCATTATCATCATCATCTCTGACTTTCAAGGTTCTCCATGCACTGTACTTGGCCTTAGGAGATCTGGGTTCAAGTCCCCAGCTCCTCGCTTGTGTGACCCTGGGCAAATCCTTTATCTGAGCCTCAGTTATCTCATCTGTGGGAAGATGTGGGGAAAGCTAAGATTTGCCTTATCTCTCTTGTCAGCTTCCCTTATTAGAATGTAAGATCCTTGAGGGTAGGGACTGTCTTGCTTTTATTTGTATTCCCAATATTTAGCACAGTGCCTAGTACACAGGAAGCACTTAGCATTCTATCTATTTCTCTCTCAATTTCTATCAATCAATATAAGCTATCATCTATTTCTATTTCTAGCTCGATAATCATCTTCTATCTCTATCATCCATTTTTATGTCTATCAGTTTCTCTATATAGCTTTCATCTATTTCTATCAATAATATTTCTTTTTTGGAGGGAATCAGGGTTAAGTGAATTACCCAGGGTCACACAGCTAATAATTATTGGAGACCAGATTTGAACTCTGGTCCTACTGGCTCTAGGGTCAGTGCTCTAGCCACTGTGTCATCTAGCTGCCCCCCATAATCCATCAATCATCTATATTCTATCTCCCAATCATCTATAAATTATTTCTATCTCTTTATTGTTTATCTATCTTCTACTTTTTCTATCACTCATTTCTATCTTTATCACTCTATCTTTATATTTCTATCATCTATTCAATCATATTTCTATCTTTAACATCTATTTCTTTATATATCTATATATATCTCATTTCTCTCTGTTTCCCTTCCCTCCCCACCCTCTTATCTGTCTACATCACAGAGCTTTTGTGAAAAAAAAAAGACACATGTCAGTGTGGCTGCCCAAAGATATTACTTTCGTTTCTTCTGCCTCTTCCCTCCTTCTTCCTCTCAGCCTCTGTCTTCCTTCTCCTCCTGTTTCTCTCTTTTCTTCTCTCCCTTTTCCTGCCAGGGACAGTGATTAATGAGACTGCCTTTGGCTGGTGAAGCTTGAGATCCCTGGGGAGCCTGGCTTGCTAACTGGCAGCAGCTGGAGCACAAGCTGCTCCAACTTGCCCCCTCCTTCTATATCTGGGTACTGGGCACCATGAGCCATGCGGAGGTCCTTTAGCCCACTCTGTCTTCACCAAGCCCTGGGCACTTGGATTATTCTGGCTGCACCCAGTAGGGCTGGTCCTAGAGGTTTCTCTAGATCCCATAAGATAGGATAGAAATTGAAGCCATTATGATTATTTTTAAGAGACAGAGATTGACCCTATGATTTCATTGGTACAGGAGATTCCTGGATGAGAAAATTCCCTCCACCAATGCAGGTTGGCACCTTCTCTGTGACTTATAGTCTTGGCGAGTTGTTTAGGTCACTAAGAGCTTAAATGACTTGCCCAGGATCACACAGCTAGTATGTGTTAAAGACAGAAGGCTGAGCCTCCCAGCTATCCATTCTATCATCCTGCTTCTCATGGTCATTATTATTGGAGAGAATAGTGTGGCTTTCACTAAAGTGCTCTTTCCAAACCTAATTGTAGGGGTGACCCTGGGCTCTTGAAGGCTGTGCCAACTGAGTGCTAGTGATGGTAAGGACCACTAGGCTTGGAAGACTTGGAGGACAGGTTGGTTGATGTTGGTTATCAGAGGACCACCAGATTGGCTGGGGCAGGGGAGGAGGCAATAATTTCTGTCTTTGTTCTTGTTCTTCTCTCTCATTGGAACTGGACACATCTCCCAAGCTTGGCATCCAATGCAGACATTTCTGAAGGAGGTCTAAAAGTAATTTGAATCTACTTCCTCATCTTCCCAGAACCCTGCTCTTTTGAGGCTCAGCTCAGACACCGCCTCCACCACACAGCCTTCCCTGATTACCCCCCAGCTGAAAAATACCATCTCTTATCTCACATTTTCCTAGAGGTGGCTCTCCTCAGATGGTACAGTAGAAAAAGAGAGCGGTGACTCTTTAGTCAAAGGAAGGCGGCTCAGATCCTGTCTCTGATGCTCATTAGCTGTATCACCTTGGACAATTCCCTCTTCTCTCTGAGCCTCAGTTTCCTCATCTGTGAATTGAGGAGAGGTTTAACTCTCTACTTTTTGTGTGGGGGGGGGGCGAGGAGAGAAGGGAGACAGAGAGAGAGAGAGAGAGGGAGAAAAGAAGAAGAGAGGGAGACAGAGACAGATACAAGGGGAGAGAGAGAGAGAGAGAGAGAGAGAGAGAGAGAGAGAGAGAGAGAGAGAGAGAGAGAGCCAGCACTTGGGCAAATCACATAATCTCCTAGGGCTTAGTGTACTCATCTGTAAAAGTTATGGGGAAAGATCACTTCTTGAGGTCCCTTCCCATTCTAGACCTATGACCCCCACAATCTCTCTGAACCTCAGCTTGTCCTCATGATTGTGCAAGATGCCTTCTAAGGTTCCCCTCAAGTTCTAAATCCTATGAAACCTCTTTCCACTGTCCCTTCACATAGACATCACATAATCTCTTTGGTCTCAGTTTCCTCAATTGATAAAATTAGGGGGTTGGTCTATAGGACCTCCGAAATACTTTCCAGTTTTAAATTTATCTTGTTATGACCTGGGCCCAAATTCTGCCTCTGAACCTACTGGTGCATGATCTTGGCCTGCTCTGGACCTCAGTTTCCTCACCTGTACAATGATGGAGATGAGGTCCTTTCAGGGTCTAAATTTTTTGATCTAAGGCCCCTGTACTTGCTCCAGGTCTCCTCCACAGAGCAGTTCAGAGATGACCCTGTGATGGCAGATATGCTCTCCTCCCCCCTCCCTCTCACCGCAGACTCCTCAGAGACATCCCATCTTACCCAGGTGGAACAGATGCCCTGGTACTCAGGACGGCCACACGCTGAGTCCCCGGCCGGTTCAGGTTGTTTTGTCTGGAGAGCTGGCCACCACCAGGAGCGCTCTGGCTCCGAGAAAAGTTGCCCCCTGGAGCCCCACCAGGTGACCGCCCGGGTTCCCCCTTGGCCGCCCCTCCCACGGGGCCAGTGCCCCCAGCCCACAGTGTAGTCCCGGTCCCATTGAAGGTGTTACTCTGGCGCACGGGCAACGTGCCCGTCCCCGCGCCATTGCCCGAGGCCTGGTACATCTTCCTCCTCTGTGAGGCGAGGATGGCATTCGAAGCAGCTCGGGTACTGTTAACTAGCAGGCACTGCTGGCACGAACACGGCTGGCCCGAGTTGGCGCCCACCGGCCAGGACTGGGACTTGGGGATGGAGCCAATGGTCAGCGGGTAGGCGAGGTCCATGCGCCGCCGCACCCGCCTCTTCCTCTGGGTCTGCCGGTTCATCTGAGACATGCTGTTGAAATAAATTACGTAGCCGAAGCCCAGTGAGGAGAGGTCCAGCCAAGGATGCTGTTTCTCATAGGCGTTCTGGATGGTAATGCAGATGTCCATATCGTACGGCGTCCAGGAGCCGCCGTCGTTCTCCCACTCCCACACGATGCCCTTCCCGGGCGCCGAGGATGGGTCGTAAAAGTTCCTTCGGACTGGCCGCATCGTTCCTGTCGGGAAAAGGAGGCACAGCCGTGAGCCTGAACCAAGCCCTACCTGCCAGCGTGCCCCTGCCTCCATCCATCAAACCGCGGTGGAAGCGGAAGGCAAACCAGTCACTCCTCATTTGTAGAGGAGGGAGTTGGAGCTCTAGGTGACCTCTACCCTTCAAGTTCTACATCTAAGGTCCTATGGTCTACGTGGGCGCTACTGCCACCTGGAGTTGGAAAGAACTGAGGTCAAATGTGTGACCTTGGTCAAGTCACTTAAGTTTATCATCTGTAAAGTGTGCACACTAATAGTACCTATCTCCCAGGGTTTCAGTGAGGATAATATTTGTAAAGCAAAGTCTTTCAGAAACCTTAAAGCACTATATAAATGCTAGCTAGATATTTTCTCGGTTCCAATCCTGGGCCTCAGTTTTCTTATCTATAAAGAGTTGGACTAGAAGGCTTCTTGGTCCATGGGAATGAAAGGAGACAAAGGATCTGGGCTCAGACCCTGCTTGTGCCACTTACTAACTGAATGAAACATTAGCCAAAATGTGGAAATATGCTTAACACGATTGTACATGTATAACTTATATCAGAGCGCTTGCTGTCTTGGGGAGCGGGGAGAGGAGAGAGGAGAGAGGAAGGGAGAAAAATTTGGAACTCAAAAATTTACCGAAGTGACTGTTGAAAACTATCCTTTACATGCTATTAAGGGGAAAAAGAAATATTAGTCGTCATTAAACTCTTCTGGGACTCAGTTTCCTCATCTGTAAAAGGAGAGGGTTTGACCATTCCAGCCCTAAATGTAGGATCCTGTGATTTGAGAAGCTTTCCAGTTCTAAATCTGTGATCCCATATGCCTCTTACCTCCCACAGATACTACAGATCTCTGCCCTCCAGGAGGTCACCCCAGGGGTATGGACAGAAGGAAATGATTACGAGAAGGAAAGCACTAGAATTAAGATAAGTTGGGGAAGGCTTCCTATAGAAGGTGGGATTTTAGTTGGGACTTGAATGAAGCTGGGGAGGCCAGAGAAAGTATTCCAGGCATGGGGGACTGACAGAGAGAATGTCCAAGGTTGAGAGGCGGAGTGTTTTCCAACCCTCTCATGTTACGGATCAAAATTCTAAGCTCTAGGGAAGGAAATGAACTCACCCCACCCAGGTCACACAGCTATAACATGGCAGAACCAGAGTTAGTCTGCTGATTCTGATATTAGATCCAGGAGTCTTCCCACTATATTATACACTTTGCCTGCTGGGAATGGGAAGCAGGGCACAGGGACCTGGCCCTCCAACCTCACATGTCTCCAGGAGTCCATCAGGGATCTCAAGTGAACATTTCCTATGTATCCAACACTGTGATAGGTACTGTGGGAGATCAGAGATGTATGGGACCTAGTCCCTGTCATCAGACAATATATAATCTAGCCTAAGAGACAACAACATACTCATAGGAAGGAGAGAAACAATGGAAAACCCTGGGGTCCTTCATGAGGAGGGCAGAGAAGGTAGAAAGATCAGTGTGGGCTTTACAAAGGGCTCCAAAGCATCACAGCCAGAAGGGACCCAAGAAGCAATTGGACCTAACCCCCTCAATCTGATAGAGAAGATGCAGCAAGGAAGACCCAGAGCAGTTACTCATTCAAGACCAGACAATCACAGTATTTGTGTCTCCATGAGCCCCTGGTCTTCCCCATTGGTCTTCCCAGACCAATGCTCTCTCCACCATGACTCTACCAGAGTATCTTGGTGTAATGGAAAGAAGGCCAGATTTGGATGGAACCAGAGGTGAAATAGGAATCCTAGTCTCAGGCCCTTACTAACCGGGTGCCCTTGGAAAGTTGTTTCAGCTCTCTGGGCCCCTGTTTTCTCTGGGGTGAAATTAGAGGATTGGGTTAGAGCCCTTTAACCTCTGGATTTATGATCCCATGATGTCCTTGGGTCACATTTTCCTCATTTGTAAAATGGGATGGTTAGCTACCCTCTGAGATGTCCTCCAAGCCTAGATCCATGGTCTCATGATCAGCCTTGTGGCCTGGGATTGATCACTCATTTATTCTCCAGTACATGATTCACTCAGCTATCATATTAATCTTCCTAAAGTATAGACTTGACCATTTCATCCCCCATTCTATAAATCCCAGTGGCTCTCTACTGCTTCCAGGGTTAAATATAAAATCCTCTGGCATTCAAAGCCCTTCACAAATTGGCTCCCTCTCGTCTTTCCAGTCTACTTAGACCTTATTCCCTGACATTTACTCTGCTGACACTGACCTCTAGGCTGTTTTTCAGACACGATCCTCCATCTCCTTACTGTAAGCATTTTCCATGGCTGTCTGTCCTTAATGCCTGGAATTCTCTCCCTCCTCATCTTCACTTGCTGACTTCTCTGGCTTCCTTCGTCACAGCTAAAATCCCACCTTCTATGAGAAGCCTTTGGGGAGGTAGTTAACGCAGCGGAGTCAGGAAGATTCATCTTCCCAAATTCAAATCTGGCCTCAGACACTCACTAGCTCTGTGACCCTGGGCGAATCACTTAGCCCTGCTTGCCTCAGTTTCCCTCATCTGTAAAATGAGCCAGAGAAGGAAATGGCAAGCCATTCCAGTGTCTGCCAAGAGAACCCCAAATGGGGTCAAATAGTCAAGACATGACTGAAATGACCAAACAACAACAAAATGAGAAGCCTTTCCTGATTCCTTTTCTTGCTACTGCCTTGTCTCTATTGATGATCTCCAATTTATCCTGCAAATATCTTGTCTGTACATAGTTGTTGTCATGTTGTCTCCCCAATTAGGTTGTGAGTTCCTTGGGAGTCATCTTTTGCCTTTCTTAGTATCCCCAGGGTGGCATGGTGCCTGGCACAAAGTAGGCACCAATAAATGCTTATTGACCAGCTTCCTTTCTTTCATTTGTTCATTCATTCACTGGACATTCATTAAGTACCAAAGAATTGTGTGCAGAGCATTGAGTGTACGAGGTACTGAGAGAGACAAGGTTTAGAAAAGACAGGATCCCTTCCCTCATGAAACTTAAGGTCTGGTGGGGTCAAATAGGGAGGACATTAGTAAGCAAAGGGACCAGGGTGGGCTCCATAGATGAGCTGGTCTTTGAGTAATAACTTAAAGGAAAGCTAAGATTTTCAAGAGGAAAGGCATTTCAGACACAGGGAATAGTGGTGTGTGTGTGTGTGTGTGTGTGTGTGTGTGTGGCTTGAGTGCACACAAACGCTGTGGAGAGGGGATAGGTGTATGTATTATGAGATAAAGTTGGAAAGGCAGGGTGATGTCATGTTCTGGGGAAAACCAAATGCCAAGCATAGGAACATGAACCCAGGAAGCAATCAAGTTGAGGAGTTTTGAGCAGAGGAGAAATGTACCCTAATCCACATGTTAGAAAAGTTTGGTCCCATTAGACTGCAGAGAGATTAACAGGTAGGAAAATGTATTAAACAGGAAAGTATTGGCAATAGTGGGAGTGGGTGGTCATGAAGACTGATATGGAGGAGGGTCAGTAGGGATGAAGGGAAGGGGAGAGAAGTGAGAAATGTGGAGGAGGTAGAATTGTCAAGTGGGTCAAATCCCATCTCTTCCACTTACTACCTGAGAGACCTTGGGCAAGTAATTTCCCTCTCAATTTCCTTTAAATTCCTCATCCATAAAAATGAGAGGGTTGAACTTAGATGGTCTTTTAGGTCCCTTTGACTTCTGTAACAAAGAACTTATGAACCTACAATCCAATATAAGAGATGGGGGGAAAGATATTAGGAGAGAGAGAGAGAGAGAGAGAGAGAGAGAGAGAGAGAGAGAGAGAGAGAGAGAGAGACAAAGAGACAGAGAGAGAGAGAGAGAGAGAGACAGAGAGACAGAGACAGAGACAGAGACAGAGAGAGAAAGAAACTAGGTCTACTAGTCCAATTGATTGAGTCATTCATTGTCACCCAGCACAGCCTAGGGACCTCAGGGATTGATGGGGAAGTGAGGGAGGAGGGGAATCTTCAGTATGGAATGCTCTGGCTCAGTGATCCACTGCAGGGAGGTGGGACAGAGTCAAAGGGAGGGGATCTAGGAGGTGAGTACCAAAGCCCAATTGGATCTGGCCCTTTTTAGCAGCAAAAGATTCTGCAGAAACCTCTACCTTACTTGGAGAAAGCCAGGGGAGTTGGGTAGTTCGGCACTGTCCAGCACAGGCTAGCTGCTGAGTTCTTGTTGGCCACTGCTCTATTTACAAGGGTATTGATTTTTCTGCCTGTTTTCTGGTAGTTATTAAGACTTGGTCCCTGGAGCCCTTTTAAAACGAGATTGAAATCTCCAGAGTGGGGCCTTTGGGAGTGGAGTAATTAGGGAGACTGTCCTTCTAGAGCAGGTTACCCCACACCCCTCAAGCTTCCAATTCTTGTCTTCACCTCCTTGGCAATTTTCCACAACTTCCCTTCAGTGCAGAATATAACTCTAGTCCAAGACTAGGGCAGTGACATCCTGTAACCAGTAAGAGAAATAGCCCAGCAACCCTCTTACTCTTGCACCCACCCCACACCACCCTGGAGGCAGACTCTCTGAGATGCAGGAGACAGGGATTCCTGAGTTCCAGATCTCTGGGAGTGCAGCCCTACTGGCTGGATGATAGGGGGATTCTGTATTAGATTGTGAGCTCCTTGAGCTAGAATTCCAGGTAAAAGCATCTTTCCTTACTTAAAAGGATCAGAGATTTGTTGTGGCTTAGTGGTTGTCCAGTTGTATCTGCTTCTTGACCCCATTTGGGGTTCCTTTGGCAAAGACACTAGAGTGGTTTGCCATTTCTTCCTTCTCCAGCTCATTTTACAGATGAGGAAACTGAGGCAAACAGGGTTAAGTGACTTGTCCAGGATCACACAGTTAGAAAGTATCTGAGGCTGGATTGGAATTCAAGATGAGTATTCCTGACTACAGGCCTGGCACTCTATCCATTATGGTGCCACCTAGCTTTAAACAATTAGAGCTCTCCAAAAATGGAATGAGCTGCCTCAAGAAGTAGTAATATCAAATGAGCTAATATTTGTAAAACGCTTACTTAGCCACCTAGCTGACCATTTCAGAGATTTAGAGCTATCTAAAATTCAGATTTCCAGAGTGCAAAAGAGCTGA
Source organism: Gymnobelideus leadbeateri (assembly GCA_011680675.1). NCBI lineage: Eukaryota > Metazoa > Chordata > Mammalia > Diprotodontia > Petauridae > Gymnobelideus > Gymnobelideus leadbeateri. The sequence goes on along the minus strand of WOXC01006793.1, from coordinate 763,234 downwards.
CTTCCAAAGAAACAGTTTATAAACGAGTGTTATACCTTGGCACCGTCTTAGCAGAAATATATTGAATTAGAGACTTAGTTCATCTGTTTTATGAGTGAGGAAAGGGAGGTAGGCAGAAGTTAAGTGACTTGTCCAAGGTCATACAGGGAGGAGACATATGCTTTCAGGACAGGAATGACTTGGGCCTGGGAGTTAGGAGACCTGTTTTATTCTTAGGTCTGCTGCCGATTCATTGTGTGACACAAGGCAAGTCATCAAAGTCTCTGGGCCTTTTTCCTCATCTCATGGGCAGCCAGGTGATGTAGAGGATAGAACACGGGACCTGGAGTCAGGAATCATCATAATGACAGCTAAATGTATATAGCGCTTACTATATAGCACAAGTAATGTGCTAAGTGATCGACAATTAATATTTCATTTCATCCTCACAACAATCCGGAGATAGGTGCTTTTAGAATCTACAGTTTACAGATAAGGAAATGGAGGCAAGCCGAGGTTAAGTGACTTGCCCAGGGTCTCACAGTTAGTGTCTGAGATTGGATTTTAAAAAGAATGAGAGTAGCTAGCATTTATCCAGGGCTTACTGTATACCAGACACTGTGCTAAGCACTTTACAAATATCTCATTTCATACTCACAACTCTGGAGAACAGGTGCTATGACTTATCCTTATTTTATTGATGAGGAAAGTGAGGCAAACAGAAGTTTGTGACTTGTCCAGGGTCATAAAGTTCATAAGTATCTGAGGCAAGATTTAAACTCAGGTCTTCCTGATTTCAGGTTCAGGGCTCCCGAGTTCAATTCCATTTCAGACAATTATTAGACCTTGGGCAAGTCATTTAACCTCTGCCTGACTCAGTTTTCTCCTACATAAAACGGGGATAATAATAGCATCTACTTCCCAAAGGTGTGAGGATCAAATGAAATAATATTTGTAAAGCACTTTGCAGGCCTTAAACTCATTAATAAATGCTATTAAATAATATATATATAAGTACTCATGTAGATATTTACATATAAATATTCATGTATATAGTTACATATACTCATGCATACATTCATACACACTCATGTATATGTAGACAAACAGCACACATACATGCACGTATACACACATGTGCTTGTACACGCATGTATGTTTATGTGTGTTATATACACACTCATATGCACACATACATACATGCATGTGTTTATATATATATGTTAAGGACTTTGGAAAATGTAGAACATCATAGATATGCTGGTTATTATTAGTTATTTTTGTTGTTAATTAGTCTCACTGTAGTCTGCTTTGGTGAGACAAATACAGAATCTTGTGTTCGATCTGGGGAGTTGTGCCTTACGAAGCAGGTTAATAAGTGGGCCGGGAGTGGCCAGAGGAGGTCAGCCACCTTGAATTTCTGGCATGTGAGGGAGGAGTTGAGGCCCCGAATCCAGAAGAGTAGACTCAAGGAGGACAAGAAACTGCCTTCAAATATTTAAAGGGTGTGGGGGAGGGATTGAACTAGTTCTACTTGGCTCCAGAACAAGGAGTAGTGGGTGGAAGATTCAAAGAGGCAGATTTAGGCTTGATGTCTGGAAAAACTTCCTAATAATTAGAGTAATCCCAAGATGGAATGGGCTGGCTGGGGAGGGAGTGGATTCCCTCAATCAGATGTCTTCAAACAAAGACCATTTGTCAGGCTTTGTGTAGAGGGGACCTTTGGTTTCATAGGACTGAGCAGCCACTGAAGTCTGAGATTCTGGGTTGATGATCTGGTAATCACAGGTCATTGGGCAAAGGCCTGGGTAGACCTTCCACCATTATTGGTTCATCTATTCCCCATTGGGATGTTTCTTCTTGGTTTATTACTCTGGTTCCACACCTTCCCATCCTGGTCACCTGTAAGGTCTGCACCCCCTCCCCCAATCTAGGTGAGTTTCCTCATTTATTACATAGGAGGGGTAATAATAATACCACCCCCTGTCATGAGGGCTTTTGTGAATTTATAATTTATAAATCTTAAATCATTATAGAAATGGAGCAGCTGGGTGGTTCAGTGGTTAGAGTGCTAGATCTGGCATCAGGAAGATTTTTTTGTGAGTTAAAATCCAGCCTCAGACTCTTGTTAGCTGTGTGACCCTGAGTAATTCACTTAACCCTGTTTGTCTCAGTTTCCTCATCTGTAAAATGAGCTGGAGAAGGAAAGGGAAAACCACTCCAGTATCTTTACCAAGAAAACCCCAAAGGCTGGGGTGGCTAGGTGGCACAGTGAGTAAGAGTGCCAGCCTGACGACCCGGGATCAGTTCCGGCCTCAGAAAATGAGCACCCACACATAAATAATGACACTGGCGATGTAACGCTGAGCAAGTTACTTAACCCCAATTGCTTTAAAAAAAAAAAAACCCAAAGGGGACCATGAAGAGTCAGACGTGACTGAAATGACTGAACAACATTTTTTATTAGTGGTTCTTCACTGCCATCTTCCCTCTTAGCTTCTTACAAAGGGGTTCAAATTGCCCCCTTGCTATTTTTCTTCCTCCTACATCTCTTTTGGTGGAGGGCCCTGAACAACAACAGCTGTGACCTCTTCCCTCTCCTCTCCAACCTCAGCCCTCATCTCTGGGGTGGAGGGAAATGACTTCAGTGCGTGGGTAGGAGAGTCATGAGGAAAGGGGCCACTACTGGCTGGCCAAAGGGGCCCCCACCGGAAAGGAAGCCGGGCCAGGGACCAAGAGGGGAAGGTGGTCATGGGACATCCTGTCAGGCTGAGGGGGAAAAACATGAAGGCAACAGCTACTGCAGAGAGTTATAAAAGCAAGGTCATGTGTTTGTGCTTGTAGCCTGGAACGACCCCACTTCGGAATAAAGACCTTGCCTGCTCAGAACTTTGGGAAGAACAAGAGGCCATCAGAGGCTTGGATTCAGGGCCCCCTAAGTGACCATAACAACTGCAAAAAGCAAGATCTGTCCACCACCGATTCTTCCTAAGCACCATTAAATCAGTTATCAAAGACTGGAAGGATCTTAGATTTGGCATGGACCTCAATGGCCATCGAATTCAACTCCTACTTGAACACAAATACCCTTCTTAACATGTCCAATATGTGGTCATCCAGCCTCTTCTTGGAGGCCTCCAATGAGGGGAGCCCACCTCCACTGAGGGGGAGCCCATAACCAATGAGGGGGAGCTCACCTCCAATGAGGGGGAACCTACCACCAATGAGAGGGAGCCTACCTCTAATGAGGGGGACCCCACCACCTCTGGAGGCATCCAATTCCACTCTTGAATAGCTCTCATTGGTAAATTTTGTTGATATGGACCTTTACTCAGACTTCTTATAACATCCACCCATAGTTCCAACCTCTGGGGCCACACAGAACAAGGGAAATCCCTCTGTGAGTCAACAACAGCTCTCATATCTCCCCTAACTCTTTTCCAGGAAAAAAGATCCTCAGATCCCTTTAGTCTTTCTATGGCATGAACTTCAGGCCCTTTGCTATACCTGTTGTCCCCTTCTCATTGATTTATAACTCATCAGTTTTCTTTCTAAGCTACAGTGCCCTGAGCTGAGCACAATACTCCAAGTACGGTCTAACCAGGGCAGAGTGCTATGGGTCTATCAACATAACCTAAGATTAAATCAGCTTCTTTAGCAGCCATATCATGCTGCTCATAAGATCAATGAGCTAGAGTTTAGTCCAACCCTTTATTTTTACAAATGAGGAAACTGAGGTCCAGAGAGGTTCAGAGTTTACCCTAGTCACCCCAACAGAAGTCCTCTGCCTACAAATCAAGGGCTCTTTCTTCTGGGCCATACTCCCCAGCTCTGGTGCCTTAACATCCAATTTCCTCTTTTTCCTTACCATCACTCTTTACACCCAATTCTTATGGTGGTGACTGACTCCAAGATCCCGTTACCTAACTTAACACCCCTTGCTTTGAGAAGACAGATACTAGAGATAAAATCGGAGCTTCCCTGAGCCTTCTTTTTCTCCCTGAGCCTTCTGAGACTCTCAAGGTCCTGGCTAAGTTGGCCCTTGGTTCTGGAGGCCCCAGGTTCAGATCCTTCACTACCCTGGTAGTACGTTGTCTCTCCAGGGACTGGTTTTGGTTTTTTATTTCTTTATTTGTTTTATTGATAATTAGCACCATTCCTGGTACATAGTGACTACTTATGGATTTGCAGGGGAGATCATTGGTCTTGCAGTCCCAGGACCTGGCATATAATCTGACCTCTGTTATCTAATACCTGTGTGACCCTTGGGCAAGTCACTGCCCTTTGATTGGACTCACTTTCCTCATCTACAATGTAAGGAGGTTACATTTGACCATCTCTAATTGGATATTCCATAAGATCTCAAACTCAACATGTCCAAAATAAACCTTCCTGACTTTCCCCACAAACCCTCTATCTTTCCCAACTTCCCTGTTACTGTTCAGGGCACCATCATTCTCCCAGTTGGTTACCTAGGCTGGAAAGTGAGGGCTCATCCTCAGCTCCTCACTCTCTCTATCTTCACACTGGCTGTCTCTGAGACCTGGAATGCTCTCCCTCATCCTCACTGCTTCCTCTAAATTTCTCTGACTTCCTTCCAGACTCAACTTAAATCCCTGGCTAGGTGATGTAACGGATAGAGATGAATCTGTGTTCAAATCTGACCTCAGATACTGACTAGCTGTATGACCCTGGGCAAGTCACTTCACTTGTTTGCCCTAGTTTACTCATCTATAAAATGGGGATAATAACAGTACTTACCTCCCAGGGTTGATGCGAGAACCAAATGAGATATTTGTAAAGTTCTTAGCACATAGTAAAGACTATTGCTATTGTTCAATCGTGTCCAACTCTTTGTGACCCCATTTGGGGTTTTCTTGGCAGAGATACTAGAGTGGTTTGCCATTTCCTTCTCCAGTTCATTTTACAGGTGGGGAAACTGAGGTAATCAGGGTTAAGTGACTTGCTCAGGGTCACACAACTAGTGAGCGTCTGAGGCTGGTTTTGAACTCAGGTTTTCTAGATTACTCCAGGTCTGGGACTCTAACACTGATCCACCTAGCCGGTAAGCACTAGAGAAATGTTATTACTATCCCACCATCTGCAGGAAGTTCCTCTGCCATGGCTAGTGTCTTCTCTCTATTGACATCTCCAATTTATCCTGTTTATAGGTGTACATCGTTGTTTGCATCTTGTCTCCTCCATTAGAGGGCTGGGGCTGTGTTTGCCTTTCACATAGTAGGTTCTTCATAAATGCTTGTCGACTGACTGCCTAGACACCACTGAGATTCCCCTCTACTAGTAAGCCCATGATCCTCAGGCCCTTCTGGGAGCCCATGAGTGTAATCAATAATACCATCAAAAGTGTAATGTTGGCCATGTATCCTTCCCAGGGGGCTCGTCTGGCTAAACAGACATACATTAGTGGTTTCCGTGGGCTCTCTCGTCAACAAAGCTGGCCTGGCCCTGGGCCCTGAAGCTGAAGGGAGGGGAGCAGTGGGGAAAGCAAACTAAGGCAAGGGGAAGGGCAGGGGTACAGAGCCCTGCTGTGATCACCAGAAAGGGCTCGGATTCCCCAGAGGCAAATGAATGGCCTTGGGGATGACAACATGGGGAAAAGGAAAAACAGGCAGGCGTCTATTCCCAGCTCACAGGGGTGTCTCCTAAGATCTGATGACGTCCTAACCTGCTTTCGTCTCCAAGCCACAAGGGGAGTCTTGTGAGATGAGTCTTGGCTGGGCCAGTGCCAAGTCTCTGTTTCCTGATTTGGGCCCCTCTTCCTTCAAATCCCCAAGAACTGAACCCTTTTAATCAGTTTTTAACAGAATTGGAGGGGCATTGGCTGAGCCACAGTGTCCAGCTCTTGGGAGCCTGGACTATAGGTCTCAAATGACCATGGAGGGGGTGCTTGGTAGGGGATAGGATGCTGACCTCTCCAGATATCTGACTGGCCTCAGTATACCTGCTATGCCTCTTTTACTCATTAAAAGAGTGTTGTATTCAGAATCAGGGGGGCAATGGAAAGAGTGAAGCCAGAAGGCCTGGATTCAACCTCAGGTTTCTAATCTGGAAAATGGAGGTGTCACACTAGATTGACTTTAACGTACCTCCCCATTCTAGGTCTGTTATCCTGTGACCCTGTGGCCTGACAATCTGGACCTTGGAGGCATAGTGGAAAGATGGGACCAGAATTCTAGTACAAGATCTGCCATTAACTCCTAGTGTGGACAGGCCCTTTTTCTGGGTCTCTACTTTGCATCTATCCAACGCAGAGGGAAGACAAGTCCCAAAGGGGAACAGGACCAATCTGAGGCACAAATAAGGTTAAGTGACTTGCCCAAGGTCACCACACCAGCAAGTGTCTGAACTTTGAACTCAGGTCTTCCTGACTCTAAGTCTGGCCCTCAGGAGGGCACTGAACTGTATTTTAATACTTCAGCTTAAATTCTTGGACATTGCCTCCCTGTCCCCCGCCCCCATCAAAGTCTCCCCCTGGTCATGTAAAGGAGGCATCTGCATTTCCAAAGAGTCTCAGAGGAAGAGTCTGCTTCCCCCCAGTCAGTGAATCAGCCAGGGTGGCATCCCTTGGGTGGAGAGGGGTTGGTTGGTTAGGGCTTTTTATGGCCATGGAATCACATGAAATAGATGGAGTATCCCACAGTTGATAGTAACCCTTGGCTCAGTGGGGCTCATTCCTCCCCCCTGCTTCCCCCACCTTCAAGGACAGCAGATCCTTCCTCTCATCCCCCTGTCATTGACCCCTTCCCTTTTTCTAAGATTGGCCACCTCCTTCTGTTCTCTTCCTGCTACTTTCTTGTTCTGCCACCTTCCCCTGCCCCCTTTTCTCTATTCCTTCCTCTCTACCTTCAACCCCCCCCCCCACCAAATCACAACTCCCTCCTCCTTTCCTCCTTCCTTCCTCCTTCCTTCCTCCTCCTCTATCTTTGTGCTATCATAGAAAAGCCCCTCCACCCTGTCTGGCCTCTGTTTCTCTGATGTGCTCATTATTCATTCACCTGGGTGCTACAGTGGAAAGATTTTTGGCTCTGAAATCAGAGGACCTGGGCTAAAATTCTATTTCCGAGGCTTACTACCTGTATATGATTGAGCACGCCACTTCCCTTTCCTGGGCCTTAGTTTACTTATCTGCAGAATTAGGGGGCTGCACTAGCCGCTGTCCAAGGTACTTGCTGCCTCCAGATCTAGGCTCCCAGGGCTGCACAGTGGCCATAGCATTCCCCTGCTCCTGTGAGCCGAGTCTGGGCTGCCTTTCTCTCTTCCTCCTCCTCTTTTTCCCTTTCCTGATCCTTCCATCCCATCCTCCTTTCTCTCCTGTCCTTTCTATCTGGGGCTGCCCTAGATTTTCAGCTCCAGCCCCCTCCTGCCAAGCAGTGACAGGCCAGTTGTCCTGGGGAGGTTACCCAGGGGACAGTGGGCCTGCATCCCAGTGGACAGGAGCTGCCCAGGCTGTACCCAGAACACAGCGGGCTCCCAACGCTCTAACTGCTCTTCTTTCTGCCCATCACAGGCACAGAAAAGCTTCTGGGAGATTCTTCCCCATAACAGTCCTGGCTGCTTTGACGGCCGTTTTCTTTGTTCGGATTTTAAGAGTATTCAGTTCCAGGGACGGGCGCCAGCTCTGCCATCCTCTGCCATCAGGGAAGGCTGAGCCAGCCTCCTTCCTCTGCGCCCCTTTCACCCACCTGCCACTCTTGGAGAAATAAGGCAAGAAGGAGCCGATTCCCCTGGCCCTGGGCCACAGAAGCTCAGAGGAGGGAGGAATGAGAAGAAGGGTGTCGGGTGAAGATGCTGGGGGGAGGGGCGGGCTGAGCTGGGCAGGAGAGACCCAGAGCTCTCTTAAGCAGGAGCCATGAGCTAGGCAAAGGTAGGAAAGGGGATGAGCCTTTTTAATGAGTGGGCAGTCAAGTGGCCAGATTGAATCATCAAATACCAGAGCTGGGAGAGGGTTTAGAGCATAAAATTATACTTGGGAGGGGCCTTAGAACACAGAATGTCAGAGCTGGGAGGGGCCTTAGAATAGGGAATGTCAGAGCAGGAGGAAGGGCATAGAATAAAATGTCAGTGCTGTGAAGGGTCTTAGAACAAAGAAAGTCAGGGCTGGGATGGCCTCTAGAGAATGTTAGAGCTGCGAAAGGCTTCAGAAAAGAGAATTTCAGAGCTAGGAGGGACTTTAGAGCAAAGAATGTCAAAGCTGACAGGATCCTTAGAACAGAGAATGACAAATCTGGAAGGGTCGTTAGAAGAGAAAATGTCAGAACTTAGACCTTAGAAAACCGACTGTTGGAACAGAACACAAAATGTCAGAGCTGAGAGGGTGACCTTAGAATGGAGAATGGCAAAGCTGGGAGGGGTCTTAGGACAGTGAATGTCATAGTTGAAGGAACTGGAATGGTGAAATGATGGGAATGTCCACAGAGTATAGAATGTCAGAGTTAGAATGGAGCTTGAGAGATCATCCAATCCCATATTCATCACTGCCCTAACCCAGTTTCTATCACTTCCATAACTCTAGCTCAGTTACCTCTCCCATCAGCATAATCCCCACCCAAACACTGCCCTATCCCAGGCTCTATCACCTCCACCATCAAAACCCTATCTTCTTCTTCTTATTTTTTTTTTGTTTTTGGAGGGCATTTGGGATTGCCCAAAATCACATGGCTAGTAAGTGTGTTAAGTGTTTGAGGCTGGATTTGAACTCAGGTCCTCCTGACTCCAGGGCCAGTGCTCTATTCACTGTGCCACCCAGCAACCCCAGAACCCTATCTCTTTTCCCATCCAACCTCCATCACTAACACAATCCCATAATCTCTGTCATTGCTCAGTCCTAGCTCCATCACCCCAATACCATAGCTCTATCTCCTTTCCCATCCCAACTCTATCATCAACACAATTACAACTCTATCATTGACCAATTCTAGCTCTATCATCTTCCCCATAACATCAGTTACTTCTTCCTTTCATAGATCTACCACCCTTGATCTCAGTTCCATCACTCTCTCATTTTGGCACCATCACCTGTGTACATCCTCTTCCCTATCCCAGAACTCTAACCTCTCCCTTTCCCATAGCTCCATTACTATATCCATCCCAGCTCAGAAACTCAGAATCCCAGAGTTGGAAAGGACCCCAGATGCTATATAGTCCAATTCATCTTTGAACAAGACAGTAATGTCCTGAACAAGTCCTCCATAATATAACAGTTAACATATAATATTATCATATACAATATAGAACATAATGTATAATATAACAATTAACATAATATATAATATAACAAATACCCAGCAATTGGTCATACAGCTTTTGCTTCAGGAATGGGAAACTTCCCATATCTCCCAAGGCAGCTGGTTCCATCTTAGCCTAGCATTCATTGTTGGCAGGTTCTTCTGCACACTAAGTCAACCTCCACCCATTGCTCCTTGGGTCAAGCCAAGCTGTATGATCCCTCTTTTACAAGATGGCCTTTCAAATGCTTAAAGACAGTCACCAAGAACCTCATAAATGTCCACATTAAGCATCCTCATTTGCTTCAAATGAACCTCTTAGAGCATTAATTTAAGAATCTCCTCAGGTCACTCTACAGTTGAAGAATCTTCTTAAAATATGGTGCCTAGAGCTGAACATGGCCCTTCGGATGTGGTGTGACTAGGCCAAGGCCCTTCACCTGCTCTGATCCTGACCCCCTTGATTGGGCAGTCTGGTGAAGCTGTCCGTTGTAAACCTTAAAGGCCTATACATTGCTAGTTATTATTATAATTATTATCATTTCAGCTTGTAATGCTAGGCAGGGTTGATGTACAGACAGGAGAGGAGGGAGAATACAGTGGGAGAGAGGTGAAGAGAAGGGCAGAGAGGCAGGAAGAAAAGAAGAAGGTTACTAGGGGTGGGGGGAATGGAAAAGAAAGAGCTCCCTAGGGTGAACCTATCAGGGCTGCTCAGAGCTCTAGGTGGTTAACCCTACTCTTAGGGCTTCTCCTCAAGGTGCCCTGCTGAGGTCCATATGGTACAATCTATCAAAGTTTTATCTCCTCTCTTCTGTATCAGTTTTTAGAAAAGAGCGATGCTAAGGAAGGGTGTCTGTCTTGCTTGAGGGGTTAAGGGAGACACTCAACAAAGACTTCAACTCTTACCAGCCATGCAGCCGGTGGGAGAGGAAGCTTATTTTGGGGGGAAGGAATTTATAACTCATGCATAGGGGTTTCAAATAGTCCCAGATTTAGAACTTGAAGGGACATAGGAGCCACCCCCCTCATTTTTTACAACCGGGGAGACAGCAGAATAGTGGTAAGAGCACTGAACTTGTAGTCCCAGGACCTGAGTTCAAATCCATCTCTGTCAGTGACTACCAGGTACCAAGCAGGGTAGTATAATGAACTTGGATTTGAATCCTGCCTCCAGTACTTATCAGCTGTGTGACCCTGGGCAATATATATGGCCTCCCTGAGTCTGTTTTCTCCTCTTCAATATGAAGGGGGTGGATTGGAAGGTAATTTCCACCTCTATTTGTCTACTTGTCTACGGCCACCCAGCCAGTGAGCGACAGAGAGGGGTTGCCCCAGTGCAGCGGGCCCCAGCTAAACGTCCTTCTACGCTGTCTCCACGTCCTCTTCCTCCTTCTCCTGCCCCTCCCCTTTCTCCTCTCTTTTTTCTTGCTGAGGACAGTGACTAATGAGGTTGGTTTGGGTTGGTGAAGCCTAGAGTCCCCTGGGGAGGCTGCCTGGTAACTGGCAGCAGGCAGGAGCAGGCGTCATCCTGGCCCCCATGACGTACCATGGTAGGTACCAAGGGACTAGACCTGCACAACTTGCTAGCCCCTCTTATCTGCCTTACCCAGCTGCAGGTGCCCCAGTTACAGGCTATCTCAGGCAGAGAGAGCCCTGGAGGAAGTATGGTACAGTAAGAAGGGAAGCAGACTTGAGGCCAAAGGATTTGGATTCAAATCCCACTTTGGTTCTTCATTCCCTTCTGGGTTTCCATTTCCTCCTCTTTAAGTGGGTTTGGGGACTGGATTAATGATTCTAAGGTCCCTTCTAACTTGAAATCTTAGGAAGCTATGCAATTAATCATAAATCTGATAGTTGTTTTTTGATGATTTGGCTAATGCCCAGTTAGCTGAACTATGGAGATCCGTTGAGCCACATAACCTCACCCAATACGGAGACGTAGCCTGCCACAGTGTTTAGGGCATTGGATTTGGAGTCAGAAAGACCTGAGTTCAAATTTTCCCTAAGATACCAAATAGCTATGTGATCCTGGGAAAGTCACTTAACTTTTCCATGTCTCAATTTCCTCATCTATCAAATGGGGGAGGGGGTTGAACTCAGAAGTTCCTAGGGTTTTTCTAACTCTATATCATCATAAGATCCTGTGATCTGCAACCTTATCGCCTACTGTTACCTCACTGTATACTTGTCATTCAAGTCAGGTCTGTTTCTTCTCAATATTCCACCCATCCTTCTCACTCCCTGCCCCACCACAAACCATACTCATTTTCACTGTGCGATTGCTCTCAGGGATCTACTACCCAAACAGGACTTTTAGGGAAGCACCTCACACTGGGCCTGACCCAAAATAATCACTTGATAAGTGATCAACTGAAGCATGACAAAGTAGCCATTCCTCAGAAAAAGAGTTGGGTGTCTTAGTGGCATACAAGTTCATTCAAAGTTAATAGTATAGCATGAGATCCATGAAAGCTAATACTGCACAATGTTAGGGAGCTTGAATATTGGTGTCCCTGTCTGAGCTGTTCTCATTGTGCTCCCTTCATTTTGCAGTAATTCATAAGATGTCTTCCCATTTTCCTCTGAAACTGTTCATCCTACAATATTTTATGGTCAATAATTCCATTACATCCATGTGTCATAATTTGCTTAGCTATTCCCTAATTGGTGGATATCCCTTTAGTTTTGAGCTTTTTTCTACTATGAAAAGAACTTCTAGATATATTTTTGTATATATGGGTCCTTTCCCTCATTCTCTGAGGTCTTTGGGGCATATACATAGTAGTAGTATAGCTCAGGTGTGCAAATTTATTGACCTTTTGTTCAGAGTTTCAAATTGCTTTCCAAAGTGGCAAGACCAACTTATAGCCTTGGCAACAGTGCACTGGTGTTCTTGTTTTCCCACCGCCCCTCTGACATTTCTGATTTTCCTTTTTGTCATCTTTGCCAGTCTGGTGGATGAGTTGCTTTAATGTGCCTTTCTTCAGTTATTATTGTTTTGGAGCATTTTTTCATATGGTTGTTGATAGCACAGTCCCTGGCACATAGTAGGTACTTAATAAACATTTATCGATTGAGCTTGGATTTCTTCCTTTGAAAACTGCTTGTTCATATCCCTTGACTATTTATTGGGGAATGGTTCTTGTTAGTAAAATTCAAATCAGTTCCTTATTATATCTCGGATGAGACCTTAATCAGGGAAACTTACTGTAAAGATTTCCCCCTAGTTAGCTGTTTCCCATTTAAATTTAACTGCACTGATTTTGTTTGTGCAAAAATGGTTGGATTCATATTATTCCTGGGTGTGTCCTGGTAGATTGACACCAAAATATTTTATATCCTCTGTGATGGAATTTCTTTTTCTAGCTCTTCCTGCTAAGTTTTCATGGAAATATACAGAAATGTTGATGATTTATTTTATGTCCTGAAGTTTTGATGAACTTGGATTCATTTTTTAGTTGACTCTTTTAGTCTTTCTAAACAAACCTCTGTAACATCTTCAAAAAGTAATAACTATTTCCTCCTTGCTTATTCCCTTGATTTCTCATTCTTGTCTTTTTGCTGCAACTATCATTTCTAGCACTATGTGAGAGAGTAATGGTGATAATACACATCCTTGCTTTACCTCTGATCTTAGTGGAAAAGCTTCTTACTGTTCACCATTACCTATAATGTTTGCTCTTGGTTTTAGATAGCCTTAGAAGATTTTTATTTATTATTGTTACTGATTAAATAAGAGTCTATTTATGTGCTTTCCAGAGTTTTTAATAGAATGGTGTGCTAGATTTTGTTAGAAGCCTTTTTTAACATCTATGGATATAATCATGTGGTTTTAATTATTTCTAATATTAATATGGTATGTTATGTATATTGTCTTACTTATATTGAACCAGCTCTGCATTCCTGGTGTAAGGCCAAAATGTCCTTCGTGTATAATGTTTTTAATAGCTAGGCAGCTATAAGAGAAGCATGAAGATGATATCATATGCTTCAGTTAAAAAAAAAAGGCCTGAGGTAAGCAGAGCATACAGGATGAGGAAGGCTATTAATTCTATAGCACTTGGCCTTGGTCAGACACATCTAGAGAACTGAGCTCAGTTCACTTAGGAAGGACAGAAAGCTAGAGAGGACCCAGAGGAGGGTCACCAGGGTGTTGAGCCTTGAGACCATGTAATCTGACCCTCTCACTAGCCACCTATCCCAGAATTTTACAAAGGGAGAAACTGAGGCTCAGAGAAGGGACCCAAGGACCCACAGGTGGGAAGTGGCAAGCCTGGGATTCGATCTCAGGTCCTCTGACTATATTCAATATTCTTTCCTCTGTATCATGGTGCCTCCTTTCAATTCCTTAATAAAAAGATAAGGTATAAACCAATGTTTTCATTAGCACCAACATAGTCAATAGCTTTTTTGCAACTTATAATTTTAAAGAGTTGCCCGGGACACCAAGAAGTTTAATGATAATAATAAACAATAATAATAGCTAGTATTTATTTAGTGCTTTACAAATATTATCTCACTGGTTCCTTATAACAACCCTAAAAGGTTACTGCTATTATTAATCCCTATTTTACAGATAAGGAAACTGAGGCAGATGAGAAGTGACTTGCCCAAGGTCATACAACTAATAAGTGTCTGAGGTTGGATTTGAACTCAGGTCTTCCTAACTCTGGGCCCAGAGCTATATCCACTGAGATACCTACTTGCTGAGACTCCCAGAGCCAGTGTGCCTCAGACATGAGATCTGAACCTAGATCTTCCTGTATTTCAGGCCATCTCTCTATGGGGATAATAACATATCTGGACCTCCCAGAAGGGACAAGAAGAAATACAGCACTTTGCAAATCTTAATGTGATAGAAGCTGACCGCAAGGCTGAGTGGGCAGATGGATGACTGAGCTGGGAGCTGTGTTCTATAGTTCCCATCAGAAAGGGAACCCCCTTCTTACCCCCAGCAGGATCCATTTTACTCTCCAACCTTCATCCCCCTATATCATGGGTTCTTAACCTTTTTTTAGCCATCTGATGAAGCCTATGAACCACTTCTAATAACCATGTTTTTAAATGCATAAAATAAAATACATAGAACCACAAAGGAAACCAAGCATATTAAAATAAAGTAATCAGAACAAAAAATTTCAAATTCATGAACTCCAAGTTAAGAACTCTTGCCCTAAAGGAAGTCAAAGGATTGGGATTCAGATTTGAGCTCTGTCCCTTACTATCTGTCTAACTTCAGGCAAGGCAAGTCTCAGTTTCCTCATCAGAAAAATAAGGGGGCTGGACTAAAGGCCTGCAAAGGTCTCTTTCAGCTTTATATATAATCCTCTTATTCCACAACCTTACAGTGCCCAGGCCAGGGCTCTAGCAGAAGTGAATGTCCAAGCTGCCACAGTGTCCAGGTCAAAGGGAAGGCATAGGCTGGTTATTCACAAAGCCAGAGCAAGGGGAAGGTAGATGGAGGGAAAGGTGAGGGGGTGATGGCAAACTTGACTCAGGAGTTAAGAGTCCAGGCTCTTGTTCCTCCTTCCTTAATGGGTAGGCCACAAGACTGCCATATTTTTGGCCCAATAGGTACACAACTTTGGCTTTATCCTCAACTTTTCTCTCTTACTCACCAAACTTATCCAATCCATTGTCAAATCTTGCTGATTCTATTTCTAAAGCATCTCTCCTATGTGTCCCCTTCGCTTCACTCATAGGAAAATTACCCTACTTCAGACCTTTATCATGTGTACCTAGAAAACAGCAATAGCCATCATGAGTAAGTGATATTCCTGGCTCAAGCCTCCACAAAGCCATTTTCTATGAGCAGAGGTCTGAATATTTCACCCTCTAGAATCAAATATAAACTCTTCCATTGTTCAAAATCCCTTGTTCCATCCCTACACTTTCAGGCTTCTAAGCCCCATAGACTTGGCAACTGAGTGACACTGGCTTCCTTGCTGTTCCTCTCAAGATACTCTAACTCCCAATTATGGACATTTTCAGTGGTTGACCCCCATGCCTGGAATTCTAATTCTTTCCTCAACTTCATTCCTTGGTTTCCTTCAAATCCCAGCTAAAATCCCATCTTCTTTTTATATAATATTTTATTTTCCCCCCAACTACATATTGAAACAATTTTTAAACATTTAAAATTTTTTTGAGTTCCAGATTGCTTGCCATCTTGGGGGGGGGGAGGAGAGGAAGAGAGGGAGAAAAAAAATTTGGAACTCAAAATCTTATAAAAGTGAATGTTGAAACCTATCTTTACATGCAATTGGAAAAAATAAAATACTATTAAGTAGAAAAAAAGTTTTGAGTCCCAAATTCTATCCCTCTCTCCTTCCGTTTTGTCCCCTCTCCCTGAGATGGCAAGCAATCTGTAGAATCCTCTCTTCTACAAGAGGGCTTTCTCCATTTTCCTAAATGCTACCAGCACCTCACCTCTGTTGATTAATTCCAATTTATCGGGTCTATAGCTATAAAGTTGTTTGCAGGTTGTCCCACCCCCATTAGACTTCAAGCTCTCTGAGGGCAGGGACTGTCTTTTGCCTTTCTTTGTATCTCTAGCCCTAAGCATAGTGACAGGCATGTAATAGGCTCTTCATAAGTGTTTACGAACAGTCTAACTCCTAGTAGACTCCAGTATTTTCCTATTACTTCTAGGATCAAAATACAAACTCTTCTGTCTGGCATTTGTCCCAACCTTTTCATCCTTTTTATCCTTTCCATCCCTCTATGATCTAGCCCAGGGTTCTCAAACTTTTTGAACTCAGTAGCTCTTTATACTCTTAAAAATTATCGAGCAACCTCCATGAACTTTTGTTCATGTAGGCTTTGTCTATTGATATTCAGAGTATTAAGACTTAAAACATCATAGTATTTTGTGAGTATGGTTTTGGCCTCATAGAGCTCTCCAATAGGGTCCAATTTAAGAAGCATTGACTTAGCCGTACTGGTCTGTTTGCTATTTCTCACACTCCAAGTTGCATTCCCCAACTTTAATGGTTTTCTTTGGTTATTCTCCATGCCTACAATACTCTCCTTCCTCATTTCCACCTCGTGGAATCTCTTGTTTCTTGAGGAACCATCTCCAGGTCTATCTTCTTCAAGAGGTCCTTCCTGGTCCTCCTCACACCACTCCCTCTAGCTGCTAGTGCCTAGTTTGTAAGCATTGTGTGCGTGTGTGTGTATGAGTGTGTTTGTGTGTGTGTGTACACACACGTATCTATACAAACATACAAATATACATACACAAATACATATACAAGTTGTCTCTAATAGAATGTAAGTTCCTTGAGGGCAGGAACTCTCCCTTTTTTCTTTGTACCTTTAGCACCCATCAGAGTGACTGGCATATAGGAAGAATTTAAATGACCTTTGATGCAGGCCTCCCACTATCTGGGCCTCAGCCTCTCAAGAACTTAGAGGAACAGCAGCAGTTTTCATTTATGCAATGTCCCAAAACCAAGAGCTCATCTGAGTCTCATAAGAGCCCTTCAAGGCAGGTGCTGTTATTATATCTCCAGGTTCCATAAGGAACCCGAGACTCTGAGTAATTGACTTGTCCAGGATTGACAGTTAGTGAGTGGCAAAGGATATATTATACAAGAGCTGGGAGGGGCCTTAGAACAAGGGATGTCAGAACTGGGAGAGGCCTTAGAACAGGGGATGTCAGAGCTGGGAGGGGCCTTAGAACAGGGGATGTCAGAGCTGGGAAGGGCCTTAGAACAGGGGATGTCAGAGCTGGGAGGGGCCTTAGAACAGGGGATGTCAGGGCTGGCAGGTGCCTCAGAACTGGGAATGTCAAGGCTGGGAGGGGCCTTAGAACAGGGAATGTCAGATCTAGAAGAAACCTCAGAGAGAAGCTTGTCTCTTCTACCTTTCCCCCTTCCTTATTGTACAGATGGAGAAGTAACTCTCCAAGGTTCTGTAATAGTAGTAGACTGAGTTCTACAATACAGGTCTCCTGACTCCCAGTCCTGAGCTCTTTTCTCTCCCCAAGGGGCATCTTCCCCTTGGAGTGATGGGATGGAAAGTGAATTGAATTTGCAGGCCTGGGTTCCAATCCTGAGTCTGTTAATTATTTACTATCTGTGAGACCTTGGTCAAATTGCTTAAGCTCTCTGGGTCTCAGTTTCCCACATTTGTAAAGTGCAAGGATAAGATTTGATGTCTGTAAGGGTATTTCCTGTTCTTAATCCCATGGCCTCCCTTTTCTGGTCCCCCTTTCCCTCCCAGTAACCTATTCTGGTGCCAATCCTACAAGGTCTTGCTCCCAGTCAACTAATCTACACTAAGATGTTAACGGTTGGTAATTGAATACGAGGTGATCCTTCCCAGGGTATTATATATGAAGAGAGAACTCTTATCGACAGAAACATCCAAAGGAATGAATCCCAAACAGTGGAACTTCAACTTCTGAAAGGAAGGAAACAAACATTTCTTAAGCGCATACTACTATGTATTAAATACTGTGCTAAGCTCTTAAAAAATCTCATTTGATCCTCACAACCACTTGGGGAGGTAGGTGCTATTATTAGCCTTATTTTATAGTTGAAGAATTGTGGCAGACAGAGGTTTACTCACTTACCCAGAGTCATATAGTTAGTAAGTATCTGAGGCAGAATTTGAATTCAGGTTGTCCTGACTCCAGGCCCAGTGCTCTAAACACTGTGTCATCTATCTTGTATCTAATGAGAGGTATTTCCCAGCAGGTACCATACCATCATTCCTTATACTAACCCCAGCTCCAGTCTTCCCAACCCCTTTTGGCCCATCATATCTCAATCTTAATGGATTCAGCTGGACTGGCCTCATTTCCAGTCACACCTGGTTAGGTTGCCTTTCAAAGCAGCCCTAAACCCTGGAGCCTGCTGGAGGAAGAGGATCTCCTGTAACCATGTTGGCTCTCCCTTGGGTGCTCCATAGCCTACTGGGGCCATCTTGGTGCCTGTCCTAGTTACTGACTCTGCCTCCTTGGCTCTCCATTAGCTCAGCTCTTTGCCTTGGGGTGCTCCAGCCCATATCCATCTCACTTGTTCTGTCACTCCTCTCGTCTGAAGGTGGATTGTTCTAACCTTACCTTATTGGGATTGGGAATATTGATCCTAGCTCTGTCCCTCATTCACTGAGTGACCTTGGATAAGTCAACAACCCTTTGTTTCTACCTCTGTCCAATAAGAGGTTTGGACTAGGTAGTCTTCAAGTGTTCATCAATCCCTGATGTACAGGAGTCTAATGATCCCCACCCATCTCTGACATTCCCTGTTCTCCAGTCCCTCCCATCCCTGACATTCCCTGTTCTAAGCCCCATCTCAGCTCTCATAACATTCTCAGGACACCATTCCAATGACTTTTCTTGCCTTCCCAGTCTGAGTAGGGGGAGCTGGTTCAGACTTATGTTGAGTCCTCAGCCTCACCCCCAAAGCCCATATACTGGCTTCAGGAACATCTTCCCTTATTTTCCACTGACTCTCATCCATGTGTGGCCTCTGGACAATTCTTCAGGGCTCCTGCCAACATTGGCTTAAGCCCAGTTGGTTGCTGATTTTTTTTCTTTTCTCCAAACTGACCCTACAAAGGCTTCAAGGCAGAAGTGGGAGGCTTTGCAGGGAATGAGTAAGACCTCTTTCATAAACTAATACTATGCAAATAAGCACCTGGTTGGGTTTTTGGGCTGTGTGGGTTGTTGTTTTTTTTCATTTTGTTGCTTTTTTTTTTTTTAAAGAATTATTTTTAGTAGATAGCTTGGGCACCTGTAGTAAGAAGATAAAGACCAGAAAAGTGGCTGAGATCCCCTGGGAGGCCATTAACCATTTGTTGACTGGCTGCTCAATATTGGCCAGCAGCTCTGGTCCCATCTCCTTTCTATGCCTATTGTCAATCTTTTATTCTCAAAACAATCCTGTGAGCTAGGTGCTACATATTAACCCATTTGACAGATGAGAAGCCTGAGTCTCTGAGAGACTGTGTCTTACACGTAGTCATACTGCTAGAGTGTAGGAAGCCCTGTAAAGTGGGGAGTAGTAATGAGAAAGTCCAAATGGAAAGAGACTGGGTGTGTCTGTCCCATTCCCAGGTGGGAATCAGGGAGGCATCCAATAAACATGGGGAAACTGAGTCCCTTGGGATCAACTGCATCCACCCATGGATGTTTACTGTGCTCCCCAGAGCTGATGCAATAAAGCCACATGGGAGGTCTGTGTTTCCACAAGTGGGGAAATCCAAACATGAACAGTGAAGACTCCACTTCCCACAGGTGGGAGAGTCACACAGCCTGACATTGAGAACCCTGCTCCAGCGGGCTGGGGGAGGGGAGGGAGTCAGCCTGACAGCCAAGCCTCAGAAAGAAGGCTAATTAAAATGTTTCATTATTACTAATAATATCACAACTATCTATTACATAACAACAATCCGACCATAACAATCACTGAGAGGGTAAGGAAATGGCCCTCTCCTCCCTCAGCCCTGGATCTGGACCCCTCTCTCATTGCCCTCCACCCTCATCTGTCATTTCCATCCCATGACCTGGGTCAGAGAGTTTCCCCCCTCCCTCCCTCCCTTCTTTCCTCCCTTCCTTTCTCTTTCTCCCTCCATGTGGGAAAGCTGTTTCCAGACTGGGCTCCCAGGTCCTGACCCAGGACCTGGGGAAATATTTCAAAGCAAAACCCATCTTCCTGAGGGAGCAGTGAAAACAAACTGTGGGTCAGGCAGTCAGAGGAGCCACAAGGGCTTGGGGCCACCAGCTGAACAAACACCCTGACCCCCAGGGGCTGGGGGGGTGGCCAAACCCCACCCCTTCAGGCACTGTGCTCTGGAGCCCTGACTCCCCTCTTCCCCACTTGTTATTTAACAGATGGGCATGCTTGTCTGCTCATGGATATGGCCATGTGCTGCCTGCTACACAGGCTGTTGTCCTTATAGGTGAATCAATATGCATATCCCAGCATTCAGGGGAGCTGGCTGATCTTGGGCACAGCTCTTGGCTTCTATTTACTCAGCCATAAGAAAGGCAGCAAGATCTAAAGTCCTCCATCTGACAAATACTTGCTGTGTGACCCTGGGTAAGTCATTGAACCTCTCACGGGTCTGGGTAAATCACAAGTTGCAAAAAAGGGCAGACCTGCATTGGTGGAGGGAATTTCCTCAACAGAAGGTCTTCATGCCAATAAAACCAAAGACCCATCCCCAAAGGAAAAAAAAAACACCATAATAATACTTGTCCTGGTCATATCTTTAGAAAACTATTTATAAATAGCAATGAGAATTATGGGCACATGTGCGAATATGGATCTCAGTACACACCTAGGTGTGTCTGCCTCAGTTTACAATTTAGCACATATGTGTATGGGAAGGGGCACAATGAATCTGGCAGGCAGTGTGGTGCAGTGGAAAGAGCCTTTGTTTGGAAGTGGGAAGACCTACCAGAGTTCCACTCTGGGCCCTGCTATTGACTTTGGGTCAATGATGACCTCAGAGCTTTGGCCAAGCTTTGGCCACCTTGGCCAAGGACCCACACCCTAACCAAGGAGGAAGGGTCCTTTTGCTCTCTGGATCTGAGTCTCCTCATTTGTGAAATGAGATGGTGGGGCCAGATGGTCTCTCCCTGCTAGATCTAAGATACAGCAAACCTAAGTTTGGCTGAAGGCACAAAAGGAGGGGGTCCTCTGGGCTTCCATACTGCTTTGTTTTTTCTCTTAGAATTTCTCTGTAAATTCTAAGAGAAGAACAGAACCTGAGAACCCCTCCATGGATTAGAGGCCAGAGGGGTCTTAGACACATCCAGTCCATCCCTCTTATTTTAGAGGAAGAAACAGGATCAGAGAGAGGAATTCACTTGACTAAGGTGTGGCTTAATGACAAGAGCCAGGATTCGATTTCAGACCTCCTATGTCCCAGGCCAGGCCTCTTTCTACCACATCACCTCCTACCCTTGACAAAGGGGAAAGGGGTCCGCTTCCTGACATTCTTGCTTGATTGGAGAGTATGAACTGGAAGATATGGTGGCCCCCCTTCCAGGCCTCCTGATCCCCCCCGGATCCCCTGCCAAGCCTGGTTTGTTTCCAGACCTCCCCTGCAGGGGAGCCTGGCGGGGCCCCAGACTGGGATGTGTGTGTGTGTGTGTGTGTGTATGTGTGTGTGTGTGTGTGTATGTGTGTGTATGTGTGTGTGTGTGTGTGTGTGTGTGTGTGTGTGTGTGTGTGTGTGTGGTTTTCCTCTTTTCCTGCAAATAGATGGTAGATCTGTGAACAGCCTGGTCTAGAAAGTTTTGGACGGGTGGGGCAAGGTTCAGGAGATACTCAATAAAACAAAATTCAGGGGGCTGGAAGGTAGGAAAAGAGGGGACCCTCTATACACCCAGTACTAGAAAGGGCCCTCCTTCTCTCCCTGATTGAGTCTTCCTTGCTCCAGGGAACAGACACAAAGTCTAAGGTCTAAAGCCATATGAACTGGCTTTATGTGTAGAAAGAGCAGGCATTCAGCTACTAAATATATGAGTGTCTCTCTCCCCCAAATGTTCTTCTTGATGCATTGTGCAGTGACCGAAGTTTTACCATCAGAGAATAATTCCTGGGTCTTTAGGGTCTAAGGTCCCCTCCTGCAATGCCCACCCTTCTGAAAAGTGGGTGGATTACATCATCATCATTTTATTTTTTAAACACCTTAAGGAGAGCTAGTCTTTCAGTCTTACAGGTGGGTTAATTTGGGCAGGGAGCCAGATGGACAGAGAAAGATTTGGGATGAGAACGGGCAGCTCTTGGGGTACTGCAGTGAGGACCCTGAGCAGTCTGAGGAGAACTTTGCCTTTCACTCTGGTATCCCCCTGCTTCTGAGAGCCAAACAGGGCTGAGACCCTAGAAGCTTAGTAAAACATCTGAACTGCCTACTCTTGAGGATGCTAAGGCAAAAGCTTGTCCCTTGTCTCCCTACACATGGGGTTTCCATCCCACACTCCAAATACACATGAATATTAGAGGGGGAGTACCTAGCTCCCTGTCAGGGCCTCAGTTTCCCCTCCAGAATATAGGGTGGATAATACAGCTGGGAGAAAGTGTTCTCTACCTGGTTCCCTCTGTCCATCAGCAATATCTTCCTGGATAGTGCCCAGCCTGAGTCTGCCAGGGGTGGCAAGGGATGTCTTGGAGGAGGAAAGGAGGATGTGTACCACTCCTAGCTTCCTCAATGACCCTTTATAGAGGTGTAATAATATGTATAGTAGGAATCTTATGCAGATGTTTGCTAAGATACACACTGGTACTCATTCATAGGCATGACAGCCAGTAGATATCTCAAGCTCATCTTATGCCCTCCCTACAGGGTCAGTTAGGTGGCACAGTGGATAGACTTGAATTCAAATCTGGCCTCAGACACTTATTGGCTATGTGACCCTGGGCAAGTCACTTCACCCTGTTTGCCTTAGTTTCCTCATCTGTAAAATTAGCTGGAGAAGGAAATGACAAACCACTCCAGTATCTCTGCCAAGAAAACCCGAGTTGAGGTCGTGAGGAGTCAGAAACCACTGAAAAACAACTAAACAACATGTGGTCAAAGGTTCTACACACTTCCTCCCCACTAGGCAAAACAGCACATCTGTGGACTTGTCCCAGCACCACCCCCTCCTCCGCCAGTCTATCAGCACAACATTCCTCGTCCAGCGAACACTCGGGCCACATCTCCTTTCTCTATGTTGACCCTTGTGAATTTGGAGGTTCGGTCCCAGGCTCACTCAGCCTTCATTCTTTTTGGCAGCTGAGGCCTCCTCTTCTCAGTCCATCATCAAAGATCTCTGGCTAAAGTTGGAAGGAAACAACAGGGGCTATCTAGCCTGGATCTCTTGTTTTTACAGAGAAGGAAACTGAGGCCCAGAGAAGTTAACATGGTTTGCCCCAAAATAGCACAGAGAACAACAGAGTCAGAATGCAGTCCCATGTTCTCAGGATCCAGAGGCAGCCTCTTTGTCACCTCTCTCATGTGGCTACCTCCACACCAGTCCAAATATATTTCTCAAGCCCTATTATGTGAATGGAGCTGGATTTGGCACCAGAAGATCTAGGATCTGTTTCCTAGAGATGCTGTCTGTGTATGACTTTGGACCAGTCACTTAACTTCTCTGGCACTCAGTGTACCCATCTTCAACCCAAGGAGGCTGGATTAGATCCAAAGGGGCTTAACCTGGGGTCACTGAATTTAAAAGAAAATATTTTGATAGCCATATTTCAATCTAATTATATTTCTCTGTATTTCATCTTATATATTTAATAACATTATTCTCAGAAGGGGTCTATAGGTTTCCCTAGAGCATACCAAAGGGGTCCAGGACACATCCAAAAAAGGTCACAACTAGGCCCTCCCAGATCTAAATCTAATTCTCCACATCCCCTGGGCTGCAGGGCTCAGCCCGGCACACGACAACATTCTGGGTGGGAATTCCACTTCTGGTCTTTGCTAAGCATTTGGTGTCTAGCACTCCACTGTCTGTCTCTCTTCCCTCTGGTCCCATCCCCCTCCACAATCCCATTTACAGTCCAGGGAGCCCCAGACTCAATGTCCTCAGAGGGGAATGTTCTGCAATCCCAGAGGGTCACTCTTCCTCCTGGGGAGAGCTGCAGTAAACAAGAACTGCAGGGGCCAGGGGGAGGAGAAGAAAGGCCGAGAACAGGCCTGGACATCTGCCCAAACCTAGGCTTGCCCTTCACCACGATCTGCCCCACACAGACACATTAGAGTCTGACAGCTTCAAGGTTGGGGGTGGATGACCATCATCTCTCTTGTCGGAGCCTGAAGGCTCTACTCTTACCCCTGCTCAGTGAAACAAGCATGGAGCCCAGGGAAAACTCAGGCAAATTCAGCTCCCTGGTGCTGCCCCACAGAGAATAATGTGCAAACCAGAAAAATGTACAACCCTCAAATATAAACAGAAGTATTAAGAATTGCATTTGTCTGACAATTTGCAAAGGTTTAAGGGTTACAAAGGTATATCTGAAAGGTAAACCTTTATGGCTTACAAAGAGCCCTTGTAGGCTAATTATAACTACTCTGTGAAGGAAGGACTACAGGGATCTAGATACCCATTTTACAGATTGGGAACTTGGGGCCAGAAATGGCTCGTCCAAGGACACCTGGCTAGTAAAGGGGAAAGGCAGTATAGCATGGTGGAAAGATTGCTGAACTTGTTACACAGAATGTGAGTTTGAACTGTGATTTGCTACTTATTACCTATATGACTTTTGGGCAAGTCAGTTCTGGTCTCAGTTTCCTAATTTGTAAAATGAACGAGTTAGATTCAGTGACCTATAGTTCTAGATTGATGCAACAAGAGTCATTGGTAGGGCTCACACTCAGCCCTACAGTTCATCTGGCTCTCATGAATTAGTAAAGGCAATCATTTATACAAGGTTTACAAAGCATTTACCTGTGTTAGCTCATTTGACCCTCCACCTAATGCCTCTTTGTGGTAAATACCATCATTGTCCATTTTTGTCCCTTTTGCAGACAAGGAAATTGAGGCCGAGAGGGTTTAAGTGACTTGCCCAGGATCACTCAGATGGTGTTACCTATCTGAGGTAGAATTTGAACTCAGATCTTCCTGATGTGAGGTCTACCACTCTGTCCATTCTGCCTCAATCACGCTTTTGTGAGTAAGGCCTTGAGGGATAGAGAATAAGTATTTATTTAACATTACCATGTTAAGAACTTTACAAATATCTCATTTGATCCTCACAGCAATGCTGGGAGGTAGGTGCTATTACGATACCCATTTTACAGCTGAGAAAATTGAGGCAGAGGTAAAGGTGACTTGTCTAGAGTCACTAAGCTAGTATGCATATGAGGCTGGATTTGAACTCAGGTCTTCCTGATTTTAGGCTTAGCACTACATCTACCATACCACCCACCTACCTGTCCCTTAGCCAAGCTCAAGGGGAGAGAGCAGGGCAGGGGAGGGGGGCACTTGACTGAGAATTGGCAATGCTGGCTTAAAGGACTCCTTGTTTTTGAGGTCTTGGGGACTGGATCCTGCGGGCCTTCCCTCTAATCTAGGCCTGGTCCTGACACTGAGCTCTGGGAGTAGGGGGTGTGAGTAGGGGCAGCTTCTCCTCCAGAGGGCAGTGGGAGGGGATGATAGCATGAGAGTGTCTAGGGTCTCAATAGGTGGCCCTGGGTTTGAATCTCAGCCTTACTACCTGTTGGACCTCAAGCAAATGACCTGACCTCTGAAAAGCTTCTATACAAAAGACAGTAAAGTCCCAGGCTTCAACCGGAAATCTACTGTCCTATTCCTGGGCTCCTGGGGGAAGCTTACCTGTGTCCTGGCGGAACTGGTGCATGGACTGTAGGTCAATAACATAGGGCACCAGCTGGGCATCCACCTGCCCGAGGACCACGCTGCCCCTGGCATCCTCCTTGAGCACATTCTCGATGTGATGGCATACCGTGGCCGTGTAGGGGCGCCAGCGGCTGTATTCATTCAGCCATTCCCATACCACCACCCTGGCCAGATTTTGGGGTGGGAACCCCAGGCCATTGATGGAGATCAGTGCCCCAGGTCCTGGCCTGGACATGGTGCAACCACACCTGAGGGTCCCCAGGAGAGGGGGACTGGAGGGCTGAGAAAGTCCAATTGTGCCCTTCTCTCTCCTCTCAGAGGGGAAAGGGGTCAGGAAGTGAGAGGGGCCTCCTGACCACAGCTAAGCCACCTTCTGCTGAGACACCGTGCAGCTGCTGATGTCCATGAGTCAGTGAATGGTCCAGTCCAGGCCTCCACAGGCCTGGAGCCACAGGGGGAGGCGACAGCCAGCCCCCTCAGCCTGGCTTTCCTGCCTCCACCTGGAAGTGGCAGGTCGTCTGATCCTGGAAGGCACCGATCCCGATCAAAATCCTGACAAGGGAGGGTGCAGTCACGCCCCTGCCATCCTGGCTGGCCCCCTCCTCCTTCTTCCTCTTCTTTCAATCTCTCAGGCAGCCCCTCGTCACGTCAGTGGGCTAAGTCTCAACCTCCCCCTGTCACCAGCCCAGACGGTCCCAGGGCCTGGAAAGAACAAAGTCTGCGTCCCTTCTGGCCCTAGCTCCATCCATTGCCCAAAGCAGCAGCAGCAGCAGCAGCGGCCCTGTCGCCGCCTCTGTCTGCCTGGGGGAGGCGGATCACTGGGCTGTGTGGCCGACCCCCCGACGGCCGTGTCCCAGGCCTGGCTCCCAGCTCATGCTGCAGGGGGTGTCCCCGCCCCCCTCCCCAGAAGAGGGGAGGGTCAGGAAGCCGCCTGTTTCGCTGGTCTTGGTTAAGGAGCCGCAGAATGGACCCTCTGCTGGGGGCCACCCCCCCCCCCGCCCGGCCCCACCCAGTGACCTCCCTAGATAAGGAGGCTCTTGAGGTCACAGAGGGCGGTGCCTTGGTCTCCCCCACCTGGCCCAGCCCATTCCCGACACCACAGGGGTGCAGGCGATGCCCCGGCCCGCTTGCGATCGAGACCTGCGGGGGGAGACAAGAAAGGGAAAGGGCTCTTTAAGAACGCATCTCTCCCGACCCTCTTCCCCAGAGAGATAGCGAGAGAGAACAATGGGGAGCCCCGGGGGAGGGTGCCTGCAGGAGAGGGCGCTTAAAGGGGTCCAGCCCAACAGCTGGGCGGGGGAGGGGGGAGCACCTGGAGACTGGTGCTCCAGGCCCAAGAGTGGGGACCCGAAACTGAGCAAAATGGGCCGGAGGGTTTCCTGGGGTCCCAGTTCCTCACCCCACTACCCTCCTCCCCCGCCCCAGTTTCAGCCTAGGGGTCTCTGGGCCCCACCAGGCTGGATTAGCCTGCCAGTCTGGGGGAGGGCTAATGGAGTGAAAGCATGGGGAAAGAGATCTCCCTAGGGAGAATCCACTGCATCCTGGGGGTCACAGGGGGGAATGAGGGAGCCTTGCTGCCTCTGAGGGCAGACGTAGTCTGATGGTTTGGAGGGGGACATCTCCCACCCTCCTCTCGCTTGCCCAGACTGGGTGGGCTACATCCCCTCCCGTCCTTCCACAGTGTGGCGAGGAAGGGGATGGGCATGGGGACGGGAACGAGGATGGGGATGGACATGGGGGTGAAGTCTTCTCTGGGCAGCCCCCTCTCCCGCTCGGCTCCCTCTTTTCCCTTCCCCACCCGGGGCGATCTCCTTACCGCCCGATTGTCTCTGCTCCGGTCCTCTCCGCTCTTGGCCACCGCCGCTCTTCTCCACCGCCGCTCTTCTCCCTCTCCTTCTCCCTCTCCCTCTTTCCTCCTCCTCCTCCTCCTCCTCCACCTCCTCGCTCGGGCTCTAGATCTCCCTCTCTCCCCCTTTTCTTTCTGCACTGATCGCTGAGGCAGTTGGCCCCCAGGGTTGGAGGCCCTGTCCCGGGCTCCTGGACTCCCCGGAGCCCGGGTATTGGGGAGTGGGGAGTGATGATCCTGAGGAAGGGCTCTTCCCTTTGCCAAACCCGCACCAAGCTCGCTTCTCCCAGGACGGACAGACGCCCAGATCCTAGGGCTGGAAAGGCAACGGCGGCTGCTCTGGGCAGGGGAGTGGATAGGAGGAGGAAGGGGAGGGGGCCAGCGGAGGAGGAGAAAGGGGAGGAGACATCGCACACCCCCTGTCCTGGCGAACCCCAGCTCCTCAGTCCAGGCCAGGGAATAGGAAGGACCGTCCCCCACAACCCTCCCCCCCAATCTGTTCTTCAGCATCCATACAGAGGCAAGGTCCACTAGGGTCGACTTAGGGAGGGGAGCAGCTCCAGCCCCTCTAGGGACTTTGGACCTGGTAGGGAATTCAAAGCCCTTGGAGGGCACCATTACACTTCCCCATCTTCTCGGCTTAGAGAGGTCTATGAGGAACCTTGCCTCCTTGTTTTTCTCCAGGGGAACTGAGGACCGTGGGATGGGGGGTGCCTTCCCACTACCCTTCGCCTTCCAGAGTCCAGCTGCTAGGGAAAGGAAGCCAGGAGTCCTAGCTCCCAGCCAGAGGAGGAATTGAGTTCCAAGGCTTTAGGTGGAGTGGGGTGGGGGCTGGGATGTATCTGCCTTGTCTGTTGTGCAGGACGGGAGCTGCCAAGCACTCTTGGCATCCCCCAATCCACTCCCGTTCTCCAAAGACTTGTCCCTTCCCCTGCTAGTCTGGCTCTGGCTGGGTGCCCCAAGAAAGCAAGAGCAGAGGGGAAAATAACACAGAGCAGCTGGGAAGATGACAGGACCACCTTGGGCCTTGTGTTTATACTAGGGAGGAGGAGCCATACAACTGACCAGCAAGTCGGAGGTCAGTGGACCTCCCAATGTGCTCCCCAGAGTATAGGGCTGAAAGTCTGACCTCTCCCCTCTCCCCAACCCCCAAAGGGCTTATAGCCACCATGACTTCAGTGAAACGGGACTTGGGGCTGGTTCTGAACAAAGAAGGCTGGGGCCACTGACAGCCCCACTCCATCAACCAAACCAGTCCTTCCTGGCCCTAAAAATGGCTTTAACCCATCAGAATGTGGTGGGGAATGCTCTTCACTGCCAGACAGAAATCCAAAATCCTGCTAGGAGCAGCTAGTTCTCACAATGGCTAGAGCACTGGACTTGTTGTGAAGAAGACTTGGGTTCAAATGTACTAGCTGTGTGACTTTGGGCAAATCACTTTAATCTCTGCCTCAGGTTCCTCAACTATAAAATGGGGATAACAATAGCATCTACCTTGAAAAGGTTGTTGTAAAGCATATAGCCCAATGCTTGGCACGTAGTAGGTGAGATAACTATCTACATATCTTACCTACTATGTGCCAGGCACCGGGCTAAATGATATATCAATGTAGGTGTAGATATGTAGATATAGAAAGATGTAACAGCCAGATATAGCTATATCTATTATACATGTGCATGTATGTATATATGTACATACATGTACACATGCATATGTATATATGTATGCATATGTGGATAGATATAGAGATTTAATGTATATGTACTTATTGGCCATACCATCTGAGTGAACATGCATTTATTTTACCTTTTATGACATACACGATGCCGTGCCAGGCAATGAAAACATGAAAGACTGAAATGAGCCAAGGTCTGACCTCAAAGAAATGACATTTTTCTGTGTGCTTGGCATGGTACCGAGCCCCAGAGGTACAGATACCCACACACAAAACAATCCCTGCCCTCCAGCAGCTCACATTCTAATAAGGAAACACAACATATAAACAAATTCTTGGGTGCGGGGACCAGGGCCACAGAATTATGAAGAGATGGACAAGAAATGGGGTGAAGGTCTGTTTCCCAGAAAGGCAGTGCTGGCAGTGCTGGTTGACCCATGAGTGGAGTCCAAGGTTGTCTATAATACAAAACTAGCAACTTGAGATCAGAAAGGATCCCTTTATGAGATCCTCCAGATAAGATGGGGTCCAAAAAGCAGAGGTGGTGAGAAGGGAGAACATTTCAGGCATGAGGGGATGGTGTGAGCAAAGAAACCAAAGAGGGAATGTCCTGTTCAGGGAAGAGCAAGAAAACCAGTTTGGCAGGAAAAAAGTCTTGTCAGAGGCATCCCTGGGCACCAACTGTCTCACCTGTTAAAACAGGAGGGTGAAAGCTTCAGTCCTTCCTGAACACACAACCCATTAAAACTTTGAGATCTAGAGTTGGAAGGGAAGTTTTTTTTAAGAGAATATCTGGTCTACCCCCTCATTTCACAGATGAAAGGTAAAAGGTCGCACTCATTAAGTAGCAGAACAGAAATTCCAACCAACATCTGGAGTCTAGCCCCAGCACTCTTTCGATAATGCCATTCAACCCCCCAGGTGGAATGTAAACTCATTGAGGGCAGGGATTAGTTTCGATCTTTGTAATTCCTGGTGGCCAACATTTTTTTTTTAACCATACCTGTGCTTTTCTTATTATATGGGGGCTCCCAAGGAGAAAATTTCCTCTATCTATGCTGACTTGCACCTGCTGGAAGTTTACTAACCTTAGAGGGTTGGGGAGGTCACTGAGAGATCAAGTCATTTGCTTAGAGTTCCATAGATTTTTTTGTGTGTCAGAAGTGGGATTTGAACTTCCAGGCCTTCTTGACTGCACAGCTTTCTCTCTCTTCCCCACTCTTCCATGCCTTGTTACATTAATCAATTGAACTGAGCTATTTCTTTTTTGCTGTGGGCATCCCATGGACCTGCCTACTTTCCTATCTGTCTTTGCTAGGACCTGTTTCCAGTGTATATAGATTTTTACCATCAAGCAACTTGTAGTTAAGCCCTTAACCTTAACCCTTAACCCCCCTCCCCTCCCCATACTGTTCAGAACCCAGGTGGATTAGCCTCAATGTGCAAAGCCCTGTCCCAGGCACCACAGGGGAAGGTGAGTTAAGATGTGGTAGAAGACAAAGAAGCGTTTGGATTATATTATGTCTCAGGCCTTTTCAGTGTCAAGTCCACCAAAGCAAAGGCCTGGGAGCCTGGGAACATAACTCTGTGGCTTCTGAGGCTTCAGTAGGAATGCATTATCCTAATTTGGCCTTTTGCTCAAACCTAGGGCCTGAAGGACTCCTCCAGGCCTTTAAAATCCCCTTTCCTCCCTCCCCTGCCTGGTACTTAGCTTATAGCCCTGTTCACACTGGCCACTCCCTTGGCAAAGGCCTGATGACTGAGAAAAATGACCTCAAAATTATAGGTACTTTAAGGAGGTTATTTCCCATGTGACTGGGAGAAGGGATAGAGAGCCAATAAATCTGCTTCTGATTTCCCTGAGAAGTCAGTGGAAATCACCTGGCTCTGGCAGGAGGCTGGGCCAGTGGGAGATGGGGTGTTGCTGACTTAGACCACAGCTCCTGCCCCTCTTAGCCCCTCCTGCCCTGGAGCCCCCAGGGAGGCTGAGAACCTCAAGTAGCCTAAAGGATCCTGGAATTTAGAGGGACCAGGGGCCTTAGCAATAGAATGTCAGAATTGAGAGGAAACTTAGAACCTTGAATGTCAGAGCCTTAAAGTGACCTTAGAGCAAAGAATGTCAGAGCTGGGGCGGGGGGGGGGGGGGGGAGACTATTAGCACAGGGAATGTTAGAGCAGGGAGGGGCCTTAAGACAGAGAATGTCAACACTGGGAGGGCTTTAGAACAGGGAATGTCAGAGCTGGGAGAATGTTTAGAGTAGGAGTGGGACACCCTATCCACCATTGTCACCATAAACCAAAAATGAGTAAATCTCCTCTCTCCCTTTAAAATGTGAAAACCTAATTAGCATTGGGAACTTTTTCTTTATTGGTGGTTGAATAGAGTGCCCTCGTGCATTTTTACATTGTAATATCACTTTAGATCTTTCAAAGGATGGCACTTTGTGAGTTTCAGTATCAATGCACTCCTAATGGCAATGCTTTCCTTCCTGCTGGTTTCTAAGGCCATCAGTGAAGCTCTGATGGCCAGGGGAAGGGATGGGGCATTAGGTGACCAGCTCTTGATCATGGATGAGTGATTCTGAGTAATGAGGCCAGCTCTTTGCTCCTTAGAGTTGGAAGAGATCTTATAGTCTAATCCCTTCATTCTACAAATGGGTTAGAGAATTAGTTAAGTCATTTCTGTCATGTCCTACTCTTTGCAACCCCATTTGGGATTTTCTTGGCAAAGGTATTGGAGTGTTTTGCTATTTCCTTTTCCAGCTCATTTTACAGGTGAGGAAACTGAGGAAAACAGGGGCAAGTGACTTGCCCAGGGTCACACAGCTTTTAAGTGTCTGAGACCAGATTTGAACTCAGTAAGAGGAGTCTTTCTGGCTCCAAGCCCAGTGCTTTATCCATTATGGCACCACCTAGGGGTCCTAAGTAGTTCCTGGTGAGGAGACTTCCCCTACTAAATAATTATTCAATCAATATGCATTTACTAATTAATTTCTACCTTGGAAAAATCCTTCCACCTGAGACCCCACTCTTCTGAATGGTGATTCCCTTGCCTAAACCACTATTTCAGAAAGGGCTCCAGCCATGTTTTAGGTGCCTAGGAGACACTCTCTGATCAGACTTCTCCTTGCCAACGACCACTGCCTCCTATCAGGTCCC
Organism: Gymnobelideus leadbeateri; assembly: GCA_011680675.1. Taxonomy (NCBI): domain Eukaryota; kingdom Metazoa; phylum Chordata; class Mammalia; order Diprotodontia; family Petauridae; genus Gymnobelideus; species Gymnobelideus leadbeateri. The sequence goes on along the minus strand of WOXC01006793.1, from coordinate 731,017 downwards.
CTCCTCCCAATCCTTTTCCAGTTTTTCATTTTATGTTGTCTTCCCCCATTAAAATGTAGGCTCTTATAGGGAGTTAGAGACTGCCTTTCTTGTTTAAATTTCTGTTCCTAGCACTATTTAGCACTTTGCCTGAATAAATATGAGCTCTCTCTCTCTCTCTCTCTCTCTCTCTCTCTCTCTCTCTCTCTCTCTCTCTCTCTCTCTCTCCTCTCTCTCTCTCCCTCTCTCTTCTCTCTCTCTGTCTCCCGCTCCCTCCATTTGTCTTCCTTCCTGTCTGTTTCTGTCTTTTTGTCTCTGTCAGTCTCTCTGTCTCTCTTTGGTTCTGTTTGATATCTCCTCCCCTCCCCTCCCCTCCCCTCCCTTCTCCTCTCCTCTCCTCTCCTCTCCTCTCCTCTCCTCTCCTCTCCTCTCCTCTCCTCTCTCCTCTTCCCTCCTCTCCTCTCCTCTCCTCTCCTCTTCCCTCCTCTCCTCTTCTCTCCTCTCCTCTCCTCCTTCTCTTTCCTCTATCACCCTCCCTCCCTCTTTCTGTCTGTCTCTGTATACCTGTCACTTATTTGTCTGTCTTTCTCCTAGATGCCTAGCACTGGGCTAAGTATTAGGTGTACAAAGGCTTCACGAAGTGAGATACTCCTAGCCCTCAGAGAACTTTTCTTGGGAAAGGCCACATGCCTGTGTTTATGCAGAATAGGCACAAGGTGATCTGGGCTGATGGAGGGCTGCCCTAAGACTTCTGCTCTTAGGGAGACACTGGTGGATACTTCCTCAGGGTCACAGGCCCTTGGGTGTCAGATGTGGGACTGAAACCCAGATCATTTGGCTCTGGCTACTCTCTCATGAACCAATGTTGCCTTTTAGCAAACATTTTTTTATTAATTGAATAAATGATATCTGTGTTTGAAGGTAAAAGGGTCTCTAAGAGGACAATTCGAGAAAGTTTCTTGGAGGAAGGTGCTTTTCAGTTCTATTTCAAAGGATGGCTAAGATTTAACAGGTAAAGAGGGCCAGGGAAGGCATGCCAGGCATAGGGAGCTGCTTGAGCTATGGTGTGGAAGAAGGAGAGCACAAAGTATTCTTTGTGGTAGTCTGCTTTAGCTGGCATAGAGAGTATTTGGGCTGGTGCTATAAGATTTCCAATAAGATTTTCTGAATGTCAGCCTAAAGGCTCTGAGCTATTCCCTGGAGGTAATAAAGATTTAGAAGCAGAGGAATGACAAAGTTGACTCTTTGTATAAGGAAGGTTGTTCTATCATCCATCAGTTAGTCAGGGAAGCAGCATTTAGTAAGCACCTACAGCATTTAGTAAGCACCTACAGCATTTAGTACTTAATGCTGGGGATAAAAAAAAGCAGTCCCTGCCCTCAAGGAGCTCCCAGTCTAATGGGTGGAATGAGAGGGGATGGATTAGAGAAGGAGGAGAATGCAACCTGGTACAATAATCCAGGTGTGTGAGAAGGAGATGGCATGAAGGTGGAACTTCCAGAGAGGGACAGATGCTGGAGGCAGAGACAGGACTTGGTGACTGATCAGAGGGAAGAGTCAGAGGTAAAGACCAAGTTGCAAAGAGAGGGGGCAAGGTGAATCAGTGGTGATCAGAACAGATCCAGGGAAACCAGTTCTCTTTTATGATTGCCTACCCTATAAGAGGCACTGAGGAAAGCTGGGCTGGGCTGGAGAGAAAGAGTTCAGGCAACCTTCTTGTCTGAGATTTTCCTGCTTTCACCCTCCAAGAAAAATGCAATTGCTCCACTGGGAACTGGAGAATCAAAAAGAGCCAAAGACATGCCACCATCTGGTGGTCATTCTTTGTTTTGCTATGGTTGTTTTAGTAATGGCAGGCAGAGGTTATGAGTCATAGAACTTTAGAGCTGGGAGGAGCCTTAGAACAGAGAATGTCAGGGCTAGTAGAGTCTTAGAACAGGGAATGTCAGAGTTGGGAGGGGCCTTAGAACAGGGAATGTCAGGGCTGAGAAGGACCTCAGGGACCATCTAGCTCAATCTCTTTAGTTTATAAATGAGACAACAAAGGCAGAGGGGGAGAAGTGACTTATCACCTCAGGCCACAAAGCTAGGTAATATCAGAACTAGGTCTTCTGACTCAGTTTCGTCTTCTTTTTAATTTGAGACAATCTAGTCCAGCCCTCTGATTTTCCAGATGAAGGAAACCAGTTCCTGGCGGGGAGGGGAGGGGAATTACTTGCCTGAGATTGCCCAGATAGTAAGAATAAAATTCACACCTCAACTCTCTGGGAATTTGCTATTGCATAAACCAAGAAATGCCTGTGAAGTCTGGGGGCCAGGGTACCCTGCCTGTTAAACCAGAACCTGCCAGTAGAGTTTCCTTGTATTCTAACCTATCTCACTGAATGTAGACTGTCCAAGAGGCCTGGTCTAAGTCAGTTCTGACAAGGGGTGTGTGTGTATGTGTGTAAATGTGTGTGTGTGTGTGTGTGTGTGTGTGTGTGTGTAGGGGGTGGAGAAGTAATTTCTTTCAAGACTTAATTCCCCTTCTAGACCCATTTCAAAAATTTTACTTTTTTGGAAGTTCTTGGAATGCTTTTTTTCCCTTCAGCCCTATGGCTGGCATAGACTGCTAACATCAGGAGAACCATCTGCCTTGTCTGTGGGACCAAGAGAGAATGGAGGTGGTGTCTGGGATGGAGAACCACACCTATGAGATCCCCCAGGAATATAGCAAGACTGGAAGGGGGCAGTCCTCGGATGCAGAAGCTATATCCTCATTCCACAAGATGAAAGAAAATATGTTCTCTAAAGGGGGGAGGTTATTTCTGCTTTGTATCATCCTGTTAGATGCTCAAAATCCTACCAGCAGTATGTAGTGTCAGGATTCTTACCCAGGTCCTCTAATGCTGGAGTATCTCTCCCTTAGTGTTCTCTGGGTTCAGTTGGCATCTACTTTAACAATACAATGATAACAACAAAGCACAATAATGCTGACTTGTTTTTCAGTCATGTTCCAACCCTTTGTGACCTGAAGGAGCATGCTAAGCCCACTTTCCACGAAGTTTTCTTGGCAAAGATACTAGAATGGTTTTCCATTTCCTCCTCCAGTGGATTACCTTTTGTCAGAACTCTCTACTGCGACTTGTTTGTCATGACTAACCCTGCATGGCATAATTCAGAGTTTCACTGAGCTATGCAAGCCTCTCTGCCATGACAAGGCAGTGATCCAGGAGAGGGGAGGGATGATGACTGTTGTTATTGTTTAGTCATTTCAAACTCTCTGTGACCCCATTTTGGGGTTTTCTTGGCAGAAATAGTGGGGTAGTTTGCCATTTCCTTCTCTAGCTCATTTTACAGATGGGGAAACTGAGGCAAGCAGGATTAAATGACTTGCCCAGAGTTACACAGCTGATACGTGTTTGAGTCCAGATTTGAACTCATGAAGATGAGTCTGATTCCAAGCGCAGTGCTCTGTGTACTTTGGCGCCACCTAGCCGCCCTTTAAAGTCTAAGGGTTGGTGACTACATGATTACAAAACAACAGAACAATGACTGCACAATGACAATGACGCCATGGCAAGATGCTGACAATACCACGATGATGACAACATTACAACACAAAGATGATAAAGACACAAATGTGACAGTGATGACCACATAACAACAGCAGCAACAACTCAAATTTATATAGCACTTCAAGTCTTCTAAGTGTCACATCTTTTCATTGGATTTCACTAATATCAGTTATCAACATCAAGTATCAATCATTTCATTGGATTTCATTAATATCAATTATCAATAATATCATTAATATCCTCAAAGATAGTTTATATACCTTTTTATATATTTCATAATTACTTTCCTATATGCACGACATTTCCTCCCAGTAACATGTAAACTTCTGGAGGGCAAGACTTGTTCGTTTGTGTCTTGCCAATCTCTCAGTACCTAGAACAGTACCTGATCTAGAGTAGGTGTTTTAATTAAATGCTTGATGACTCCCAATTCTACATATCCAGACCCAAACTCTTTCCTGAGCTCCAGTCCCTGGTTGCCATACATTTCCACCTAGAATTCACACTGGTACCCTAAAGTCAGCTAAAAAGAACTTAGCTTCTTTTTCCTCTTTTCTGGTCAAAACTCCCTCTTTTCTCCATGTTCACAGGAGTAAAATGAAAACAGTGTTAAATATGGAGTTGGAAGACCTGGTTTCCCTTCTGGGTTCTGCTGTTCCTCTTTGTGATCTTGGATAAGTTACTTTTCTCTGGATCTCAGTTTCTTATCAAATGGGGGTTAGACTAGATGGCTTCTGAGGTCCTTTACAACTCCAAATCCTATGAAATGTTTTATTCTTCAATTTTTCTCTTTTAATATGAATTCCTTAGCCTGGCAATTAAGGTTCCCTAAAATCAGGCCTGACTGACCTTTCCACACTTGTGTCACATTTTTCCCCTTCACAATACTTTCCTTCAGACAAATTGGACAGTTAACTGTTTCTTGAACATCGAGATGCTTGAATAAACACTGTGTTATTTCCCACCATAGGACATTTGCATAGGCTGTCCCTCATTTTAGGCACATATCTCCATTTGTTCAAATAAGAAACAAAAAACACCTAGCAATTTTCTCCCCACAACAGGCACAGAACTGACTTTGTTTTATTAATTTATTTATTTTTAGTTTTCAACATTCATTTCCTCAAGATTTTGAGTTCAAAAATTTCTCCCCATCTTTGTCCTCCCCTACCCCAAGATGGCATAAATTTTGATTACTCCTTTTCCCCAGTCTACCCTCCCTTTTATCATGCTCCCCTTTATTGCCTTCCCCCTTTCTTGTAGGACGAGAGATTTCTAAGCCCCGTTGCCTATATATCTTCTCAGTTGCATGTAAAAACAATTTTAAACATTTGTTTTTAAAACTCTGAGTTCCAAATTCTCTTCCCTCCCCACCCACCCTCATCGAGAAGGCAAGCAATTCAATATAGGTTATACATGTGTAGTTATGCAAAACACTTCCATTATAGTCATGTTGTGAAAGACTAACTATATTTCCCTCCATCCTATCCCACCCCCACTTATTCTATTTTCTCTCCCCCTGAATCTTTTAAAAAATGTTTGCTTCTGACTACTCCCTCCCCCAATCTGCCCTTCCTCCTATCACCCCCCCCCCCCGCCATTGCCTTCCCCCTTACTTTCCTGTAGGGTAAGATACCAAATTGAATGTGTATGTTATTCCCTCCTTAAGTCAAATCCAATGAGGGTAAGTTTCACTCATTCCCTCTCACCTCCCCCTCTTCCCCTCCATTGTGAAACCTTTTTCTTGCCTCTTTTATGTGAGATAATCTACCCCATTCTATCTCTCCCTTTCTCCTTCTCCCAGTATATTCCTATCACATATCTTAATTTTATTTTTTATATATAACCCCTTCATATTCAACTCACCCTGTGTTCTATCTATCTATCTATAGATATACAGACACATACATACATAAACACAAACATATACATATATACATACATATATACGTATATATTTCCTCCAACTATCCTATATCTGAAAAAGGTCTCATGAGTTACAAATATCATCTTTCCATGAAGGAATGTAAATAGTTCAACTTTAATAAGTACTCTTTCCTGTTTACCGTTTCATGGTTTTCTTGATTCTTGTATTTGAAAGTCACATTTTCTATTCAGTTCTGGTCTTGTCATCAAGAATGCTTGAAAGTCTTCTATTTCATTGAATATCCATTCCTGCTCCCCCCACCCCCGCCCACAGAAGTATTATATTCAATTTTGCTGGGTAGGTGATTCTTGGTTTTAATCCTAGCTCTCTGACCTCTGGAATGTCATATTCCAAGCCCTTCGATCCCTTAATGTAGAAGCTGCTAGATCTTGTGTTCTCCTGATTGTATTTCCACAATACTCAAATTGTTTCTTTCTGGCTGCTTGCAATATTTTCTCCTTGACCTGGGAACTTTGGAATTTGGCTGAACTATTCCTAGAAGTTTACCTTTTGAGATCTCTTTCAAGAAGTGATTGGTAGATTCTTTCAATTTCTATTTTACCCTCTGATTCTAGAACATCAGGGCAATTTTCCTTGACAATTTCTTGCAAGATGATGTCTAAACGTTTTTTTGATGATGGCTTTCAGGTAGTCCAATGATTTTAAAATTATCTCTCCTGGATCTATTTTCCAAGTCAGTGAATTTTTTCCAGTGAGATATTTCACACTGTTTTCTATTTTTTCATTCTTTTGGTTCTATTTTATAATTTCTTGATTTCTCATAAAATTAATATGTTTCATTTGCTCTATTCTAATTTTGAAAGAATTATTTTCTTCAGCAAGCTTTGGGCCTCCTTTTTTATTTGGCCAATTCTGCTTTTTAAGGCATTATTCTCATTGGCTTTTTGGACCTCTTTTGCCATTTGGGTTAGTCTATTTTTTAAGGTGTTATTTTCTTTAGTGTTTTTTGGGTCTCTTTTAGCAAACTGTTGACTCATTTTCTATGATTTTCTTGCATCACTCTCATTTCTTTTCCCAATTTTTCCTCTACTTTCTCACTTGATTTTCAAAATCTTTTTTGAGCTCTTCCATGGTCTGCAACCAATTTGTATTTTTCTTGGAGGCTTTTGATGGAGAAGCTTTGACTTTACTGTCTTCTCCTGGTTGTATGTTTTGATCTTCTTTGTCAGCAAAGTAAGATTCTATAGTCTTGAGTATTTTTACACTGCTCACCTTCCCAGACAAATATTTGACTTTCTAACTCTTTGTCAAGGTAGGCCTCTGCTTCCAGTTGGGGAGTAGATGTAGGTAGGTGTACTGTCCTAGGCTTCAGGGGTTTTGCATCAGCTGCTTGATCCCCCACTGTCTGTGGGCCCAGAGCTCTGGAAACAGCAGCTGCTGCTGCTACTGCTATTGCTGCTGCCACCTCTGACACCACCACCATCATCACCACCACCACCTCTGCCATTCTGGAACTGGGGTCAGACCTGGACCACATTCCTCTTTCACCCATATCCCACAGAGTTTTTCAACTGACCTTCTATGGTGTATTTTACGTTTATGGGTTGAAAAGTCTGGAAACTGCCATAGCTGCCAGTGATTCAGTCCTGTGAGGCCTGCTCTGATCCTATCTGTGCCAACTTGGCCCATGCCTGACTGGGCTCTGCTCTCAGCCACATGTGATAGACCCTTCCTGTCAACCTTCCAGGCTGTCTTGGACTGGAGATGTGTTTCACTCTGTCACTTTGTGGGTTCTGTAGCTCTAGAATTTGTTTAGAGTCATTTTTACAGGTATTTTGAAGGATTTGGGGGAGATCTCAAACAAGTTCCTGCTCTTACTCTGCCATCTTGGCTCTGCCCCCAGAACTGACTTTTAAAAGACAAATTTGGTTGAAGTGGACAAAGATCCCAGGACATTTATTGATACCTCTGCTGTGGAAGCTGAAACAAGGGTGAGGATACCTCTGCATATGGTAGCTTTCTATTTTAACTAATAATTGTTGCTAACTTGTTGTTAAGGTTAATTGTTTCTAAGCTGCTAAAGGACTAAGTGCAGCCAGCACCATTTAAGCTTCAGCATCCAGAGGAGAAAAAAGTCATGATGACTTTGGTTAAAATAATTCTCTTTGAAGGCTCAGTTCAGGGGACACCTCTTCTGATTTCTCCAACTCAAAAAATGTTCATTCTCTCCAAATCTTCGAAGATCACTTTGTCCATTCCCTACATCCTATCTTCTGTGATGTCATCATAGAATATGAGTCATACTCCCTTATTAGAATGTAAGCTGTTTGAGGTTAGGGACTGAGTAATTTTTTATCTTCCTGTCCACAGCACTGCTGTCAATATGTGTTTAAGCAATGTTTATTAAGTCATATTGAGTTAGATTGAAATGAGGGAGTAAAGGCTGGACTTAGCAACTATTTGGTTATGTGGATGAGGGAAAGGGTCAAGAGTAAAGGGTAACTTTAAGGTTGAGAGTCTGAGTGATTGACAGATCAACCAGTCAATCATCAAGCACTTATTAAGCACCTGCTGTATACCAGAAACTATAGTAGGCATAGGGATACAGAGACAAAATTGAAGCTCAAGGAGCCTATTATCTATTCAGGGGAAGTCATGGTATCTTTAATATAAGAGAAGTTTGGGAAAGGATAGGGAGGAAGAAAGTCTGAGAAATAGTTCTTGGTTATATCCCACAAAACCTTCTTCCTCTGCTCCCTGGTAGGCTTGTTCTCATGAGGGGCCCTGTAGACAGGATCCAGGATATGCAACAGAAAATGGTGAGAAAGGTGCTATTCTAGTTACAGGGAGTCAATCAAAATGATGATACTCATGATAGATCTCATGGGTACTCCTTCTGACTTCATGACTTCTGATGCCACACTTTCCACTTTGATCCATGCTTTCCACCCAAAGAGTTTGGGAACCATTCTCTGTATCAGAAATTGTTTTAACTTGTTTTAAAATATGTTTTAATAACTCAATTTCAACATAATTAGTTTCCTTTTGTCATTCTATACATTTTAATATTTTATTTTGTGCATTTTAAAACATTCTGAAAAGAGATCCCTTGGATTTATCAGATTGCCCAAGGGGTCTAGGATACAAATGATATTAAGAACCTCTGCTCTCCATCCTTTGTGTGGATAGCAATGCAGGTGAGCATCCCACACCTTTGACACATGCTTTCTCCACCTCCTTTATGGAATACGTATCTCTCTGGTGACATCCTTTATACCATTTCTTCCACATGATTATTCTTTTGAAATATGTTGTAGTCCACTCATGCCCATTATCTGCCACTCCATTACTCTTTGGGTGATCTATCACTTTAATCCTTTGGAGACAATGGTATTCCATTGTCATAATATGACATATAGTATCACTGGAAGAATATTGATGTAAATGAGATGGACTTCTGTTTCACAGAGATGCTTGGGTGTGGTGGAAGGTCATCAAAAACATTGGGGGCAGTACCATATCTCAAACCATACAACAAAGCAGTAATAATCAAACTAATTTGGTGCTATTTAAGAAATTAAGTGGTTGGCCAATAAAATAGATTACACAATATATAGATTCAAACAATCACAGTAACTTAATGTTTGATTAACCCAAAGATAAAAGAACTTGCTATTTGACAAAACAAAAACAAAAACAATCTGCTGGGAAAACTGGAAAGTAGTCTGGTAAATATGAGGCATAGATCAGCATCTAACATGATGTACTAAGATAAGCTCAAAATGGGTGCATTATTTAAACATAAAGGGTGATATAAGCAAATTAGGGAAGCACAGAAAAAATTACTTGTCAGACCTGTGAATAGAAGAATTAACAAACCAACAAGAGATAGAGAGGGCCACAGAGGTAGAATGGATAATTTTTATTACATAAAATTTTAAAAGTTTTTGCACAAACAATATCAATGCAGCCAAAATTAGAAGAAAAGCAGAAAGGGGGAGAATTTTTTAATAGCAAGTTTTTCTGATAGAAGTTTCATTTATCAAATATATAGGGAACTGATACAAATTTATTTAAAAAATAGTTATTCCCCAATTGATAAGTGGACAAAGGGTATGAATAGGCTGTTTTCAGAGGAAGAAATCTGAACTATCAATAATTATGTAAAATGTTCTAAGTCACTAATAATCAGAGAATATGCAAATTAAAGCAACATTGAGACATTACCTTATGCCCATCAGGTTGACCAAGATGACAGAAATGGAAAAGAACAAATGCTGGAGGAGATGTGGGATTATAGGTACACTAATGTATTGTTGGTGGAGCTGTGATCTGGTCCAACCATTCTACAGAACAATTGGGAACTATGCCCAAAGTGCTTTAAAACTTAAACACTTTGACCAATCAATACCACTACTTGATCTGTATCCCAAAGAGATCAAAGTAAAAGAACTCAGATGTACAAAAATATTTATAGTAACTCTTTGTGATGGCAAAGAATTGGAAATTGAGGAGGTACTCTTCACCTGGAAATTGAGGAGGTACTCTTCATGCCCAAACAAATTAATAATATATAAATGTAATGATTCCATCACTATTTGCTAAAAGAAGTGATGAAGGGGATAGCTTCAGAAAAACTTGGGAGGACTTTTATAAACTGATCAGAACCAGGAGAGCAATGGACACAGGAACAACAATATTGAAAAGACTTAGCAACTCTGATCACGATAACGATCCATGGCAGTTTCGAAGGACTCATGATAAAAAATGCTCTCCACCTCCAGATATAGAACTGCCAGACTCAGAGTGCAGACTGAGACATATTTTTTCTTTATTTTTCTTGCTTTTTTCTTTTCTTTTTTTTTTAGAACATGGCTAATGTGGACATATGTTTTTTTTCATGACATCATGTATAATGTGTATATTTCTTGCCTTCTCAATGGTAGGGGAGGAGGTGGAGGAAGGTAGAGAATTTGGAACTTAAAATTGAAATTAAAAAAATTAAAAAGCATTTGGAGAGTTCATGGAAAGATATTTGAACTTGGAAGGATAGGATCACAGTTTTCATCCAACTGCTGCCACTTACTCCTGAGTTAGAATATAAACTCCTTGAGGATAGGGACTATTTTTGACTTGTTTTATATCTCTAGTTCTTGGTACCATCCCTGGCATATAATGTGTTTATTAAGTGCTCGTTGACTATCTGTGTGACCTTGGACAAGACAGTGAATGTCTTTGGGTCTCACTTTTTTCCGCTGTAAAAAGAAAGTATTGGTGTCAAACTCACAAATGACTTCTGGTGGGCCCTCTTTCCACTACATTCTATTGTATTTTTATTTATTTTGTTAAGCATGTCCCAGTTACAATTTAATCTGGATAAGGCTGTGAGTGTGACACCTCTAGACTAAAAGATCCATTCCAAAACTTAGTTTCTGACTCTATGACCTAAGCCACAGAATCTCAGTAGCATAGAGTCTGAGGGCTAGAGGAATCTGGCAGGTCATCCAGTCCAAACCATGTCAAATAATCTCTGTCAAAAGGTACCCCACAAATCATCATCCAACAACTGCTTGAAGACATCCAAGGAGGAGGAATCTACCACTTCTCAAGGTAGTCCATTCCCTGTTTGTAAGAGAATTTCTGGCCTAACTTTTGTTTAAAGAGAACTTTTGGAAGAATATAACAGACTCCACTTTGTTTGTATTGTATTGTATTGTTTTGTTCGTACTGTATTGTTTGCATTTTCCATTTTGTTGTATATGATCCTGGCATGAACTCTAGAACTAGTGGCAACAGCTGTTTTTCTTCAATATCTTTCTTTGTTCCTTACTTAATTTGAGCCCCAGGGTCCAGTGGCATGAGAGTCTTTCCTTGTTGATGGAGGTTGGTGGCGGTTGGGTGAGGGTGGCATGGTGGAATTGGAGAGAAGAGAGAAGATTCAATCTCTCAACTTTTTTTTGGCATGCTTTCAGATTCTTCAAGATCGAGTCTCTTCTGGCTCAGCAGTGGTTTCAGGTGCTTATGGCTTCCATCTTGGAGAGAGAAGATGGTTGATGCCAACCCCACTTCAGTTTGCCAAAGGGAAAATAAGATTCTTGGAAGAAGCCATGATGAGAAGGCCTGGCAGTCTTCATCATCTTCCTATCCCTAGCTTGCTACACTAGAGACTTTGGGGAATTTCCCCTTGGGTGAGGCTATGACTTTCTTTCATGGTTGAGTTGTTACTTTGCTCCTAATAAGAAAGCTTCTTCACTCTGTATTGTCTGGTATATTTTTTTCCTATATAAGCTTTCTCTGATTTCTGTTTTGCCACTGACTTGGATAAATTGATTTCTTTGCTATTTGATATGTGTGTTCAGGGCAACTAGATGGTGCAAGAGGATACAGTGCCATGCCTGGAGTCAAGAAGACTCATCTTTCTGAGTTCAAATCTGGCCTCAGACATTTGCTAGTTGTGTAATCCTGGGCAAGTCACTTAACCCTATTTGCCTCAGTTTTCTCATCTGTGCTGGAGATAAGGAAAATGATCTGCAGGAGAAAATGACAAACTACTAAACCATCTTTGCCAAGAAAATTCTAAATGGAGTCACAAAGAGTCATATATGACTGAAAAATAACATGACCATCACCACCACCACCACCACCAAGAGTATTCATTGTAGAACTAGTACTCGGTGGAAGGGAGTCAAGCCTCTGATATAAAACTTAGGTCTTCCTTTTAATAATGAACAGCAATCAGATGTTTAACTTGACCCTGAAAACTGCATCCCCTAGACTAACAATGTTAAAAAAAGACAGATATAATTCTTATCTAGTACCCCTCTTTTTCAGGGCATCAGAATGGTTCACCTTCTGGCTCCAACCTCTTGTTTCCCTTTCTGGTAATAAATAAAATCTCTCTTAGAGAAAGGTAGAGTAGGGGATAGTAGAGGCTAGAGATGTCTATTCTGCCTCTGTTTGAGCTATACAACAACATCTTCATGTTATATGTGGGGCACAGCCTTGCTACAGTACAAAAAACCTTAATTGCTTAGAAAGGGAGGATTTCAGTCTCTAAGATATCTCTCTCCCTTATCTGGTTTGTCAGGTAGCTCCTTTTGATTTAGTGAAACCAGCTATATCTACAAGGACACATCCCTTATCTGTCTCTCATAGTTATTGATAAACATCCTCCTTAACAAGTATACTTTATTCTTTATATAATGAGCAGCCATATTTTTTCTTTGATTCATGTAATGTATAAATCAACTAGCTAAACTGTGAAAGACACATATTCCTGTCACCTGTGGGTGGGGTGTGTATAAAATCTGTTCTCTGATTCATTCTGGCTCATTTGGCATTAGATAATCAAACTGATGTCTAAAGTCATGCAATGGTTTGATCTTCAAAATGAGGGAGTTGGACTAGGTGACTTCCAAATTCCTTCTAACTCTAGAACTATAACCCAATAATTTAGCTCAGTACTTTTAATTGAATGATGATATCAGAAACCAGACTGTAGGAAGTGGAGGTCCTTATTATCAATGACTTCAAGGAGTTCAGTCTCAAAAGGCAAGACAGATCTGGATGATAGATAGCAGGAATTAATGGATCAAGAGAAGGATTATTGAGGATGGGGGGAACAAGGGCATGTTTGTAGGCAGTGGACAAGTAGCCAAAAGCCAGGGAGAGATTGCCACTAATCAAGAGAGTGGGGATGACAGAGGCCATTATCATTATTCTGTCTACATTCTCCTCTCTTCCCAATCTCATCCACTTGGTGAACAATTCAACTCTATATTATCTTCTACCAATCAGTCAACCAACAGGCATTTATTAAGCAGCTACTATGTGTCAGGTGGAGAAGCAATGTAGCTAATATAGAGCTGGTGTTGAAGGCAGGAATGCCTTAGGTTCATGTTTTCCCTCTGCCACATAATGGCTGAATAGACAAGTCACTTGACTTCTCAATGCTCTAGGCAACTCTCTAAGACTGTTTTAAGTTGGAGGGAAGGTGCTGATGTGCACTGGTAGAAGGGGTTTCCTACCTGGGAATTCTCTATACATTGAAATCATAGGTCCAGTACTACTTATCTTTGTGCCAGGCACTGTGCTAGGCAGTGGATATTCAAATACAATTAATGAAAAATATTGTTTTGTTTCAAAAAATGTTCTAAAATCCCCACATACTCTATTCTTAAATCCTTTGTTCCTTTGCTTTCTTGATAATAATGCCTCATCAGACTATCTCTGGATAATTCTCACCACCTGCCCCCTTCATTTCTACTCAGATGCTGCTCAATGGAGGTGGCAGAATTCAGGAAGTCTCGTTAATTGAGTTCATTAAAGATTTGTTAGTTGGGCCCTCACCAAAGCAAGGCAACCCTTCTACTTCTGATTCTCTATTTTCAACTCCACTCATCACAAGTGACTGCTTCAAACCTCTTCTTTCCTCAAGCTGCTCATGGTGCTCCCTCCCCCCACCCTCTCAGCTGAGGATCTGGCCTTATATTTCATGGGGAAAAAATGAAACTATTATCCAACTATTACCTTGGTATCATTCTTCACCTACTCTCCAGTTTCTTCTTCATTTTAGTCCCTAATGACAAAGTGACTACTTTTCCTTGCTAAATATAATCCCTTTATACATAACCTCGATCCCATCCCCTCCTGGCATCACCAGATTCTCTATTAGTCCATATCTCCAATATTCAATCTCTAATTATCTATTGGCCTCCTCCCTGTTGGTTACAAACATGCCTAATTCTCCCCAATTTTGAAAAAAAAAACCCTCACTTGACCCAATCATCTTCATTATATCTCATCCTCATAGCTTATTATTATATCATAAATCATTATCATTTCATATATCATTATCCTCATAGCTTTTGCCCTAAATCTTGCCTTCCTTTCTCAGCAAAAGTCTATGAAAAAGTCATTAAGAAGGGCGGCTAGGTGGCACAGTGAATAGAGCACTGGCCCTGGAGCCAGGAGGACCTAGGTTCAGATCCTGTCTCAGACACTTAACATACACACACACACACCCCAAAATAGCCATGTGACCTTGTGCAAGTCACTTAACCCCTCTTCCTCCTCCTCCTCCTCAAATACACTCCTCTCCTGTATAACCATATGACTGTCAAGGGCAGCAGCATCCTCCTAGTCATCTAAGCTTTCAAGTCTTATTTCATTCTCTAGCCTAATTCTGCTACCAAATCTTTTTATTCTGATTTCTACAAAATCTCCCATTTCACAATCTCACAGATTCATGAAAACTTTATTTCATACCCCGCCTGTCTAGTCCTCCATGCCTGGCACGCTCTCCCTCCTCCCCTTCATGTCTTAGAATCCACCCCTGGCTTCTGCCATAATTCTTCTCAAATGCCATCTTCTGAAGACCTTTTCTGTTCCTTGTTCCTACACCCTCACATCTCCCCCCTTAGTGCTTTCCTCTCTAAGGTTACCTTTCATATTCTGTATGCATATTTCATATAACTTATTTATGTAATACTCTCTCCCTCATTTGAATGAAAGATCCTTGAGGGCAGAGACTTGGAAAAATATGATTGTAGAGCACAGCTGTGGATGTGACTTGTTTTACATTTCATAAGTTAAAAAATGTACACATCCTGTTCCTTTGATGGGACAGGGTATCATGTTCTGGAAACACATCCCTGACATAAACTGTGTCCACTCCATCCTGATATCCAGCTGATGTTAAAGTTGACCTTTATTGTGATTGGTTTAAATGATTCTTGCTTAGTCTGTAGAATGCTGCCTAAAAGTAATGTATATAAAAAAGCATTTCCCCTATGATTGGCATAGATGTTCTATAAGAGTTTCTGCCTGGCTAGCCAAATAAAGACCTATTTACTTTATCCCTAGACTTCTGATTACTTGCTGACCCCATCCTTATGAACTCACTGATAATAATGATCCCTGAGGGTCAACTTTAAATTCAGTTCTACCATAGACTATTTTGGGGTTTTGTTTCCCTAATGTTTAGCACAAGGAATGACACATAGTAAGCATTTGATAAATGTTTTTTGATTGATCGTTATGCAAGATACCCACAAATAAATTCTATTTTAAATTAAATTTTATTTTAATCTCTCCCCCCACTCTCCCCTGACCTCCACTTTGAGAAAGAAAGAAAAGCAAAATCCCCATTACAAATGAAAATTACGCAAAACAAATTCTATTGCCTATGTTAAAAAGACCCACAATATGTCTTAATCTGCACCTTTAGTCCATCACATTTCTACCAGAATAGGCATATGCTTCATCATGAGTCCTATGGAATCATGGTTGCTCATTGTGTTTGTAACAACCTCTGGCAAAGGGCTGTCTGGCCATAAAACCTCTGGGATTTGTAGTTCTTTCCAGATTGGGAAGAAAGGAAACTAATGGAAATAGTATTCCTTCCTTTCTAGGCAGTACTCTTGATTGTCTGAATTTTTCTCTACCATACTATTGAAATCTCTATGCCCAGGAAACTCAATATACCACTGGACTTCTCACACTGGAAGTACTATCTACCCCAGTGGTCTCTCCCTCTGATTGGATGATTCCTTCTATTCCTTTCAAAAAGGACCCTCTCCCTCCCCCGCCCCCCCCCCCCAACCTAGTCAGTCATGTCTTCATTTCTCTTGATTCTCTGGACGTTTTTTACCATTCCCCAACATAGTAATCTCCCCCACCTCCAATTCCCTTCACTTTTCTTTTATGTTGTCTTCCCTCTTTAGAATGCAAGCTCCTTGAGGGCAGGGACTGTCTTTTTGCTTGTATTTGCATTTCCAGTGTTTAGCACACAGTCTGACACATAGTAGGTCTTTAATAAATGCTCCTTGGGATCTAAGACAATTCCAAAAGACTCATGGTGGAAAATACTATCCATTTCCAGAAAACTATTTGCTCTGCTTTTTTTGTTTGTTTCTTCTTTCTCATGGTTCCTCTCATTGGTTCCAATTCTTCTTTACAACATAACTAATGTGAAAATATGTTTAATATGAATGTATAGGTATCAGATTGCATGTTACCTTGGGGTAGGGGAAGGAGAAGAAAATTTGGAACCCCAAATCATATGGAAGTGAATATTGAAAATTAAAAATTAAGTTTTTAAAAAATAAATGCCTTTTGACTTGATTTTCTGGTTGATTTGAATTAAGTCTTTGAATGGGAGGTGCGAGGTTTTTCACTTACAGGCAATGCAAAGTGCTTTGCAAACCTTTGCAGAGCACCATATGAATGCTAGCTTCTCCTCCTCTTCCATTCTTTCTCTGACCCTTATGGATGATCTTTCACCTGTTTGCTTCTGGAGGCACTATGAAGGACAAGCAAGATATATCTCCTCAGAGCATCCAACTCCCTCCCAACTCTTCAGGATGGGACTCAGACATCCTTTTCCTTCCCTTTCTCCTCTGGGTAACATCGTTCCACTTGCCAACAGTCTGACAAGTCAAATATCCCATTATCCTCCTCAGAATCTCCCCCCTCCTTTCTCATTGAAGTCTCTATTGTTTTGTTTCTTTGGGAATAGTGTCAGAAGTCTCTATTGTTTCCTTCCTTGGGGAACATTGTGTTATCTTGCACAACTCAGAGAGTGGAGAGGTATTCTCCCTTCACCCTCTTCTTCAGTATGGAGATTGGACTATACTTGGAACACAGATAAGCGTCACTAGACTGTGGCAGAAATAGAAACATCAGAATCTGGATACAAGACATAGCACAGTTTTCCCTAGTTTTCATACGAATTGAGATTTTTCCAACCTCTCTTTGGGAGGGGAGAATTATTTTCCTTTACACCTCAACCCTGTACATTAATTTTTTTTTTACAGTCAATTATCACCTCTTAATAACTTGACATTCAACTTCCTTTCATTTGTCTGAACATCTCCACAAACACACTCTACCTCCCCTCCTATTTGCTTCAACCTCCTACTTCACCCTACCTACCAATTCATTCTAGCAATTGGATTTACCCTCTGATTGTTCAGATTACCTTTTATTACGTTGCCTGGTCTTGTCAGCTACCTTTTCCTTTTCCTCCTTGGGTCTTTCTCTTCAGGTTCTACCTAATCATTCCATCTTGATCATTTTATGTTCCCCTTATTTATTCTGGATTCTGTTTCTCTTTCAGCCTGAAAGTGGAATGTGGACCCATGGTCCTTCAGATTTTTCTTCACATTTAAATTTTTCTCAAATTCTAGTAAATTTCTCTAAATTTTTTTCCTGCCTAAATTCACTAGTCTAAACTTCTCCAAATAATAGATATGGTTTTCATTTTCCTTTTTAAGTGGCTCAAGGCCTTCTCTTTTCTCCTTCTCCTTTCACCACAAACTTCTCCCACAGAAATTGGAAGTAGAAAGTCAATGAACTTTCTATCATACCACAGCTTCTATTTAGTTATTTTTATCTAAGGCAGCATATGAGTATTTAAAGCACAGTGTAATGGAAAAACAGTTGGACTTAGAATATTGAGATAGTTGGGTTTTTCACCTCTGACTTGAATAAATGATTGACAAAGAATTTATTAAGTAATTACTACATGTTATAAACTGTAGACAATACATATAGAGACATGGTGGCTGGGGAGGGGCACTTTGGTCCAGGAAGTTAATGGGATGATGAGCAGGGCCATAGAGAGATTGGCTGACATATCTAATCCAGGAACCATGGTGGGGTGGGGGAAAAGAAAGGGAGGGAAGGGATGGAAAATTTGTGTTCTGATGAGATATGAAGAGAATAGACCCCCTCTCTTTAAGGCCCAATTGAAGTAATATCTTCTACACAAAGGACAGCTTGGCAATGAGCCAAGATAGAGCTCCAGGCCTGGAGTCTGGACAGACTTGAGTTCAAATCCTACCTCAGACACTTATTAGCTGTATAACCCTGGGCAAGTCATTTAACTATTTGCCTCAGTTTCCTCCTCTGTAAAATAAGCTGGAGAAGGCAAAACACTCCAGTATCTGTCAAGAAAATTCCAACATGACCGAACTACAACAATGGTAGAAATCTTTGTACTTTAATCCAATTGTATAGTGAACCCCCACTGTGTAGTTTGCTCTTATGCTTCTTTCTTCAAGTATTCAGCGGTATTTTCTGTTCTTCTTCCAACAGTATTCGATGACAAAGGAATGCAGTTTTGCTTCACCGTTGTGTTCTGCACATTATTTCAGCCACTTTCATCGTAGCAGGAAGAACAAGTGTTTTCTGATGGCTTGTAGCTTTTTGTCTTTTTATCATTCAACACAAAACCTAAGAAGAGGCTTTAATTTAAATACTGTGGGGATAATTGCCCAATCTGCGAGGAAAAAAAAACAACCTCTGAGGCAGAGCTCTGAACCAATGGCACTTTATTAAAGGGCCCATAGTTCCCTCTAATCAAATCTTCTTCGTGATCTAAGATGCCCCTGGTCCCCAGGGCCTTGTCTTTATAGGGTTTGATACCCAGATATGTGAAAGAGGCATGGTAAAATACAGAATCTCATTGTGGATAGACCTTGCCCTTGGAGAGCCAAAAATGATGTGTCAGCAGGAGGATCACAGATTGGGTGAATAATGGGTCATCTCCACTAAGTGGTCATAAAATGGTTGTAAGATGGCTTTGAACAAGAGGGAGTGGTCTGGAGGTACAAAAATAAGTTGAGGAACTTTCCAAAAAGTCAAAGCAGCCCACCATGCTGACTTTGGACATGGAATTTGAGTAAAACAGGGTGGATATATCTTTGTCAGCATTCTTGTGGTTGGGCAAGTGAGCTTTGTAACTGGTAAACAAGGAGTAAACACTTTATTAAAGTGTGAGGCCCATCACAGGAGCCTGTAGCAGCAAGCACCCCAACATCCCCAGGGTGACTGCCAACACAGGTTCTTAGATCTGCTTTTCAAAAGGAAAGCAACTCAAATTCGATTAACAAGCTTACTTTAATCAAACAAACATATATTACCTAGTTCAGGGGGAAAAGGTCAGCACCCTGAACTTCAGAGTATACAGACAGACCAAACAGACAGGCTTCCAAACTGTCCAACCATTATCAATACCAAAATCACAGTTACCAGAGAGGGAAGCGTCAACATCTGGGTTTTCAAAGCCGGGGGGCTCTCAACGGCTGCCCAGAGTCTCATCTGGTCAAATCACACAACACTTCTCAAAGTAAGCCCCAAAGCAAAGCCTCCCATCAGGGTTTATACCACCCTCTTTACCCACTGCCCAATCACACAGCATCAAGGTGTGGTCATTCCTGAAAACCAAGCCTCCTACCACAGGCTCCATGTGACCACATTCAGCCTATTAGGAGGCAGAGTATATTTTCAAATCAAGGAAGGTTCTCAGAGTCACTTAAGCCAATCAAAGGGCCTAGGGGCAGGGAAGATCTTCAAATCTGCATTTCCATTACAGAGCCCTTCCATAAGAACTTGTTTTATCTAGACATTCCTATGTGATTTATGTAAAATATGGATGATACATTGTTTTACATTTGTTATTACATCTATATATTATATGCATCTATAATATAGCTATTGTTAGATGACTAACCATGTATTATGAGATGATACAGTAAAATAACTGCTAACAATCATTACCCCTTATGGCATCATACTGAACTAATACTGATTAGAATTTGAGTAGGGGTCCAAAATAAATCATCTCTCTCACAATATTTATCATTAAGTTTATTGACATTTTTTAATGCAGTAGACCTTGAGTGGAAAAAAATTGTAGAGGTTTGTTTTTGTGTTCTGGATCCTTGGTTTTCAAATGTCTTGCTAACTGTCATGATTTCCTACTATCATTATTAGCCAATATCTCAAGCCATGATATAAATTTAAGGTGAACAGTTCAATGTTAATGACCATGCATGTAAATTTCTATTTCCCATCATCTTGATCATCTCAGTTTTTTTCTGGTTGATTTCTTGTTTTATCTGATTAGAATGTCATAGTTTTACCTCCTAATGTGGCTGGTTAAGTGCTTGTAAAAGGAATATGTGTATTAACTTTGCCATTATCTTGCTTGCTTGCACTCAGCTTTCTACTGGTATCTTCAGTTCAAGACATTTTTTGCAGGTATGTTTTTAAGCTGCTTTTTCATTTGGTGGGGGGAGTTAGTTATATATATATATATAGGATATAATTTGTAAATTTGCTTTCATTTCATTTTATTAATAATTTATTCATCTAAATTCATCAATTTATTTTATTAATGATATGGATACCAGGCACACATAAAGCCATAACATACCAAAATATACCAAACGTGAATGAAAGAGTGTAGGCATCACCTCTGCCTTATGGAAGGCTTGCTTTTCCCTTAGGATACCTTATGTACCATACTTAACAAGGAACTGTCTGCCTAACTATGAAACAAGTATCAATCAAAACATATAAAAAGATAATAAAGTTCATTTTTTAATGGAAATAGTTATATGCAAAAGTTTTTCAATTTTTGCTTTGCCCTGCTATATTATCTCGTTCATTCCATGAGGTGTGTATATTTCACTTTGGAGGATGCTGATCTAGTCCCAAATCTCTCTCTCTGTCTCTCTCTCTTTTTTTTTTTTTTGCCTTTTTGGAGGGGGGAGGGCAGGGCAATTGGGGTTAAGTGACTTCCCCAAGGTCACATAACTAATTAGTGTTAAGTGTCTGAGGTCGAATTTCAACTCAGGTCCTCCTGACTTCAGGGGTGATGCTCTATTCACTGTGCCACCTAGCCTCCCCCTAAAAACTTATTTTACAAATGAGAAAACTGAAGACTAGAGAGAAGAGACTTCCTCAAGGTCATATAAGAAGTAGCAAAGCTAAGATGTGAACCCAGGTTCTCACTCTAACAACACACTTCTTGCTCTTGGGGAATCATAGAGGAAATGGTGTTTTTCCTAAGGGCTCTGTGCTGTTGGGTAGAGCACATAATTTCCAGGCATATGTTAGATTGACTAGAAGCTACTCCTTTCATGGATTAGGATGAGGTTAGTGGCCAGCTTTGCTTTCACTGAATGAAAATGTGTATTTTATTTGTTTGGCAATTGGATGGGGTGGAAAGAAGAAGAACAGATGTCTGAGCAAACCCTCACCCCAGGATGTAGTCACAGAAAAAGAGGCAGTTAATGAAGAGTTAAACTGAGTATAAAATTGTAGATACACACTTCCTCATTTTGTGAAGGGCGAAAAAGTTCATTGAAGGGGCCAATGCTATGGGCTGGTTGAATATTTTCTATATCTGTGGTTGTCCTTTAAAAGCTAACTGACCAACTTTCTAGTCAGTCTGACAAGAAGCTGATAGCATAGGTGAGAAGTAGTCTTGGGAAGGCTGACAACTGCACCTGCACCAGAAAGTGGGGGGAATGAATTTTATTTCCTCTATCCCCTTGCCATCATCCTATACAGCAGCAGTAGGAGACCTCACATTCAGCAGGGAACAGACATACCCACACAGACACATACATACTTTCTAGAGAGACACAGGCACAGAAGGATGGTCAATATTTGAGGAAAGAAGCAACTTCAAGAGGTGGGACCTCTGGCAACAGAGAAGAGAGAAAAGAGCTGACTACAGATTTAAGAAAGAGCTTCCCTTAGCAACTGAACATTGAACTACAGAGAGGAGCAGATTCAGGGAGGGCAGCTTAATAACCAGGATAGAATAACTCAAGGAGTCCATGAGAAAAAAAAGGCAATTAGAAGGAACTTCCATGCTGGAGATGTGAGTTGATTTGACCAAGTGTTCCTTACATGTGTGCCTCACTACCACTGTACCACCCCAGGCCCAAGCTCACTCAACTTTACATTTGCAGGTTAGGTCCCAGCAGAAGAATTGCTGCCTTGAGTTCTAGGGGTAACACTGTGGGGGGATATATTTTTTTTCTTTTTGGGGGGCAATTGGGGTTAAGTAACTTGCCCAAGGTCACACGGCTAGGTTTTTGTTTGTGTGTGATAAGTGTCTGAGGCTGGATCCGAACTCAGGTCCTTCTGACTCCAGGGCCAGTGCTCTACTCACTGCACCATCTAGCCGCCCCTAGGGGGATATATTTTCAGTACTAGAAGGAGTTAGCCTTCATTGTAACAACGGCCCTTGTGTCTCTGGGCCATGCAGAGGGCCCACAAGCATGTGTATATGAATGTGTAGATGAGCCTGTGAGATAGTAAAAAACCCCAATCCCAACCCCCTGCCCACCTCCCCCTTAAACCCCCCACCCCAGGACTGTGTTGGACTGGAAAGCTTGGGTGTGACTATATGGACAGCTCTCTGTGTGTATGAGTATGCTTCCACATGTGTACATGCTTGAGAGGAATAAAAAATGGGATTATGTATTGCTCATAAGCCCCCAGTGGCATGATTCCCATTGACAATCAGTCATTAGACTCAGCTCTTAACAAAGACATTTACTCAAACTGCAAAGCAAAAATAGTAGTTACAACTATGCCTCCCTAAATCCTTCCACAAACATAGAGTTTAGGGGGATGGGGAGAATGGGCACAATCTTAAAGTACAATGATAGCAAGGTGCTCATACTGCCAAGGCACCTCCCAGCTGTGATTCCCTTGATGTCCTTTCTCACTTGGAAGGGTCCTCTTGAAGTTCACTGAAGGATGTGGTGGGTGTGTGATGTCTCTGCCTGGGCTCACTCTTTAGGGAGCAGCTCCAGGATCACCTAGGTACTACTATTGCCTCATATTAGCAAATGCCTCCAATTCTGTTCCCACAAAGCCTTGACTGGCAACTCTTCTTGGTTCAGAGATGGTTCACTCAGCAACAGACCTCACCTAAACCTAAAATCCAGAATATTTCTCAAATATGCATCTCACCAGTCCATAACCAGCCAGTGGCTATTTGCCCAACAATTACTGAACACTTCTGAGGTTCAGGTTTCCCTAAGTTAAAAAAAAAAAACAAAACTGCTAACATTCTTTTGTTGGTTTATGAAAGTAAATGCCTGGTAAGTAAATACAAGGCAATCTGGAGTGGGGTGAAATTCATTGTTTTTATTCATATTCCTCTTTTTTATTGAAAGCTTCATACCCTTTACTAGATACAGAATGATTCCACCTACAAGGTGGAATTAATCAACAAATTAATAAAGACAAAAATAATAAAAAATAAAAAAATTTTCAAAAGGAAAATATCAAACTCATACCCTTTGACCAAATGATTTTACTGATGCCCTATAAGGTCCTCAACCTTAACGGCATCTCCTTGTTCCTTATGACCTTCAACTTTGCTTGGTCTAAATAGAGTACACCTCAACAACTACCATTTTTTAAAGCTTACCATGCTTGTTACCCTCATTGTTTAATTTGTTCTCTACAACAGCCCTTTGAAGTAGGATACTAAAGGTGTTATTATGTTTGTTTTACAGACCAGGAAACTGGGACTTAGCAGTATTAAGAAACTTGCCCATTTGCATTTAGTCAGGAGGGGTTGGAAACAGAATTTGAACCCATTTCTACTCCAAGCCTAGCATTTTTTCACTATACCATGTTCCCATTTAAAGAATTGGTCTCTTTAATTTTTTTGATGGCATATGGGGGACCCAGTCTTGCCTGTGATTTTATCAGTATAGGAGGCTAGGGTGGGAAAACTCCTTTCCCCTGCAGTGGATGGGAAACATCTCTTCAATTTAGGAGTCTTAGGGAGTTTCCTGCACCATTGTGAGATTAAGCCAGTTGTCCAGAGTCACAGCTCCTATGTGTAAAAAGCAGGAAATTAATCTTGTCGATCTCGGTCTTCCCAACTTCAAAGCCAGCCTTCTCTCCATTACCCTGAGCTACCTCTCTGCAGAGACAAAGAATAATTTATTAATCCATTTTCAAACCTTTGGATATATGGGTTGCTTCCAGTTTTTTTTTACTCTTATAGATAAAGCTGTCGTGCATATTTTTCACTTAGATGGGTTTTTGTCCCCAGTTTTATTAATATCCTGAGGGCATCAGTAAAATCATTTGGTCAAAGGGTATGAGTCTGATATTTTCCTTGTGAAAACTGACTGTTGCCTGTGAGAGACATTATTGAAAGAGCAGGAGATTTAAAGCTGGGAGACACCAATCCTGTGTTCAGAGGCAGTGATTATGGGTCACTTGGCCTCTTTGACTTTGGTTTTCTCATCTGCAAGGTGGGGATGATAATATATATAATACTTCATGATGTGGAAAGTACTTTGTAAAATGCTTCTGTTATTCTTCCCTGGCCTGGGTACTTTCCTAGTAAAGAATGGATTCTTATCATATTGAGGTCCTGAAAACTCAAGAAACATGTGGAATAGTTTTGCTATGTAGAACCCTGGGAAAATCCTGTCATATAACTTTTGTTCAGTCATATCTGACTCTTCACGACCCCATTTTTGGGTTTTCTTGGCAAAAATACCAGATTAGTTTGCCATTTTCTTCAGCTTATTTTACAGATGAGGAACTGAAGCTGATAGGGTAACACATGTGACAGGGTTACACATCTAATAAGTGTCTGAGGCTATATTTGAACTCATGAAGATGAGTCTTTCTGATTCTCAGTCCAGTACTCTGCCCACTGCGCCACCTAGCTGCCACAGTCACATATTGCAGAATTTGCTAGTACTAACATTTATAGAACATATTAAAGTTTGCAAAGCACTTTATAAATACTATCTCCTTTAATTCTTACAACAACCCTGGGGGGTAGGTGCTATTGTTAGACCTATTTTATAGAGGAGGAAACTGAGGCAGACAGAGATTAAGTGATTTGCCTAGGGTCACCCAGCTAGTAAGGATTTGAAGCCAGATTTGAACTCAGGTGTTCCTGACTCCAAGTCCAGCACTCTATCCACTGAACCACTTACTGCATAATAATAATCATAAATAATAGCATGAATATAATGTTTTAAGTTTTGCAAATTGATTACATATTTCATCTCATTTGATCCTTACAATAGCCCTATGAAACAGGTGTTACATTTTACAGATAAAGAAACCAAGGGTCAAAGAGGTGAAGGGACTCATAAAAAAGGAGATTCATAATTTACTTAAGGGAAATGTTAGTCTACTTTTTATATCTTTTAAAAATTGTTTATTTTTAGTTTTCAGCATCCATTTCCACAACATTTTGAGTTACAGATTTTCTGCCCATCTTTTCCCTACCCACCCCAGAAGAGCAAGCCTACTGAATACCCCTTCCCCCAATCTGCTCTCTCTTATATCCTCCCTCATCTCCCCTCTGACTTTCTAGTAGGGCAAGATGTATTTCTATACCCAAGTGCCTGTATATCTTATTTCCTAGTTGCATGTAAGAAAAAAACCAAAAAATTTTAAACATTTGTTTTTAAAAACTTTTATTTCTAGATTTTTTTTCCTATTTTCCCTCCTCACCCACCCCCACTGGGAAGATAAGCAATTTAATATAGGTTGTACATGTGTAGTTACACAAAACATTTCCATATTAGATGTATTGTGAAAGACTAACTACATTTCCCTCCATCCTATCCCACCCCCCTCTTATTCTATTTTCTATTTTGACCCTGTCCCTTTTCAAAAGTGTGTGCTTCTAACTACCCTCTCCCCCAATCTGCCTTCCCTTCTACCATCCCTCCTCTTATCCCCTCCCTCCTACTTTCCTGTAGGGTAAGATACCCAATTGAGTGTGTATGTTATTGCCTCCTTAAGCCAAATTCAATAAGAGTAAGGTTGACCCATTCCTTTTCAACTTCCTGTTCTTCCCCTCCATTGTATTTATATGAGGTAATTTACTCTATTCTATCTCTCCCTATCTTCTTCTCTCATTATATTCCTCTCTTATCTCTTAATTTTATTTTTTAGATATCATCACCCCTTCCTATTCAACTGATCCTGTGCCCTCTGTCTATGTATACATGTACACATGTATACACACACTCACATATGTATTTATACACACACCTTCCTATATAAACATATAAATGTATGTATATGTGTGTGTACACACACACACACACACACACACACACACACATATATATATATATATATATACACATTCATACATATATATTCCCTTCAGCTATCCTCATACTGAGAAGAGTCTCATGAGTTACAATGATTGTTTTTCCATGGAGGAATGTAAATAGTTCAACTTTAATAAGTACCCTATGATTTCTTTTTCCTGTTTACCTCCTCATGTTTCTCATATTTGAAAGTCAGATTTTCTGTTCAGCTCTGATTTTTTCATCAAGAATGTTTGAAAATCTTCTATTTCATCGAATGACCATATTTTTCCCTGAAACATGATATTCAGTTTTTCTGGGTAGGTGATTCTTGGTTTTAATCCTTGCTCCTTTGACTTCCAGAATATCATATTCCAAGCCCTCTGATCCCTTAATGTAGAAGCTGCTAGATCTTGTGTTATTCTAATTGTGTTTCCACAATACTCAAATTGTTTATTCTTGGCTGCCTGTAATATTTTCTCCTTGACCTGGGAACTCTGGAATTTGGCTATACTATTCCTAGGAGTTTTCTTTTTGGCATCTTTTTCAAGAGGTCACTGTTGAATGCTTTCAATTTCTCTTTTGCCCTCTGGTTCTAGAATATCAGGGCAATTTTCCTTGAGAATTTTTTGAAGGATA
Organism: Gymnobelideus leadbeateri; assembly: GCA_011680675.1. Lineage (NCBI taxonomy): Eukaryota > Metazoa > Chordata > Mammalia > Diprotodontia > Petauridae > Gymnobelideus > Gymnobelideus leadbeateri. Next base: position 704,054 of record WOXC01006793.1, on the reverse strand, counting down.
ACTTTTAGGTTCTTTTTTTGATCATGGCTTTTAGGTAGCCCAATAATTTTTAAATGATCTCTCCTGGATCTATTTTCCAGGTCAATGGTTTTTCCAATGAGATATTTCACATTGTTTTCTATTTTTTCATTTATTTGGATCTGTTTTATAATATCTTGATTTCTTATAAAGTCATTAGCTTCCATTTACTCCAATCTAATTTTGAAGGAATTATTCTCTACAGTGAATTTTTCAAATTCCTTTTCCACTTAGACAATTCAGCTTTTTTTTTAAACAAATGCTTTATTAACTTCTGTTTTACATCATTCATTTCTGCCAGATTTTGAGTTACAATCATTTCCCCCTCATTATTCCCCTACCCAACCTCCCAGAATAGCAGTCCCACAAGATATAACTTCCTCCAATCTACTCTCTCCCATACCTTCTCCCATACCCCCTTTGACTTTTCCATAAGAGGAAGGTGAATCTTTGTGTCCCAGTGCCTGCACATCTTATCTCCCAATTATAAGCAAAAGAGTATTAATAATAGTATGTATATATATTTGAAACATTTAATGTTATGACCTCGAATTTCAGATCCATTTCCTTCCTCCCTTGTCACCCATTCCCTCTGGGGAGATAAGTAATTCAGTATATGTTGTACATGTCTAGCTATGCAAAACATTATCATAGTAGATATATTGTACAAGGCTGCTTATACTTCCCTCCCACTCATCCCACCCCCCACCTGGTCCATTCCCTACATGATCCTGTCCCTCTTCTATAGTGGGTACTTCCAACCTCCCCTCCCCCCAAGGATGCCCTCCCATTCATCATCCCTCCTCTCATCCCCCTTCCCCCTATTCTGCTGCAGGTTGAGATATCCCATTTAGTATGTATGTCATTCTCTCCCTGAACCAAATTCAATGAGAATGTGGTTTTGCCTTTTTTGCCTTCCTATTCTCCCCCTCCCTTGCAACCACTTCCCCTTGCTTCTTCTACATGAGATAGTTTACCCTACCCTGTCTCTCCCCATCTCCTCTTGCCACTTTCCTCTCTCACCTCATAATTTCATCCCTTGAGTATTCTCCCTTCCCAACAAATTCAACCTATGCCCTCTATCCATATATAACTGTAATCATATACACACACATTCACATATGTATTCATATGACCACACACCCTTCTTCCATTATTTTCATAGTGAGAAAGATATCATCAGTCACAGTTATTGCTTTTCCATATAGGAATGTAAATAGTTCAACTTTGATAAGTTCCTTTTCATTTCTTTTCCCTGATTACCTTCTCAGGCATCTCTTCCTTCTTGTGTCTGGATGTCAAATTTTCTATTCAATTCTGGTTTTTTCCTCAAGAATGCTTGAAAGTCCTCTATTCCACTGAATGACCATATTTTCCCCTGAAACAAAATACTCAGTTTTGCTGGGTAGGTGACCCTTGGGTTCATTCCCAGCTCTTTTGCCCTCTGGAATATCATATTCCATGCCCTTCAATCCCTCAGTGTAGAAGCTGCCAGGTCCTGGGCTATTCTGATTGTGTTTCCACAATATTGAAATTGTTTCTTCCTGGCTGCTTGTAGTATTTTCTCCTTGATCTGGGGATTCTGGAGCCTGGCTATAATATTCCTGGGAGTTTTCTTTTTGGGATCTTTTTCAGGAGGTGATCTGTGGATTCTTTCAACCTCTATTTTGCCCTCTGGATCTAAAACATCAGGGCAATTTTCCTTGAGAATTTCTTGAAGGGTGATTTCTAGGTTCTGTCTTTGATCATGGCTTTCAGGCAGTCCAATAATTTTTAAATTGTCTCTCCTGGATCTATTTTCCAGGTCAGTGGTTTTTCCCATGAGATATTTCACATTGCCTTCTAATCTTTCATTTGTTTGGATCTGCTTAACAGCATCTTGATTTCTCATAAAGTCATTAGCTTCCATTTGCTCCAGTCTAACTCTGAAGGAATGAATCTCCTCAGTGAACTTTTGAGATTCTTTTTCCATCTGGCAAATTCGACTTTTTAAGGCATTCTTCTCCTCATTGCCCTTTTGGGCCTCCTTTGCCATTTGAGTTAGTCTATTTTTTAAGGTGTTGTTTTCCTCAGTCAGGCTGTTGACCATCATTTCATACTTTTCCTGCATCCTTCTCATTTCTCTTTCCAATTTTTCCTCCACTTCTCTTATTTGATTTTTAAAGTCCTTCTTAAGGTCCTCTATGGCCTGCAACCCGCTCATGTTTTCCCCTGGGGCTTTTGGAGCAGGACTTCTGACCTCACAGTCCTTTTCCCGCTCTATGCCCCCAAAATAGGAGTCTAGGGTTGCATTTTTCTGTTTCCTTTGCCTTGGTATGTTGCCACTTAATTACTTGACTTTTGGGCTTGTTGCCACACTATGGCTTTAAGGCCAGATAGAGGAATTTTCGTCCCAAACGTGTGTGGGGCAACTTCCGTTTCTGGCAAGCTGTAAACCCACCCATGACTTCCACCCTCGATCACAATCCAGATCCAGGGAGGTTAAAGCAAGCACGATTACCCCCCCCCCCCCAAGACTGATCGCTGGATCTCCCTACAGTTCGGCAGGCCGGGAGCTGGAACTGCCTCTGAAAACTACAAAATGGCATGTCTCCTCAGCGGCTTCTAGCCCCCAGGGGAGGGAGCCGATGCATTCCCCAAATACTGGTCCCAAAGTCCATAGGACACTAGCCTCTTACTTTGTCCTAGGCATGTCTATGTTGATACTTCTGGAGTCACCACAGTTGCTGGTGTTCTGGGGTCCCTCCAGCCGGCTGCTAGCCCTGCCGCCCTGGGGCTAAAACCTTGGCTCACGGGGACCTGGGCTCCGCCCGGCTTGGCTGGGCTCGGCTCCCGTGCTCTGCGAGCTGCGTGCTGCCAGCTCCCAGAACGCTGAGCTGGTCCTTCCTGCAGGGCTGCTGGGCTGTCCTCAGCGGGAGGTTAGCTTCTCTGTGTCGTTCTGTGGGTGCTGGGGCTCCAGAAGTTGTTCAGAGTCCCCTTTTACATAGTTTGGGGGGAATCTGGGGGCAGAGTGGCTTGGATGAGTTGCTTCTACTCTGCCATCTTGGCTCCGCCTCCTACAATTCAGCTTTTTAAGGCATACTTCTCCTCATTGGTTTTTTGGGCCCCTTTTGTCATTTGGGTTAGTATATTTTTTAAGGTGTTATTTTCTTCAGTATTTTTTTGGGTCTCCTTTAGGAGTCTGTTGACTTGTTTTGCATGGTTTTCTTGCATCATTCTCATTTCTCTTCCCATTTTTTCCTCCACTTCTCTTACTTGATTTTCAAAATCCTTCTTGAGCTCCTCCATGGCCTGTAACCAATTCATATTTTTCTTGGAAGCTTTTGATCCAGAAGTTTTGCCTTTGTTTACTTCTTCTGCTTTCATGTTTTGATCCTTTTTGTTCCCAAAAAAAGTGTCCTATGGTCTGATTGTGTTTCCTCTGTTTGCTAATCTTGCCAGCCAATTACTTGACTTTTGAGCTCTTTGCCACAGTAGAACTCTGCTTCCAGAGTGGTGAGCTTTGTCCCAAATCACTGGGGCTTTTCACAAATGTTGTCAGAGGTCTGAGGAGGTGCTTGCTCTACAGCCACCACAAGCTCTGGTTCACTGGCATTTCTCACCCCAGGACCACCACCCAAAACCTCAATCCAGATCCAAGCAGGTCAAAGCAAGAGCCATTACCCTCTGAATGGTCACTTGGTCCCCCTATGATCTGCAGGCCAGGAACTCTGGAGGCAGCCATGTGGTAGTAGCTGCAGCCACCACACCTCCTCCATTTCTTGCCCTGATGGCAGAGGACCGACTGTGCTTTTCTGTCACCCAGTTCCAACAGAATTCCCCACTAACCTTTTACTTTTTCCTTGGTGTTTATAGGTTGAGAAGTCTGGAAACTGCCAGAGAAGCTGATGATTCACTCTCTTGAAGTCTGCTCTGGCTGGTCTGTGCCATAGGTTAGGACCACTCTGGGGCGGGGACTGCGGGCTCACATGGGACTGTGCTCAGCTCCCAGCCAGGTGTGATGGTCCCTTCCTGTCAGTCTGCTGGGCTGGCTTCAGTGGGAGATTTGTTTCTCTCTGTCACTTTGTGGTTTCTGTAGCTCTAAAATTTGTTTAGAGTCATATTTTACAGGTACTGGAGGTCATTGTGGTGGGAGCTTATGGAATTTTCTGCTTCTACTCTGCCATCTTAGTTCTGGCTCCTAGTCTACTTATAAATGAAAGTGATTAGCACAATTTGCATTAAAACAATGAATATGCTAATAATAATAATTTTTTACATTTTTTTATTTAGAGTTTTGAGTTCCAAGTTCTATCTCTCTCTTCTTCTCCCCTCTCTCCATTTTCTGTGATAGTTAGCAAACATAGGTTATACATGTGCAATTTTGTAAAACATTTTCATATTAGTCATTTTGTACTAAAAGACTTGAATAAAAGGAAAAATGAAAGAAAGTAAAAGAAATAGCATGCTTTAGTCTGTATTAAGTCAATGACAGTTCTTTCTCTGGAGGTGGATCACATGCTTCCTCATTAGTCCTTTGGGATTGTCTTGGATCATTGCTGAGAATAGCTAAGTCATCCACAATTCTTGATTGAACAATATTGCTAGTACTGTGTACAATGTTCTGGTTCTGTTCATTTCATTATTCATCAGTTCATGTAAATCTTTTTTTCCTGAAATAATGTTGCTTGTCATTTTTTAAAATTAAATTTTATGTTTATTTTTAGTTGGCATCATTCATTTCCACAAGATTTTGAGTTACAGATTTTCTTCCCATCTTTCCCCTACCCACCACCCCAAAACAGTGATCCCACTTTATACCCACTCTCCCAGTCTTCTCTCTTTTATATCTTTCCCCATCCTCTCTCTGACTTTCCAGTAGGGCAAGATGGATCTCTATACCCCAGAGCCTGTATATCTTATTTTCCAGTTGCATGAAAAAGAAATTTTATATATAAACATCTGATTTTAAAACTTTGAATTCCAGATTCTTTCCATCATTACCCACCCTTACTGGGAAGATAAGCAATTCAATATAGGTTGTACATGTATAGCTATGCAAAACATTTCCATAGTGGATATATTGTGAAAGACTGACTATATTTGACTCTGTCCTATCCCAACCCCAACTTGTTCTATTCTCTGCTTTGATCCTGTCCCTTTTCAAAAGTGTGTGCTCCCAACTTCCTTTCCCCCTCAACCTGCCCTCCCTTCCATCATACTCCCTCTCATCCCCTTCCCCCCTACTCTCCTGTAGGGTGAGGTACCCTATTTGGTGTATATGTTACTCCCTCCCTAAGCCAAATTCAATGACAGTGAGATTGACTCATTATTCCCTTTTGCCTTCTTGTTCTTCCCCTCCATTGTAACATTTTCTCTTGCCTCTTTTATATGAGGTAGTTTACCCCATTCTGTCTCTCCCCATCTCCTCTCATTATATTCCTCTCTCACCTCACAATTTCAGCTTTTAAGTATCATCCCTTTCTATTCAATTGGTCCTTTGCCCCCTGCCAATGTGTACCTGTACACATATATACACACACTCACATATATTCTCCTATATAGACATACACATGTATATATATATATATATGTATATATATATGTATGTATACACATATACATACATATATACACACACATTTATATTCCCTTCAGTGATTCTCATACTGAGAAAAGTTTCATAAGTTAAAATTATAGTTTTTCCATGTAGGAATATAAATAGTTTGAATTTGATAAGTTCCTTATGATTTCTTTTCCCTGTTTACCTTCTCATACTTTTCTTGCTCTTGTATCTGAATATCAAATTTTCTATTCAAGTCTAGTTTTCTCATCAAGAATGCTTGAAAGTTCTCTATTTAATTGAATGACCATATTTTCCCCTGAAACATGATACTCAATTTTCCTGGGTAGGTGATTCTTTGTTTTAATCCCAGTTTCCTTCTATCTCTGTAATATCATATTCTAAGTCCTTCAATCCCTCAATGTAGAAGCTGCCAGATCCTGTGTTATCCTAATTGTGTTTCCACAATATTGAAATTGTTTCTTCTTGGCTGCTTGTAATATTTTCTCCTTCATCTGGGAATTCTGGAACCTGGCTATAATATTTCTAGGAGTTTTCTTTTTGGGATCTTCTTCAACAGGTGATTGGTGGATTCTTTCAACCTCTATTTTGCCCTCTGGTTCTAAAACATCAGGACAATTTTCATTGAGAATTTCTTGAAGGATGATTTCTAAGTTCTTTTTTTGATCAAGGCCTTTAGGTTATCCAATAATTTTTAAATGAACTCTCCTGGATCCATTTTCCAGGTCAGTGGTTTTTCCAGTGAGATATTTCACATTACCTTCTATTTTTTCATTTGTTTGGATCTGTTTAATAGTATCTTGATTTCTCATAAAATTACTACCTTCCATTTGCTCCAATCTAATTCTGAAGGAATGATTCTCTTCAGTGAGATTTTGAGATTCTTTTTCCATCTGGTAAATTTGGCTTTTTAAGGCATTCTTCTCCTAGTTGCCTTTTTGAGCCTCTTTTGCCATTTGAGTTAATCTATTTTTAAGGTGTTATTTTCTTCAGTCAAGTTATTGACTCTCCTTTCATGATTTCCTTGCATCATTCTCATTTCTCTTCCCAATTTTTCCTCCACTTCTCTTATTTGGTTTTCAAAATCCTTCTTAAGCTCTTCTATGGCCTATAACCATTTCATATTTTTCTTGGAAGGTTTTGGTGCAGGAGTTCTGACTTTGTTGTCTTCCTTAGGTTCCATGCTTTGATTCTATTTGTCCCCAAAAAAGGAATCCAAAGTTGGATTGCTATGGTTTCTTTGCTTCCTATGCTTGCTCATGTTGCCACTCAATTATTTGACTTTTGAGCTTTTTGCCACAGTAGAACTCTGCTTCTAGAGAGGAGAGGTTTATCTCAATTGCTGGGGTTTTCACAGCTGCTGGAGCTATTAGTTGGGTGCCTTCTCTGAAGCCTCCACTGGCTCTGCCACACTGGTCGCACACCCCAGGACCTCCACTCCAGACAGTGATCCAGATCTAACAGGTTAAAGCAAGAGTGATTACCCCTCAGACTGGTCTCTTGATCCCCCTACAATCAGCAGGCCAGGAGCTTTGAAGCATCCATAGGGCAGTGGCCGCTGAGCCTCCACTGCTTCTCTCTGTAGGGTGAGAGGCCAGATTCCACTCCTGGACCCCCTGTCCCCACAAAGTTCACTCCTTGTCTTTGGCATTTATGGGTTGATAATTCTGGAAACCACCATAGCTGCTGGTGATCCACTCTCCCGAAGTCCCTCCAGCTGTGGCTGGTTGTGTCGCTGGTTGTGTCCACCTTGAGGCTAAAACCATGGGCTCAAGGGGGTCTGTGCTTGGCTCCCAGCATGCTGTGATGGACCCTTCCTATAGGTCTGCCAGGTTGTCTTCAGCAGGAGGTTTGTTTCTCTCTCTCACTTTGTGGGTTCTGTAGCCTAAAGTTTGTTTAGAGTAATTTTTTATAGGTATTTGAGGTGGTTATGGAGGGGGCATAGGGAGTTTTCCTGCTTCTATGCTGCCATCTTGACTCCACCCCCTAGGTTCCCCTGCTTGTCATTTATTATACCACAATAATATTCCATTACAATCATATGCCACAGATCGATTCCCCAATTGATGGGCATCCCTTCGATTTCCAATTCTTTGCCAACACAAAAAGAGCTGTTATAAATATTTTATGCAAATAGGTCCTTTCCTCTTTTTTGGAATGCCTTTGGGAAATAGACCTAGCAGTGGTAATGCTGGATCAAAGAATGTGCACACTTTTATAGCCCTTTCAGCATAGTTCCAAATTACTTTTTCAGAAAGGTTGGATCAGTTCACAACTCCAACAGTGCATTAACATCCCAGGTTTCCCATATCCAATATTTTCCTTTTTTGTCATATCAGCCAGTCTGATAGGTTGTTTAATTTACATTTCTCTGACTAATAGTGATTTGGAGAATTTTTTCATATGACCATAGATAACTTTGATTGATTTGTCTGAAAACTGTCCATTCATATCATTTAACCATTTATCAATTGGGAAATGACTTATATTTTTATAAGTTTGACTCAGAGAACTGAGAACTCATATATTTGAGAAATAAGGCCTTTATCAAAGATACTTGCTCAAAATTTCTCCTAGTTTTCTACTTTCCTTATAACTTGGGTAACATATGTTTTATTTGTGCAAATACTTTTAAATTTTATATAATCAAAATTATTTATTTTACATTTTGTAATGCCCTTGATATCCTCTTTTATCCTAAATTCTTCCCTTATCTATAAATATGATAGATAAACTATTCCATGTTCTCTTAAATTGCTTATGGTACCACTCTTTAGGTATAAATCATAAACCCAGTTTGATCTTTTCTTGGCATATGGTGTGAAATGTTAATCTATACCTACTTTTTACAATATTGCTTTCCATTTTTCCCAACAGTTTTTGTCAAATAATGAGTTTTTGTTTCAAAAGCTTGGATCTTTGGGTTTATCATATACTAGATTACTATGGTCATTGACTATAATGTAATTTGTTCCTCATCTGTTCCATTGATCCACCACTCTATTTCTTTTCTTTTCTTTTCTTTTTTTTTTTTTTTTGGAGGGCAATTGGGGTTAAGTAACTTGCCCAAGGTCACAGAGCTAGGTTTTTGTTTGTGTGTAAGTGTCTGAGGCTGGATCCGAACTCAGGTCCTTCTGACTCCAGGGCCGAAGCTCTACTCACTGCGCCACCTAGCCACCCCCACCACTCTATTTCTTAGCCAGCACCAGATTGTTTTGATAATTACTGCTTTATAATGCAGTTTGAAATCTGGTACAATAAGACCACCTTCTTTTGCATTTTTTCCATTGGTTTCCTTGATATCCTTGGACTTTTGTTCTTTCAGATGAACTTTGTTATTTTTTTTATAGTTTGATTGACACTAGATAAGTAAATTAATTTAGATAGAATTGTCATTTTTATTATATTGACTTGATATTCCCATGAGAGATTAATATTTTTCCAATTGTTTAGACCTGACTTTGTTTTTCTTTTCATATTAAACATATGATCATATTAGTTATGCTATAAAGAAGAATTAAAACCAATGGGAGAAAACGTGAGAAAGAAGGAACAAAAAAAAGAGGGAGAGGGAGAACAAATAATATGCTTCAATCTGCATTTAGACTCCATAGTTCTTTTTCTAGATGTGTATAGCATTTTCCATCATGAGTCTTTTTGAGTTGTCTTAGATCTTTGCATTGCTAGGTAGAGATAAGTCTATCAAAGTCAGTCATCACACAATTTTGCTGTTACTGTGTATATGTTCTCCTGGTTCTACTCATTTAAATCAGCATCAGTTTATATATGTCTTTCCAGGTTTTTCTGAAGTCTGCTTGCTCATCATTTTTTATAGCCCAATAGTATTCCATGAAATTCATATACTATAACTTGTTCAGACATTCCCCAAATGATGGGCATCACCTCAATTTCCATTTCTTGGCCACCACAAAAAGAACTGCTACAAATATTTTTATACATGTGGATCCTTTTCCTATTTTTATGATCTCTTTGAGATACAGACCTAGAAGGGGTATTGCTGGGTCAGAGGGTATGCACAGTTGTATAGCCCTTTGTGTATAGTTCCAAATTGCTCTCCAAACTGGTTGGATCAGTCCACAACTCTACTATCAATGCATTAATGTTACAATTTTCCCACAGTTTCTTCAGGATTTATCATTTTACTGTTTTGTCATGTTAGCCAGTCTGATAGGTATGATGTGGTGAGTTATTTTGATTTGCAATCCTCTAATTAATGTTGAACTAGAGCATTTTTTTCAAATGACTACAGATAGCTGACTGGCATATAACTGGGCAAAATAGCTCCTAACAATTGTCTTGATTTCCTATTCATTGGTGGTGAATTTATCCGTTGTATTTTTGATACTAGTAATTTGGTTTTCTTCTTTCCATTATAAAATCAAATTAACCAATGGTTTAATCTACTTTATAGTTTTTTCATAAAACCAACCTCTAGGTTAATTTGTTACTTCAATGGTTTTCTTATTTTTTGTTTTATTAATCTCTCCTTTTATTTTTTAGGATTTCCAATTTGGTGTTTAATTGAGGATTTTTAAATTGTTCTTTTTCTAGTTTTTTTTTTTTTTAGTTTCATGCCTAATTCATTGATCTGCTTTTTCTCTATTTTATTGATGTAAGCAATTAGAGGTATAAATTTTCCTCTAAGTACTACTTTGGCTGTGTCTCATAATTTTTGGTATTTTATCTCATTGTTGCCATTTTCTTTAATGAAATTATCAATTATTTCTATGATTTGTTCTTTAACCCGTGTGTATGTGTGTGTGTGTGTGTGTGTGTGTGTGTGTGTGTGTGTGTGTTTTAGGATATTCTTAATGTTAGTATGTCCTTATAGTTTTTCTAAGGCAAAAACTGGAGGTTGCTCTGGTCAGTCTCCAATTCCAGTCAGCCAGGTATTTAGAAAGGTCACCTCTTCGGACCAGGGATCAAGGCCCCTTTTCTTTAGAATTGAAAGATCTTCTTAGGGAATGATAGCCTACTTAATAATGAAAACCATAAGCAGACTTTATTTTGGAACAATAAATATGCCAGTTAACATGTATTTATCCTATGTATTTATTAGTCTTTGGAAAAATTATCTAAGAATGTAAGAAGCCATTGATGCATCTCTTGGTCTATACATCCCATTGTCCTAACTGAGCTAGAAGCCTTCCTGGTTCTTTTCCCTCACACTGCCTCCTCCCCCCTCCCCCCCGCCACTTTTACTTCATTTTACTTGTATTTATTTGTTCCATACCAATTAACATTTGATTTTTATATTATTTGGAATTTTTATTGTCTTTTTATCTTAAAATTTAAAGCAAATCATTCTAAACAGTTAGTCTAGTTTATACCTGAGAAATAATCCCCTCTGCATCATCCAACCTTTGCTTGAAGCTCCCTGAAGAGGAGTCTATTGCCTTATGGGGCTGCCCATCCTACACTCAGGAGCCCTCATAAGAAGAAAGTTCTTCTAGCCATAAAGTCTGTTTGCCTCTTGCAACTTCTACCCATTTGGTCTTCATGGCCCAAGTAGATAAAATCCAACCATCTTGCCAAGTTACAATAGCCCTTCAGTTACTTAAAGATGGTCTTCTCACCTCATCCCACCCACACCATTATGGCTCATTCCAATTTGTCTCACACTATCCTCACCTTATCCCCTTATACCCCATCCCATCCCATCCCATCCCATCCCATCCCATCCCATCCCATCCCATCCCATCCCATTTCATCCTATCCCACATCATCTTATCTCACCCCATTCTCTTCTACCCTACCCCATCCTATCCCATCCCCTCCTACATCATCCTACCTCAACTCATCCCATTCTACCTTACCTCACCCCATCCTCTCCTTTCTCATCCCCCTCAACACTTTCGCCCTACCAAGTTTTCTATGGGTTGAACATTTCATTTCTTTAGCTGCTCCTCATGTGGCATAGCCTTCTCTTTTAAAAAATATTTATTTTTAGGGTCTCGACTTCCACTTCCTCCCAGCCACTGGAGCTTTAACTCTCCCCTAATGCCGTTGCACAAGTACCCTGTTAAACTCTGGAATACTTTGAAGCTGAGACAGGGGATTTATTCTCGCCTGCCTGCACACTACCTCAAGTCACTGCAGAATGAAGGGAAACCCACAGCAGTCCATTATAAATCTCATGGGGTCAAGTACAAGATAAATCCGAAGAATGGACAGCGTGAGCTTGTCCAGGATGTTCCCATCCCACTCTACTTTCCCCCTGAATCCCAGAAGGGACTCTGGGGTGGTGAGGGCTGGATCACGGGTTATAGATATACCAACAATGACAAGCTCTCGAGGCGTGTGAGAAAGACTTGGAAGCTCCATCTATACGAACGAGAGCTTTACAGTGAGATCTTGGACAAGAAATTCAAAATAATGGTTACCATGAGAACTTTGGATCTAATTGATGAAGCCTATGGATTTGATTTCTATATCCTTAAGACGCCAAAGGAGGATCTGTGCTCCAAGTTTGGGATGGATTTGAAACGAGGAATGTTATTGCGTCTTGCCCGGAGGGACCCTCAGCTCCACCCAGATGATCCAGAAAAGAGAGAAGCTATTTATAACAAATACAAGGATTTTGTGATCCCAGAAGAAGAGGCTGAATGGGTTGGGCTGACATTAGAGGAAGCAGTGGAAAAACAGAGGCTTCTAGAAGAAAAAGACCCTGTCCCTCTGTTCAAAGTATATGTGGAAGAACTCATTCAGCAGCTTCAAGACCAGGCACTCTCACAGCCAGCTGTGATGCAAAGGAAAACCTAGTGGGCAGGAGCTTCCCAGAGATCAGACTGTTTGATTAAGAGGCCCCTTCTCTTCTTCCTCCTCTTCCTCCTCCCAGTCATATCCATCACAGTTAGACCCACTGCTGCATATTTCACGGGAAATTAGGAAGCAGAGTATATGAAGACTTTCTTCATCCCTGCTGCTGACCACCCAGCCTAGCTCCTGGCCTGTCTCTGGAGTGACCAGACCAGCTCCAAATCACGGTGTTCCCTGAGCTCCTACTGATGCTTTGAACTCAATACCTTTATTTTTCTGAGACACAGTCACTGAAAAGAACAATAAACAAACCCATCCAGTGATACGGTTACTGTCCCAGTGTGCCCCTTTAGCCACCCACACATGCCAGAGTTCTGCCAGGGATTAAGCTAGTGAGTGGCTTCTGCAATAGAACCACTGTCTGGAGCTTGTCACATACCCTGTAGTCTCTTGAGGTGAGACTGATACTGTGGACATTCTTGGAATCCCTTTACATAAAGCGGTTAATTTGAAAAAAAAATTATTTTTAGTTTTCAATATTCATTTACATAAGTTTTAAATTTTTTCTGTTTCCCTGCCCTCCTCCTTTTCTAAGATAGTGTGCAATCTGATATAGGCTTTACATATGCATTATTATTAAGCATATTTTCACATTAATCATGTTGTATAGAAGAATTAGAATGTACGGGAGGAACCATGAGAAAGAAAAGACAAAACAAGACAGAAAAAAACAAAAAAAGGTAGCAAATAGTATGCCTTGATCTGGATTCAGACTCCATATTTCTTTCTCTGGATGTGTATGGCATTTTCCATCATGAGTCTTTTGGAGTTGTTTTAGGTCCTTGCATTGCTGAGAGGAGCTAAGTCTATTAAAGTCAGTTATTGAACAATGTGACTGTTACTGTTTGCAGTGCTCTCCAGGTTCTACTTACTTTGTTTAGCATCAGTTCATATAAGTCTTTCCAGGGTTTTTTTTTTTTTGAAGTTTGCCTGCCCATTGTTTCTCATAGAACAATAGTATTCTGTTTCATTCATATATACTACGACTTGTTTAGCTGTCTCCCAATTGATGGACATCCCATCAATTTCCAGCTCTTGGCCCTCACAAAAAGAACCACTATAAATATTTTTGTATATGTGGGTACCTTCTCTATTTTTATGATCTCTTTGGGATACATCCCTAAAAGTGGTATTGTTGGGTCAAAGTGTATGACATAACCTTCTCAAGGTCCCTCACCATGATGATCATAGTTCTCCCTAACTTTTCTATAGGTTTTCCCAAATGAAGTAGTCACAGTTCTTTAGACATGGTCTAAGCAGGGCAGAGGACCAAACTTTAGGCCCTCCAAGGTAGGTAATGGACATGGTGTTTCTTTTAAGAGAGTCTCAGTTGACATTAGGGTTTTTGATGCTATATCTCATTGTTGAGGCCACTAAAACCTACAAATCTTTCTCAGTTGAATGTAACAGACTATTACTGAGCTGTAAGAAATGACAAAAGGGCTACATGGTAGCACAGTGGATAAAGTGCTGGGCCTGAACTCTAGAAGATTCATTGTCCTGTGTTCAAATCTGGCTTCAGACTAGGTGTGTGACCCTGGGCAATTCACTTCCACCTGTTGGCCTCAGTTTCCTCATCTGTCAAATAAGCTGGAGAAGGAAATGGCAAAATCACACCAGTATCTTTGCCAAGTAAACCCCAAATGGGGTCACAAAGAGTAATATATAACTGAAAAATAACTGAACAACAGCAAGAAATGACAAATATGAACACTTCAATGAAACTTGGGGACACTGATGTGAATTGGTGCAGCATTAAGTCAGTAGGAAAACAATGCACATAATCATTTAGATAATGTAAATGGGAAAAGTGATAAAAAAAAAAAAGGAACTGAACACCATGAATACAATACAGAGATGAGCTTTGGCCCTAGAGAAAAGTTGGGAACATGTACCTCTCTCCCCTCATTGCAAGCGGTGGGGCTGGGGGGTGGAATATTTCATACATTGTCTGACATGACTGATGCCCCTTGGTTTTGCTGACATTTTTCCTTCCTTAAAAATCTTTATTACATGGCTTGTTGGGTAGGGAACAAGAGAGAGATATATTTGGAAATGAAGGTGACATACCACCAAAAGACTTTATTTTACAGCTGTGATTTCATAGGTATAGGGAACTCCTGGTGAGGAAACTCTCTTTTTCAATGCATAACAACTCCTGTTCTGAACCCCAAGTCTTAGAAATTGTTTGGGGGCCCTGAGACATGAAATGACTTGCCCAGGGTCACACAGGTAGCATGTGTCAGAGGTGAAACTTCAACTCACACCTTCCTACCTGAGAGGCTAACTATCCACTACTCCACAGTATTTCTTACATATTGATATTTTTGGAGAGTCTATAAATATGAAATTTTTAGAAAAATCTTTTAAAACTTTCCCTCTCCTTTCCCCTTGTTTGTTGTGTACTTTGACTTTCATCCTTGAATGCACATGGGATGACTTTGTTGGTTGAGTTTCTTGTCAAAGTTTATTTCAATTGGTTCAACCCTCCATTGTTTCCCTCTGATTTGTATAATAATATTTTCATAATTTCCATCATCTTCCTCTGTAGGATTTTGAAAATGCATTTATATTCTAACCTAGGATGGCCAGCAGCCACCATCTCTCATTGATTGGCAGGTAAGTCAGATGTTTACTGATAAACATTCTCCATGTACTGTGCAATCCAGTGACACCAGCCTCCTGTCTATTTTTCAAACAAAATCCTCCATCTCCTGACTGTGCCTTTTCCCTGGCTGGGACCCCATTCCTGGAATTCTCTCCCTCCTCACCTTTACCTCCTGGCTCTGCTGGCTTTTTGAAATTCTAAGGTAAAATCCCATATTATTTGTATCCTTAGTAATCAGCAGACAGTGACTAGCACTTATACTCCTGACTTGACTAAGGCACTTGCTGGGCTCTTTTGGGCCAATTAACACTGGTTAAACTTCAGCATAAATTGATTTCTATCATTTGTTATCTATTTTTCCTTTTCAGTAATTTGTTTAAATCAAGACTGATTTGTTTCAATTATGAGCCATATATTTTTCTTATCAAATTTTTTTTTAGCTTTATGCTAACTTTGGCTTTTGCCCTAATAATTTAATGGACTGACTTTACATGGACAGTAGATTCAGGAATCATTCCCACAGTAGTATTTTAGACTCTGTTAACAGAGAATCAATTTCATGCCAGACAACTTCAAGGTCTGGAGCATCAGGTGTGTTGTTCTCTAGGTAACATGACTAAAGTCAACTGTGCATCTGCACTTTCTTTGAGAAGTGGTTTTATAATTCAACATCTAAAAAAATTACCTTAGCAAATTGTTCTGAATCATCAAACATTCCAGATTATAAAGTTTAAAAACAACTCAAATCTTTGTAGCCACCACCCTTGATTTATTCTTTAATGAGATAGCAGCAGCAGCTGGGATGGATCAGCCAGAATACCAGAAAAATAAAATCAGAGACAGGGAAAACTTTAGGAAAGAAAACAAAAGCAGAGCACCCTCAGGAGGCTTGCAGTCTAATAAAGGAAACAAAAATCCCCTTAATAACACTAAGTAGGAGATTTTTCTCATGGCACGAAAAGTGCAAAGCCCAGAGGAAAAGGAGAATGGGCTGTGTGGAGAAGAGGAAAGAGCACAGTCTAAAGTCAGAGGACCTGAGTTTAAATGCTGCCTAAGCAATGGTAACCAGCTTTGGATTTTGTATATGATTTCATGAGCCTTTTAAGCTCTTTACATAAATAAAGTTTCCTATTTTTAAAAAGAAGGGATTCAACTAGATGGTCTTTAAGGGACTTCCCCCCTGTAATTCCTACAAGACTATGATTGATTTGGGGTGGTGCTTGTTGGAGAGAAGAACCAGGAAAAGACTTCATTAGGTAGGTGATGTTTGAATTGGGTCTTGGAGTCTGTGTTCCCACTGGTGGAGATAGAAGATCCCAGGATCCTAGATTTATCACTGGATGGGACCTCTGAAGCCCTCTAATCCAATCCCTCCATTTTGTAGAGCCAGTGATTTGCCCAAGACCACTGAGGTAGCAAGCATCAGAGGCAGAATTTGATCCTGGTCATCCAATTGCTGAGTCAGGTCTTTGCACTGTGCCATGGGAAAAGCATTTTACCTTTCCCCCTACCAGCAAACAAGACATCAGGAGCAAAGGCAAAGAGCTAAGAGGCCACCATGGATAGATGATATGCTTAGGGAGGTCTTTGAGTGTAGAGAATAAAGACCAGAAGAATTAAGGACAGAGTCTTGAGGGAGATCCTCACCAGTATGGGAGGAAGAAGAAGGTCTGTAAAGGTGACATTAATAATGACAGAAATAGATGGAGAATAAGGAAAGTCACTAAGGGAGGAGAATTTTGAGAAGTAGATCATTGAACACTGTCCCAAACTATGTAGTGAAAATGAGGGCTGAAGATGAGTCCATTTGGTTTGATCAAATATCTTTAGACATTTTTTGAAAAGTAAGTGATGGGAGACAGGAGCTAGGTTGCATCAGATCATTTTTGAGATGGCTTAAGCTCTAAGGTATGAAGAAAGCTCCATTTGTATAACTGAATGTTGACTTGATAATGGAAGAAAGTCCAACCCCACTGCTTCCTGGAGTCTGGACTGTATGAAAAGAAGTAGATCCTTGTCTTAGAATTAGGATCATAGATTTAGAGCTGAAAAGGACCTCAGATGTCTTCTACCCAGCCTTACCCCCTCACTTTACAGATGAGGAAACTTGAGGTTGTGAGACTTGCTAAAGATTAAACCAACCAGGTTTCAAACAGAGGTCCTCTTGATTACAGATTTAAGGTAGTTGCCACGTTACAATAAGGTAAATTTTATTTCAGGCAAACATGACTATTTATGAGGAGTAGAGATTTTCTAAGACCACCAGAAAAAGGAGTTTCACTGGGTCAGAAAAGGTCTTTTTGGCTTGTGGATGGCTATAGGGTTTCATCTGAGTAACTGGTTAAATAAATAGGTGTTCCTTGAGAGGGGTGGAAATTATATTCTAAAAAATGAATAATTTGGGGCGGCTAGGTGGCACAGTGAATAGAGCGCCGGCCCTGGAATCAGAAGGCCCTGAGTTTGGAGCTGGCTTCTGACACTCAATCCATACGAACAAAAAAACCTAGCCGTGTAACCTTGGGCAAGTTACTTAACCCCAATTGCCCTAAAGGGGCGGCTAGGTGGCGCAGTGAGTAAGAGTGTCGGCCTCGGAGTTTGGATGACCCGAGATCAGATCCGGCCTCAGAAAATGAGCACCCACGCATAAATAATGACTAGCCGTGTAACCTTGAGCAAGTTACTTAACCCCAATTGCTTTTTTAAAAAAATGAATAATTTAATCACTAATTGCAGGGTTTCGAGCCGGAGGGAAATTCAAATGTATACTGACCAATCACTAAATGTAGTTTCAAGTGTACACTGACCAATCATTGGAGTTTCAGCTTACATCACTGTAATCACAGCTTATGTAACCAGGCTATGGAACCTCTATAAAACCAGCACACTGTCTGTGCAAAAGCACTGTCTGATTTGGGTGACCATGTACCCTGACAGTCCCGTGGTGTCCCGCGGTAATAAAATCCACTTTTTAAACTTAAAAGAATAATTTTGGGGAGATCAAATACTAAAGTGTGGGAAGTTCTTGAAGGTCAGGTTTGACAGAAGTCAATTCACTTAAAAAACATTTATTAAGCACTGTGCCAGGCACTGTACTAAGAACTGGGGATAAAAAAAGAGTCAAAAGATAGATCCTGCCCTCAAGGAGCTTACAATCTAACAGGGAAGACAATATGCAAACCAATGTATACAAAGTGAGTTATATCCAGGACAAATAGGAAATCATTAACAGAGGGAAGGCACTGGAATGAAGAGGCGCTGCAAAAGGCTTCCTGTAGGAGGTTTAGCTGGGAATTAAAGGGAGCCAAGGAGGTCAGTAGGTGGAGATAAAGAGTAAGAGCATTCCAGGCATGTGGTAAAGGGGCAGCCAGAGGGAATGCTGGAGGTGAGAGATGGAGTGTCTTGTTCATGGAATAGTCAGAAGGCCAGTGTCACTGGATAGAAGAGTACTCAATGAGGAGGAAGATGTGGGAAGACTGGAAGGGTAGGAGGGGACCAGGTGATGAAGGGTTTTGAATGACAAACAAATGTCTGGTCAAAGACATAGCATAGTGGAAAGTGCCCTAGATATGGAGTCAGGAGAGACATGAGTTCTAATCCTGTCTTTGACACATACTTGTTCAGTGACTCTGGACAAGTTATTCTACTTCCTCTGTTTTCTCCATCTGTAAAGATGCAGGTAATAATCATACCCTCAGGCCTTGTCTGCCTGGATTGTGTGATTGGGTATATAAGGAGCATTGCAAACCTGATGGTGCTCTCTCAAGGTGTGCTGTCACTGGGATTACTAAGGCACTACCCCAGCACTGCAGAAGTTCTCACCAGCACTGGCCAGGGCTCTACAGCATCAAAGTTCCCTTTCTTGAAGCAGAGAGAAGATGACCAGATTTCAGCTTCATGGGCCAAGAGGTGCCAGCACCAACAGTTTCCTCCACCAACATCTATAGTAGGGTCAGCTGGATCCAGGATCACAGGCCTAAAAAGCCAATTAATTAATCAATCAGCAATCATTTATTAAGTACCTACTATGTTCCAGGGACTATGATATGTCTTCTATACTTATATAAAAACAGAATGGAAAAATCCTTGCCCTCCAGGAGCTTATAGTTGATTGGGGGGAGACATTTAAATATATAGGTATGTGCAAAATATATATGAATAAAATATAGGGTAACTTTGGGGAGTAGGTACTTGCAGCTAGGAGTAAGGGTTGCCTAGAAAAGACTTTATGTGGAAGTTGACATTTGATCAGAATCTTGAAGGAAACTTGGGTTTCTGAGAGATGGAGGTAAGGAATGTCATTTCAGGCATGGGGAACTGCCAGGTAAAGCCACAGAGGGAGGAGGTGGTGAAGAACTGGCTGGTGTTTCTTTGTCTCTCCCACTTCCTCTTAATCCCCTTCTTGCCCTACTCTGTTTCCTTTCACTCTGGTGAAGGGAAAGGTAGAACTATAGGCTAAAGAGGTTAATCAGAATGATATTTTAGGTCTACGAAAATGCTGGGTATTAGAAGACAGGCCTTCAGCTTCCCTCCTTGTGGTTTGAAGTCCCTCAGGTCTATTCTGAATCTAAACTTTGGGTTATTTCTGGCCTGGAAAGAACAACAGAGAATATCCAGGGTCCCCTTATGTGTCTAGCTCCCTTGTTCATCACCTTGCTGACATTATCCTGTATAACCCACATGGAATACTCTTGGATTCTCCCTTTATGAAGTGGTATTGACTTTTCCCTTTCTGGGTCACTCTTGTTTTTTATTTAGTACAACCTCAAGTAGGATGCCATCACCTCAAAGAGCTTGGAGTTCCGAGTCACTGACATTGGGTTTAGGGGTCAGTGAAGAGGAATGCATTCATTTGCAATGGGTACCTGGGTTTCTTGAGCTGTTTCAATAGGAAATTCCTGATGATTTCATCCTGAAAATCATAGTTGACTGTCCAGTAGACACAGAGCTTTTGGTACTGCATAATTAATTTCAGAACTGTCAGGAAGCCTTCAGCTGTATCAAAATCTGTCATCCCATTTCCTTGCTCCCAGGCATAGATTGTGAGAAGTTCCAGGGCATACTTTGGAGGGAGAGACCCTTTCTTCCTCAGTTTCCTGTAACACTGAAAGCCAAGAAATAAAATAGAAACAATATAAAGGAAATAAAACTCATTGCCACATAGCAGGCCAAACCATGGCTGGCAGGATGAGGTTACAGAAAGCCAACCGATATACTAGACTACAGGACCCAGCACTGAGGGATCATTGCCTTCTCTTCTCCTTGAGAAATGTGTGCTTCTAGATATTCAGGTTCTAACAGGAAGTACAGATGTGTTGCTCCTATGGGGTAGAATAAGAAAAGAAACAGCTATTTGGGTGCTCTTGAGTGCCTATAGTAGCTGGAAATGGGGGAGTTTTCTCATGTTGAGTAGGATGGAGAGATCTCTAGGAAAAAGGTGATTGTATACTGGATATTTTTTCTTTTTTAAATTTAAAAGCATTTATTTTTTCCAATTACATGTAGAGACAAATTTCAACATTTGTTTTTTAAAGATTTTTGAGTTCCAAATTTTTCTCCTTTCAATCACCCTCCCCAAGATAGTAAGCAATCTGATATAGGTTATACATGTGCAGTCATGTAAAACATATTGCCATATTAGTCATGTTGTGAAAGAAGAAGCAGACCAAAAGGAAAAAAAATGAAAATAAGACAGGAAAATGAAAACAGCATGCTTTGATCTGCATTCAGACTCCGTAGTTCTTTCTCTGGACATGGATAGCATTTTCCATCATGAGTCTTTTGGAATTGTCTTGGATTGTTGTATTGCTGAGAAGGGCTAAGTCAATCACATCTGATCATCACACAGTGTTACTGTTACTGTATTCAATGTTCTCCTGGTTCTGCTCATTTCTCTCAGCATCAGTTCATGTAGGTCTTTCCAGGTTTTTCTGAAATCTACCTGCTCATCTTTATAGCATAATAGTATTCCATTACACTCATATACCACAACTTATTCAGCCATTCCCCAATTGCAAGGCAGCTGGATCTTCTTTCTAACAAAAACATTTGAGAATAATTAGCTGAGTACATGTGCTAATCCCTTGGGGGAAACAAACCATAAGATGTGCTGACTACCATATTTCTCCCTAACTTTCTTCTAAAAAACCTCCACATTAACTAAATATGTGTAATTATCAACAGATATCTATTTGTAACTATATTTATAGAGAGAGTAGTGGAACGCTCTCCCTTCTACCATGTGGCTTTTCAATCCCTGGCTTCCTTTAAAACCAGCTCAAATGCTAGTTTTACAGGAAGAGTGCAAGAAGAATAAAGTACACTTAGACT
This sequence comes from Gymnobelideus leadbeateri, assembly GCA_011680675.1. Taxonomy (NCBI): domain Eukaryota; kingdom Metazoa; phylum Chordata; class Mammalia; order Diprotodontia; family Petauridae; genus Gymnobelideus; species Gymnobelideus leadbeateri. The sequence goes on along the minus strand of WOXC01006793.1, from coordinate 682,698 downwards.
ACTAAACCATATTGGAATAAATTAAGGTGGATCTTCAATAGGAAGAGAGGAACTTTATGTCTTTTTTTTTTGCTTTTTTTTTTTTTGTCTTTATTAACTTGTTCTTTTACTTTGAATTTACAAGATTCAGTTCCCCAGTTCTTTGAGTTCCAAATTTTCTCCTCCTCCCTTCCCTTCCCCTCTCCCCCATGGAAGCATACAATCAGGTATAGGATCTGCAGATACTTTCACATTAGACATTGGTCAAATTATAAAGAAGGATTGTATCAGGTGGAATGAACAATGGGAAAGAGGAAACCAAACCAAACAAGAAAAAGAAAGAGAGGAGGTAGTTTGCTTCAATTTGCATTTAAACTCTGTTCTTTCTCTGAATGTAGACATCTCTCTCCATCATGAGTCTTTTGGAGTTACTTATAGCCCTGCATTTCTGAGAAGAATCTTGTCTATCAAAGTTGGTCATCACACATACATTGTATCTGTAATTGTGCACAAATTTTTCCTGGTTCTGCTCTTCTCACTCAGCATCAGTTCATATAAGCTTCTCTAGGTAGCTATGAAGTCCATCTGCTCTTCGTTTCTTATGGCACAATAGTATTCCATTACATTCATATACCATAATTTGTTTAGCCATTCCCCAACTGATGGGCATCCCCTTAATTTCCAATTCTTTGCCACCACAAAAAGAGCTGCTATAAATATTTTTGTACATATGGGTCTTCCTCCCGCTTCTATGATCTCTTTGGGATACAACCCTAGAAGTGGTATTGCTGGGTCAAAGGAAATAAAATTACTTCTAGCCCTTTGGGCATAGTTCCAGATTGCTCTCCAGAATGGTTGGATCAGTTTACAACTCCACCAGCAATGTATTAGTGTTCCATTTTTTCCACATCCTCTCCAGCATTTATTATTTTCCTGTTTTGTCATCTTAGCCAATCTGACAGGTGAGATGTGGTACCTCAGAGTTGTTTTGATTTCCATTTCTCTAATCAATAGTGATTTAGAGCATTTTTTCATATGCTTATAGATGTCTTTAATTTCTTCCTCTGAGAACTGCCTGTTCATATCCTTTGGCCATTTATCAATTTGGGAATGACTTGTATTCGTATAGATTTGACTCAGTTCTCTGTATATTTCAGAAATGAGTCCTTTATCAGAGACATTGGTTGTAAAAATTCTTTCCTAATTTCCCACTTCCCTCTTAATCTTGGTTACATTGGCTTTGTTTGTACAGAAACTTTTCAGTTTCATGTAATCAAAGTTATCCATTTTGCATTTTATAATGCTCTCTAATTCTTGTTTGGTCATGAAATCTTCCCCTCTCCATAAATCTGACAGGTACACTATTCCTTTTACCCTCTGGTTCTAGTATCTCAGGGCAGTTTTCCTTGATGAGCTCTTAGAAGATGTTGTCCAGGTTCATTTTTTCATTCTCATTTTCTGGTAGGCCTATTATTCTCAGATTATCTCTCTTGGATCTGTTTTCCAGGTCAGTTATTTTTCCATTGAGATATTTTACATCTTTTTCTAATTATTTCATTCTTGATGTTTTGTTTGACTAATTCTTGGTTTCTCATAGAGTTATTCACTTCAATTTGGTTGATTCTAGTTTTTAGCGAATTATTTTCCTCGATTAGTTTTTGGATCTTCTTTTCCATATTACACATTTTTCTTTTTAAGGAGCTGTTTTCTTCATTGTAAAGTTTTTCTAATTTTGCAATTTTGATTTTAAAAGAATTACTCATTTTATCTCCTATCTCTCTAATTTGGTTTTCAAAGTTCCTTTTGAGCTAATCTAAGAATGCTTTCTGTGCTTGAGACCAGGAGGCTTCAGCTGTGGTGTGGAGTCAACACTGTCTCCCTCTGAATTTGGTTCCTCCCTCTCATGATAGTAGGACTCCATAGTCTTTGTCTTTTCAGTCTGCTTTCTACCCATTTTGAGGCAGGGCCCAAGCTATGCCCTTCCTCTAGGGTTCCCAGGCCTTTACTGTTTAAAGTTTTGCCCTGGGGCAATAATTGCTATTTTTTTCCGGGGGGGGGGGGAGGGGGAGGGAAATTGGAGCATCCAGGGTTCACTCTGCCATCCTGGTCCCTGGAAGTCCAGATAGGGGGGCTTCTTAAATTTCTGGGCTATGGATTGGTAGTCCCAGGAGTAACTGCTGCCCCTGCCAGGGGCCCTGCATTTGAATCTTACCCTGCTCCATCCAGTCCCAGCCTTGTGGTGATAGGACTGGCAGTGGCCCTTGTGGTTGGTGGGTCAACTTGCCACCCTGTTGATCAGACCTCTGCACTCCATAACATCCAAGCCTCAGCACAGCCCAGGGTCGTCTTTCTGGCCTCAGCCAGAAATTTATGTCTTATAATCATGTCAGAAATATGGATCTATGGCAGGGTTTTGATCAGGAAAATGCCATGGTCATACTCATAAATCAATGAGATTATTCTGGCAGGTAGAGAGGGATAGATTGGCATGGAGAGAGGAGTCAGAGAGACCAATTAGAAGGCTATTACAATAGTGTAGGCAAGAGGTGATGAGAGTTTGAATGAGCATAGTGGCTGTGTGAATATAGAAGGGAATAGATTGGAGAAATTTCATGGAAATGTTTGAGGGAGAGAGGAAAATCAAAGGTGATTAATTCTGATCTGTGAAGTCTGGGTGGTTGGGAAGATAATGGGGTCATCAACAGAAATGAACAGAGATGCTGATGTGGTGATGGGGGAGATGATAAATTCACTTTGGGATGTATTGAGTTTGAGGTTCTGGTGAAGCATCTAGATGATTGATGTTTAGGTAAGAGTAATTTGAAGAGAAGTGATCATTGAACTTGTAGAGTAAAGAAGAGGAGGGGGCGTAGGGCAGAACAATGGAGAATCACACACATTTAGGGGACAGGAGGCAGATGGCAAATGATCAAAAGAGATTAAGAAGGATAGATTGGGTAGATTGGAGGAAAATCAGGAGAGAACAGTATCATAGAGGCCCATGCAGGAAAGAGTATAAAAGAAGAGAGGGTAGTCAGTGGTGCAGAAAATTGGGTGGATGAGGGGCAAGAAAAGGATGGTGGTTTTACCAATAAATGGTCAGTGGTGATCTTCAAGAATATTTTCAGTAAAATAATGATATTAGAAGTCTGATTCTAATGGACTGAAGAATGATTAGGCAAGCATTTATACAAATAACTTTTCCCAGGAGTTTAGCAGTGAAATGGCTAGGAAAGGATAAAGAACTATGGATTGGAGGCAGCTAGGAGGTACAGTGAATAGAGTACCAGCTGTGGAGTCAGGAGGACCTGAGTTCAAATCTGGCCTCAGATACATACTAGCTATGTGAACTTGGGCAAGTCAACCCCAATTCCGCTGCCTTCCCTCCTCCAAAAAAAAAAAAAAGAAAAAGAAAAAGAAAAAAAAGAACTATGGATTGAGGGGATGGCAAGGTAAATAGGTATGTGGAAATGTTTGTATATATTACAGACATGCTTATAATTCTGGATGACTTGACTTCTTTCTTTTTATAAATCAAATTAGCCCAGGGTTTATCTATCTAGTTTTTATTCCCATAAAAGCAGTTCCTAGCTTTATTTGTAAGTTTAATGATTTTTTAACTTCCAATTTTATTATTGTCCTTTGATTTTTAGGATTTATATTTTAGTGTTTAAATGAGAATTTTAATTTTTTTTTCTTTTTCTATTTGCTTTTTAGTTGTATCCCAATTCATTGATCTGCTCTTTATTTATTGATGTTAAGGTTGCAAGATATAAAATTTCCTCAGTATTGTTTTGACTGACCCCCACAAATTTTGGTATGTTGTTCCATTGTTGTCATTCTCTTTAGTGGAATCATCGATTGCTCCTATATTTGTTCTTTGACCCACTTATTCTTTAGGATTAGATTATATAATTTCCTATTAATTTTTATTCTATGCTTTAAATGCACTTTATTGAATGTAATTTTCATTGCATTATGGTTTGAAAAGGATGGATTTAATTTTTCTGCTTTTCTATATTTGTTTTCAAGGGTTTTATACTCTAATACATGGTCAGTTTTTGTGAAGGTGCTAGGCATAGAGGTGAAATGCCCTTTTTGATTTCCATTAAATATTTTCTAGAGCTCTACCATAATTAATTTTCCTAATATTCTATTCATGTCCTTTATGCCTTTCTTATTTATTTCATGGCTAGATTCATCTAGGTCTGATGGGGAATAAATTGAGTTCCCTACTAGTATAGATTTACTGTCTATTTCCTCTTGTAACCATCTAAATTTTCCTTCATGAATTTTACTGTTACAGTATTTGTTGTATATATGATCAGTATTGATATTCATTCATTATTTATGGTACTTTTTTTAAAAAAGAAAAATGTAGTTTCCTGATTATCTCTTAATTAGGTTGATTTTTGCTTTTGTTTTATCTGAGATTATTATTGTTAAACCTGCCTTTTTTGAAGGGAGAGAGGACACAATTGGGGCTAAGTGACTTGCCCAGGGTCACACAGCTAGTAAGTGGATTTGAATTCAGGTTCTCTAGACTCTATGACCAATATTTGTACCTGCCATTTTGAAAACTTAAGGTAAAGCATAGTAGAATCTTCTTTAACCCCTTATTTTAGCTATCTCTGTGTGTTTCTGTTTCAACTGTGTCTCCTGTAAACAACATATTGTGTTCACATTGTGTCCCTCCACCACCATCCCTGTCAGTAGAACCTAATCATCTTAAGGTCAAGGACTGTCTTATTTAGCATAAGAACTTCCACACAATAGGTGCCTGATAAACGGTCATTGAAATCAATTAGGTGTTGGTGCTAGGGAGCCTTTATGGCTTATTTTTTTGGAGGGGGGAAGGCAAGGAAGTTGGGGTTAAGTGACTTGTCCAAGGTCACACAGCTAGTAAGTGTGTCAGGCATCTGAGGCCAGATTTGAATTCAAGTCCTCCTGACTCCAGGGCCGGTGCTCTATTCATGGCGCTACCTATTTGCCCCTGCTAGGGAGTCTTTAGAGATGCTTGGGAATATAAAAATACAGCACACAGGAAACTGAGCACCCCCAAAGTGACTGTTTTGTCCTCTCCCTACAGCCACATGTTGAAAGAGCTTGTGGCTCAGCATCTGGTGGTGTTGTATGAACAGTTACCTGTGCTGAAGTGGAAAGACTGATAGACTTGAATTCAGGATATCTGAGTTTGAATTGACCTCTGATACAAGCTGTAGGTAAGTCATCTCACATCCATGACCCTCAGTGTCCTTATTCATAAAATGGAGGTCACAATGTTTGTATTACCTGCCCCCACAAAGGTACTGGGAGGAGAGTCCTTTGTAAATTGTAAACACGATACGGAAATGCATCAACAGCAAATTCTGAATCTCACTGGTACCATGATTAATGTGAAAACTAGGACGTCTATTTTAAGAAATTTACCTGGTTGTACCAATACTTCATCAGGCGGATAAGACTCTTAAGCTTGGTGGGACAAGGTCTGATGAAGTCTCTCTGCAGTTCTGTGAAACAGGTGTAGAATTCACCCCCGTTGTTGCTTTCAGTTGATTTGATGAGATCAATATAAATCTTAGGGTCTGGTTTAGATTTTGAAACCCGTGGACCTATCATGGGAAAAATGATAATAATGAAACATACTATATAGTTTTCAAAGTACTTCTTCAGGACATTCTAGAGCTACAGACTTTGAATCAGCACTAGCACAATTTGTCAAAACCATACACTTAACCCTTCTCTTTAAGATGCTCTGGAAGATAAGAAAGTAAGATGCTTTGGAAAATGAGAATATGTACTGTGTTTAGTAATGTAGTAGAATCACCAAGAATTAGATGTAATGTCTTCCTTGTAAATTATGAAAAAATGTATAGAAAAGTAATTTGAAAAGTATAAAGTTCATGTATACTTTAGGGAGCAGTGATTTCATTAGTGTGGATATCTCCTCCAATGATGGAGAGTACAATCCCTATACAGTTTAATAGGTGGTGTTTGAGAGTTGTTGCATCTGAAAAATTCAATGTCCTATGGCTCATCTGAGCTCAAGCTTCTCCAGGTCTAATTGGGCTAATTTGTGCACCACAGGTGTTTAGCCCATAATGAAGGGCTTTCCAGCTTGGTTGGAACTGTCAGGGTTTACATTCTGCTGGCACTCTAGAGGGCCATCTCCAGACCATACTGAAGCTTTAGTGGAGTAGCCTTTAATGGCAGAATATGCAAATATAGATGCTGTTATTAATAACAACCCATTATCCCCACATATACTTCATAATCCAATGACAATGGCCTTCTTGCTATTCCTTGAATTAGACATTTTATCTTCTAAGTGACCTTCTCCCATGCCTGGAATTCTCTCCCTCCTCATTGCTGCCTCTTAGCTTTCTTTACTTCTTTCAAATCTCAGTTAAAATCTCACCTTCTGCAAGGAGGTTTTCCTGATTCTATTTAAAGCTAGCACTTTTCCTCTTTTGATTATCTCTAATTTATCCTGTATATATCATGTTTTTACATAGTTATTTGCATATCATATCTCTTCTTAGACTGTGAACTCCTTGGGAGATAATAGTTAAACTCATGGAAGCTGATAAAGTTGCCAAGAAATAGAAGGAAGGGTAGGGAAGGGAAGGGAAGAACTCTAGAATCTCTTGAGAGGACACAGTTATTAAAGGAAGTTTTTATTAAGGGGAAGACAATTAAAAAGAAATAATGGAATTAGCAACCATTATTCCGAATAATGTATATTAATTCCCACAGTTTATTACAATCCCAAGCATGATGGTACCATTACTCAAGATACTTTGTAAATACTATCTTGACTTCTTTGTGCTTAAAGGAGAGCATAGTATTGATGGTACTGACCTCTCTGTCTCTGTTTCTCTCTGTCTCTTTCTCTGTCTGTCTGTCTGTCTCTCTCTCTCTGTCTCCCTCCCTCCCTCCCTCTCTCCTATCCTTCTGTCTTAGAAGCCAAGGCCAGGGAAGGTCTCACCCAAAGCATCGAAGGCTGGCAGCAAATCAAATTCTTGGCACCGCTTTAGAAATTTGGATTTCAGGGTAAAATTGAGCACTTGTGGGTTCTTCCATTTTGTGACCTCAAACTCTATTTCAAAATCCTTCAGTTGACAGGCTTCTAGATGCTTCTGAATTTCCTTGATGATAGTAGATCTGTTGCCAATTTGATCACTGTAGTTTTGGAAGGAGCTGATGGAGACAACCAAGTCTGCATCAGAGCCTCTTGGATACAGGTTCCAGCCAGAGTCAGAGAAGCTTTTCAGGTCTGTGCCCTTGGCAGTGGATCCACCCTAATGGGAAAGAAAAGTGGTAGATCATATTTCCTCATGATTCAGAGTTGAATCTTCTTCCTATGTGGCCTCAGAAAATTCTTTTAATATCTCTGGACCTCATTACACCATTGAAAGGTAAGTTCCTTTTAGATCAGAATTTTAAGACTGACCTATGACCTTAGAGGTCCTCCAGTTCAACCCATACCTGCACAAGAATACCATTCTATAATATATGTGATAAATGGTCAGATGTGACCTAATGGTGCAAATGTGACTTGACCAGGAAAAATTCTAGAGGGACTATCTTTGTTGTGGTTATGGACATTGTACCTCTCTCCATGTGACCTAAGGTCCCATTAGCTTCCTTAGCACCCTCTGCAATTCTGGTTTGGTTCTCCAGCCCCAATGTACAAGGCACCATCTTCTGCATGAAGAATCCTCCTAACTGGTAGTGTCTTCCTTCCCAAACTGTCATTTTGTGATTTTGTGTATATGGACATGTGTACATTTATTCACTTTACTTTTATGCCATATATTTTTAATATATACTTGTATCTCCAAATTAGAATATAAATTTCTTTTGATTAGAGATTAAATCATTTACGTCTATGCCTCCCCGAGCCTAGTATAATTGCAAGTACATAGTAGGTGCATATAAATGCTTGTTGATTGATTTTAAAAATGTAAATTAAAACAACTATGTGCAATCACTGTGCTAACCTTGGGGTATACAAATACAAAAAATGTATTTGGGGGCGGAGCCAAGGTGGCAGACTTAAAACAGGATCTCTGTGTGTTTCTGGCTCCCACTACCTCCAATACATATAAAAAAATCACTCTAAACAAATTTTAGAGCTACAGAACCCACAAAGTGACAGAGAGAAACAAATCTCCTGCTTAAGGCAGCCTGGCAGGCTGACAGGAAGGGTCTATCAAAACAGGCTAGGAGCCTAGCACATTACCACTTGAGCCATGTGGCTCTGGCCCCAGGGTGGACCAACTAGCAATGGCCAGAGCAGACTTCAGGAGAGTGAATTAGAAGCAGCTGTGGCAGTTTCCAGACTTCTCAACCCGTAAACACCAAAGAGAAAGTAAAAGGTCAGTGGGGAACTCTGTTGGAACAGAGGTGGATGGAAGAGTGTGGTCCGGCCCCTGCCCCCAGGGTGAGAAGTGGCAAAGGCATGGTGGTTGGCTGCAGCTGCTACTGTGTGGCTGCCTCCAGAGCTCCTGGCCTGCATATTGCAGGGGGACCAAACAACCATTCAGAGGGTAATTACTTTTGCTTTAACCTGCTTGGATCTGGATCACGGTCTTGGATGGTGGTCCTTGGGTGTGTGGCCAGTGTGCCAGAGCTTGTGGGTGCTGCAGAGAGGGCACCCTCCTAATAGCTCCAGGAGCTGCAAAAACCTCAGTGATTTGGGACATAGATCTCTGCAGTCTGGAAGCAGAGTTCGACTGTGTCAAAGAGCTCAAAAGTAATTGGCTGGTAATATGAGCAAGCAGAGGAAGCACAAATAGGCCATAGAATCCTTTTTGAGGGACAAAAAAGATCAAAACATGGAATAGAAGGAAAACAATGAAGTCAGAACTCCTGGATCAAAAGCTTACAAGAAAAATATGAACTGGTTACAGGTTATCAAGGAGCTCAAGAAAGATTTTGAAAATCAAGTAAGAGAAGTGGAGGAAAAATTGGGAAGAGAAATGAAAGCAATGCAAGAAAATCATGAAAAGCAAGTCAAAAGCCTGCAAAAGGAGATCCAAATAAATACTGAAGAAAATAACACCTTAAAAATAGACTAACCCAAATGGCAAAAGAGGCCCAACAAGCCAATGAGGAGAAGAATGCCTTAAAAAGCTGAATTTGCCAAATGGAAAAGGAATTTCAAAAATTTACTGAAGAGAACAATTCCTTCAAAATTAGATTGGAGCAAATGGAAGCTAATGACTTTATGAGAAATGAAGATACTATAAAAGATTCAAAGAAATCAAGGCACTATAAAAGATTCAAACAAATGAAAATAATAGATGGCAATGTGAAATATTTCATTGGAAAAACCACTGACCTGGAAAATAGATCCAGGAGAGATAATTTAAAAATTATTGGACTACATGAAAGCCATGATAAAAAAAAGAGCCTAGAAATCATCATTTAAGAAATTCTCAAGGAAAATTGCCCTGATATTCTAGAACTAGAGGGCAAAATAGAAATTGAAAGAATTCACTAATTGCCTCTTGAAAAAGATTGAAAAAAGAAAACTCCTAGGGATATTGTAGCCAAGTTCCAGAGTTCCCAGGTCAAGGAGAAAATACTGCAAGCAGTCAGGAAGAAATAATTTGAATATTGTGGAAATACAATCAGGAAATACAATCAAATACAATACAATACAAACATAAGACCTAGATCAGAGGGCTTGGAATATGATATTCTGGAGGTCAGAGGAACTAGGATTAAAACCAAGAATCTCCTACCCAGAAAAACTGAGTATAATGCTTGGGAAAAATATGGTCATTACATGAAATAGAGGATTTTCAAGCATTCTTGATGAAAAAAACAGAGCTGAATAGAAAATTTGCCTTTCAAATGCAAGAAGCATGAGAAGGTAAACAGGGAAAAGAAATCATAAGGAACTTACTAAAGTTGAACAATTTACATTCCTACATGGAAAAATGATAATTGTACCCCATAAGACTTTTCTCAGTATGAGGATAGTTGAAGGGAATATATGTGTGTGTATATATACATATATATATATATACACACACACACACACACATATATATGTATGTATGTGTATATATATGTATGTATAGGAGGGTATATATCTGTATGTATGTACATGTATACATAGACATATGTATGTACATGTATACATAGACAGAGGGCACAGGATGAGTTGAATATGAAGGGATGATATCTAAAAAAATAAAATTAAGAGGTGAGAGAGGAATATATTGTCAGAAAGAAAAAGGAGATATAGATTAGGGTCAATTATCTCATATAAAAGAGGCAAGAGAAAACTGTTACAATGGAGGGGAAGAGCAGGGAGGTGAAAGAGAATGGATTAACTTTACTCTCATTGAATTTAGCTTAAGGAGGGAAAACATATGCACTCTATTGGGTATCTTACCTTACAGGAAAATAGGGGGGAAGGGAATAAGAGGGAGGATGATAGAAGGGAGGGCAGATTCGGGGAGATGGTATTTAGAAGCAAACACTTTTGAAAAGGGACAGGGTCAAAGGAGAAAATAGAATAAGTGGGGGGTAGGATAGGATGGAGGGAAATTTAGTTAGTCTTTCACAATATAACAACTATGGAAATGTTTTGCATAACTACACATGTACAACCTATAGTTAATTGCTTATCTTCCCAGTGGGGTGGGTGAGGAAAGAAGAAGGGATAAAATCCGGAACTCAAAGTTTTAAAAACAAATGTTTTTTTTAAAAATTGTTTTTGTGGGGGAGATGAGGGAGGGGGAGAAAATTTGAAATTCAAGGAATTATGGAACTGAATCTTGTAAACTAAAAGTAAACAAACAAATTAATAAGGACCAAAAAAAAATTGCTTTTTACATGCAACTGGGAAATAAGGTATACAGGCACTGGGGTATAGAAATTCATCTTGTCCTACTAGAAAGTTAGATGGGGGGTGGTGGAAGGAGGGAGGATATAAGAGAGAACAGATTGGGGGAAAGGGTATTCAGTAGGCTTGCTATTTTGGGGTGGGGGTAGGGGAAAGATGGGGGAAAATTTGTGACTCCAAATCTTATGGAAATGAATGTTGAAAACTAAAAATAAATAAATAAATTGGAAAAAAACAAATACAAAAAATGAATTCCTATTTTCTTTATTTTTTGGAGGGGGAAAGGCAGGCCAATTGGGGTTAAGTGACTTGCCCAAGGTCACACAGCTAGCAAGTGTTAAGTCTGAGGCTGGATTTGAACTGAGGTTCTCCTGACTGGAGGGCTGGGGCTCTATTCACTGCACCATCTAGCTGCCCCAAGAATTCTTATTTTCAAGAAACTGTCATTTTAACAGAAGAGGCAAATTACATATATATATATGTATATATATATGTACATATATATACATATATATATATATATAATGTGTGAGTGTGTATATATGCACATATACACACATATAAAACACAAATAATATGAAGAGAATAAATACAAAAGAACTAAAGGCAGAAGAGCTTAGTAAGGAACAGAATAGCAGATAGGGAGGAATAATGAAAGGCTCTGTGAAGACAGTGGAGCTTGAGCTGTACCTAGAAAGAGGACAGGAATTCTCTGTGGTAGAGTTAAGAAGGGAAAGCATTACAGGCATGAGGGATATCCAATGCAAAAGCACAAAGGTAGGATATAGTGTCAAATGTGAAATACAGAGTAGCCCTGGAGTCAGGAGGACCTGAGTTCAAATCCAGCCTCAGACACTTGACACACTAGCTGTGTGACTTTGGGCAAATCACTTAACCCCAATTGCCTTGACTTTCCCCCTCCCCCACCAAAAAAAGACACAAAGTCAAAGGCCAGTTTGGATATATTGCAGAGCATAGGAGTGGACATAATGTGTAATAAAATTGGAAAGATAGTTTCAGACCAGATTAGCTTTAAAAGCTAAATAGGAATTTAGGGATAATAGGAAGCCAATGGAATTTATTGAGTAGAGAAGTGACATAGTCAGATCTCTGCTTAAGATAAATCACTTTGAAAGCTCTGCATAAAGGTGAAGAGCCTGAAATTGGTAATGAGGAGAAAAGTATATTCTGATTCACTCTCCAAAACCAGATTTAAATTTAAAGACCACTGTAATAATCTAGGGGAGAGGTGATAAAGACCTGAATTATAATGGTGGCTGTATGAATAAAGATAAGGAATTAAATGTAGAAGATGTCATATGGGTAGAAATGGTAAGATTTGGCCATCTGTTAGTTGGGTATATGTAATGAGTGAAAGTGAGGTTATGCTGAAGTTATAAACCTGCAAAAAGGAAGAATAGTGGATAGAAGTGGTAGTGTTAAGAAGGGAAACTGAAATCGGGAGTTTGAAAGAGGAGTCAGATTGAGGAATAAGGTAATTAGTTATTTTTTTATGTGTTGAGTTTGATATGTTTCTAGGGCATCCTGATTGAAATGTGGAAGAGCAAATTGGTAATTAGACTGGAGCTCAGGGGAGAGGCAGAGGTTAGATATCTAAATCTGGGTTATCTATGTAGTTATGATAATTACACACAGGAACTGATGAAATCACTAAGAAAGTATAGAGAAGAGTGCAAAAGCTTTGGGGAACACCCAGAGTTAAGGGACATAACATAGAAGATGAACCAGAAAAAAGACTGAGAAGTAGTTAGATAGGAATATAAGAGAAGAACCGATAAAGTTGTATCATGAAATGTTATAGAGAAAAGACTATGCAGAAGGTAGCCAACATTCTGATGCAGCAGGTGGCTAAAGCAAGATGAGGGCTGAGAAAAAACTATCATATTTGTCAATTAAGAGGTCATTGGTCTGGCAAGAGCAATTTGAATTAAGTGATGAGTTCAGAAGTCAAACAAAAAAAAAGTTGAGGAACGAGGGAGAGGAGAGGATATAGAGGCAAGTGTGACAAAATTTTTTCAGGCAGTTTGAGAAAGGAGGAGAGATATAGCATGATACCTTGAGAGGATGGAAGGGTCTAGTGAAGGCTTTTAAAGTATAGGGGTGATTTGCACATGTATGAAGGCAATAGGGAAGGAACCACTTGATAATGAAAGGATGAAAATGAGAGAGAGAGAGAGAGAGAGAGAGAGAGAGAGAGAGAGAGAGAGAGAGAGAGAGAGAGAGAGCATATGGGGAACAATATGCTGGAAAAAATGGAAAGAGATGGGATAAAGGGCATGTGAAGAGTGGTTGCCTTGAAAAAGAGGAGGGCTATCTCTTTGTTAGAGGCAGGAGGAAAAGAGGCAAGAGAGGGAGATGGTGTCAAGGGATTTTGACATGAAGCAAATGGAAGAAGAGGGAATTCATGTAGAAGAGCCTCAATTATTCTTCCAGTAAAGGAAGAAGTAATATCCTCAAACTACAAAGTGGGGGGAAGGGTGATTAGAAGATTGAAGAGAGAAAAGAATGTTTGAAATAGCTTCTTTGGGCAGTAGAGTATCAAAATGATTAGGGAGGAATAAAAAGATTGTGTCATTGCAAGTGAGAGCCCAGTTGAAGTTGGATAACATGAATTTGTAATGTACCTAGTCAGCAGAGTTGTAGGACTTCTACAGCTCTATTCAATATCACAAATAGAAATGGAGGAGGCAGATGATGGAAATTATGCAAGGCTGAAATTTGGCAAGGGATGAATGGGTAATAGGATAAAAAAAACAATAGCTTTTAAAATAAAGAACATTGTGGAATTGCATTAACTACCTCTAGGGTTAAGATTTGAAAGGAGGGTAGAAGCAGGAATAATGATCCAAGAATGTATTGAGAAATCAAAAGTTTGCAGGTCATGAAAAAGACAAAGAATAGGTTGAGAGACATAAGACTGATTAGATAGAAGAGTGCCAGAGTTTTTTATTTAAAGAAGTGAATTATAGTGAAATCCAGGGCTAAGGTTCCTTTGTGTGACTGAAGTTAGGGAAAAGTAGTAGGTCATGGAGTTGAGAGGTTAAGGAGTTTAAGGGAACATCTAAGTGGATATTAAAGTCCTCTAGTACTAGGAGAGAAGTTGAGGAGGACGGGTCAGGTGCTCAACACCTTGGGAAAGGAGTAAGGATGACTTAGATACCAGGATAGAATACCAGTTATGATTTGAATTGGGTGGAAAATCTCAATAGGAGGAACTTCAGAGGAGGAGATTTTGCTAAGCAATGGTAGTGAAGGAAGAGCCTGGAATTGGAAATGAGGAGAAAAGTATATTCTGATTATCTCTCCAGAACCAGAGTGTTGAGAGGTATGAATGGAGGTACATGTAACACTAGAGATGAAGGACAGTAATTCAGTGTTGTCTTTGGGGAGCCAAGTCTCTCTGAATATATGGAAGGAATGGAATGGAAAGGAAAAGAATGAATCACTTCCTAAAGAGTGGGACTAGGAGAACAATTCTCACCTTCACACCTTTCCCAACATTTGTGGTTGAATTCCTGAAGCACTTTTTTGTCAGGAACTTAAAGATGATGTTCACAGCTTCTCCAATCTGATCCAGTGATTCTTGTTTAGGTTGGAGAAAATCAGAGATGAACTTATCAAGCTTATGGTCTTGAGCTACATAAAGAGATGCTGGCTGGGGAAGAGACAGATAAAGCACATGGTCTAAGTAACCCTGTATGTTGTCTGATAATCTACATGCCCTAAAAAATCTGACTCCCCAGAGGAATAATTTCTTGGGGAGCTCACAGTTTGATGGAGAAAACATAATGAATGAAAACATACAGACATCAATAATGGAAAGCAAAAATTCTATATAATGTTGTGACTCATCCCTCATCCTCTCTAAGTGTCAAGAAATCTTTGGGAGGAAAAACTGAAGAACTGTAGAATAATTTTTTATGGGGTTAGGGGTTAGACTGGCTAGTCAGGGAAGGTTTGTTAGAGAAAGCTTTAATTTTAAGGAAACCTTAATTAAATTGATTATGTCCTCCTATATAAGCCCCTTGAGGGCTATTGTACTTATAGTTCTAGCACCTAGGACAGTTCCCAGAACATGATAGATTAATAAATGCCTGTTGATAGATAAATTCTTACTATGTGCTAGACAATGTGCTGGGTATTGTGTGTACGATGTATAAGGAGTCTTGTCTCCAACCCATGACATAGGTGGAAAAGACAGCTTACAAATAGCTTTTGCCTTCAAAGTCCAAAAACCAGCCTTTACTTCACATTGAGCTGGGGAAAATATGAGGCATGTAAATAAATAAACAAACAAATATATAGAAAAATATAAAGAATACAGAGACAAAAATGATTTTTTCCCTTGGGGAATGGCAGCATTAACCATCCAAGCGAAGCTTTGAAACACAGTGGCAAGGATGTGGATTGGCATGGGTGATAAGTCATAAACTACAGAGAGCAATTCACCTGCAGGGAAAAGGGAAAAGATTTCTGGAACAAAAGCATGATTGGATTGACTGAAGATGATAAGGTACAATCTTTTGAAGTCAGGAGGGCAAAGGTTAGGGACAAGAGAGGAAAGACTGAGATAGGAGAAAGGAGAAAATAAAAAATAGAACATTAGGGAGATATGATTGAGAGAGGGAGCAGGAGTCTCATGACTAGGTCCTATGATGGAAGTCAGTAACCTATCATGAAGGGGATCAGGTTATTACTGTGAAAAAAAATATCAAGACATATTTACAATTCTCTCTTTCTCTTGTCTGTCTGTCTCTCTCTTCCTCTTCTGTCTCTGTCTCTCTTCCTCTCCTCCCTCCCTCCCTCTCTCTCTCTCTTTTTTCCTTTCTGCTCTCTCTCCTCTGTCTCTCTGTCTCTCTTCCTCTCCTCTCTCTGTCTCTGTCTCTCTGTGTATCTGTCTCTCTCTTCCGTCCCCCGCCCCCCTCCCTCTCTCCTGTCTCTGTCTCACCAGTACATCCCAGGGCATCCAAGATGAGGTATTCTCGTTCATACAAGATATCCAGATTTTTGCTTCTTCAGCCAGCTGTTCCCAGGGCTCGGGCTCACTTCCACTAACATTACTAGTTGGGTCTGCTGGATCTAGGATGATTGGCCTAAAAAATCCATGCAAAGAATCAGGGATGAATTTTCTCAAGGGAAAATATGAGCCTTGAAGCATGCTAGGATTGGCATAGACAGAGGAGGCCTAGGGCTCAGCAGACCTGGGTTCTAGTGTGGCTCTGACTCTCTGTGAGACATTGGACCACATACTCTCTCTGGGCTCCAGTTTCCCCAAATGAAAAATCATTATAAACCACTCCTGTACCTTTGCCAAGAAAATCCCAAATGGGGTCACAAAGAGTTGGACATGAAAGAAAGACTACCATTTCTGGAGTCAGAAAGTCTAGGCTCAGATTCCATCTCCAATACTACCTGTGTAATCTTTGACAAATGATTGAACCTAATTGTGCCTCAGTTTCTCCATCTGTAAAATTAGCAGGGTGCACTAGATGGCTTCTGAGGTTCTTCCCAACTCTAGGTCTATGATCCTCTGTAAAAATGCCATATTGTCTTTTTTCTTACTTTCCACTACTCTCCCCTTTCCCTGTAGCCTGAATGGAAAATTGTCAGGAATCCAGAAACCTGGATTCTAGCCCTGGATCTGTCATACTATGTGACCTTAGAGAATTCATTTCCCCTTCTTCCAGTTCAGTGTCCTTCCCTCTAAAATGAGGAGGCTACATTGACTGATTTCTAAGAGGTATCACAGTATAATAGAAATGAGTGCTCTAATGGGAGTCAAGAGAGATCTGGGTTCTAATCCTGCCTCTGACACAAACAGTAGGCAATTTGTTAAAACTTCCTGACCTCAGTTTCCTCATCTCTAAAATGGCATAATAGCTACACGCAGTTTGCTTTTATATAACAGTTTATAATTTGCAAAGTACTTTCCAAACACTATTTCTTTGGAGCTTACCACAACCCTGTGTGGCAGGTGTTATTGCCTCCATTTTGTAGATGAAGAAATAGGTTGAGAGAGGTTAGAATGTAGGTTTCTCCTGACCCTAAACCCAGCATTCTAGTTACTCCCCAATGTAGACTTGTCTTATATCTGGGATCTAGGTATTACCCTCAAATCAGGGCTGCTTTTTGAGTATTAACTAAGGTAATGTATGCAAAGCCTTTTATAGGTCTCAAGGTGCCATATGACTGTTAGCATCGTTATTTTTCTAAGGCTTCTGCTTCTGAAGTTCTGATTTTGTAATGTTCCTGAGATATCCAGTCCACTGATTCTAGATGAGGTCATGGAAAGTATTCAATGAATTAGGTGTCTACTCAGGAAACTTTTTTCATACTTTTCCACAAATCAAGGAAAGATGGTGAAGACATTGGCACCTTTTTTGTCGGAGCTGGGATTGCAAGTAGTTCCTGATGGTCTCATCCTCAAAGGTGTAATTGACTGTCCAGTAGATACAGAGCTGGTCATACTTTATAATCAGCTCCAGGACTGTTAGGATGCCTTCAGGTGTGTTGAAATCATCTGCTTCACTCCCCTGTTCCCAGGCATAGACTGTTAGCAGCTCCAAAGCATATTGTAGGGGAAAGGTGTCTTTTTTCAGCCTCTTTTGGCACTGCAGAAAGAGAATGGTAAGACAATCAGCCAGGAGGTAGAGGGCCCCACCCCACCCACTAAACCCTCTATCAGGACACATCACCAGGGTTTTGAGGAGGAAAATGCTGAAGGTGAAGGCAAGACAACACTTTGAGAACAGTGGATAGGCCAGACTTATAGACCTGGCTCTGCAACCAGCTGTTTACTTTGGTGTGGGCAGACTGTCAGGGCCTTCATTTCTTCCAATTACAGACAAGGGCATCACCTAAGCACGGGCCCTTAATCTTTTCTAGGTTGATTTCTCTGAGCTCTGCTACCAGACAGAAAGGATGATGTTGGTTTTTATCCATGGAGTTGTTAGTGAGGATTTTATTTAAGGATAAGCTTAAAATCAAGTAGAATGGTGGCATCATAGGACCATTCACATCTACACCAAAGTCCTTTGTACATTATACCTGATAAAGAGACATTGAGCTCTCCCAATGGCTCCAGATGCCAACTCTCTTTTCTCCTCAAAATTATTTGGCATTTGCTTATCTATAAATGTGCTATCTTCCTAGTGGACTGGAATCTCCTGTCATTTCTGTCCTTGTATCCCTTGTGCCTAGCTTTGTGCCTGGTACCTAGTAGCTACTTAAGAAAATGCTGCTGGGTGATCCAGTGGATAGAGCCAAGAGTGAGAAACACTTGAGTTCAGATCTGGTCTCAGGTATTTATTAGCTCTGTGACCCTGGGCAATAAACTTAACCTCTCTCCACCTCATTGTCTTCATTTGTCAAATGAGGAAAATAATAGCAACCCCCCCCTCCCCAACAGGGTTGTTTTGAAGACTAAATTAATACATGTAGGCGAAGTGTTTTGCAAACTGAAGATATATAAATGCTGGCTATCAAGATTATTAGTTGAACTGAACTGAATATATTTTAATTTCTTGAGGAATGTAGACAGAGGTAACCCATTACCTTTCTGGATGGATCTAAGTATTAGAAAAATGTCCCTTCCTCCAGTCCTAATTAGTCTTTTTCCAACCCAACCCAACCCAACCCAGTCCAACCAATTGCTGTTAGCACTGCTTTCTGGGGGTCAGAAGAACTGACTAACTTTTGAAATGATAATTCTTCAAATACTTAAAAATAGCAACCATTCCCACTTACTTCTTCTTCTTGTCTTACAGTATGAACTTGAGACCATTTGCTATATGAGTTCCTCTGAAATCAAGTCAATAAAAATATTATTAAGTGTCTACTGTATACCAGATACTGTGCTTAGGCCATGGGAATACAAAAATGACTTCTTCGTGGTTTTTTTTTTTCCTAAAATATGGCCCCCAGACCTAAACAGAACACTCCATGTATGGTCTAATCATGGCAGAGTACAGCTGGCTATCACCCCCTTATTTCTGGGTCTTCATGCAGAATTCCATTTACTGGTTTCCATATTTCCTTGTTGGCCCATATTGAGCCTCAGTGGAGTAAAACCATATTGAAAACAGAAAGGTCCAAGGAAACCTTGTTATTATTCAAACCACACTGGACATTTTGATAGGACTTGTAGATACCTGTTATCTCACCATCAGATATTTTTCTGGAGAATTGAACACAGTCTTGGAAATGTTCTCAACTGCTTTTAAGGAAGTAAAGTAGATCCACCAGGACTTAACAACCATCACAGTCAATGATGAACAGTACCTGCTGATACCAGTACTTCACCAAGAGTATTAAGTTCTTCAGCTTTTGGGGGCGATTGTTGAAAAAACTCCCTCGTAGTTCTGTAAAGCAGACTGATGATTCAGGAGCAGATTTCCCTGGATTTATCCATTGCCGGTAAGTCTCAGGGCTTGGTTTATACTTTGAGGCTGATGTTCTAGTGTGCCAGCCACTTGGTTCAACTGGACAGGAGAGAAATGCGTGGAAAATTCAGGTTATTCTACCAAGACAAGCCTCTAGCAGAATAAAGCTTTCAGTGGTTCTCTGTTCTCTCCAGAGTATAATATAGACTCAGCCTACCTTTAAATGCCATCAAAGACCAATGCCAAGGCAAGGAGATGGCAGATGGCAAGCTGAATTCGGGGAACAACCAGTAGTACAAATTAGAATGTACAGTGTATCAAGGAGAATAATGTGGAACAGTTCTGGAAAAGCAGACAGAAGCCAGCTAGGTAGCACAGTGGATAGAGCTTTGAACCTGAAATCAGGAAGACTTACACATTTACTTGTTGCATGACTCTGAGCAAGTCCCTTAACCTTTGTTCCTCTCAGTTTCTTCGTGTGTAAAATGGGAATAATAACAGCACCCTCCTTCCAGGGATATTGTGAGGATAAAATATTTGCAAGTCTCTTTGCAAACCTTAAAATGTCACATAAATTCTTTGTTTGGTTGTTTCAGTCATGTCCAACTCTTCATGACTCAGTTTGGGGCTTTCTTGGCAGAGATACTGGAGTAGTTTGCCATTTGCTTCTCCCAGTTATTTGACAGATGAGGAAACTGAGGCAAACAGGGTGAAGTGACTTGTCCAGGGTCACACAACCATTAAGTGTCTGAAGCCATATTTGAACTCAGGAAGATGAGTCTTCCTCTCTCCAGGTTCTGTGGTCTCTGCACTATGGCACCACCTAACTTCCCTTAATCCTGCTAATCCTGCTTTAGCCACCTTAATTCCCTCTGTTTATCGCCCCCTCTGATGGGCTGGCCACATTGTTCAAATGTCAAACCTGTGGTTTCCCAAAAGACTGTTGTGTGGAGAATTCACACATGGCAAGTGTTCACAAACGTGGTCAGAAGAAGTGCTACTAGGACACTCTCAAAGTCTCTCTGAAGAACTTTGGGATTGATTTTGTGACATGGGAGATGCTGATAAATGACCACCTGCCTGGCATGTTCTAATCAGAGAAGGTGCTGGGCTCTATGAGGAAAGCCAAATTGAAGTAGCCCAAAAAAAATTTAGAGAATCCCCAGAAATGTCCACACAGCCCATTTGTGCCTGACCTGTGGTAGAGCATTCCAAGCCACAGTGGGACACCCTGTAGCTTGACTCTACCATAGTGGTATCATTTTGGTCCTCCTCAAGAATGAAGGACAACAAACCACTTTAATTGCTACAATTACTACATAACTTAGTTACTATACAATCCATAATTAAAAGTAGTGTATTGTTGTGTATTTGTGTATTGTTCTGTATTGTGTATTGTTGGACTTTCTGGTTTTAGCAGTTTGTTTTTTAATAACCAGAATGAAATAGAATTGTGTGCTAGGCTATATACTTAACCAGATTTCTGAGAGTGCGATATCGGAGATCACAGTGCTACACTGGTCTCCATCTTGTGATATCTACCCATAATGTGGACACAGAAGCCAAGAAGAGACAAGGGTTTTTGAAGGGTCTTTTGAGAGACCCTTGGTCTATCTAGTCTTGTAACCTCAAATCATTAAGTGATGACAAGTGATGATACCATGGCGGAATTTAGAAGTCACACTGAAGGATGGATAAGAAATCCAAGGTCTAAGAAATGTAGATGACCTGAGGGTCAGAGCAGTTAGCATAGAGTGAATCTATAGAACAACAATTAGCACTTTAAGCTTACTAAGCATTTATGCCTATATAAAATGTACAACAGGCTCTCAGTGGTGGATCTGAGTATGCTAGCTGGTTCAATATAGGGAAGGAAGTCCCTCTATAAAATCCAGTCTTACAATGTAGAGTGATGGGAAACTCATTGACTCCTAAGACAATCCATTCCACTTTTGGATATTATTAGGAAACTCTCATTGTTAGGAAGTATTTTCTAAAATTGAAAACAAATCTTTTCTGGGGGAATCCTTTGCAATACTGTCTGTTTCTTTTTGGTCACCAAATTTGTCTTTTACCTTGAGTGACTGTATAGTGGACTGTGGGTCATACATATATGAAGTGACTGTATTCTCTCACCCTCAACTTCTTCACCTGTAGAAGACCTCAGAGTTCCCTTCCCATGCCAAATCTATGATCCAAGAGACTTAGGAAGAACACTTAGTTTGAGTTTTATACGAAATGAAAACAAATGACTATTTTTTTGTTTGTTTGTTTGGGTTTTTTTTGGAGGTCAATTGGGGTTAAGTAACTTGCCCAAGGCCACATGGCAAGTTTTTTATTTGTGTGTGCGTTAAGTGTCTGAGGTCAGATCCAAACTCAGGTCCTTCTGACTCCAGGGCTGATGCTCTACTCACTACGCCACCTAGCCGCCCCACAAATGACTATTTTTAACTAAAATCCCACCTTCTATAGGAATACTTACTTTTAGGGCCTTCCTTTTGTTAATTATTTCTTATTTAGATTAAATATTACCTTTAAAATTTTTTTATTTTTAAAATTTTTAAATTTTAATTAAATTTTTTAAATATGGCCTTTTGCATATATTTGTTAGCTTTTTTTCTATCCTATATGATTGAGAGCAGGGGCCATCTTTTGCCAGTCCTTGTATCCTTTGTGCTCGGCACATTTAGTAAAGGTTTATTGACTGACTGACTAGTCTATTTTTATTTTCATTTGTTACTTTGACTTGAATTGGTTTAAAAATTGAGTAGTTATATTTTAGAAAGTTATTTTATATGACAAAACTAATAAATGTAGAAGTCTTTTTATAAGAAATTTAAAAGATTCTAACACTGGCTCTACAAACAGGTCGATGTGTGACTTTGGACAAGCATGCTACCTCTCAACTTCAGTTTCCTCATCTGTCAAATGGGGAGAATGATCCTTTGTCCTCTTGGGTATCCTCCACCAAAGACCCCTCTTTATTCTTTCAATGCCCCTATTACTACCAAAGTCAATGCTTTGTATCACCTGTTAATGAGGTACCTCTCCAGGGTACTTACCCAAGGCACTGAAGATGGGAATCAAGTCAAAGGTAATGCATAGGTCAGACTCAGTCAGTTTCAGCTGGTATTTATCCTCTACTATCCTGACCTTCCACATTGTTGACAAAAGCTTCAAATTTATCATCTTCTTTTCAAAACTTTCTCCAAGGAAGATAACAATGGTGCCATCAGAGTGGCCTTTGAGAACAGTGTCTCTGCCATAGGACCCACCCTACAAGGGAAGAGAAAACATGTGGGGGGCCAGAAGTGTCCTGACTTCCATTACTTATGAGATAGCCAGCAGGAGGAAAGACCAGGCAAGAAGGACCAGTCGACCCAGCTCTCTTTGGCTTCTCCAACACCAGAATTTTTAAGTCATATATATTTTTTATAGTCCTTCCATATATTTTTAAGTCCTTCCCCAGAGGCCAGGCTCCCTCTGATTATCCTAGAAAACAAATATTAATAAGAGTTCATATTTCCAAAGCTTCTTAGGTTTCTAGACTCTGGGACATTCAAAGAAAAACACTGAACAGTCCCTGCCCCTCAAAGGGCTTATACTCTATTCAAAATGGTTGGGGGAGGGGGGGAAGAAAACAAGCATTTGTTAAATACCTACTATTTAATTCTCACAACAACGTTAATGTTATCATTTCCTCGTTTTATCTGAAGCTAACGCATACAGAAACTAAGCTCAGGCTCACACAGCTGGTAAGTGTCTATGACTGGATTTGAACTCAGGTCTTCCTGACTCCAGGCCCAGCACTCTATCCACTGAGCTACCTAGCTGCCCTGAGGAAGATGGGGCCTCTAAGAGATGGTGATGAGGAGGAAATGCACCTGAGACTTGCACTGGTGGAAGTGATAACTACTATACAGAGTCTAGGGAACAATTTGACTGGAGCATAGAAGGTGTGAAGGTGACTAAGGGGGAATGAACCTGGACAGAGCCTGAAGCTCACTAAATGCAAGGCTGAAGAGTTTGGATTTTTTCCTGGAGGAGAAGAGGGAGCCATTGAAGGTTTTAGGGAGAGGAGAAATATGAACCACCATAGGGCTTAGGATCTTTTGGCAGTTTTATGAAGAACACAACATAAGGAAAAGAATAGATATTGATTTGCCACAGGAAGATCACATAGGAGACAATTTCAGTCATTCATGCAAGGTGATGGGGGCCTGGTCTATGGTGAGAGGCAAGAAGGGGGCTGTGACTATGTAAGGATGGGAACTGTGATGATGGAGTTGACAAGACATGGCAGCTGATTGGCTGAGTAGAGTGATGAAGAGGGAAGAGCAGTGTGGTGTGAGGCATAATGGAGACTTGTACAGTAGCAGGAAGGTTTGGAGGAGGAATTTCTGGTTTAGAGGAAAGGATAATGAGTTCTCTTTTGGATTGGATTAAACCTGAGTTGCTGGTCAGACATCCAGGCAATCTAGTGAGGTCTGAAATGTAAGGAAAAAGGACCTGTGTGGCTGTTGTCTCTCTTACCTCCCCACCCACCCCAGATTTCTCTCAGTGTTTTATTCTGTTCTGAATTGGGTGTAAGGGAAAATCTACCTCTTAGTCCAATCAAGAAAAGGCAGGAAGATCTCTAAAGTAGCTTTGCTAGGAAACAAAGGGAAGATCAAACAGAATTTTTTTTTAAATCTCCAAAGAAGTCTACTGAGCATCTTCTCCAAAAGGGGTCATAAGCCCACATTCCTGTTCATCTCCTAAGAGAAGGATATTTAGGATGGGCTGCACTCTGTGTGAGTCCTGAGAGGAGGGACAGCTTCCCTTAGGCCCCTTCTAGCTCTGACATTCCACAGAACTATGAAATTTTCTTTCTGGTCTCCCACTCTATTCCCCTTTACTAAGTTACAGAATGAAAGTCTTGAGAAGCCCCACTCTAGAGTCATCCAGTACTGAGTAGGGGGCAAGGAGTCCATGGCACCCATTCTGTGCCTGCTGTGGCAGCAGCAGCTAGATCTGATTATTTACAGCTCTGTGCTGGCAGTCTCACTTGTCACAGCCTCCATACCTGCTTGACTTGGAGTCACCTAAATAAAACTGCAGGGAAAAAGCCTTCAGAGAACAAAAATCATGACTGGACACCTTTTTCTTGCCTCTGTGGAGAGCACAATGCCCAGAACAGGTTAAGAGACAATTAGAATGGTCAGTCCTGTAGAGGCTGTGGGTTCAGAGGAGGCAGGGACCAAGACCCTTATAAGCAGTGAGACCAGAAGGGAAAGATGAGGATTGAGAGAATTCCAGGAATGGGTGGGGACAGTCAGTGAAAATACTTGGAGCTGGGAGGTGGATTGTCTTGTAAGAGGTCAGTATTGCTGAACAGCATCATACATAGGGCAGAGCAAAGTGTAAAAAGACCAGAAAGGTGTGTGTAGGGAGGGGCTTTGAATGCCAAACAGAAGATTTTGCATTTGATCCCTCAGGTGATAGAGAGATTGCTGAAGAATAGGGGTGACATGGTTAGACTTGTGCTTTGGGAAGGTCAACTTGACAACTTACTGGACTAGGCTGGGAAAAAACTTGATGCAGAGAAGCCAACCAGAAGCTTGCTGCAACCTACTGCAGGGTTTGGATTTTTTAATACTTTTTATCTTTGTGCTTTCTAAGTGACCCTCCCTCCTTGCCTCTCTCTGGAACACTGTTGTAGTCTCCTAATTGTCTTCATAACTCAAGCCTCTATCCTTTCCAACCCATCCACCCCCTCCCCATCACAACTTCCAAAGTAATATTCCTTAAGCACAGGTCTGATCATATCACTTCCCATTCTATAAACTTCAGTGGCTCCCTATTACTTCTAGGATCAAGTACAAATTCTGGCATTTAGAGCTCTTTACAACTTGGTTCTAACCTGCCTTTTCGACTAATTATACATTATTCCCCTCTGAGCATTTTATGGTCCAGTCAAACTGACTTTCTTGCTGTTCCTCATTTAGTCTCCCATCTCTGTGTCTTTGCACAGGCTGTCCCTCATGCCTGGAATGTCCTCCTTCCTCACCTCCATCTCTGAACATCCCTGTGTTCCTTCAAAGCTCAGATTAACTTCCACCTTCTACAACAAGTGGAGCCTTTCCTGACTCCAGGTGTGAAGACGTTTGCTACTCCAAATACCCATCCCAAATTGCCTAGTATTGTTTTGCATATATTGGAGGGATGGGATGGCATTTTTTATTGTCTTTCTAAGCTCAGAACTTAAGACAGTACCTTGTACATAGCAGTGATTACTAAATAAACACTTGTTTTTTTTTTTATTGATTTCCTGCTCCCTCTTTCTTTTCCCCCTTTCCTCTTCCCTCATTTTCTCCTTTCCTCTCCCCTCTCTCCCCTTTTCTCACCCCTTCTCTCTTCCCCTTCATTTCTTCCTTTTACTCCCCCTCTCCTCTTTCTTCTCCCCTTCCCTTTTCCTCTTCTCCTGCTTTTTCTTCCCTCCCTTCCCTCTCTTCCTTCCCCATCCTTCCCCTCTCTCTCTTTTCCATTGCCTCTTCCTTTTTTTCTACTCCTCTTCTCCCTTCCTCTCTCCCTCTTTTTTCCTTCCCCTCTGCCCTTCCTCCCCTCCTTTTCTTTTCCCCTCCCCCTCCTTTTTCCTCCTCCTTCCTCTTTTCCCTTCACCCTCCCTTTTCCCCTCCCTCTCCCACTGCTTACCACAACTATACCCTTCACTTGAATGGGAGGCTCCTGATTCTCCAAGAATTCACAGATGTCGTTGATACTCTTGTCAATCTGCTGCAGATGTTTTTCTTGGGGCTGTAGCTCATTCTGAATGAATCGATCTAGATTCTCAGCAGGCTCAAAGTAAAGGGCTTGATGACCGGACCACCAGCTCCACCAAGATTTGAGCATTATCCCCGCTTTTCTCCTTCAGAGTATTCACTGTCGATCTAAGCTAGCTTGTGGACAAGTTCTCTGGCAGAAGCTTCCTCAGGGGAGAAAGAGGAAATGTATTTGTTTAGTTTCGATTCTAAAGAGCAGCTCTTTCTCTTGGCTGTCCTGCCCCCTCCCTACCCCGTCCCCTGGCTTCTCCACTTGAGATTAGACTTTGGTCTCTTCTAGAAACTTTCTCCTCCCAGTCTCTGCTCATATGTCAGCATTCTGTCTGGACGCTTGCTCAACTTCCTTTTTTTTTTTTTTTTAATTTATTTTTTTTTTTTTAAAGCAATTGGGGTTAAGTAACTTGCTCAAGGTTACACGGCTAGTCATTTGATTTATGCGTGGGTGCTCATTTTCTGAGGCCGGACCTGATCTCGGGTCATCCAAACTCCGAGGCCGGCGCTCTTACTCACTGCGCCACCTAGCCGCCCCTTTAGGGCAATTGGGGTTAAGTAACTTGCCCAAGGTTACACGGCTAGGTTTTTGTTTGTGTGGATTAAGTGTCGGAGGCCGGCTCCGAACTCAGGTCCTTCTGATTCCAGGGCCAGCACTCTATTCACTGCGCCACCTAGCCGCCCCTCAACTTCCTTTTAAAAAGATGCTGCTAGGGGCGGCTAGGTGGCGCAGTGAGTAAGAGCGCCGGCCTCGGAGTTGGAATGACTCAAAATCGAATCCGGCCTCAGAAAATGAGCACCCACACACAAATAATGACTAGCCGTGTAACCTTGAGCAAGTTACTTAACCCCAATTGCTTTAAAAAAAAAAAAGATGCTGCTAGAGACAGAATCAGTAGCATAGTCTGTCAGAGCTTAGAGAGAGTGTAAGAGCTTTCAGGACCCTGGCCTCAGTTTCTTTCACAAGACCCTCCATCTCTCGGCTCCAGGCATTTTCTTTTTTTCTTTTTTTTCTTTTTTAAGCGTGCACAATATAATTACCACATAGGCTATTTACAAACTGAAACCACTGGTTTGGGAATCACAATTTCTGAGACATTATCATGCAGAGTGACTTTTGTTCACACCACATGCACAAAGACAGAACGGGCTAAAGTACAACAGGGATTATTAATACTGGAGAGGTTTCCCCTAATAAAGACTTGGAAAACACAGAATAATCACTCTTGTGAGCTTGCCAGTGATCACCTGAGGGAGCCAATCAATGGTCTCCAGGCTAGGCAGTTAACTGTACTTATTCTCCAAGAAACAGAAAAAGGAAAAGAGGAAAAACTTTTTAACACTTGTGGCAAAACATGCACTGGCAACGGTCATGAACGTGGGATTGAATTGCAAACAGGTTATGGGACCAGTATGTTTCCCATCCAACACAGACACCTTTATGCCATTTTCTCCATTCCAGACATGAATCTTACCATCATCAGAACCAATCATAATAAACTGAGAATCTGGAGTGAAGGAGGCTTCCAATGTGACAGTTTTACTGTTGTTATACCCCCCCCAAACTTATGCATTACTGCTCACTTAAATGCATCAATCAGGCAGATGAAACTGCCATTGGTAGATATAAGGATGAGCTTGCCATCATTGCTGAACTTTAAGCCTGCCCACTCACAGTTCCTGTCATACTGCATTTTGAAGGTAGCAAAGGCCCCCTTATCAAAGGAGTGAAGATCATAAAGTTTAACTATTTCAGAATTGACGCCAGCTGCAAAAAGTAACTCTTCTGGGTCAAAAGAACAAACAGGTTTTCCTTGAAGATGCATTAGGCCCTGGCAATTAGGAGATTGAAGATCCCAGAGTCAAATGGTTTTATCCAGGGACCCAGAGATGAAAGTGTCATCTACTGGTGACATGGACAAGGCGATCACCCTCTTGTTGTGTCCAGGGAAATACTGGATGTATTTGTTATCATGCAAGGACAGGTAGCAGATTGTATCATCTATTTTGTTAGAACTATACACAACAGTGTTTGCTGCATGTGTGTATCTGATGAGGTCCACTCCATACTTCCTACTGTACAGTGTTCTCTTTGGTTGGCCCTCCTGACAGTCATACAGGACGATGGAGTGGTCGTCGCTGCTCGAGATGACGGTCGTGCCATGGGGCCTGAAGTCGAAGCAGTTGATCTTGTCCGAGTTCTCCCGGAACACCTTGGCCCCGAGGAAGCTCCGCAGCACGAAGTCTGTCAGCTTCGTGGCGCCGGGCCGAGCGAGGAGGGCGAGGAGGGCCGGGGTCAGGGGCTGGGAGCGCTGAAGGAAGCGGCGGTGGGAAGGAGGGAGCATGGCCGTGAGGGCCTCCTCGTCTCCTTCCTCGTTGTCCGAGAGGCTTCTTCTCACAGTCTCTTCAGGGCAAGCCGGGGTGGCTCCGGCTCATTGTGTCTACCATTTTGGGGGGAGAGGCAGTAGCAGGGGGAGCTCCAGGCATTTTCACTAGACTGGAATGTTCTCCCTCCCCATCTCTGCCTCCTGACTTCCCCTGCTTCATTCCATTCCCAGCTAAAATCCCACCTTCTGGAGGAAGCCTTAGAACAGGGGGTGTCAGAGCTGGGAAGAGCCTCAGAATAGGGGATGTCAGGGCTGGGGTTTTTTTTAGAGGCTAAATCTAGAGTCTAACTCCCTAATTTCATGGGCAGGTATAAAGCCACACACAAGCAGCTTTCCAGAGGACTACTGCTGTGAACAGCTTTCAAGGTTTGGATTACTTAGTATAGTGAAATCCTTATTTATTCAATAACAAATCAGAACAAAACATTCACAGAAAATCAAGGTACAGCATTCAGAATGTTACAACTTATCACAGAAAATCAAAATACAGCATTCATCATGTCACAACACAACAACTTATCACTAAAATGATTAAATAGTTTTCACCAAAGTGGTCACATAGTTTTAAACAAAGTACAATAATTTAGTAACTCAATCATTCAATCATCCTTAAGGAGGCTTGCCTCATTAAAGGACACAAAGTACAAAAGTCAAAGTACTCCACCCCTGGGTAGTCTCAGTTGGAGATTACTTTCCAATCATACATTCATTTAGTCAATCACAGAGTCTTTAATTCAATCACAAAATACAATAGTCAAAGTCCCCCACCCATTGGGTGCAATTAAGTTACAAATGCAACAGTCATTTTAATCAATGAAACATATCATTTTCCTAGTTCAGGGGAAAAAGTCAGCACCCTGGACTTCAGAGAATACAAACAGAAATTACAACAGAAAAAAACACATTTAAGCAGACAGGGCTTCCAAATGTCTGACCATTACATCCATACCTAGTTAGTTACCAGAAAGGGAAGCACCAACATCTGGGTTTTCAAAGCTGGGTGGATCAATGGCTGCCCAGAGTTTCATCTGGCTAAATCACACAACTCTTCCCAAAGTGATCCCCAAAGCAAAACCTCACATCAGGGTCAGTCACTACTCAGACAAATGTCATCAGTCACTGCTCAGTATCCATGGAGAGGTCTTTTCATCTTGACTCAGGGCAGGTAACTCCTACCTGAATCCATCAAACTGTCACCAGGGTACAAAGGCAGACAGCTCCCAGTTCCTTGTCCAGCTCTCCATGCAGTTCCTCTTCCACATTGGAACTCATGGTGTCCAGTCCATCTTAAACCCTTCACGGTCTCTGTTCCTGGGGAGACAAGGCTTAACAAAGCCACAATCACATTCACACACATTAACAAAGTCACATTTGTTCAAAATACCAGCATCATAGTCATGCTTCCTCAGTCTTCTGCAGTTCCAGGTGGCCCTTAGAAGTCTTCAACACCATAAGCTCCATTCTCAAAATCAAAATCACTTTATCAAGGCTCCACATGGCTTGCTCCAAGAAATTCTCAGTTCTCAATTCTCATTCCTCTTCTCAGTTCTTCTCAATTCTTAGTTAAGTCTTCAGTCCAGCAGTGGCTGCCCTGCCTCCTCAATGCTTACCCCCAGGAAATTCTAACTGTCCAGCTTTCGCCCTTCCTTAAATATGGTATAGCTCCTCCCTGTTCAGACCCTTCCTGTTATGCAAGAAACAGGGGTTCCCTGTTCAGCCCCTTGCTGCAACAGGGGATCATACCTTCTGTTTCCTTAACAGAGGCTTAATTTGAAACTAGGGGATAAGTACCTCTTAGCTTTGGAAATACAAAGGGATCTTCAAATTTCATTACTATTACAGCAGGGGAGGGTTTTTTCCCTTTGGGAAAGTTCTGGGTCCTTTGTTCTATATCTCCTGAAAGCACCTATCTTCCTTCTCTGGTTAGTCACTGAGTTTCACTGAGATATGTCCCAGTATAGTATAAAGAGCTCTCAGTTTGGAAGCCCAGGAGTGGGGTGTTCACAAAATAACAGAATCTCAGAGGGGGAATGGGCCTCAGAGACCACTTTCTCTAAGTTCTAGATACACATGGGTTTCCCTCAGCAACACCCTGACAATCCATTATCCAGCTTCTGTCAGAACTTCAGGATGAGGAAATACCCCCTAAAGAAAGTCCTTTTTTATTTAACTTGTATACAGAGTATGCCATGCACAGTGATAGGATGGGCAAACCAAAAGCCAGAGTTGAGATTGCCAAGAGAATTATTAACAATCTCAGATATGCAGATGATGCCACTCTAATGGCAGAAAGGGAAGAATTAAAAAGCTTCTTGCTTGAGGGTTCAAAAGGAGAGTGAAAAAGCTGGCTTGGATCTTAATATCCCCCCAAAAAAACCCAAGATGACAACTGGCTCCCTCAGTTGTTGCTGTTATTTTTCAGTCGTTTTCTATCCCATCCCACTCTTTGTGACGTCAGTCAGAGATTTCTTTGCAAAGATGCTGGAATGGTTTACCATTTCCTTCTTCAGCTCATTTTATAGATGGGGAAACTGAGGGTGAAGTGACTTGCCCAGGGTCACACAGCTAGTAAGTATGTGAGGCCAAATTTGAACTGGTGAAGATGAGTCTCCCTGTCCCCAAGCTATACACTATGGCGCCACCTAGCTTCCCCTTAATTGTTAAGTAAGGTGTAAAGTGGAGACAGATGTTTGAAAAGGTATCTGATGTTCTCAAGAAATAGATTTCCACCACCCTACCGCATAAGATAGGGTACAAGAGAGAGATCCAGAGAAACCTCTCTAGGAATGTTTGAGACAGCTAGGTATAAGGCAGATAGAGCACTGGACTTGAGTTCTAAAGCTGTCTCAGACATTTGCAAGCCAGGTGATTCTGGGCAAGTCACTTGCCTTCTGCCTGCCTTAGTTTGCTCATATGGAGGATGGGAATAATAATAATGCCAACCCCCCCCAAACCCTCCCCCACTTGTTAAAAGGATAAAATGAGATTATATTTGTAAAGGGCTTTGGAAATCTTAAAGTGTTACATCAATACCAGCCACGATTATTTGGAAAAGGAGAAAAGACTTTCAGCTGGGGAGGTCAAGGAAGGAAGGCTACCTGGAGGAGGTGTTGTATGTGGCTTTCCTGCTCTGGACAGCTTGCTCTGGATACCTCTGAGATGCTGTGATTTTGAGCTGAACCTTGAAGGGAAATAAGGATTCTGGAAGGTAGAGGTGAGGAAGGAGGCTATTCCAGACCCAGGGTCAGTTAGGTCTGTGGGAATGCATTGAGGTGACAGTTAGTATGTTGAGTCTGGGGCACAGGTAGCCCGCCGGTCTTACTAGAGTGCTTACATGGAGTACTTGAAGGGAAGTAATGACTAATCCAATTGGAAAGATTGGCTGTAACCAGTTACTGTAGGATTTTAAATAGCAAACAAGGGAGTTTCTATTGTATTCTTTTAAAAAAAAATTGAAACAATGAAAAAAGTCAATTAACAACTAATCAATGAACAATTTTTTTCTCATTCCCACCTCCTGATCATGCTCCAATTGAAAAAAAAAAAGCAGAAAGCAAAATCCTTGTAACAAATACACACAATCAGGCAAAATAACGTCCTATATTGCTACATCAAAGAATGTATGTCTCTCTCTGCATTTTGTATCCATTCATCCCAGGAAGGTGGGTAGCCTGCTTTGCCACTGATCCCCTCCATTGATCACAGTTCTCAAGTCTTCCCAAGTTGTTTGCCTCTGAAATAGTATTATTTTATCAATTCAAGTTTGTAATTAATCCTAAGGGCAATAGAGAATGCTTAGAATTTCTTGAGTGAGGGGGTGATATGATTGGGTTGCTGCTCTAAGGAGATTATTCGGGTAGCTGTGGGGAAGAGTTGGCAAGGGAGAGACTGGAAATAGTGACTGTTTTAATAGTTCTGACCAAAGATGATGAGAGCCTGAAATGGTGTGCAGAAGGGGTTGAGTATAAATACTTTTGTCCCTTCAGATTTTTCTTCTTCCCTCCTCTCTTCCTTCCTTCCTTCCCTCCTTGCTTCCTTTTCCTCCCTCTTTTCCTTCCTCCTCTCTTCCTTTCTTAAAAAAACACAAAACCAAAACAACTGTTTTATGAGCAGTGACCTGTGGGAGGGGATGAGAAAGGGTAAAGGCGGGGGGGGGGGGGAATCTAGTCAATGTAAAAACAAAACATCAATAAAATTCCTTTATCTTACAAATTCCCCTCTACTTCTGACATTCTATATTCTAAGGGTCCTCTTAGCTCCAACATCCTGTGATATTGATCTAGCTCTTCAAGGTTTGCAAAATCCTTTATAGAGATCTTATTTGAACTTCACAGCAAACCTGTGAAACAGATATTTTTGTTGTTCAGTTGTTTCAGTAGTGTCCAACTCCCCATGACCCCATTTGGGATTTCCTTGGTAGAGATAATGGAGTGCTTTTCCATTTCCTTCTCCATCTCATTTTACAGATGAGGAAACTGAGGCAAACAAGGTGAAATGACTTGGCCAGGGTCACATTGCTAGTGATTGAGGGTGGATTTGAACTCAGATCTTCCTGACACCAGACCCTGAATGCACTATATCCACTGTGCAACCTAGCTGCCCAAGATTGGTGCTACAAATATTATTGTGTTCCCATTTTACAGATAGGGAAATGGAATCTTTGAGAAATGAAATTACTTGTCCATGATTGTGCAGCTAGTGGAAACATCAGAGGAAGGAATTGAACCCAGGTCTTTGTGCCTACAAGTCTGGCATTTTATGATTCAACTTTGAACATGCTGAGTTCCAGGTATTGATGGATCAGCTAGGTGAAGTTCAGGGCAGAGATCAGGACTGGAGTTGTGTAGTTTGGTGAAGAGATGATAACTGACTCCATAGGAAGGAATAATGACCATCATTAAAGGGTGAGAGATGGGAAAAAGATTGGCAATGGTGCTCAAAGGGAGAATAAACCATAGATAAGACAATCCTGGGAGAAATGGAGAGGTGGATAGGGCTGGGATTTTAAATGTAGGAGAGAATCCCTCAAGGAAGCCAGCACACACACACATCTGGCTGACAATCTTGCATCTCAGCTCTGCAGAAGGGTGATAGCCAGACTGTCCACATGATGAAGAATTTGGGGTTCTGATGCAGAATACTCCAGGTTCATGAAGAGACCTAAAGAGACACAAAAGTCATCTCTTTGGTCATTGGTACCAGTCTACACACCCTAAACCTCTGCTGGTAAAGTTGGAAGGCAAATAGGAGACTCCCAATAGGCTGTTGAAAAAACCAAGACAAAGAAAGCAGCATCAAGTGACCACAGGCTACTGAGAATGGCAACCAATAAGGCTCAGTTCTGATGCTTAGTTCTGGTTCATATCAGCATCTGTGGGATAAGGGAGAATTACCTAGACTCAACAGCTCTCTCCTTTTCTCTTCTTTCCTGATCTGCTCAGCTCTGGACATTTTCAGGGTTTTCACTTCTTTGCCAGAGCTGCATCACATGACCTCAGGAGATCCCAAACCCCTCTCCTGATTCTGAACTACTGAAGATTTTTCTTACCTTCAATATCCAGGGCCGGACAAAGTCTCCATACTTGTTTGCACAGCATATGGAATTTGCATAAGAGGCAGCTTCCTTTGCTAATAGGTCCCAGCGGGTGCCATGGCCCAGATTTCCAGTTGGGTCAGCAGGATCCAGAATGACTGGTCTATGGGTCACATTCAAGAGATTCTACCTTAATTATAGCTAATTCTACATGTATGGATTACCCACAACCTATTTTGGGTACCAGACTAATTCTCCACCCCATTCCCAGCTCTCAGTTTCCTCATCTAAAAAATCAAGAGGTCAGACTAAATGACTTTGGAGGTCCCTTTCAGCCCCAAATACATGATTCTGAGATTCCTAACATATCCCTCTGGTGCCTTCTTCCACTGCCTCACAAATAGAGAATTGTATCCCTGCCTCTTGTCCCTTGGGTGCTACAAAACTCAGGATTCAGTCTAATCAGAGATACAATCTATGAGATCTATATGAAAGAAAGACATGGGGGAAGGGGTAGGGGCGGGGACAGTTATAAAATAACTGTTGTTGTGAGGATAAAAAAGAGATAATATTTGTAAAGCAATTAGCACAGTGCTTGGTATATAGTAAGCACTTAATAAATTCGTATTCCCTTTCTCTTTCCTTTAAAGATCCAGCACTTAACACAGGGTTCCTCTTGTTTTGACTTGATGGATAAATAATGGGAGTGCACACCATACAAGGAGGGGAGGGGAAAATCGGCTAGAACCTGGGTTTACGGAGTTGTTGAGTCAGAAAATTCTTGATGATCTCATTCTCAAGGTCATAATTGACCTTCCAGTGAATACAGAGGTTCTTGTAATTCTGGACCAGTTCCAGGACTGTCCTGAAGCCTTCAGCCATGTTGAAATGGGCTGTCCCATCCCCCAGTTCCCAGGCATAGATGGTCAAGAGTTCTAGTGCATACTGTGGGGGGAGTGCCCCTCTCCCTTTGGGAACTCTCATACACTGGTGGGAGAAAACAGAAAAGGCAATGGATGAAAAAGTTACTGCCCTCCCCACTCCTCCACCCCTCAAGAGGTCCAGGAGTTGATTTGTATTATTGGTAGACAAGCTGGT
The DNA here is from genome assembly GCA_011680675.1 of Gymnobelideus leadbeateri. Classification (NCBI taxonomy): domain Eukaryota; kingdom Metazoa; phylum Chordata; class Mammalia; order Diprotodontia; family Petauridae; genus Gymnobelideus; species Gymnobelideus leadbeateri. The sequence continues at coordinate 647,623 of WOXC01006793.1, read as the reverse complement.
TGGGATTTGGAGTCAGAAGGCCTGGGTCTGAATCCTCATTCTATTTTTTGTTACCTGTGTGACCTTGGGCAAGACACTTAGCTTTGTGGGACCATAGTTTCCTGCTCTGTAAAATGAACGAGTAGGCCAAGGTGATCTCCAAGGTCATTGTGAATTATAATTCTCATTGTTGTGTGGGTGGCTGTGACTGAGGAAGACAATTATCTGGGGAAGGGCAGACATATCACTCCAGAGCAGTTGGGCGTTACTCAGGAAGTTGGATCACAGCTGCTCCCTGCTTCAGAGAAGAAACCACTTCTTTCCTGTCCCTGCCTTCCTTTTCACTAAACCTTAGAACATGGAATATCAGATGTGGAAAAGACTTTATGATATAGAATATCAGAGCTGGGAGGGGCCTTAGAAGAGAAGATGTCAAAGCTTGGGAGGGCTCTGAGAACAGGAGATGTCAGAGTTGGGAAGGGTCTGAGAAGAGGGAAGGACTGGAAGAATTTATAGAACATAAAATTTCAGAATTGGAAGTAAACATATACCATAGAAAGTACCAGTTGGGAGCATTTGGAACAAACCCAAGGGAGAGCCTTTGGAGGTTCAGCCCTAAAGAATGGAGGGGCTGTCCATTGGGCTTTACCTGTTTGTACCAGTGTTTTACCAGGCGGATCAGACTCTTCAGTTTGGTGGGACGAGAGACAACAAAATCCCTCTGCAATTCTGTGAAGCAGGAGGAGAATTCACCTCCATTATTGTAGCTGTCTATGAGATCAATGTAGACCTGGGGCTTGGGTTTTGTGCCTGAGCCCAGCTGGCCTAAAATGTGGAAGAAAAGAAACATACCCTGGTTAGCAGTGTATTAGTTAGCTTACCACTGTGTGTGGTGCAGGCTTCCAAGGAAACACTCTTGTTTGAGATATCAGCAAAATTGAGGGTGTATTTCATCTAGAAAACTTGAGGTCTCATGGCTTAGTGAGTTTTGTATTTGTTGTTTTACAGCATCTTACCCCTCTAGGTTCTGATCTAAGGGCTCATTCCTCAGCATATCAAGGACAGTTAGAGGATCCTGGGGCCACAGAGTTAGGGCTGGAAGGGGCCTCACAGACCATTAAGTCCAACTCCTTCATCTGCTGATGAGTGGAGAGGACCTCTCTAGACAGGTAAAAGACCTGGGTCCAGCTCTACCACTAACTCTCTGTAATCTTAGGTATCTAAAGCAGTGCTTGGCATGGTGCCTGGCATGTAGGGGCCTAATCAATTCCAGTGGACTACCTAGTTGACTGATCTATGAGCCCTTCTAGTCCTGATATTCTCGATTATTATCTCAATCAATTTAGTTGCATACATTTGTTTTTAAAGAAAGAAAGGGAGAAGTGGAAAGAAAGGAGACAGCAAAGGAGGGTAAAAGGAAGGAAGGAATGAGAAAGGGAAGGAAGGAAACAAAGAAGGAAGGAAGGAGGGAGAGAAAAGAAGAAGGAAGAAAGGAAATGAATTAAGGAAGGGAAGAAAAGGAAGAAGGAAGGAAGGGAAGAAGGAAAGAGGAAGGAAGGAAGGAAATGAATTAAGGAAAGGAAGAAGGAAGGACAGAGGTGAAGAAAGAAGGAGGGAAAAGGAAGAAGGTAAGGAAGGAAGGAAGGAAGGAAAGAAGAAAATGTATCAGGCTTTATATCCTGCTAAGAAAGATAGAAAAGGAGAAAAAAGAAAAAGAGAGAAGGATAGCAAGAGTGAAAGTGGGAAGAAAAGAGAAAGGAAGGAAAAACAAAGAGATAATAATTGTAGCTAACATTAATATTGAAGTTTCCGAAGTACTTTATTTACTCTTACCCCAATTAATATAATAAGGAAACCCCAGACAGTGAGATTGAATTAATAAAAAAATTTATAAAGTATAAATTAGGTATATGAAAGTTGTTAATTTGAGAAGAATAGTGCTTTGATCATTGGAAAAAAACAGATAATGCCACACAGGAAATGTCTTGTGACTGACTGAAAGATATACATCTGGGTCTATGCAGAACACAGGAAGCCAGGTTAGAATTACACATTCCAGCAGTAGAGCAGTCCAGTAAAAGAGGAATTTAAGCCTAGGATTGTCTTGAAGAGGCAGACCCTTGCACCTGCACCAGAGGGCATCCAAAGGAAGGAGGAGTGATCCTAGCTAACTAAAGGATTATGTTCTCCACCTTATCCTTCCCCTTCTCTTTCTGAATAGACCTTCCTGTTGGAAAGACTGGACCAGTAACTGAGAGCAGAGGACATATTGAGGACAAACATGGATGCAGATATTAGTCTGTAAAGCAATAAACATTTATTCAGGGCCCATGATGTGCCATGCACTGTACTAAGCACTTGAGGTCCCTGAACTCAAGGAGCTTACAATATAAAGGGAGAGACAACATGCAAAAAAAAAAAATACATATACAAAGCAAGCTATAGACAGGATAAACAGAAAATGATCTAGAAGGAAAGAACTGGAATTAAGGGGGTGGTTGGGGAAGGCTTCCTGAAGAAGATAAGATTTTAGTTGGGATTTGAAGGAAGCCAGTAAGCAGAGATGAGGAGGGAGAACTTACCAGGCATGGGGGACAGCCAGAGAAAATGCCTGGGGCAGAGAGAAGCAGTGTCTTGTTAAGGAACAGCAAGGAGGCCCATGTACTGGATCAAAGGGTACACTTGAGGGAGGAAGGTATAAGAAGACTGGTAAAGTAGGAGAGGGCCAGGTCATAAAGGACTTTGAATGTCAAAAAGGAGATTTTGTATTTGTGTCTGAAGGCAACAGGGAGCCACTGGAGTTTACTGAGTGGCAGTGCAGGGTGTGGTGGTGGTAACCTAGTCAGACTTTGGCTTTAGGAAAATCACTTTGGTGGCTGAATGGAGGATGGATTGGTGTGGGGAGAGTTTTGAGGCAGGAAGGCCTAGCAGTAGGCTACTGCAATAGTCTGGACATGAAGTGACAAGCAGGTTGACAGCAGTATCAGAGGAGAGAATGAGACATATTGAAGAGATGTTGCAAAGGTAAAATCGACAGGCCTTGGCAACATATTGGCTATGAGGGGAGAACAGTGAGTGAGGAGTCAAGGATGGCATCTAGATTTTGAGTCTGAGGGTCTTGGAGGGTCTGCTGCCCTCTATAGTATTAGGGAAGCTGGAGTGAGAAAGTGTTCTGGGGGACAGATAACGAGTTCAGTTTTGATTATGTTGAGTTTAAGATGTCTCCTGGACATCCAATTTGAGATGTCTGAAAGATGGTTGGAGATGCAAGGTCAAAGGTGAGCAGAGAGGTCAGAGAAAGAGAGGGATAAGTGAAAACCATCTACCTAGAACTGGAAATTAAACCCATGGGAGCTAAAGAGATCACCAGGTGAAATAGTATAGAGGAAGAAGAGAAGAGGGTCCCTGTGGAACACATATCTGAAGGAGGACTGAGCAAAGGAGACTGAGGAGCAGGAGAAGGAGAACCAGGAGAGACAGTGCCCTGAAAACCCAGAGAGAAGAGAGGATCAGGGAGGAAAGAGTGCTCAATGGGCTGAAAGGCTGCAGAGAGGGCAAAGACAATGTGGATGGAGAAAAGGCCATTGGATTTGGCAGCTAGATCCTTGGTAACACTGGAAAGAACAGTTTCAGTGAAATGATGAGAACACAGAAAGATACAGATGGATACAGGAGAGTAACCATCTGAGAAGGGAAGCAGTTTCAGACTGTGTCACCCTCATATCAGAGAGAATGACAGCTATGGACTCAAGAAATATACTGATTCTCAGAGTCCAGCAGAGAACTATACCTAAAGGGACCTTAATGAGCCTTACTCAAAGGAAGAAAAGGACTCCCAATGCCAGCTCTTGTGAGGTATCACTTTGTCACACATATTCATTATAAGATATATGTGCCTCATTACCTACATGCTTTAAATTTGAGCCCACTTTCCTCAGGGACCTTTCATGTGCAGTGGGAGTATGCCCTGAGTTTGGAGGAAATGTTTCATACAAACTGTTCATCCCATACCTTCTCAATAAATACCTTTGTTAAAATTGAGGCCATTGGCTGATAATCAATGGAAACACTACTGGTAGGGGCTTGTGAATAATGGTTCTAGATACCTAGCCTCTCAGGTTTTTCCCTAGACTCCTGAGAAAGGAATAGTCAGCTGCCCTCTGGGAAACTAATCTGCCAGTGTGAGTTGTAGGAGGAAGTACAGTCTGTTGGTCTGTCTGTCTCTGTCTCCACACACACGTGTGTATGTGGATGTGGATGTGGATGTGTATGTGTATATATGTGTGTATGTGTATGTGTATATGTATGTGTGTATGCATATGTGTATATACACACATATATGATGATCCTTATAACAACGTTGGTGCGATTACAATGTCCATTTTACAGACGAGGAAACTGAGGCTTAGAGAAGTTAAGTGACCAGTACACAGTGGTTCAGGAAGGATTTGAACCTAGGTATTTTGACTTTTCTGACTCCAAATCTCCTGCTCCATTGAGATGGACAGATAGGGAGAGGGGAAAAGAAAGGGAAAGAAAGGGAGAAAGACCACGAGAGAAATCACGGGAAGTGGTGGTGGGAGAGAAGAAGAAAAAAATTCCTGGTTGCAAGGTCTAACTGGTTCCTAGTACTAAATCACACAAGGTACCAGAGTCAGTCAACACCTTGAAATAGATTTGAAAGCAAACAAGTAGCAGCCCGGGGAGATTTGCACTTTGCTCTCCAGCTTTCAGAGATCTGGACAGAGATCATCCTCGGACGAAAGACAAGGGGGTTTTACAGACATACAGAGGAACACCAGGGCTTGGGGTCGGGGTGGGGAGTAAGAAACCCTAGCAGTGGGGCCAGATCAAGGGAGAATGAGGAGCAAAGGGAGGTCCCTCATCTCCCTTTAATAGCAGCTCACCCAAAGCATTGAAGGCAGGAAGCACATCGAAGTCCACGCTGTGGTCCAGGGTCTTGGACATCAGCGTGAAGCTGAGCACCCGGGGATTTTCCCACTTGGAGATCTCAAACCTCACATCGAAGTGCTTCTCCTGCCGGCAGGCTTCCAGCTGTGCCCGGATTTCCGTGATGATTTCCGCCCGGTTGGTCCCTTGGTCCTCGAATCCACGGAAACAGCTGAGGAATACCACGATGTCGGCATCTGAGCGGCCCCTCAGGGCAGTGCCCTTGGCCGAGGAGCCTCCCTGAATGGGGGGAGGCGTGAGGAAAAGGAGACGTGTCAGGTCAGCGCTGAGACCAGGGATCGCTGCTGGGCAAAGGACAGGGAGAGAATGGACGCAGCCCCACAGCGGCGGACAGAGGCCCTGGTATAGTGATCTCCAGGGACAGAGACCTTGGGACAAAATGCAGTGAAGCTTCTCCTCCCCTCTGATGCTGGGAAAAAGATCATTTATTAGCTTCCTAATATCAGCCGTGTGCTGGAACCGGCTTGCACAATTTGTGAAAGAGGATTGTTAAATTTTCAGCGAGTATTTGTAATTCAGAAATTAACAAACACTCCGAATCAGGGCTTGCTTTATTGTTCTGTTGGTTGTCTGGACAGAAGAAATTGATGGAGAAAATGTTGGTGGTGCAGATTAAACATAAAAATTGGTCATAGTATGTTTTTCCCCTTCATTTTAGGGAAGCCCTATAGAGGGGTAGTGACTTGTTCAAAGTCATTCCACTTTTACTGAAATTGGGACAAGCTGAAGTAGAATGTTTAAGTGGAATTCGATTCTGATGATCTCACAGAGTGGTACAGTTGGAAGGAATGTTGGTGATCACCTTGTCGACCCTCTTATTTTATAGTCCCTTACTAGGAGTTGAGGTATTGATTTTTTTTCTAGGTCTTACTCTTCCTTATTATGAGAATTCTATAAACTGTTATGAGGATGTTTGTATTTCTTTTACTGGATTTTTATATTTCTTTTTTATTTTTATATTTTATTTATATGTCATATATAAAATTATTACATTATATGTTATACAAGATATTATTTATAAATAATACATTTATTTATACATAAAATTTATATTTTATATTTCTTTTACTTTAGAACTATCCCTGCCACAACTTTTGGTTAGCTGAAAAGCCTTTCTCATGTAGCAAAAAACTGACTAATGCAATGATAGCATTAAAGGGAGACTTTTCGATATTCCTCAAATAAAATCAGGAGAGTTTGAACTTCCCAAAGTGATTTAGTCACTAGTGGAAGGATTATAGTGCCAATAATTCTGTAGGCATGTAGATCTCCCCTCTCAATCAGCCCATTGCCCTCTAAGGGTTATTCAGTCATGTCTGACTCTTCATGACCCAATTTGGGGTTATCTAGGCAAACATACTGGAATGTTTGCCATTTCCTCCTCCAGCCTACTTTACAGATGAGGAAACATGGTTAAGTGACTTACCCAGGATCACACAGCCACTAAGTGTCTAAGGCCAGATTTTAACTCACATCTTCCTACCTCCAAGTGCCATGCTCTATCCACTGAGCCACCTAAATGTATAATTGTAATCTGACTTAGTTTACCTACAGAGTCTATTTTTTTCTTTTAGGTGATGTATGAGACTACGATTCTGTTGAATTTTGTTTATTGTTTATGCTATTAAAGAAGGAAGTATAGGGTTATGAATCTGTCTTTTATTTAAACTTTTATTCATTATTTAAGCTTTAGGCCTCAAAGAATGTACTAGATGTAACATATAAAAATAAATTATTTCTTTGTCCCTCTGATACTATTTTGTCTATGATGAGCCCTGTCCTGCCTCCCTGCCAAGGATGATACAAAGATCTGATGAGATAAAGTGAGATGTTTAAAGGGCAAGATCACAGACCCTTTGTTGGCTTCATATCAGACTATCCTGGTGTTCTGACCCCCATGATTTTGAATTTACCTTGGTCCATTTAATCAACAAGCATTAACTGGGCAAGGCCTTGCCCTGAGTGCTATGAGAAAGATGGAGGTGTAATAATAAGTATAATAACAACATTAATGCTTCTCATTAAGTAGTGATTGTATAAGACAGGTTCTCCTATAACTATGACACCGAGCATAAGGGATGTGACAGGGGTGTGCTGGAAAATACTTAGCAGCTGGTTTCCCCATCGCTCCTCCCTCCCCAATTTACTCACAACACTCTTTTAAATTTAACCTGCATTATTAGCATTTTATCCATTTCTTGCTTAAGTCTAGATGCTCAATAAGACAATAAACCAAGCCTTGATTTGTAGTGTTTGCCTATTTCCAAAGTGTCAAAGCTCACACTTGGAAATTTAACAATTAGCTCTCAGAGCTGGGGTGAGATGTGTGCCGTTGAGAGGGACAGACCAGTGGCTGGAAGTGTGAGTGGGTTCACAGATCTAGAGCAGGAAGGAACCTCAGAAATCATTCTAGTCAGCTCACCTCATTTTACTGAGAAGGAAACTGAGGTCCAGGAAGTTAAGTGATACCCAAGGCCACAGAAATAGAAAATGTCAGAGGCTGGATTTGAGCCTAGGTTGTCTGACTCCAGAGTCAGGGAAGGCTTCATAGAAGCATAGGTAGTATTTAGTCTCAATAAGATGAGGTTGGGGTGTAAGATACTTTAGCAGGAGGGGCCAGTGTGAGCCCCATCTTCTGGGATTTATTCTCTTCTCTTCCCCTGACCAAACCTCTAGGCCACCCCAGATCCCATTCAGATGTCCTTGAAGAGACCAATCCCCAAGAGAAATGATTATTAATAGCCAATGATTTGAGGAAATCCAGAGTTCCCCCACTTTTTTTCTAATGTCCTGACTTTAAAAATTCAATCAATTGCTGATAATGAGATTGGACTAATACCCCACCCTGGTAGGATAGCTATTGTGTAGTGCTCTGGTTGGGTGGGGCATAAATTCTTTGAATTGATTACCCAAGGCTAGGGAAAGGTCTGGGGATAGAAATAGTCTCTCAGTCCAAGGGTGATACAACTAATTGTAATATTCCTTTACAACACCTTTAATTAGGTGTCACCTAATTGTAATATTCCTTCTCCCACTAATTGTTAAGCAATCAGGGTTGATTCTCACTCTAGGGAACATCTACTCTTCAAAGGGTATATAAAGTGTGAACCTGCCACCATGAGGGTCTTTAGTCTAAGAGAGACAGACAAATGACCATCCTTTTATTAATAACACGCTGGCCTTATAGAGTGATTAAATTACTCAGAAACTATGTCTCTCAAAACTTTTTAATCTCTATATTCTTTATTCGACAGATTAAGAAGCTGAGATCCAGGAAAAAAGTTTAAATTACTTGTTGTAGGACCTAGGACAAATCCCCTTAATAAAAGGATTTGTTCTGTGAAGTTTGGATTCAATCAAAGGGCAAAATTTGAGGACCTAGAAGGCTACATGTGGTCTCAAGGCCACAGTTCCCCACCCCTGGTAGGACACATAGGTAGCTGGTTGGTTGTTGTCCTTTGTTCTTGAAGAGGACTAAAATGACATCACTATTTAGAGTCAAGTTACAGTGTATCCAACTGGCTGATAATATGAGCTTGAGATGCTCTACACAGGTAAGGTACAAATAGTCCCTGTGAATATTCAGGGTAGATTCTCTAAATATGTGCATCTGCATGAGAACACATCAGAACATCAAGAATGGTTTGATGAAAATGATAGGGAAATCCAAAAGCTGCTAAATGAAAAACGAGAATTCCATAGGGTCCACAAGCAGGATAGTTCATCCATCTCTAAGAAGGCAGGATTTAATTCCATCCAAAGTAAAACACAAAGCTTATAGGTAGTAAATTCCAGAGGAAGAATTTGAATCCAGGCCCTCTTAACAAGACTCTTTTCACTATGTCTTAAGGTTCTATTCCCAGTGCTTGGTTCTGACCCCAGGCACTGTCTTGGGAGTTGTCCATCTCTGGGCCAGGGCTGAGCTTTCTACCTCTTCAGGGACTTTGAAGGTGACTCAGTGTATAGGCATGGCCACTTGGTAACTTTACTTACCACTGTGTCCTGGTAAAGCAAAACAACTTGAACTAAGAGCTGGGAGGTAGGGAAATGGGGTGGGAAAAGTCAAGAATGGAGCAGGAGGACTGAGATTTTTAGGAAGTCTCCCAGTAAATTAGAAGGGCTGGTAGATCTACTCATCTTTGGCTCATCCCTCCTCACTCAAGGGAGTTGTCTACTCTGCTTATAAGACATTTCATCTCTGTCTGCCTCAGTTCCTTCCTCTGTAAAATGGGGATAATATTAGCACTTACCTCCCAGGGTTATTGTGAGCATGGAATGAGAGGATATTTGTAAACTGTTTACTTAGCTCAGTGCCTGGAACATAGTGGGTGCTTAATAGATGCTCCTTCTCTTCCCTCCTTTCCTCTTATATCTCTCAGATGAGCTGACTGGGACCAGCTCTATCCCTATTTCCAACTCTAACCTGCTCTGGTTATGGGGAGTGCCTGAGTCTTACTTTGGGGTTCCTGTTGCATGTGTGAATTTAGGTGGCTCACCTTGACTACTTTGAGCACCTTAGTGGATGAATTCCGGAAGCAATTTTCTTTCAGAAATGAACAGATGATGTCCACGGCTCGGCTCACTTGACCCAGGAATTCTCGGTTGGGCTGGAGGAATTTACTGATGAAGTTGTCCAGGTCCCAGGATGGAGTTTGTTGAAGCAGAGCTGGCTGAAGAGAAAGACACCAGGGATCATAGGATTGTAGATTCAGAGCTGGAAGGGACCCCTTCATTTTGACAGATGAGAAAACTAAAGCCTAGGAAAGCTAATGGGGTCACCCAAGGTCAGACAGTTAGGATTTGAACCCAGGTCTCCTGACTTCAGAGCCAGGGCTCTTTGAACTATATCATGCTGACCTGGACTTTGGTCTAGGGCTGGGGTGGGAGTGTGGATGTGGGGATTCTCTCAATTAAAAAAACAAATGAAAAACAACTGAGGCTTAAATATAGCCAAGCAACCCAGTTAATCTTCCTCCACCACCAAAAAAATCCCCATACAAGACTACATCTCTCTTCAGTTAGGTGACTAAGGTCCCAGTCTGAGACTCTTGGTCTTTCTAAGACTCAGTTTTCTCATTTGCAAAATGGTGACAAGAATGCTTGACTTACCCAGCTCCCCCCCTTCTCTCCCACCCCCCTGAACCACTTCATCATAACTGATCTCATCAGGATACCAATGTTTGGGGAGAGAATATTGTCTTCCCCTTGAGAGGGAAGCATTCCTCAAAGAGGCCCTGCCTCTTACCATCACATCCCATGGCTGCACGGGAGACCCATCCCCATTCACAAAGCAAAGCTGACCCCCACAGGTTTCAGCTTCCTGGGCCAGCCTCTCCCAGCTCCCCTGGCCCACATTCCAGGTTGGGTCTGCTGGATCCAGGATCAGGGGCCTGCAGTTTGGAGTAGAGAAAATAAATGAAGAGGAAGCCTTCCCCACCATGGGACTAAACAGGTAGGCAGAGGGCAGGCTGGAGGGAAGGATAAAAAGAGGGGTGATGAGATGGAGGCTGTCAGGACAATGAGGATTGGAGAAGAGATAGCTAAGGGGCTCCAGAGCATCCTTTGAGAAAGGCAACTCATTGTCAAGATGGAGAAAGTGCTAGACTTGAGATCAGAAAAAACGAATTAAAATCTTGCCTGAGGAAAGTTGTGTGATCCAGGACAAATCCCTTAACCTCTCAGTCTCAGTTTCCTTATCTACAGAATGAAGATAATAGCATAGTGCTGCTGTAAGGCTCAAATAAACGAACCTATGTAAAGCATTTTACAAACCTTAACACACTCTCCAGAGGCTAGCTATAGTTATGATTAACTTATTATTCTATTTCAAAATAATTATTAATAATTTTAATTAATTATTTTAACAATTTTTATATTTGTTATTATTACAGTTATCATTGGTTCTTCAGCTAACACCTGTTCTCCACTGCCTCCAAAAGATCTTGCTTTCTTCACTATACCACCTAACTTGATTCTGGCTTGGCTTTGTCATAGAGCCAGGTACATTCCGGGCTCACAGCCCTCAATTCCAGGGGAGCAAAGTGGGAAGGCCCAGGAAGCAGGAGATGAGAGGGCTTGACACCTGGGCTTCTGTAGCTGTGTTTGTAGGTAACTCCTGATGGTCTTATCCTCAAAGTCATAGTTGACCGTCCAGTAGACGCAGAGCTGCTGGTAGTCCTGGATTAGGCCCAGGACTGTCAGGAAGCCTTCAGCCATGTGGAATTTGTCCTTCCTGCCTGCTTGCTCCCAGGCATAGATGGTCAGGAGTTCCAGGGCATAGACTGGGGGTAAACACCCCTCATCTTGTCGTCCTGCATTGTACCGATATATAACCTAATGAAACCAAAATCAGTCAGTCTCCACCCTGGGTATGACAGGTAACAGAAAAGGAGCCAATTTTCCTGCTCTTTGGGAGCTTATACCTAGTTGAAAAAGTAAATAAAATACATAAAATGAGAATGAGACCTTATAGACCATCTTAGAGGCTTGTTATGAGGTTCAAAGGTGATATTTCATATCAGTGGGCATTCTGGTCTCAGGACCCCATAAGCACTTAAAAATTATCAAGGGCTCCCCAAAAGTTTCCACTTAAATGGGCTATATCTATCAGTACTAATATTATAAATTAAAAGTTCTAAAGTCAAAGGAGAGAGAAACAAAATTGAAAGCAAAAACATCTATTGAACTAATAAACAAAGGTAGAAGTTATTTTTTTAAAAAAAGCAATAAAATTGATAAACCAGACTAATTGGATTAAAATAAGAGAAAAACAAAACCAAATTACCAGTGTTAAAAATGAAGAAATGTGATTTCACAACCAATAAAGATGAAATAAAAATAATTAATAGGAGCTGTTTTGTCTAACTATATGCCAATAAAACTAAGCAAAGTAGATAGAATATTTCCAAAATGTAAATTGCCCAGATTATCATAATCTGAAATAGAATGCTTAAATAACCCTATCTTAGAAAAAGAAATAGAATAAGCCACAAATGAACTTTTTAAGGAAAAAAAAACAGGACCAGAAGGATTTACAAGTAAATCCAAACAAACATTTAAAGAACAGTGAATTTCTACACCAAATAAACTGTTTAAAAATTAGGTAAAGGAGTACTACCACATTTTTCCTATGACACAAATATAATCTTGATACCTAAAAGAGGAAGAGTCAAAACAGAGAAGGAAAACATAGACCAATTACCCTAATGAATACTGATGCAAATTTTTAAAATAAAATACCACTAATGAGATTATGGCATATATCACAAAGACCACATACATTATAACCAAGCTGGATTTTTTTTTCCAGGAATACAGGGGTGGTTCTAGGAAAATTGTAAGCATAATTGACCACATTAAGAGCAAAACAACAAAAGTCATGATTATTTTGACAGATGCAAATTTGTTTTTACAAAATATAACACATTTCTTTATTTAAAAAATAGTAGAAAGAAAAAGAATCCGTGGTGTTTTCCTTAAAATGATAAGTAATACAGACTTCTTATTTAAAACTGACAAGCATTATTTGTAACGGGGATAAATGAAAAGTCTTTTCCTTTTTAAAAAAGAAAATAGTTTGCAGATTTGATTCTAATAGTTTTAATAGTGCTAATGTGTCCCACGTCTTACCTGCTGGTACCAGTGTTTCACTAGAAGGATGAGACTCTTTAGCTTTGAGGGGCGACTGTTGACAAAATCCCTCTGGAGCTCAGTAAAACACTCGGAGTAGGTGCCTGCTGGAGAGCCATTGCTTATGAGGTCTACATAGACCTGGGGTCTGGGTTTGGAGCCGGAGTTGAGAGGCCCTATGAAGAAATAACACATATATTGCCTCTTTGACACAAACTAAACTGGCTTTCTTTCCTAGAAATAGAGACATTGAGAAATCAAAGAAAGACATAGAGAAATCATTTTCCCCACTCTGGGACAAGGGATTGTCCTGTTCACCTCTGCCATTCCCCAAATCAAAGTCCAATAAGGAAGGTGTGAGAAACCCCATTAGGATCAAAGATTTAGACCTCAGAGATTATCCATTAGGATTCCTTCCTTTCATGGATCAGGACCAAAAATGAAGAAGTGACCTGCCTGACTAAAGCTAGGGTTTCTTCCATGGCACCATCTTGTCAATAGCCTAAGGAAAGAGTGCCACACAAACCACCAATGGATAAATAGGTTCTGTGGTTCTGTTCTGTGTGTAATTCTCCTGCAGACTGATGATTCCCAAGCCTACTTCTCCTATAGACTGGTAGAAGATCTGGGAGTTTTATTAGTGACTTGAGTAAAGGAAGAGATGGCCTGCTCATCCAATGTTCTGATGTCTTCTAACAGGGAGGGAGAACCAATACACAGGATAACAGGCTCAGGATCCCTAAGGAGCTAGAGAGGCTATGAGCATTGTGCTGAATCTAATAAGATAAAAATAACCAATTATGTTCTCATAAAAAAAAAAAAAGAAAAGAAAGTTTCATGTAATACAGATCTGGAGTTTTCTATACAGTCCTCTTCTGTTCTATTATAGGAGTGCCCATTTTATTTATTACTAATTATAGCAAGAGCTAGTATTTATATAGTGCTTTAAGGTTTGCAAAACTCTTTCCATGTATTAACTCATTTGATTCTCATGACTATCCTGGGAAGCACAATGATATTATGTTCACCCCCATTTTATAGATGAGGAAACTGAGGCACAGTTTAAGTTTCTTAAGTGACTTGCCCAAGGTCACGCCAGTAGTTTGGGTCTGAGGTGGGACTCAAACTCATGTCTTCCTGACTCCTAGTCCTATGATCTATTCACTGCATCACCTAGTTTCCTCTCTTAGATCAAAGACCCCCAGTGGTAGTGGGGTCATAGTTTATATACCCTTCGAAAAGGAGGAGTCATGAAAAGTCAGACACAACTGAAGAACAAAACCCAGACATTCCCTGTCCTAAGGGACTTCCCAGACCTGATATCCCCTAACCTAAGGGACTTCCCAGTTCTGACATCCCCTGTGCTAAGGCATCTCCCACCTCTGACATTCCCTGTTCTAAGGCCCCTCCCAGCTCTGACATCTGGCATTCTATCTAAAGCCTCTCTCAGCCCTTTAATTCTATGACCAGAGATAGCATATGTGTAAAGTGATTTGCCCATGCAAAGTGTTGTGTCACTATTTGCTATTATTATTATTCTATGTTGGTTATTAGTGTTCTGCAGCCACAGGGAATAAAGTGATTTAACAAGCTGACCTGATAAAGGGTGCCCCTAGGATAACTCCAGTGAAGGAAGTTCAGGTGCATGTAGAAGGTGGAGGGCATTTACTGGAGTTTCCAGAGTTCAGATGCCACCGTTTCACATTTGGATCCCTCCACTGCACTCATATTCCCCCATGTCCTTACCCAAGGCATCAAAGGCAGGCCTCAAGGAAACATCCATCCAGCTGTGGAGGGTGGCTGACACCAGCCTGAATCTCAAGGCTCGAGGATCCTCCTGGGCAGAGAACTGGAGGCCCAAGCCCTGTGGGTGTTTCTGCCAGCAGGCTTCCAGCTGTGCCCGGATCTCAGCGAAGCTGTCTGGCTGCCAGGACCCTTGGTCAGCATAGGCCTTGAAGCAGCTGAGGAATACCACGAGGTCAGCATCAGAGCCACCTCTCAGGGCTGTGCCCCGACCGTAGGAACCACCCTGAGGAGGAGACAAGAGCAGCCCTGTGATCACCCCAAGCCTAGGGCCCTGAGGTAGACCACTACCTAGATAACCCCCATTAAATGGCTGGCCATTTGGTTTCTTGAGCTCTGAAATGCTGAATGATTTCCCCAGAGAGGTGGTACTGCACAGACAGTTATTATTTTCAAGTTTCTTTGGGTGCAGGTTCATCTGGTCTATTCCAGCAGCCCATAGTGGAGACCCACTTGCATCCAAGTCTGGTCCAATGCCAGACCCAGGCTCATCCCTAAAATATGACAGTTTATAATAATCTCTGGAGCAGGGGAGCAACTCAGAATGAGAATGAGCCTCAGAATGAGAAAGACCAGGGTTCGAGTCTCATCCCTGACACCTTCTGGCCCTCCCACCCTGGGTAAGTCACCCAATCTCTCAGTGTTCTAGGTGGTCTTCTAAGACTAGGAACTGCAAGAGGAAGTTACCTATCTAGAGGCTCCCTACATTAATGAAATCAGAAGGTTAGTCCAAGACACAGATCAGTACTGGGCATCAGTGGCTCAAAGTGTCAAAAAGCTGATGCCTGCTGGGCTATATGAGAACAGAATCTCATAGAAGAATAAATCTTGTTAATGACTTAACTTTTTAGTCGAGTCTGGATCTCTGTGGCCCCATTTGGGATTTTCTTTGTAGAAATACCAAAATAGTTTGTCATTGCCTTTTCTAGCTCATTTTACTGAGGCAAACAAGGTGAGTGACTTGCCCAGGGTCACACAGCTTGTAAGTGTCTGACCCCGGATTTGAACTCAGAAAGATGAGTCTTCTTGACTTCAGACCTAGTGCTCTATCCACTATAGCGCCCCCTAGCACTACTATATCATGTGCATTCATATATGTGTGTGTGTGGGCAAGAGATTGAACTTAAAAAAGCCTTCGGTCCCTGAGCCTACAGAGCCCGCTGCCCTCTTCCTGGGCCCTTCTCACCTTGCTGGCCCTCAGCACCCGGATGGTGGGGGAAGATGCTTGGAAGCATCTCTCCCGAAGGCACCTGAAGATAGTTTCTGTGACTTTGCCCATCTGGTCCTGGAAACCCGAGTCTGGTCGGAGAACGTCCTGGATGAACTTGTCCAGATCTTTGGCTGGGATGTGGTAGAGCTCCATGTCTGATCTATCTTCAGTACTTCTTCTAGGGCCTGGCTTCCCCTTGGATGACCCTCTGTTTGAGGATCCTGGACATTTAGGGATGGTGTTCGCATAGCTGCCATTACTCCTTGACATCTCCCTTTCTTTCTCTGTTTTATTATTATTTATTTTTCCATCTTCTACTTTACTTTCTGTTCCTGGAGCCAGGAGACCCTGAAAGTCCATAAAGAAAGTTGTCTTTCTCAGATTTTCTTGTCTTTGCACACCTTTCACATAAATGTCTGTCACCTTCCCCATGCTAGTCTCAGCTTGCCTTGCACTGGCTGCTAGAGTACTCTTCCTAAAGACCCCGAGCTCCTCCCATCCTTTCCTCTTTTTCCAATGACTCTCAATTGCTTATAAATAAGGCCCAAGTTCCCTTACCTGGCATTCAAGACCTTCTCCAATCTGATTTAGTTAGTGCTTACAGTGTCATCTCATTCTGTTCTCTCTAGACAAAAGAAAGTACTAACCGATCTCCTCTCCTACCTCAGTGATCCACACAATCCCTTGGATGCCTTCTCTTTTATTCACACTGATTGAAACCCAGTTTTCAAAAGAGTACTTTGTAGAGTACCAGACTTTGGAGTCAACTGTGTCTCTACAGAGACTAGGAATCAAGAGACCTGGGTCTGAATCCTGGCTTTGCAACATCACTGTGTGACTTTGGACAAGGCCCTTCCCCTCTCTGAACTTCATTTTCTCATCCAGAAAATGAGAAGTTTGAATTAAAAGAAACCTGAGGATCTCTCTGTTTTGAATGTTCTAGAAATCTATAAACCTGAGTGAAGATGAGTCAGGCTCACCCTCTGGGAACCAAGGATTCCCTTGGCTGGATCCTCAGGGAGTGAGGCAAGCCCATTCCCATGTTCTTTATTGTGCACACATTCTATTTCCCATCTCAGCCTTTACACACAGCATCTCTTAGGCCAATGGAAACACACTCTCTTTATCTCTTCTTGGCTTCTCTCACTTCCTTCACCACTCAGGTCAAGGTCCACCTTCCTCATCCCCTTAGATGCCAGTATCTTCCTCAAAAATCTTTCACCTAAATACATGTTGTTTTCCCCAAAACAATTGAATTTTAATGCCTTGGAAGTAGGCTGTTTTGTTTTTATATTTGAATTCTCAGCAGCTAACATAATAGGTGCTTAATAAAGTCTAACTGAACAAATGAAAATGAGGAGATATTGTGGCTAGAGGTGATCTCTCTAGCTTGGAGTGGTTCTCTCACACTTTGGAACTCACCAGACCATCCCAGGGCTGCACCAGGGAGCCATCTCCTTGTACAAAGCAGAGACAAGACAAGCTGGATTCAGCTTCCTGGGCCAGCAAATCCCAGTGCTGGCCATCCCTATGTCCCACATCCCAAGTGGGATCAGCAGGGTCCAAGATCACAGGCCTAAAATTCCCAGTAAGTAGAGGGAGTCAGCTCAGTATGAGAAAGAAGCCTTCACCACTGAAGACCCCAAGCCAGAGGAGAATCTTAAATTTAAAGTTGGAAGGGGCTTCAGAGGATATTGAATCCCAACCCATCCATCACTTCACATCAGAGACTAAGCATGGTGGGTACCTGGGTTTCTTGAGCTGGTTTTGTAGGAAAACCCCAATGACTTCATCCTCAAAGCTGTAGTTGACCTCCCAATAGACACAGAGTTCCTGGTATTTCTGGATTAGCCCCAGCACAGTTCGGAAACCTTCAGCAAGGCTGAACTTCTCTTTCCCACACCCCTTTTCCCAGGCATAGATAGTTAGGAGTTCCAGGGCATAGACTGGGGGCAGAGACACCTTTGCTGATTGAATCTTTCCTTGATGAGTCTCTGTGACCTGAATAACAAAAATCAAGAGAGACTTGGGATTCCTTAGCAGAGGGCAAAGGGCTTTGCTACTAATGGGCCAGGCCCTTCAAGGGACAGCTTATCTCCCCTGCTCGAAAGGCCTCCCTGACTCTGGTCTTCTGAAATCCAACAAATTTTACTTCCCCCAATTAGGGGACCAGCCAGGTCATAGTGCCCATATATTTAATTCTCTTTTCAAACATCTTAAGGCATGCCACTCTAAGTAGGTGATGGATCCCTTGATGGCAGGAGTGATATTGTGATAAAGTCAGGGCAGTACAGGTCAGCATTAGGGTTAGGTGAAGGACAGGGTCATTGTAGGGACTGGCTAAGAGACAGGGTAATGGACAGAGATAGGGTAAGGATTTTGTTGGTAGCTAACAGTGTCTAGGACCACAAAAAGAAAATGTCATCAGCTCCTCTCCCAGGGGAGCTGGCATCCTGGTCAGAAGAGAGATCTACCTTTAGAAGGTGCCCAGTACAGACAGGGATTCCAAGGATGGCAGGGACTATATAGGAAGGGACAGAGGGGGTGGTCTTACATACCAGCAGGTACCAGTGCTTCACTAGGAGGATCAAATGCTTCAGCTTGCAGGGACGAATGTTGATAAAGTGCCTTCTCAGCTCAGTGAAACAGGCGGTGTATGTGCCAGCTGGGGAGCCACAGCCAATAAGGTCTGCATAGACCTGGGGGCTGGGCTTAGAGTCAGAGCTGAGCTGTCCTGCAAGGAAATGACACTGGTGTTGCTTGATCTCATGTCCTGCCCAGTGCTGGGCATACATCTGAGAATGGGTTCTGTCCATACAGCAAGGATGACCTATGGGAAGCCCTTCACTTCAAAGAAGGCTCTCTAGAAATCTGGAAACTTAAAGCTTGGGAACCTGGTTCTAGGCTCTCATTTTACAGATAAAAATACTGAGGTCCAGTGTTGGAGATCTACCCGAGGACACAAAAGGTGGTTGAATGTCAAAACTGATGTAAAGAAGTTCCCTTTCCCCACATTACTGAAATCACGGAAGTCCCCAAATATAATCAGAATAAGTTTCTTAATCAGCTTGAGAAGATTCTAGAGACTTGAGCACTGGGTGAATGAAAGCAACCTGTGACATCACACAGGAAGCATCTTGTGTTTGGTCAAGGGAATCTGCCCCCATAGCTCTGTTTATACCTATGAGAATGAGGCTGGGGACTTTGCACAGACCTGCCTCACTTAAATCCAATTCGCTAGCAAGTCAAGACATCACCCTCCTGATAACATTGGTCCTCTTCAAGAATGAAGGATGAACAACACATAGACCAGTTGGAGAAAATACAGAGATACACACGAAAACAGAACCTGGAAAAACCTAGCTAGAAATGAGTGGGGAGGCAGCTTTAAGGAGTATGACCCTCGCATCAGAGAAAAGACTCAGTGATAGACTCAGAAGCTTCTTCAGGACCAGAAATAGTGAATTACCTTTACCACTTGTGCCAAACAGAAGCCTCATGACCCTTCTACTCTAAGACACTGGGCGTATTTGTGGGACAGTATAACCCTGGTGTTGGAGGTGGGAGGGATGACATTCTGTACCAAATATTCTTAATATCCCATCTCTAGTAAAAGTAGAATTTGGTAGAAGGAGTAGCTATCCATAGGTTTATCCCAAGAATTCAAGAGTAACAGTCACCCTCTGAGGACCCAACCTTGCACCAACCTTTGGGTGCAAGTTAGGGGACTAGTCCAGAGCAGGTAGTACACTAGGATGAGGAGCCTTTTCTCCTGGAAACATTTCCATTGTTTCATACAATAGAGTTGGGGGAATTTATCTGAGGGGTTTCATTAGGCAGCTAGGTGGGCAATGGGTAGAGAACTGATCATGGAGTGAGGAAGACCTGAGTTCTATTCCTGCCTTGGTGACTTGTGTGACCTCGAGCAAATCATTTAACCTCTGTATGTCAGATTCTTCACCTGTGAAATGGAAATGAGAGCCCATCTCCCAAGGTTGTTGTGAGGATCAAAGGAGTTACATGTGTAAAGCACTTTGTAAACTCTAAGGAGCTATATAAATTCTAGCTCCATCCGTTTATGAGGGTGCAGGTCATGGAAGCAGAAATAGAAGGTTTCTTGGTCTCCTTTCTAAGGAAATCTCTGAGTGGATCCTGCCACTCTTCCAGGGCTAGGCTCGCTCTCACCTAGGGCATCGAAGGCAGGCCTCAGGGAAACGTCCATCCAGCTATGGAGGGTGGCTGACACCAGCCTGAATCTCAAGGCTTGAGGATCCTCCTGGGCAGAGAACTGGAGGCCCAAGCCCTGTGGGTGTTTCTGCCAGCAGGTTTCCAGCTGTGCCCGGATCTCAGCGAAGCTGTCTGGTTGCCAGGTCCTTTGGTCAGCATAGGTCTTGAAACAGCTGAGGAATACCACGAGGTCAGCATCAGAGCCACCTCTCAGGGCTGTGCCCCGGCCATAGGAGCCACCCTGAGGAGGAGACAAGATAGCCCTGACATGATGGTATCTTGGATCCATGCAGAGTTGGAAAAGACTCTTGGGAAGCAGTGTGGTAGGGCAAAGTCCTGGATTTGGAGCTACTGGATCTGGTTTCAAATCTCCTTTGGTTTAGCTATTTGTGTGACTTTGGGCAATCTACTTTCCTGTTCTGGCCTCAGCTTCCCTTTATTTAATGTGAGGGAGTTGGCCTAGATGACCTCTCAGGCCCCTTTCTGTTCTAAATTTATAATCCTAGTAATCTAGTTCAACCCATCTTATCATATAGAAGAAGAAACTGAAGGTCAGAGAAGAGCAGAGACTCTTCTATTCCTTACACAAGGAGTTAATTTCAGAACTTGGTGTCACGTTGCATTGGTACCCTGGGCACCATACTGCTTAGCTATTACATCTGTGTAGGAACAGGTTGTTTTCAAAATTGTTCTAATTTCAGCCCTTTTGAAGTAGGCAGGCATCATCATCCACCCTTGTTTTATAGATGGGGAAACTGACTCCCAGTGATGTGTTTTTAGGGGTTCAGGGCCCCCTCAAAGAACAAAGTACAGGAGAGAGTCATCTGGAATAAATTCACAGACTCAAGCATTCTTTAAGTCAAAGTGTCAAAGGTTTATTTTAACGCTATTATGGCAGGCAGAGCTCCTTAGGGAACTTGCAACTTAACAGGAATGATGCTAAAGCTTATATAGGAAAAGTAGTTAATTATCTAGAAGATATGCTAATGAGGTGATAATTTACAACCTTAGTCATAGGCAGCATTCACTAGTGGAAATCAGGGGAGGGGGTTTCTAAGGGTGTAGTTTTGGTCTATGTCAGTAGCAAGATAGCAATATCTAATTGTTATTACTAGTTATTACTAGTAATTACTTAGTTATTACTAGGCATAGTGTCCTTGGGCTGAGAGAAAACTGCCAGGAGTAGTGTTTTGAGGCTAGGGAGAAATGTGATCGTGGAATTGGGGTCCAAGCACAAGCACCCAAGAACCCCATCATGGGACTGGGGAAGTGATTTGCTCAGAGACCCTGGGTTCTGATCCCTTGCTTTGCCATTATGCACTGGTGGGGCCTTGGATCAGCTCCCTCGTATGTCAGTTTCCCAGTTAATTAAATGAAGGGTTAGTCTAAATGATCTCTAAGCACTCTTCTAGCTCAAACATTCTGTTCATCAGATCTTTGTCCAGAACCCAGGGCTCCTGGCTCAGAGCTCTTTCTGCCATCCCATGGAAAGGATTGCATCTCTCATTCTGTTCCTCCATCATACTGAATCCAATCTTACCAATGTGACATTCCCCCACCTGTATCCCCCCTTCACTCACAGTGTTACTGCTATAGTTCAGACCACCATCTCTTCTTGTCTGGACTGTTGCAATAGACTTCCCACTGGTCTCTCTCTCTGCCTCAAGACTCTCCCCTCTCCAACCCATTCTCCACATAGCTGCCGAAGCATACAGGTCTGACCCTGTCATTCCCCTGCTCCAGAACATTCAATGAGTCCCTAGTGCCTCTAGGTCTATTAAAAATTCTTCTTGGCATTTACAGCCCTTTCCAGTCTGTCACCCCACGGATTTTCCAGGTTTAAGGTAAATGACTCCTCTCTGTGTCCACATTGGATTATTTGTTCTTTCTTGATTTTGTATTGCCTGTCCTACATTCCTGGAAAGCTATCTCTTAGAACACTTAGATTTCTTGTTTCAATTCAATTTAACAACCATTTATTAAGCTCCTACTATGTGCTAGGCACTATGCTCAGAACCCACACCACCTCCTCTTGGGGGCCTTTCCTGATTATCTCCCTACACTGCCAAATCACGAGGTGTTTACTTTTGAAATATTTTTGTATTTTGATGTTTCCTTCAATACATATCCCAAGACTGCTTATCTATTGATGGATTGTGCCAATGGGTCTGAGGCTCCCAGTTTCCAAGGTGTCCCAGGTCTAGCCCTCTAGTGCTTCATCCCCACCAGCCACACCGGTTCATCTTCCAGGAGGGAGGAGCTCCCACCCCACTCACCTTAATGACTTTCATCACCCGGACTCTGGAAGTGGAATTCTGGAAACACTTCTCCCGAAGCACCTTGCAAATGGTGTTCACTGCTTGGCTCACCTGATCCAGGAAGCCTTTCTGTGGTATGAGATTATCCTGGACAAACTTGTCCAGGGCCCTGATGGGCATCTGGCACAGAACCATGGCTCCTGTTACAGATCTTTGTCCAGAGCTGAGCTGGCTTTGAGAGGAAGCTGTCCCTCACCCAGGTCACAATCAGACCAATCCTTTCTTTCAGCTCTTTTGCCCAAGGGTGGGTGAGTGCCAAAGGCAGTCCCGGATCCCCTTGGCTCTCGGGGGAGGGAGGGTTCCCAGCCCTTCCAGCTAGTTTCGTTTCCTTTAAAGGGCTGGTCTTGCTAGAGGAAGGAATGAAGAGATTGGAGCCCAGAGGGAGAGGCGGGGATGGAGGGAGGGAAAGGAGGGCTGGGTCCCTTAAGAGACTGCCTTAGGAAGAGGGAACTGAAACCAACCTCACCGCCTTGGCTGTGGCTATCCCCTTCCCAGGCAGCTCCAAACCTGCAGCATGCAGGAAATTGTGATTTCTTCCCCCTTTCTTTCATTCTATATTCTTCTCATCTTTACTTTCGATTTCCCTTTCTGCCTGGATCTTTTCCCCGATCCCCTCTGCCTTGCTCTTCTTTCCCTCTGGGAGAATCCCTAACCTTTACACCGTCAAGTTCTGCCCCCACTCCCTGCCTATCCCTGCCCCCAAGCCTAGAGATGTCACAGCTTGTATCCCACCCACCTCCAAGTTAAAAAAAAAAAAAAAAAGCGAAGCCAAACCAGCAGACAGAGGGACTGAGACTTGACAGGACACCCATAATCCTCCTCTCACGGTTAGGGAAGGAGGGTGATTTGATGCCCTGGACCCTCTTTGGAGCCAGGACAGACCACTGTAATCAATCAGAAACTGGCTGGCTTTTAGGCTTGCTTTCATTTGTGTTATTATTGTAGCTATCAGGTACGTTGTTATCTAGTTTCTGCATTTTTCAGTCTGACCAATCTGGTACAGAGGAAAGATTATGGGGCTTGAAGTCAAGAGAGACCAGAGGTACAAATCTTGCTTCAGATCCTTATTAGCTGTGTGACCCTGGGTAAGTCACTTAGCCTCCTTCTGCCGAAGTTTCTTCATCTGTAAATAGGGATAATAAAAACACCTGCTACCCAAGGTTGTTAGGAGCCTCAAATGAGATAATATATGCATAGTGCTTTGCAAACCTTAAAACATTATTAGCTATTAACAGTATTGTTATAGATCAGCAAGATGTCCAGTGCAGAGCACCAGGTCTGCAGTAAGGAAGACTCATCTTCCCAAGTTCAAATCTGGCCTCAGATACTTCCTAGCCCAAATATGACCCTGGGCAAGTTACTTAACCTTGTTTGCCTTAGTTTCCTTTTCTGTAAAAGGAGCTAGAGAAGGAAATGGCAAGCCACTGGAGTACCCTCATCAAGGAAATGCCAGAAGGGGTCAACCAAGAGTAAGACATGACTAAAAAACAACTGAATTATTGTAATTAATATTAATTATTCAGTTCCATCACTTTGTAGCTGAGGAAACCACAGAGGCTGAAAAGAGCTTTCTGGGAGGTTACAATAGCAGGATCAGGCTTCCAATTCCTGTCTTTACGACACCCCACTGGTCTTCTCTTTCTCAGCCATTGTTATTATTAAATTGCTAATACTTATTCATAATTATGATGATATCCAGCATTTATATAGTGCTTTAAGGTTTGCAAAGCATTTTAAGAATATTGTCTCATTTGGTTCTCAAAAGCACCCTGGGAGGTAGGGGCTATTATTATCCCCATTTTATAGATGACGAAACTAAGGAAGCAGAGGTGAAATGACTTGTCAAAGGTCACACAGCAAATAACTGAGTCAAGATTTGAACTCCTGGCTTTACTTCAGGTCCATGACTCTAACCATTGTACCATCTTCTCTTTGTAAATTTTTCTTTCTTTATGTGTTTTGTTTTTATATCAAATTCATCTCACCTTCTCACCTACTTTGTGATCGATTCTTTCTAAAAAGATAAGATAAAAAAAAAAACCAGTCCCCACCCCCCCCCCCCCCCATGAAAGGATAAAGGTTCATTTTTTTTTCTGTTCTCTGGGTTCAAGCTATGCTTTCTCTTAATAAGGTGGATTGCACACATATAACTATGTGTTATTGTTCCCTTTCTCAGGGAGGGAGGAAGAGAAAGAAGAAAGGATAGAATTTGGAACACAAAATTTTAACAGAAGACAAATGTTAAAAATTATTTTGACGTGCAACTGGGAAATATATATATTTAAAAAGACCTTTCCTGCTTTTGGGAAAGCAAGCTCCCATCTTAACTACTTGGGATTCATAGGATCATAGGATTTAGAACTGAAAGAGGCCTTTGGGGCCATCCAGCCCAACTCCCTCATTTTAGACTTTTGCTGTTGCTATTCAGTCCTGGCTGACTCTCCATGACCTCATTTGGTGTTTTCTTAGCAATGATATTGGAGTGTTTGCCTATTTCCTTCCCCAGTTCATTTTACAGATGAGGAATCTGAGGCAAAGAGAGTGAAATGATTTTCCCAGGGTCACACAGTCAGTAAGTGTCTGAGGTCAGATTTGAATTCAGAAAGCTGAGACTTCCTGATTCCAAGCTCAGTGCTCTATCCACTGTGCCACCTACCTGCCCTATCACATGGTTAGCTCACCAGAATCAGTCCAGAAGGTCCACACATATCCAATCTCTCCAAGATGCTTTCATTATGTGTCAACATGATTCTCCTAGAAGGAAGCTTTACTTATGGAGAGACATCATCCCAGACACTGTGCATGTCCCAGAACCTGATTGCAGGTTTTTCCATATAATTGGTTTCCTTTGAAATGTTATATATTCTACTGTGTGTATTTAAAAGCATAATTCTGAGTAGGGCTCCACAGGCTTCACCAAACTTCCAAAGGAGTCTGGGTCTCAAAGAAGTTTAAGAATTTAACCATAAATCATTAACCATAAAAAAGATGAAGTTGGGTTGGGGCCTGACCAGTTAGGGAGGCGAGGAAGAGCTGCCTGTAGGAAAAGGCAGGAAAACTCAACCTTGCAGGAACCAGTAATTCTCAGAGGGAGAATGGAGAAGGGAGAAACGTGCATATGCCAGGAATGTGTCTTTTTTTTGCAATATTTACTTAACCCATTTTCTTCCATGATAATCTTCTTCTGGTCCCCCATTGCTGTGTAGAGGTGACCATGGACTCTTGAAGGTCCTCCCAATGAAATCCCAGACCTGATGAGTCCCCTTCATCTTGAAAGACTCCAAGGATGGAGTATGGCTATCTGCTGCCCAAGGAACAGTCTACCTGAGTTTGGGAGGGCACACTGCTGCAAGGTTGGCCACTAAATGATGGAGTATTTGTATCAAGGCAGCTTTGGAGGGGCTGCTATGGGAACCCTTGAATTGGGCAATCTTCACAGGTCCTTGCAATATTTACTGAAGTAAGCACCCCCATTTTACCAATAGGGAAAATGAGACCCAAGGAGGGGTATTAAACATTTATTCTTGTTGTGAGAGGCTAGCTACAGCTGCTCCAAACCCAGTTCCCAAGATGGCATCAATGACTGACCAGGAACTAGCAATGGAGAAAAAAGTCAACTTTATTTAGTTAATAAGCAAACATTTGTCAAAACAAATCAAGGCTACATGCTGATTGTCTCAGGAAGTGCCTTGACTCCCTACTCCTCAAAGACATACATCTGAATGGGACTGCTGGACCAATGCATAAAGACTGAGGAATCCTCCCTGGTCATCTCTTTTCATGCTGTTTGGCCTCCTGGTGCAATATCACAAGTGCAAAGGTTTCACATCATGCTCAAAACAAAAACACCATTGTGTTCTAGCTGCCTACTGTCTAGCAATATTCCCTAGGTCAAACATCAGTTGATCAACAAACTTCTATTAAGCCCTTACTATATACCAGGCTAAATTGTGCTAAATGCTGGAAATACAAACAAGAAATAAAAAAAGAATTTCTCATCTCAAGGAGCTCACAGTCTATTAAATTGCAATGTCTAAAAAGTTTGAGAGACATAATTTCTGGGTTATTTTATCAATAAGGTTAGTATGTTATTAGTAAAAGAGGTCAGTGATACTCTCAAATGCCAAAGACACCTCATGGCAGTGAGCTCACAGTTTATATGCCCTTGGAGGAGCAGGTGTTCCTAAAGGTAGCAATCAACTCTGATTGGTTAATAATAAATGAGAGAATGAATATTATAATGAATGTGGGCTGTATCACAATGGTGGTCTTGGGGAACTTGGACTTATCAATTTCCATGTCACCTGTTTGACAAAAGGAAGAAGCCACATTTTCCCACACCTCTCTGAGTAAACACAATAAACAGGAATCCACCCATTAGCTTAAACCTAGAATTTCTTTTCCTGGGTAAAGCTTTCAGAAAGATTTTTCTACACTGGCTGATTTCTAGATAAGAAAGTCATAAAGGAGAAAAATCTTGGTCCTGATTCAATAATTAGTTATTAATACAAGAAGAAATAATCATTTCTCTCAAGGAGAGACATCACCCTAATAACTACACACAAATGAGAGATAAAAGGAGAAATCAGAGGGGGCTTGAACTTGTAGCTGCAGCACAGCCTAGGGGTTGCAGGATTATAGCATCCCACATCCAGAGTTAAAAGATTCCCTTTTCTGTGTGGCTCAACCCAACTTTGTTCACTTATAGATATTACCCCCATAAAGATGTCACTACATGTTTCTGATAAAACTGTTGCATTCACAAATCTATACATCTAATTTTCTTGGAATTAAAGAATTTGAGAGTTGGGAAGGACTTCAATAGCCCTCTCTTCCAATGCATGCTGTTCTCCCTCTGAGGTCACTGAGAACCGTAGTGTGAGGGGAGCAGACTTAGAGAATTGTGCAGTTAGACTCTTCTTCAGGAGGTGGTTTATTTTGGGTGTAACAATTGCACGATAGGTGTCCAACTGGATCTCGAATGAAGAAGGCCTCTTCTGAGTAATGTGATGGGGAAAAGCCCTTGCTTCCTTTCAAGGTCTGCTCCAACTGCAAAAAACAAAACAAAACAAAAAAAACAACACATTTACCTTGGGAAATCTGCCACCCATGATTTGGGGGTTTGCTTCACTGAGGTAATACAAGAAGAACTTTGGGCAGCTAGGTGGTGCCATTGTGCATTGAGTGTTCAGCCTGGAGTAAGGAAGACTCATCTTCCTGAGTTCAAATTCCATCTCAGACACTTCCTGGACAAGTCACTTAACTCTGTTTGCCTCAGTTGCTTCATCTGTAAAATGAGCTGGAGAAGGAAGTAGCAAACCCTTCCAGGATCTTTGCCAAGAAAACCCCAAAGGGGTTAAAAAGAGTAAAATATGACTGAAAATAACAACAAAGAAAGAACATTGTGCTGGGCTAGAGAACTACATTCTGGTCCTGATCTGGTCACTAACTAACTGTATGGCCTTAGTCAAGATACTTATCCTCCCTGAGTCTCAATTGCCATATGTATCAAATGGGAATGGGGTAAGCTCAGCAGGGTCCAGCAGAGTGACTGTGAAAATGAAAGGCTGTGGGATCTTCTAATGAAGCGAGATCAGTAATGGCTCTTGGGAAATGACCACGCCAGTGCCCACTGTGGGAGCTGGTACCCAGGGGGAGTATACTATTCAGTTCTGAGAGACAAGACTCTCTCTCTCTCTCTCTCTCTCTCTCTCTCTCTCTCTCTCTCTCTCTCTCTCTCCCCTCACCTCTCCTCTCCTCTGTGCCATATCTCAGGACTGCATTGCTTAATTGGAAGGTTCCATTGAAAATGGTCTTCATTGGGACAAAACAGGAAGGGGTGGGTAGGGGATGTAACCATGCTGGGGTCCAGTTTAGGGTGGTTGATGGTGAATTAAGGAAGACACCTTTGAACTCTTCCAAATCCCAAAGATCATGGGAAAAGTCAGTCTCATGGTGGCCTGTGATAGTCAAGACCCAACTGGCTTTTTTAGGTCAGATCAGGAGTAGACCTCCAGATTCCAACTTCAGATGACCATAAGTCTGGGGCCAAAGGAACAGGAGAATGCTGTGCAGAGGTGAAGGCTGCCTGAGCCTTCCCCCTTCCCCCCCCACCCACACACACAAGCCAGCAAAGCCTCTCACTCACTGGTACATTCCATGGCTGCACCCAGATCCCATCCCCATTTTGAAAACATGGGGCATATGACCATCTTTCAGCTTCTCCTGCCAACTTGTGCCAGTGCCATCGACTTCCACCCCCTACATCACCAGTTGGGTCAGCTGGGTCCAGGATCACTGGCCTAAAGGGAAGGGCAGAGAGTTGAAGTTAGTGAAGAGATTCCTCCCAGGTCACCAAACCCAAGAAGACATTTTCTCCAGGCATACCCCTCTCCAAATCCTTCAAGAAATTTAGACTAGAGTATTATTTATAGTTGACATTTCCCTAATGCTTTCTACTGCCACAATCTTTCCCTTCAGGATCCCAATTATTCTTCTAACAGGCCTTCTGAGGGGTACCACAGAGGAGGGTACCAAGGCCCATAGGAGAATCTTGCCCATAATCATAATGAGGACTAATTTCCCTTGAAGACTAAATATTCATGTAGGAAGTGGTTAATGATAAAGTTATCTTATGACACAGGAAGGGCAGGGGAGAGACAGATCACACATTAATCATTGTATAGTATCTTATATATGTGTATGGCCTGAATCCTTATAATCTTTCAGGCTCCCATAGGGATTCAGGACAGAAAGGTTCAGGGGACCAGAGCCATCAGATTGGAATATTTGCTGATTTTAAGGGTGGGGTGGATCCTATCTCTGGTACCTGGGTTTATTCAGCTGTAATTTCAGGTACTGTCCAACAGTCTGATTCTGAAAGTCGTAGTTGATGGTCCAGTAGACCAAGAGCTTTTGGTAATTCTGGATCAGGTAAAGGACTGTCCTGAAGCCCTGAGCTGTGCTGAAATAAGTTTCCTTGCTCCCATGCTCCCATGCATAGACAGTCAGAAGCTCTAAAGCATACTGAGGGGGGAGGTTCTCCATTTTGTCCTTGCACTGAGAAGGAAGAAGAAATAATTGAGAATGATCCCTCCCTCCACCTTTCTCTCTCTCCTAACACCCTCCACCACCCCTCCCCCGTGTCTCCCTCACAATCATATATGCCCACATGTCTCTCCCAATACAATATAAATCATGTGAGAGGAGGAATTGTTTTCATTTCTTGTATTTGTATTCCCAGGGGCACATAGTGGATACCTTCTAAATTCCTTTGATTAATGCAATGAAATATGACCCATATGCATCATGTCTCAACCTCTCCTGAGTCATAGGGAAGATCAGAAGCCATCTAAATCCAGCCCCTTCATTTTGGAGCTGAGGAAGAGGCCAGGAGACTGGCTTAAGGTCACCCAGCTAGTGAGTGGCATGGCCAATTGAACATCCATTCTCCTTTCATTGCCCTCAGGTGTTCACCTCCTGGGTAACCAAAGAAGATGCCTACCATTTTGTACCAGTGTTTCACCAATCGGATCAGACTTTTGAGCTTGGTGCAGCGTTGTTTGAGGAAGCGCTTCTGGAGCTCTGTGAAGCAGGTGGAGAATTCTCCCCCAACAGAGCATTCCCTTATAAGTTTAATGTAGACCTCGGGGTTAGGTATGAAGCCTCTGGTCACCTGTCCTGTGTGGGGCAAACAAACTCAATTCAGTCAGTATTTAATTAGCAACAACTCTGCTCTGAACACCATGAAGAGTAAAGTGGTGCTGGGGGGTAGGGACAATAGGCAGCCCTGTCCAACAGGAGTTTCCATGTAGAAAAAAAGAACCAGACACATGAAACAGCAGACAATACAGCACACAGAGAGGAAGTCCTGGAGGAACTCAGGGGAGAAAGATCCCTGTGGTGTGAGGGCATCAGTGAGGATGTACTTCCCAGAGGAGTAGGCTCTGACTTGGGTCTTGAAGGAGGAGCAGAATTTGGATAAATGGAGTAGAAAGAAGGCAGCTCCAGAGGGGAGCATAACCAGAACATGGACCTTTACTTGGGAGTGGTTGTGTATCAGTGAAGAGTCCAACCCAATTGGAGCAGGAAAGGAGAATTTGAAAACAGTCAGAATGAAAGTAAGAGGAACCTGGGGCCCTTGCTATTGTTTTGGGGTAACTAGCTGCAGCTCTGGGCACCCTTGCTATTTGTTTACCAAACTCCTGGGTGTCTACTTATAACCATATATCTTTAAGAATTTATTCTGGATCACACTCAGTTATGGCCACAGGTCATACAAGAAGGGATGCCAGACCCAGCTGTGCTGCCCAGGTGTGACCCTAGGTAAGAAAGGAACCAGCACAGCCCAGGTGAGTGCAGAAGCACTGGGGTGGGGATGCCACTGACTGTGGACACTTACAGGAGGGCAGAGTTCTTTGTTTCAGTTCCAGGTCAAAGGGGAGAACTGAAGGAGGATCTGATGCCAATGGCACTATCCTCCATGCCCCAGGATTAGAGGTGATTACAGTAACAAACTGCCACAAATCAAAAAATGAGCAGGCAAAGGAGAAAGAACCCAACTGCAGAAAGTAACTATGAGAATAGAGAAAACCAAGGCTCATCTTCAGAAGACAATACTGAAGAACA
The DNA here is from genome assembly GCA_011680675.1 of Gymnobelideus leadbeateri. Lineage (NCBI taxonomy): Eukaryota > Metazoa > Chordata > Mammalia > Diprotodontia > Petauridae > Gymnobelideus > Gymnobelideus leadbeateri. The sequence continues at coordinate 616,858 of WOXC01006793.1, read as the reverse complement.
AAAAGCTTCTCCCACTCCAAAGAGTAATGTCAAATGGTCAACTGCCCCAAAAGAATTCATCAAACTTTAAAAAAATCTTTAAGAATCAAATGAGAGATTGAGGAAAATTAAATACATAAACAAAAACAGTCCAAGAAAAACAAGATTATGAAAAAGAAAATTAACCAACTGGAAAAGGAGATCCAGAATCTCAAGGAAGAAAACCACTCTTTGAAAATTAGAATTGGACAAGATGCAGCCAATGAAGTTAAAAGAGACCAAGAAATAAGAAAACAAAATATTAAAAATGAAAATATAAAAGGCTGTAAAATATCTCATAGGAAAAACAACTGATCTGGAGAACAGATCAAGAAAAGAAAAAATAAGAATAATCAGACTACCTGAAAGCTATAATCAAAAAAAGAATCTTGATACAATAATACAAGAAATAAAGAAAATTGTCCTGAAGTGTTAGAAGAAGAGGGGAAAGTAGAAATAGGAAAAATCCACCAATCACCACCTGGAAGAGATCCTACAGGGAAGACCTATAGGAATATCATGGTTAAATTCCTAAAACCTCAGCTCAAGGAGAAAATATTATGAGCAAGAAGAAAAAGCAATTCCAATATAGTTGAATCACAATTAGAATCACATAAGACCTAGCAGTGGCAACACTAAAAAACCTCAGGCCTTGGAACAGTAGAGATTAAAAAGCAAAAGGACTGGTGTTGTGGCCAAAAATAAGCACTATCCTGAACGAAAAGAAGGGATTGCTTTGGCTTTCAGGTGTTGTTGCAATAGACCAACAACAACTGAACTTAATAAAAAATTTGACACAAGAACCAAGAGAAATCCAAAGAACACATCAAATACTAATTACAAGAGACTCTTGTAAAGGACAAGCTGTTTACATTTTACAGGAGGAAATATAAAATATGTCTAAGATTGTTATTAGCAATTCAGTAGTTTAAAAGAAAGATTGGGATAGACTTGAATATGATGTGATCCTAAAAAGTAAAACCATTAAGGAAAAGGTTAAAAAATTATACAAATGAGGTGAGAGAAGAAGGACTGACACAGAGGAATTAGATTTGGGAAGAGGGCTGGTAGTGTTGTAAGCCTCCTCTCTTGGGACTGGGTTAAAAAGGGAACCCCACAAATATACCTAGAAGGGTATAAAAGTCTTCTAAATTCAGAAAGAAATAAAAGGCTAAGGGGATAAGGACAGGGCAGAAGATAAGAGAGGAATTTTTAGAGAGAGCCCTACTCACCTCAGATCTGGGTTGAAGAGAGAACAATATAGGCACTTAGAAGGTAAAAAAAAAGTCTTCCAATGTTATAAAGAAATAAGCAAGCAAGGCAATAGGCTACGGAGTAAGGAAGGGTGTCTAGGTTAATGGGAAAGGGATAAAGAGGAAATAACATGCATATATATATTTGGAGGGTGATATAAGTCTTTTAAATTCAGATAGAAATAAGAGAGAAAGGGAAAGGGTATGGGGGAGATGATAAAGGAGGGATTTGTGAAGGGGGGTAAATTAAGAGGGTAAAGTAGCAGGTAGACCTGAAGAAGAGCAATCAGGAGGGATAAGAAATAAGACATACAAACAGAAAATAAAGATTAGGAGTAGAATTAGGGAAAAAAGGTCTAGTAGTAATCATAAACAGAGGACACACAAGTATAGTAGAGTCTTACATAGATGTGTATGAAAGTATTTCTATAAATGAGTATTATTATAGTGTCAAATTATATATGTGTGTGTGTGTGTGTAGGAATGTATATATCTTTCTGTGTACATATACATATATGCATGTGTATATATCTATGCTTCATTGAAGTCTGGAGGGTATAGGAAGGGGGGAAAAAGAAAGTAAAAAATGCAAAGCAGAGAACAAAAGGAAATTTACAAAGAAGCAAAGGAAAGATGTTCAATTCAAAACACAAGACTTTTAGCTTCTTCACAGTTGGGGGCTCTTCTACCTTTCTTTGTATCCTCAGTGGTTTATACAGTGCCTGGATCATAATAGGTGCTCAATAATGTTTATTCATTGGCTGACAGATTAGACTGATCCAGGACACACAAAACAAACAAAACAGAAATATTTATGTGCCAAGCACTTTAAAAACGTTATCTCAAGTGAACCCCATAACAACCCTAAATAGTAGGCACTATTTTACAGATGAGCAAACTGAGATGGAAGTTAAGTGACTTGTCCAGGGTCACACTGCTAGCAAGTATCTGAGGATGGATTTGAACTCAGGTCTTCCTGACTCCAGACTCAGTGTTCTATCCACTGTACCATCTAGCTGCCTGTTCAAGAACCCTTAATTTGGACTCACTCACCAGAGCCAGAGAAAGGCAGTAACTTCCTGAGATCCTAGTAAATGACCTCAGAGTTGTCATTTAAAGATCCCTTTTCTGATGCTGAATCCAGGGATCTTTCCCCTATGCCACACTCCCCCTGCCCACCCCATGCACCAGGAGGCAGGAGTCTATAGCTTCTGGATTTGTGGGCCAAGGAGGGAAGATTCACTGATGGAAATCAGCTGAGGCTGGGGCTGAGAGAAGGGGCCTGGGCAGGGTCTGTTCTTCTGGAAGTGGGGTCTCCTTATCCTAGGCTGGGGTGACCCAGAAGCCAGGTTGGGGGTTCTCACCTAGAACATCAAAGGCTGGAAGCACATCAAAGTCCACCCACTCACTGATCTTTTTTGACTTCATCCTGAAGCTGAGCACTCGAGGGTTAGTCCATTTATTGACCTCAAATTCTACTTGAAACATTCTGTCTTGCTGAAGCTCACATTCTTCCAACCGCTTCTTGATTTCCTCAATGAACTCTCTTCGGCGGCTTATCTGGTCCCCGTAGCTTTTGAAATCGCTGAGAAATACTACCAGGTCTGCATCAGAGCAGCCTCTCAGGGCTGTGCCTTTGCCAGATGAACCTCCCTGAATGCAACAGAAACTGAGCAGTGAGATTATCCCTGAAGGAAGAGCCCCTTGGCCAGAAGAAAGGAGGAGAGGGCGTGGAAAACCAGCTGCTCCCTCCCTGGACGCCCTTCTGCTCTGCTCATCCCCAAGTTCCAAACCCGGTTTTGAAGGACCCTCCCGAGGATCCTCCTCCTGCCTGGGACTTCTCTCTTTCCTGAGCCTTCTCCCCCAGCCCAGACTCTCGGATCAGGAAGCAAAGAAACCAGCCCCAGGCTCACCTTCACAACCTTGGTCACCCGAACTGACTTCCATGTATCTCGGAAACACCAGTTCTTTAGGAAGGAGGAGATGGTGTCAATGGCACTTCGCACCTCTGTCCGGAAAGTGGTATCTGGCAAGAGATGCACCTCAATGTACCTGTCCAGGTCCCTGGCCCGAGTGTCCCAGAGACTCATGGTGTCCACAGCCTGCCTTGAGAGAGTGAGGGAAGGGAGAGCTCAAAGCCCAGCTGGCCGAGGTGTCCCTCAGCCTCTCTCTTAGCTCCGCCCCAAGACACTCCTCCCTAAGGGCGCTCAGTCTTCTGAGTCAGTTTCATTTTCCTGAGCAGGGCGTGCCTGAGTTTCTACTCAGAGTTTGCAATACAGACTGCAGCTATCTTGAAATAAGTTTAGGTGGTGCTGTTTGTGTTTGCATGCTAGTTTTATTTTTAAAGAAATAATACTACCCGCACCTCCAAAAGTGAAGTGCCAGTGCCCCTTGGTGATGTTTAAAAGACAATGGTGCAATTTGAAGAGGTTAATTCATGATAGTACAAACTTGGAGATTGAGAATGTGATCTCCTCTGCATAAAGGTACTTTAGTGGCATAGGGGGTACTCAAGAAGACCTGAGTTCCAATCTGGTCTCAGACACTTTCTAGCTGTGTGACCCTGGGGAAGTCACTTAACCTTTGTTTGTCTCAGTTTCCTCATCTGTAAAAGGAGCTGGAGAAGGAAATGGCAAAGAACTCCAGTATCTATCCCTTGTCAAGGAAATCCCTCAAGGAATCAAGCAAGAGTTGGACATGACTGAAAAGCAACTGAGTTATTATTAATTATTCAGACCCTTCACTTTGTATTGAGGAAACCAAAGAGGTTGAGGAGAGATTTGCAGTAGGTGACCACAGCAGAATCAGGGCAGGGTCTTATAATTCCTAGCTGTTATGTATGTCTTTATGACACCCTACTGGTCTTCTCTTTCTCAGCAATGGTTATTATTAAATTATTAATACTTATTCATAACATTGATGATATCCAGCACTTATATAGTGTTTTAAGACTTGCAAAGCTTTTAAAAATATTTCCTCATTTAGTTCTCAAAACCACCCTGTGAGGTAGAGGCTATTAATCCCATTTTATAGTTGGAGATACTAAGGCAGGCAGAGGTGAAGTGACTTGTGAAAGGGCATACAGGAAGTAGCTGTCTGAGTCAAGATTTGAACTGGAGTCTTCTATGCTTCAGGTTCATCACTCTAACCACTGTACCATCTTCTCTTTGTGATTTGTGTGTGTGTGTGTGTTTTGTTTTTATATAGAATTCATTTCCCCTTCTAACTTACTTAATGAGGCATCCTTCAAAAAAGAGATTAAAAAAGAAAGAAAAAAGCAGTCAAAACAATTTCATTTTTAAAAATCCTATTCTGTGTCCAAGCTGCACTAATTTCCTTTAATAATATGGATTGCATGTGTATAACCTATTATTGGATTGCTTCATGTTTCAGAGATGGGGGAGGAGTGGGAAGAAGGGAGAGATAGAATTTGGAACTCAAAACTTTCAAAAAATGGAAATGTTAAAAAAATTGCTTTACACTAATGCAGTATTGGTGGAGTTGTGAACTGATCCAACCATTGTGGAGAGCAATTTGGAACTATACCCAAAGAGTTTTAAAAATGTGCATACTCGGGGCGGCTAGGTGGCGCAGTGAATAGAGAGCCAGCCCTGGAATCAGAAGGACCTGAGTTCGGAGCCGGCCTCCGACACCTAATCCGCACAAACAAAAACCTAGCCGTGTAACCTTGGGCAAGTTACTTAACCCCAATTGCCCTAAAGGGGCGGCTAGGTGGCGCAGTGAGTAAGAGTGCCGGCCTCAGAGTTTGGATGACCCGAGATCAGATCTGGCCTCAGAAAATGAGCACCCACGCATAAATCAAATGACTAGCCGTGTAACCTTGAGCAAGTTACTTAACCCCAATTGCTTTTAAAAAAAAAAAAAAACCTTCGGTATTAAAAAAAAAAATGTGCATACTCTTTGACTCAGCAATACCACTTCTAGGGCTGTATCCCAAAGAGATCATACAAGTAGGAAGAGGACCATAAGTACAAAAATATTTAAAGCAGCTCTTTTTGTGGTGGCAAATTGGAAATCAAGGGGATGCCCATCAATTTGGGAATGGCTAAACAAGTTGTGGTATATGAATATAATGGAATACTATTATGTAATAAGAAATGAGGAGCAGATGGATTTCATAAGAACCTGGAGAGACTTGTATGACTGATGCTGAGTGAGGGGAGCAGAACCCGGAGAACATTGTACACAATTACAGATACATTGTATCTGTGACGATTAACTTTGATGGACTGGGCTCCTCTCAGCAATGCAAGGTTATAAGACAACTCCAAAAACTCATGATGGAAAGGGATATCCACATCTGGAGGAAGAACTAGAGTCTGAATCCAGATGGAAACAAACTAGTTACTTTCTTTTGTGTTTTCTTTCATTTCTTCTTTCTCATTGTTTACTCCATTGTTTATCATTCTTCTTTACAACTTGACTAATGTTTAATGTGAAGTTATTTATAGAACCTATATCTGGGGATGACTAGGTGGTGCAGTGAATAGAGCACTGACCCTGGAGTCAGAAGGACCTGAGTTCAAATGTGACCTCAGACACTTAACACTTACTAGCTGTGTGACCTTGGGCAAGTCACTTAATCCCAATTGCCCTGCCAAAAGGCAAAAGCAGAAACAAACAAACAAACAAACAGATCCTATATCTGCTTGCATGCTACCTTGGGGGCTGGGGGAGGAAGGGAAAGAAGAGGGAGGGGGAGAAAATTTGGAACTCAAGGGATTGTGGGACTGAATGTGTAAACTCAAACTAAATAAATTAAAATTTTAAAAAGAAACAAAATTGTTTTAACATGTAAATATGTGTGTATATGTACACACACACACACACACACACACACACACACACACACACACACACACACACAGGACTTTTCCTGCCTGTGGGAACACTGCTGGGCTAGGGTCCCAAAGGACACTCCTTGCACCTCAAGGCATCAATGCTATGCTGTCTGCAAAACCAAACTTTGGAATGAAGGGATGGTGAGCAGTCCTCCAGACCATTCAAACTTATGATGAGATAGGCTCCAGTCCCTTTACTAGTTCCCAAGCTCGCCTAAGAGCACTGAGGCTACAGCTGACAGATCTTTGCGAATGATGAATGTAGACCCCTCCCCAAACCATTTTGAACCCCCAAGACCTGAGAAAGGCCTGAGACCTGGAATGGCCTGTCAGGAGAGACATTTTGGTACACTCTAAGCTTAACCTACCATAAAGCTTTGCATGTTCTGGCATAACAGACATGCTCTGCTTTGCACTCTGAGTGAACTCAAAATGCCTCTTCCTGTGCCAACAACTAGAAGGCCAGATGAAGGTGACTGGGAACATTCTTCTGTTTATGACAACTAAGGACAAGGCACCTGGAACCAGACACTATCATGAACAATGGGACTTTGCTTATTTCAGTATTTTGTGGACATATGCTATGTTATGTCATGTTAATGACAGAAGAAATACAGATATCCGAGGTTTGTCATTTCAATTGACACTTTAACACTTCTTCTATCTTATTGTATTTACAACCTATCCAATTAAGAGAATTCCTTTCTCATGCTACGGTTAAACACATATGGAAACTATAATTTTAGGTGACACAGACATCCCAAGTAGGGATTACTCAAGGGTATAAAAGATCTTCCTCAATTTGCTTACCTCTGAGTCAGAATTATTTTCTTACTCCCATGTACATGGATGCTGCTGATGGGGTGCTTGGGATGTATATATGTTTGTAACATCAGTCTGTAATATCAATCTGTAACATCAGTTTGTAAATGGGGTACTTTGGGATCTATGTCTGTAAAATCAATTTGTAAAAGCAGTCTGTAAAATCACACTTCCCCCTCCCCAGTCTCAAAGCATTAATTCTGCCCCTTCCCCCTGCCAGCACTCTGCCCAGCAACAACTCATGAACTGTTTATTTCTGCTTGAAACAATAAGTTACCTATGAATCCTTCACTAAACTATGTGTAAACATTTTAGCTTAGGCAAATGTTATCTCCCCTAGTATAGTGGCCAGCTGTACCATGAATCCTTCAGTACCCTATCTATAGGTTAACTCCTTAACCAATTATACCCACACTGTGTCTCTGATGGCCTTGGTTCCCAACATCCATCTTGTCAAGCTTGTCATTGATGGGTGGCAGGGCACTGATCAGTGGCCATGTCCAAGGGTTGACTTTAGTGACTTGTCAGGCCTAAAACCACACCTCCAGGTAGCCCCACCTTGGGCTATTTCCCAGTGAATCATCGGCAATATGCCTGCACAGTTGATATTAAAAGTGTACTTTTAATATCAACTTTAAGCACTGACCACTCCTTAACTCCTCCCTGATCCCACCCTTACTCACCTAGTTAGCATAATTGACACCTGATTTACTGTCTTGACTCCTTAAAACTATGCCTATGTTTTCTTTAAGTTTGCACGTTCCCTAAGAATCCTTGCCCGCTGTGCTGTGCATCTTAATAATAAACTTTACAATCTTGGCTTCAAAGTTTGCTTGAGTCTGATGAATTTTTTCCAGACTGAATTGCAGGGTTTCTGGTCACTGATAGTGATCAGGGTCCCTGGAAGAACCTGTTACCCTTCCCCCATCATTATTGCCCTTCCCTCATCACTGCTAGCTTAAGGGAATAAACCATATAAATATGTATCACCTAGCTTGTTTGCCTTTTTAAACCAAACTTCCAGGTCGACATTCTATAGTCAAAGAACTTCCTTTTTATCATGTTTGTTGTTGAGTCATTTCAGCCATGTCTGACTCTTGGGGCCTCCATTTTGGGGTTTTCTTGGCAAAGATATGGAAATAGTTTGCTGTTTCCTTCTCCAGCTCATTTCATAGATGTGGAAACAGGCAAAGTGGGTGAAGTGGCTTATCCAAGATCACCCAGCTTGTAAGTATCTGAGGCCAGATTTGAACTCAGGAAGATGAGACTTCCTGATTCCTAGCCCAGTGCTCTATCCACTGTACCACCTACCTGCCCTGCCTCATGGTTAGCTCATTAGAATCAGTTACAGATGATCTACACCTATCCCAATCTCTCCAAGATGCTTTCTTTACATGTCATCATGATTCTACTAGAAGTGAGTTTTACTTATGGAGAAACATCATGCCAGATACTCTGTGCATATTCCAGACTCTGATTGCATGCTTTTCCATAGAGTTGGTTTCCTTTGAAATCCTATGTATCTTATTTTGTGTATTTAAAAACACAATTCTAAGAAGGATTCACCAAATTGCCAAAGGAGTCCAGAACTCAAAAATGTTTAAGAATCTTAGACAAACCATGATCATTTGAGGTGAGGGTGGGATGGGGCATGAACAGCTAGGAAACTTAGGAATAGCTGCCTGTAGGAAGAGGCAGGTAAACTCAGCCTTGGAGGAACCCAGGGATTCTCCAAGGGAGAAGGCAGCATATGCCAGGCATATGTTTTCCTTTGTAATATTTACTTAACCCATTTTCTTTCTTCACCCATTTCTTTCCTCATTTTCTTTCACAGTCTTCTTATGTCTTCTTCTATTTCCTCATTGCTGTGTGGAGGTGACCCTGGGCTCTGGAAGGTGATTCCAGTAGAACCCCAGACCTGATGAGTCCCTTTCATTTGGAAAGGCTCCAAGAACTGGAAAACCAATCACAGACACACACCTGAGGACTGCTGCTGTGAATAATTTTGAGGGTATAATTACATAGTATAATGAACTCTCTGTTTGGCAATAAACTAAATATTGTTCAATAAAGCAAAGCATAACATTCACACCAACATCCTTAAGCAAAACATATCATCTTATACATACATACACATATATGTATATATATATATATATATATATATATCATATCACTCAGTATGTCATATGGCACATAGCCTATATCATTGCATGTAGTAGCATTCCCCAAAATACTTGTTTACACAATCAGGATGTCCCAGGCTAGGGTTTTCTCTAGTATAACACATCCTTAAGGGCTAGCAGAAATTACCACACCATCCACCCCTAGGTCACAGTAAGTACAATCTCTTTAATCAATACACAGTGTCCAAGTAAAGTCCTCTCTCATCTTGACTGGAGGCTGACTTTCAAACCCCATGGCTTCCCCTCCATGGACTAAGTGCTCCCAGCTCTTGCCTGGGTTCACAGGAAGGCAGCTTTCTGCTTCTGTTCCTTTCTTTTCTTTGCTTTGCTTTTTGGAGGGCAATTGGGGTTAAGTGACTTGCCCAAGGTCACACAGCTAGTTTTTGTGTTAAGTGTCTGAGGCTGGATTTGAACTCAGGTCCTCCTGACTCCAGAGCTGGTGCTCTATTCACTGTGTCACTTAGCCACACCACCCCCCCACCCCCCAGCTCCTTTTCTTAACTCAAAGGGGACTGTTCCACTCCAACCTCTTCCTGCTTCTGCCTGACAACAGGATCCAGAGACTCCTGCCCACAGCTTCACTTTCTAGGAAATCAAAGCTTATCAGGGCTATAACAATATTTATACACATTACCAGCTCCATCATTTCAATTCATTTTAACAGCTCCTAAAAGGGGCTTAACCTCCTCCTTCCCATGGGCAAATCTTCACTCCAGCTCAATTCATTCATAAAAACCAACACACAGGGCTTGTGTCTGAGAAATTAAGACAGATCAACAGAGGGAGCGCCAACATCACAAGCACTCTTTCTATTAGGCCTCTGCAAAAGCCAAGTTCCCCTAGCCTGCTCATACTCACTTCACTCTCTCATCTCTGCTTCTCTCCCTACTTCCCCCTCTCCCTCCAAGCAATATAACACATACTTGTTTCCAATCAAAGACTCTTGATTCAAGCAAAGGCAAGACTCAACCATCAAAGGTATGTGATTAGCCAAAACTTAATCTAGAAAAACAGCAAAGAAAAATTCTACTTTGCTCACCATTGCAAGGATGGAGTATGGTTATTGGTTGCCCCAGGGCCAGTCTACGTGATTTAGGAGGGCACATTGCTGCAAGGTTGGTCACTAAACGCTGGAGTCTTTAAATCATGATGACAGCTCTGGAAGGGTTGCTATGCGAACCCATGAATGGGCAATCTTTACATGTCTTTGAAGTATTTATTGAAGTAAGCACCCTCATTTTATCAATAAGGAAACTGAGACCAAGGGAGAGGTACTAAGCATTTATTCCTGTTGTGAGAAGCTAGCTGTAGCTGCTCCAAACTCAGTTTTCAAGATGCCATCAATGACTGACGGGATACTATCAATGGAGAAAAAAGTAAGCTTTATTTAGTTAATAAGTATACAGTTGGCAATACAGATCAAGGATACATACTGATTATCCCAAGAAGTGCTTGACTTCTTCTTGACTCCTCATAGACATACATCTGACTGGGACTGCTGGGCCAGTGCATAAAGGCTGAGGAATCCTCACTGGGCATCTTTTCTCATACTGTTTGGCCCCCAGGCACCATATCACCAGTGCAAAGATCTCACATCATGCTTGAAACAAGAATAACATTGTGTTCTAGATGCCTACTGTCTAGTAGTATATCCAAGGTGCCACATCAGTTGGTCAACAAGCATTTATTCAGCCCCTACTATATGCTAGACATTGTGCTAAATCCTGGAAATACAAACAAGAAATTAAAAAAAAAAACAATTCTTCATCTCAAGGAGCTCACAATCTATTAAACTATAATGTTTAAAAAGTTTGAGAGATATCATTTCTACGTAATTGGTCATTTTATTAATAAGGCTAGCATGCTATTAATAAAAGAGGTCAGTGATACTCTTGAATGCCAAAGGCCTCATATGACAGTGAGCTCACAATTTATATGCTCTTGGAAAAGCAGGTGTTCCTAAGGGTGACTTTCAACACTGATTGGTTAACAATAATGCTGCTGATACATAGTGTAGTTTCTATATTTCTCACTTTTGATTAAATCTAGTTTAACATTGACTTTGTCTGAGATCATAAGTACTATCCCTGCTTTTGGTTTTTTACGTTTCCCATTCTACTCCTGCTCTTTATTTTATGTTTGGATGTTTCATTTTTATCTCCTGAAAGCAGTATATTATTGAATTCAAGTTTTTAATCTGCTTCCAGTTGTGTTTTGTGGGTAAACTGGTCCCATTTATATACTAAGCTATAATAACTTGTGTATTTTCCTCCTTCCTATTTTTTCTCACTACCCTTCTAATCTTATTTACCCCTTCCCTCCTCATTCCCCTGTCTTAGAGCATTGCTGAAGTGTGCAAAGGAGAATTTCAATTAGTTTAAATTAAAAATTTCTCCGATAATAAAACCTATGTAACCAAGAACAGAAGGAATGCAGAAAACTAGGGGAAAAGCTTTCACAGCCAGTCTCTCAGATGGGATGTTGTAATGGAAATGCAGATTTGAAGATGTTCCCTGCCCATAGGCCCTTTGATTGGCTTAAGTGACTCTGAGAACCTTCCTTGATTTGAAAATATACTCTGCCCCCTAATAGGCTGAATGTGATCACATGGAGCCTGTGGTAGGAGGCTTGGTTTTCAGGAATGACCACACCTTGATGCTGTGTGATTGGGCAGTGGGTCAAGAGGGTGGTTACATTCTCTGAGCTAGGAGAAGACTATATAAACCCTGATAGGAGGCTTTGCTTTGCGGCTCACTTTGAGAAGTGTTGTGTGGTTTGACCAGATGAGACTCTGGGAAGCTGTTGTTGAGAGCACCGCCCCCCCCCCTCCCACCGGCTTTGAAAACCCAGATGTTGATGCTTCCCTCTCTGGTAACTGTGATTTGGTATTGATATAATGGTTGGACAGTTTAGAAGCCTGTCTGCTTGATCTGTCTGTATACTCTGAAGTTCGGGGTGCTGACCTTTTCCCCCTGAACTAGGTAATATATGTTTGTTTGGTTAAAGTGAGCTTGTTAACTGATTTTGAGTTGCTTTCCTTTTGAAAAGCAGATCTAAGAACCTGTGTTGGCAGTCACCCTGGGGATATTGGGGTGCTTGCTGCTACAGATGTGATGGGGTTGGAATATTGCTGTGGTATAGGAAGTGATGAGCTGGTTGATTTAGAAAAACATGGAAAGAGTTGGATTTATGAAAGATGCTATCCACCTTCAGAGAAATAGATGATAGGAGGAAATAAACATAGTACAGACATATATATGTGTATGAGTATATATGTAATCATATGTGTAATGTTTATATCTATGTGTGCATATACATACACACATATTATATATATATATATATATATATATATATATATATATATATTCATGCTTAATTATAGCCTTCTTTATTGGGGGTGGGGGAGAAAGGGGAAAATGAAGTCAAAAGTCCACAGCAGAGGACAACAAGGAGCAAGCAAAGCAAAGCTGGGCAGTTTTGCAAACAGTGGGTAGTGTTTATTACATGGGTTTTCTGGAAATTGAAATTCATTGTTTTATATTGAATCCTCTCTTACATTCTGCTATGCACATAGCAATGTGGTATTTTTTTCTTTTCTTTCTTCATATTTTTTTGGGAGGGTGAAGCAATCGGGGTTGAGTGAGGCTTGCCCGGGGTCATATAGCTAGGGAGTGTCATGTGTCTGCTTCTTCATACTTAAGGTTAAGCTTAAAAAAACATATCCCAAAACCAAAAAAGAAAACACCACAAAAAGAAACAAATACAATCGCAAATGGAAAAGCCCTCTTCTGAGTAACATGACGGGGGAAAGCCCTTGCTTCCTTTCCAGGTCTGCTCCACCTGAAAAAAAGAACACATTTACTTTGGGGAATCTGCATACCCATGATTTGGGGGTGGGAGTCACTGAGGTTATATAGGAAGAACATTAAGCAGTTGGGTGGTGCCATAGTCCATAGAGTCCCCAGCCTGGAGTCGGGAAGATTCACCTTCCTGAGTTCAAATCCAGCCTCAGATACTTCCTAGCTGGGTGACCCTGGACAAGTCACTTCACTCTACTTACCTCAGTTTCTCCATCTGTGAAATGAGCTGGGGAAAGAAGTGGCAAATCACTCCAGGATCTTTGCCAAGAAAAGCCCAAAAGGAGTCACAAAGTGTCAGAGATGACTGAAAATGACTTGAACAAGAAAAATAACAAAGAAAGAACCTTGTACTGGGAGTTTAGAGAACTACATTTGAAACTAAATACTAAAAGGGGCATTCTAATTCTGGTTCTGCCACTACCTGACTTCATGACCTTCTTCTAGACAGTTATCCTCCCTGAGCCTCAGTTGTCATATCTATCAAATGGGGATGTTCTAAGCTCAGCAGGGTCCAGCAGTGTGACTGTGAAAATGAAAGGCTATGGGATCTTCTAATGAAGCTGAAGTCTGAGGATGTGACCACCCCAGTGCCCACTTTGGGAGCTGGTTCCCAGTAGGAGTACTTTGTTCAGTTCTGGGAACCAGGGCACTCTCTCTTTGTCTTTTTCTTTCTGTCTCTGTTTCTCTGTCTCTCTGTGTCTGTGTCTCTCTCTCTCTCCCTTCATCCTCTGTCTCCCCCCCATCTCTCTATCTCTGTCTCTTTGTCTCCAACTTCAGATAACCATGAGTCTGGGGCCAGAGGAGAAGGAGGGGTGCTGTGCAGAAGTGAAGGCTGCCTGAGCCCATGGGAGCCTTTCCTGGGGGTATCACACACACACACACACACACACACACACACACACACACACACACATACACACACAGACACACACACACACCAGAGAAGAGTCTTACTCACTGGCACCTTCCATGGCTGCACGCAGCTCCCATACCAGTTTTTAAAACATGGGGCATATGACCATCTTTCAGCTTCTTCTGCCAGCCTGTTCCAGTACCATTGACTTCCACCCCCTACATTGCCAGTTGGGTCAGCTGGGTCCAAGATCACTGGCCTAAAGGGGAGTGCAGAGAGTTGAGCCTAGTGAAGAGATTCCTTACACATCATCAAATCTGGGGTGGAGTCAAGATGGAGGAGTCAAGATGGCGGAGTAGAAACAGGACTTCTGCACAGTTCTGGCTCCCACCTCCTCCAATTCATGGAAAAAATTACTCTAGACAAACTTTTGAGCTACAGAACCCACAAAATGACACAGAAAAGCTAACCTCCCACTGAGGACAGCCCATCATGCTGGCAGGAAGCAGCCAGTGCAGCACTCTGGGAGCCAAGTCCAGCCCTGAGTGAGTCTGAGGTTTTAGCCTCAGGGCAGCCTGACCAGCCTGGAGGGACATCAGATCACCAGCAGCTGTGGTGCTTTCCAGAATTATCAAGCCATAGATGCTAAGGACAAAGTGAGAGGTCAGTGCAGTGTGGACTTTGGGACCTGGGAATTTGAGAGTGTGATCCAGCCTTTGCCCCCGGGGCGAGAAGCTTAGGCTGAGGCACCTCGGCCATGCAGCTGCCCCCCTAGTGGATACTTCAGAGCTCCTGGTCTGCAATTTGTAGGGGGACCAAGCCACCAGTCTGAGGGGTAATTGCTCTTGCTTTAATCTGCTTGGATCTGGATCACTGTCTAGGGTGAAGGTCCTGGGGTGCATGAACAGTTTGCCAGACTGTGTGGAGGCTTCAGAGAGGGCACACAACTAATAGCTCCAGCAGCTGCAAAATCCCCAGCATTTGGGATAAAGCTACAGTTTCTGGTAACAGAGTTCTACTGTGGCAAAAGGCTCAAAAGTCAAGTAATTGAGTCGCAACATGAGCAAGCAAAGGAAGCAAAGCAAACAGAGCAATACAACTTTACACTCATATTTTGGGGACAAAAAGATCAAAGCATGGAACAGTAGGAAGAACAGTCAGAACAGGAAGTCAGAACTCCTGCACCAAAAGCTTCCAAGAAAAATATGAGCCAGTTACAGGCCATAGAGGAGCTTAAAAAGGATTTTGAAAATCAAATAAGAGAAGTGAAGGAAAAATTGGGAAGAGAAATGAGAAAATACAAGAAAAAATTATGAAATGAGAATTGTGTCACCAAATCCAAGGAGACATTGTCTCCAGGCATGCCCCTCTCCAAATCTTTCAAGAAACTTAGTCTATGATATTATTAACAGTTGGCATTTCCCTGATTTTTTTAGTTCCAAACCTTTGCCTTCAGGATGACAATTATTCTTCTGAGGTGTACCACAGGCCTTCTGAGGTATACCACAGAGGAGAACCAAGGCCCATAGGAGAATCTTGCCAATAGTCATAAGATAATGAGTCGGGAGGAATCAGGGCCCAGGACAGAGATCACTGGGGACCAATTTCACTGGAAGACTAAATTTCCATGTAGGCAGTGGTTAAGGATAAAGCTATCTCATGACATAGTGATGTCTGAGGAGAGATACACACTATTCATTGTATAGCATCTTATATTTGTGTATGGACTGAATCCTGATAATCTTTTAAGTTCCCATAGTGAATACCTGTATACTTAGTTTGAGTTGGATTGAACCAACAGGAGTCTTTAAGGACCTGGGGGAGAATTCTCAACCCAAAGGAATAAAGCTTGAATGGTGGAATTTCAGACAGCATAATAGAGAAGACCTTTTGGGTGGCAAGGGAGCCTTCCTAGACTCTCTGATACCACATCATGAAGTCAATGTGACATTCTGCTCACACATGGGACCATTTTATGGGCAAGCCATCAGTCAAAAGCTCACCAGGAAGCTTAGCTTTCTGTTTCCAAGGTGGTGGCCTGAGTCAGGACAGAAAGTCTCAGGAAACCAGTCATCAGCTTGGAATATTTACTGATTTCAAGGTGGGTGGATTCTAACTCTGGTACCTGGGTTTTTTCAGCTGTAATTTCAGGTACTCTCCAACAGTCTGATTCCGAAAGTCATAGTTGATGGTCTAGTAGACCAAGAGCTTTTGGTAATTCTGGATCAGGTAAAGTACTGTCCTGAAACCTTGAGCTGTGTTGAAATTAGTTTCCTTGCTCCCGTGCTCCCAGGCATAGACAGTCAGGAGTTCTAAGGCATACTGAGGGGGCAGTCCATCCATTTGGTTCTTGCACTGAGAAGGAAAAAGAAATAATTGACAATGATCACTCCTTTGATCAATAATTCTGGCATTCCTCCTTTCTATCTCTTCCAACCCCTCCTCCCTCCACCACCACCCACCAACTCCTCCCCTGCCAAATGTCTCTCTCACAGTCATATATACCCACATGTCTCTCCCAATACAATAGAAGCTATTTGAGAGGAGGAATTGTTTTCATTTCTGTAATTTGTATTCCTAGGGGCACATACTGGATACCTTCTAAATTCCTTTGATTAATGCAATGAAATACAACCCATATGCATCATGTCACAGCCTCTCCTGAGTCACAGGGAAGATCAGAAGCCATCTAAATCCAGCCCCTTCATTTTGGAGCTGAGGAAAAGGCCAGGAGACTGGCTTAAGGTCACCTAGCTAGTGAGTGGCATGGCCAATTGAACATCCATTCGCCTCTCATTGCCTTCAGGTGTTCACCTCCTGGGTAACCAAAGAAGATGCCTACCATTTTGTACCAGTGTTTCACCAATCAGATCAGACTTTTGAGCTTGGTGCAGTGTTGTTTGAGGAAGTGCTTCTGGAGCTCTGTGAAGCAGGTGGAGAATTCTCCCCCAATATTGGATTCCCTTATAAGTTCTATGTAGACCTCGGGGCTAGGTCTGAAGCCTTTGGTCACCTGTCCTGTAGGGGGCAAATTAAATTTAATTCAGTCAGTATTTAATTAGCACCAGCTCTGCTTTGAACACCATGAATAGGGAAGTGGGGGTGGGTTTCTGGGGTAGAGACAAGGACAAAAGACAGCTCTGCCCAGGTGGAGTTTGCATGTAGACAAAAAGAACCAGACACATGAAACAGCAGACAATACAGCACACAGAGAGGAAGTCCTGGAGGAACTTAGGGGAGAAAGATCCCCGTGGTGTGAGGGCATCAGTGACGACTTCATAGAGGAGTAGGCTCTGACTTGGGCCTTGAAGGAGGAGCAGAATTTGGATAAATGGGGTAGAGAGAAGGCATTTCCAAAGGGGAGCATAACCAGAGCATGGGCTCATGATCATGGTGGGCATGGTTATGGTTTGTTCAGGGATCATTGAGGAGGCCACCCCAATTGTAGCAGGAGAAGAACATTGGAAAAGAGTCAGAGGGAAGGTTAAGAGAGACCTGGCTGTTGTTCTGGGGTAACTAGCTTCAGGTTTGCCCTCTCCCCCCCCCCCCCCACCCTTTGCTGATTGCTGTCTGCCAAACTTCTGGGCCTCTGTTTTACAACGTCTTGTGTCTGAGAGTTTATTCTGGATGCCACTCAGTTATGGTGACAGGTCATAAGATTTTAGAACTGGAAGGAACTTGAGAGATCATCTACTCTGGGAGTTCTTAACCCGGGATCTGTAAAAGTTTTTAAAAAAATTTTTAAAGAAGTATTTTGATTTAATTTGCTTTCTAATAATCCTATGTATTTTATTTTTCACATTTAAAAACATTATTCTGAGAAGGGGTAGGCTAGAAAGTTTCGCCAGACTCATTCTCCCTCTTTTAATTATTTCCCATTTCTCCTATCTGTAGATGGTATGTACACAGTGGCTCGAATGTTGTCTTCCCCATCAGACTATGAAGTTCTTCACAGCTGGGGCTCTTTGACCTTTCTTTGTTTCCTCGGTGGTTCATACAGTGTCTGGTTTATAGTAGGTACTCAATAAATGTTTATTGATTGGCTGACTAGACTGATAAAGAGATCCAGGACAAACAAAACAAACAAAAAAGAAACATTTGTTTGGTGTGCCAAGCACTTTAGAAACTTTATCTCATGTGAACTCCATAACAACCCTAGATAGTATCACTATTTTACTGATGAGTAAACTGAGGGAGATGGAAGTTAAGTGACTTGCCCAGGGTCACACAGCTAGCAAGTATCTGAGGATGGATTTGAACTTAGGTTTTCCTGACTCCAGGCTCAGTGTTCTATCCACTGTACCATCTAGTTGCCTGTCAAGTACCCTTATTTTGGACCCACTCCTCAGAGCCACAGAAAGGAAGTGACTTGCCTGAGATCCCAGTAAATGACCTCAGAGTTGACATTTGAAGACCCCTTTTCTGATGCTGAATCCAGGGATCTTTTCCCAATGTCACACTCCCCCTGCCCACCCCATGCCCCAGGAGGCAGGAGTCTATAGCCTCTGGGTTTGTGGGCCAAGGAGGGAAGCTTCACTGCTGGAAATCAGCTGAGGCTGGGGCTGAGAGAAGGGGCCTGGGCAGGGTCTGTTCTTCTGGAAGTGGGGTCTCCTCACCCTGGGCTGGGGTGACCCAGAAGCCAAGTTGGGGGTTCTCACCTAGAACATCAAAGGCTGGAAGCACATCAAAGTCCACCCACTCACTGATCTTTTTTGACTTCATCCTGAAGCTGAGCACTCGAGGGTTAGTCCATTTATTGACCTCAAATTCTACTTGAAACATTCTGTCTTGCTGAAGCTCACATTCTTCCAACCGCTTCTTGATTTCCTCAATGAACTCTCTTCGGCGGCTTATCTGGTCCCCGTAGCTTTTGAAATCGCTGAGAAATACTACCAGGTCTGTATCAGAGCAGCCTCTCAGGGCTGTGCCTTTGCCAGATGAACCTCCCTGAATGCAACAGAAACTGAGCAGTGAGATTATCCCTGAAGGAAGAGCCCCTTGGCCAGAAGAAAGGAGGAGAGGGCGTGGAAAACCAGCTGCTCCCTCCCTGGACGCCCTTCTGCTCTGCTCATCCCCAAGTTCCAAACCCGGTTTTGAAGGACCCTCCCGAGGATCCTCCTCCTGCCTGGGACTTCTCTCTTTCCTGAGCCTTCTCCCCCAGCCCAGACTCTCGGATCAGGAAGCAAAGAAACCAGCCCCAGGCTCACCTTCACAACCTTGGTCACCCGAACTGACTTCCATGTATCTCGGAAACACCAGTTCTTTAGGAAGGAGGAGATGGTGTCAATGGCACTTCGCACCTCTGTCCGGAAAGTGGTATCTGGCAAGAGATGCACCTCAATGTACCTGTCCAGGTCCCTGGCCCGAGTGTCCCAGAGACTCATGGTGTCCACAGCCTGCCTTGAGAGAGTGAGGGAAGGGAGAGCTCAAAGCCCAGCTGTCCCAGAGCAGCTCTGTCCCTCAGCCTCTCCCTTAGCTCCGCCCCAGGACACTCCTCCCTAAGGGAGCTCCGCCCCCTGAGTCAGTTTCATTTTCCTGAGCAGGGCGAGCCTGTGTTTCTACTGCTCCACTCTAGACTGCAGATATCTTTGGTGCTGTTTTGTGTTTGCGTGCTAGTTTTATTTTTAAAGAAATAATACTACCCCACCCCCACCCTCCCTCCCTCCAAATGGAACTTTTGTAATGAGGAAAAATGAAGTGCCAATGCCCCTTGGAGATGTTTAAAAGACAATAGTACAATTTGAAGAGGTTGATTCATTGTAGTACAAACTTGGAGATGGAGAATGTGATCTCCTCTGCTTAAAGGTACCTCGGTAGCACAAGGGGTACTCGGGAAAACCTGAGTTCCAATCTGGCCTCAGACACTTGATAACTGTAAGCCTGGGAAAGTCACTTAGCCTTGTTTGCCTCAGTTTCCTAATCTGCAAAATAAGAATAATAATAGCAACTACCTCAAAGGATTGTTATGAGACTCAAATAAAATGTTTTTTTAAATAGTGCTTAGCACAGTTTCTGGCGGAGTCTGTTTACGTCCTGCCCAGACTGCCTCCCAACATTAGAGTTCAGCCAAATAGAGCCTCCCACAAGTAGACTCCAGGAACTGATGCCCAAGAGGACAGGAGCTGACCAGCACCAGGTGGAGCTGAGTTGCTTTTAGGGAAACTAGGGAGCATTTTCAGTGGGATGCAGATGACGGAAAAAACAATGGTGGTTATTGAGAACTGCTTATGAGGCATCTCCATATCTTTCCAGCAGAGAGGAGGGTAGAATTTCTGCACATTGCCAGAAAGTTGGGTTGTTTTTCTTTAAATGGTTGTTTTTGCTTGATTGTTTTTCTTTGTTACAAAAGAGGGTTCCATCTGGAGGTAAGAGTGGTTATTATTTCCAAAAAGACTAGAATCCAGTCCAGGGAAAAAGAAATTGATCCAGGAGGAGGAGCTCTGGTAGGGAGGAGTGTTCTGGGGCGGAGCAAAGGGAGAGACAAGGACAGAATTGCGCAGCTCTACAGGCTGGGCTTTGGGTTCTCTCTTCCCTCACTCTCTCAATGCAGGGTGGAGACATCATGAGTCTCTGGGATCTTCAGGCCAAGGACCTGGACAGGTACTTTAAGGAGCAACTCTTACCTGATACCGCTTTCCAGACAGAGGTGCTAAGTGTTGAGACCATCTCCTGCCTCCTAAAGAACAGGTGATTCCAAGATGCAGAGAAGTCAGTTCAGGTGACCAAGGTTGTAAAGGTGAGCCTGTGGCTGTTTTTTTCCCAAGCAGATCAGAGAAGCTGGGGAGGGGGAGAAGGCTCAGGAAAGAGAGAAGCCCCAGGCAGGAGGAGGGTCCTGGGGGTGGGGAAGACATTAAAAGCCAGGTTTGGAACAGAGCAGAACAGAGAGATGCCCAGAGAGGGAGCATTTGGTTTTCCACATCCCCTCCTCCCTTCTTCTGGCCAAGGGGCTCTTCCTTCAGGAATAATCTCAGTTTCTGCTCCATTCAGGGAGAGTCATCAGCCCTGAGAGGCTGCTCTGATGCAGACCTGGTTATATTTGTCAGCGATCTCAAAAGTTATCAGGACCAGATAGACCACCGAGGAGAGGTCATTAGAGAAATCCAGAACCGGCTGGAAGAACGTGAACTTGAGCAAGAGTCGATGTTTGAAGTAAAATTTGAGATCAACAAATGGACTAACCCTTGAGCGCTCAGCTTCAGGATGAAGTCAAAAAAGATCAGTGAGTGCGTGGACTTTGATGTGCTTCCAGCCTTTGATGTTCTAGGTGAGAACCCCCCACCTGGCTTCTGGGTCACCCCAGCCCAGGGTGAGGAGACCCCACTTCCAGAAGAACAGACCCTGCCCAGTCCCCTTCGCTCAGCCTCAACCTCAGCTGATTTCTATCAACAGTCAGCCAATAAATATTTATTAAGCCCTTAGTAGGCACCATACACTGTGCCAAACTCTGGTGATACAAAGAAAGGTTAAAAACTAGTCCATCCCAAGGAGCTTACAGTCTAATGGAGGAGACAGCATGCAAAGAAACAAGTCTATATGTTCAGACACACTTTATACAGGATAAATTGGAGGTAATCAACAGAGGGAAAATATCAGAATTAAGAAGGATTGGGGAAGGCTTCCTGTAGAAGACTGAATTTTAGCTGAGACTAGAAGGAAGACAGGGAAGCCAGAAAGCCAAGATGAGGAGGGAGAGCATTCCAGGCATGGGGAACAGCCAGAGGAAATGCTTGGAATTGGGAGGTGAACTATCTTCTTTGAGAAACAGCAAAGACTCTAGTATTACTGAATCATAGCATAAATGATGGGGGAGTGTAAGAAGATTGGAGAGGTTGTTTGGAGGGGGAGGGAGCAGTTATGATGGCTTTTGAATGCCAAGCAGAGGACTTTATATTTGATCTTGGAAGAGATAGGCTTCTAATTGAGTCTATTAAGTATATTCAATTTAGGAAGATCTGTTTGGGAGCTGAGGGAATGATGGACCAAAGTAGAGAGAGACCTGTGGAAGGGCACCCAACTTGTAGAGTATTATAATAGCTCAGGTCATGAGGGGCTTCACTAGGTGATGAAAGTGTCTGTCAGAGGAGAGAAGGGAACATCCAGGAGAAGTGCTGTGAAGGGAACATGAGAAGGCTTTTATGACATGTTGATAGGGGATGGAGGAGGAGGGAAAGGACTCTTGGGTTTTGAGCCTGGGTGACTGGGATGATAGTGTTACTCTTTTTTTTTTTTTACATACTATATATTTAATCTCTATATAATTATGATTTTATCTATTGCCATATATGTGCAAAGTATACATAGATACTTTAATCTCTATATAGCTACAATTATAACTATAGCTATACATGTACAAACTGTGCATACATGTATGTACATATGCATGTGTACTTTGTACAGAGTTATTTGCATATTTTCTCCATTGGACTGTGGCCTCCTTGAAATCAAAGAGTATCTGTTGCCTTTCTTTATATTCCCATTGCTAAGTGACTGGAACACAGTAGGCATTTTTTTACATATATATTTGAAAATTGATATTTTTTTACATATATATTTAATTTTAAGACCTCGAATTTCAGATCCATTCCCTGCCTCCCTTGTCACCCATTCCCTCTGGGAAGATAAGTAATTCAGCATGTGTTGTACATGTATAGCTATGCAAAATATTATCATAGTAGATATATTGGACAAGGCTGCTTATAATTCCCTCCCACCCATCCCACCCCCCACCTGGTCCATTCCCTACTTGAACCTGTCCCTCTTCTATAGTGGGTACTTCCAACCTCCCCTCCCCCCAAGAATGCCCTCCCATCCATCATCCCTCCTCTCATCCCCCTTCCCCCTATTCTGCTGCAGGTTGAGATATCCCATTTAGTATGTATGTCATTCTCTCCCTGAACCAAATTCAATGAGAATGTGGTTTTGCCTTTTTGCCTTCCTATTCTTCCCCTCCCCTGCAGCCACTTCCCCTTGCTTCTTCTACATGAGATAGTTTACCCTACCCTGTTTCTCCCCATCTCCTCTTGCCACTTTCCTCTCTCACCTCATAATTTCACCCCTTAAGTATCATTCCTTCCCAACAAATTCAACCTATGCCCTCTCTCCATGTATAACTGTAAACATATATACACACATTCACATATGTATTCATATGACCATACACCCTTCTTCCATTATTTTCATACTGAGAAAGGTTTCATCAGTCACAGTTATTGTTTTTCCATATAGGAATGTAAATAGTTCAACTTTGATAAGTTCCTTTTGATTTCTTTTCCCTGATTACCTTCTCAGGCATCTCTTGCTTCTTGTGTCTGGATGTCAAATTTTCTATTCAACTCTGGTTTTTCCTCAAGAATGCTTGAAAGTCCTCTATTCCACTGAATGACCATATTTTCCCCTGAAATAAAATACTCAGTTTTGCTGGGTAGGTGACCCTTGGGTTCATTCCCAGCTCTTTTGCCCTCTGGAATATCATATTCCATGCCCTTCGATCCCTCAGTGTAGAAGCTGCCAGGTCCTGGGCTATTCTGATTGTGTTTCCACAATATTGAAATTGTTTCTTCCTGGCTGCTTGGAGCATTTTCTCCTTGATCTGGGGATTCTGGAACCTGGCTATAATATTCCTGGGAGTTTTCTTTTTGGGATCTTTTTCAGGAGGTGATCTGTGGATTCTTTCAACCTCTATTTTGCCCTCTGGATCTAAAACATCAGGGCAGTTTTCCTTGAGAATTTCTTGAAGGGTGATTTCTAGGTTCTTTCTCTGATCATGGCTTTCAGGTAGTCCAATAATTTTTAAATTGTCTCTCCTGGATCTATTCTCCAGGTCAGTGGTTTTTCCCATGAGATATTTCACATTGCCTTCTAATCTTTCGTTTGTTTGGATCTGCTTAACAGCATCTTGATTTCTCATAAAGTCATTAGCTTCCATTTGCTCCAGTCTAACTGTGAAGGAATGAATCTCCTCAATGAACTTTTGAGATTCTTTTTCCATCTGGCAAATTCGACTTTTTAAGGCATTCTTCTCCTCATTGCCCTTTTGGGCCTCCTTTGCCATTTGAGTTAGTCTATTTTTAAGGTGTTGTTTCCTCAGTCAGGCTGTTGACCCTCATTTCATACTTTTCCTGCATCCTTCTCATTTCTCTTCCCAATTTTTCCTCCACTTCTCTTATTTGATTTTTAAAGTCCTTCTTAAGGTCCTCTATGGCCTGTAACACGCTCATATTTTCCTTTGGGGCTTTTGGAGGAGGATTTCTGACCTCCCAGCCCTCCTCCTGTTCCATGCTTCAATCCTCTTTGCCCCCCAAATAGGAGTCTAAGGTTGCATTTTTCTGTTTATTTTGTTTCCTTTGCCTTGACATGTTGCTACTTAATTACTTGACTTTTGGGCTTCTTGCCACAGTAGGACTCTGCCACCAGACAGGAGAGCTTTTGTCCCGAATGTTGGGGTCTTCACAGCTTTCTGGCAAGCTGGATACCCACCCCAGACCTCCCCCCCAGATCACAATCCAGATCCAGGGAGGTTAAAGCAAGAGCAATTAACCCCCAAGACTGATCGCTGGATCTCCCTACAGTTCGCAGGCCAGGAGCTGGAGCTGCCACTGAAAACTACAAAATGGCATGTCTCCTCAGTGCCTTCTAGCCCTCAGGGGAGGAAGCCAATGCGTTCCCCAAATACTGGTCCCAAAGTCCATAGGGCACTAACCTCTCACTTTGTCCTAGGCGTATCTGAGTTGATAATTCTGGAATAGACACAGCTGTTGGTGTTCTGGGGTCCCTCCAGCTGGGTGATGGCCCGGCTGCCCTGGGGCTAAAACTGCAGCTCATGCAGACCTGGACTCAGCTCTCTGCACACTGCCGGCTCCCATAGCAGTGCACTGGTCCTTCCTGCAGGGCTGCTGGGCTGTCCTCAGTGGGAGGTTAGCTTCTCTGTGTAGTTCTATGGGTACTGGGGCTCCAGAAGTTGTTCAGAGTCCCCTTTTACATAGTTTGGAGGTGATTTGGGGGGAGAGTGCCTTGGTTGCCCTGTTTCTACTCAGCCATCTTGGCTCTGCCCCCCGATAGTGTTACTCTTGATATAATAGGAAGTTGGGAAGGAAGAATACTTTGAAGGAAACATAAAGAGTTCAATTTTAGAAATTGATTTAGAAATTGTTGAGTTTAAGATGTCTGTGGGACAACCAATTTGATATAGCTGAATGGCAATTGGAGATGGGAGACTGTAGGTCAGCAGAGAGGGTCAGGATGAATTAATTAGTAGCTTTGAGAATCATCAGCATAGAGATGAGAACTGTATCCATGGTAACTGATGAAATCGGAGTTTCTCCTGTTGCACCCCATACCCAAGAGCTGTGGAGTTTCTGTTTCAAACTGGAGTTTCTATTTTATAGAATTTTTTTTCACCTCGGAGTTTAGGTTTCTTTTTCAGACTGGGGTCAGTGAGTGTAGGAGAAAGACAGAAGACAACTCAAGCTGTGGTTGACCAGGATAGTGAGAAGACAAAAACATAGTATATGTAGGTCACTTGATAGAATTGGAGCTTTGAGTTAAGAAGAATCAGGGGTATGATAAGAACCTTCAAGTATTTAATGGATTTAATGGGGAAAAGAGATTGGACCTGTACAGTTTGGCCCTAGACAAAGGAAGTAGGATGCCAGAAAACATTTCCTAAGAATCAGAGCTATTTAAATGTTGAATGGGTTGCCTCATTAGAAATCTTTAAGCAAAAGTTACTGGATTGATTATTGTTGTTGTTACTGGATTGTTATTGGTTACTGGATAGAATGATGATACCTAGATAGATGATAGGTAAATGAATAAATAAAGACATAAAATATTAATAAATAAGATAAAGCATTTATTAAGGGTGCCAAGCACCATGGGCTTAGGCCCTGGAGGTACAAATACAAGTAAGAGAGACAGCCCTTACCCTCAAGTAGTTTACATTCTAATGAGGTAAAGTAACCCATAAAGGGAGGTGGTGTGCTTAGAAAATGGCGTGGGCCTTGGTGTCACAGTATGGAGATGGTTGGGAAAATGTATTGAGGCCTATTTCTTGCCAAAATAAGGTAAAAACTGACCTATTCACACACAGGGGCAGAGTTCAAAGTTCCCTCAGGAGGGACATAAAGAGGATGAAGAGGATGGACAGAACTCAGTCAGGATGGTGTGGACATGCTGAGATGTTGGGGATTCTTTGACAGAAATAGATCAGGCTAAAGCATCTCTCAAGCCCCTTCTGAGTTTCTATGTTTCCATGAAGAGAGCAAGAATGACCAGAATCCAATGATGAAGATTCAGAATCAATTAGCAATTTTCGGGCTTGGGAAAGTGATGTGAAAGGGAGCATGGCCCAGTGAGATATAGCAGAGTGGGACTGGGTGAGGTTTAAGAACATCCCCCTGCAACATTTTATAGGGTTTGGGGGGAAATGGGGGCTGAGACCAAGGTTGTAGCCATCAGGAAGAGGAAGGAAGACCCAGGAAAATATGTTCGGGGATTAGTTGGCAACGGTAGGAGGTCAGTGGATATGAGGCCTGAGGTCATACCTGCTGGGAGAGAAAGTCAACTCAAGAGTTGCCTACAGTTACCCATTGTTGCAGCAAGCACCCCAGCATCCCCAGGGTGGCTGCCAACACAGGTTCTTAGATCTGCTTTTCTAAAGGAAAGCAACTCAAAATGGGTTAACAATCTTGCTTTAATCAATCAAACATATCATTTACCTAGTTCGGGGAAAAAAGTCAGCACCTCGAACTTCAGAGTATACAGAGGTTACAAACAAACAGAAACATTTCAGCAGACAGGCCTCCAACTGTCCAACCATTACATCTGTACCTAGTCAGTTACCAAAGAGGGAAGCATCAACATCTGGGTTTTTCAAAGCCAGGATACTTTCAATGGCTGCCCAGAGTCTCATCTGGTCAAATCATACAACACTTCTCAAAGTGAGCCTCAAAACAAAGTCTCACATCAAGGTTTATATAGCCTTCTCCAGGCTGAGAGAATGAAACAACTCTCTTGACCCACTGCCCAATCACAAAGTATCTCCTGAAAAGCAAGCCTCCCACCACAGTCTCCTGGTGCACTTAAGCCTAGGGGCAGGGAAGATCTTAAAAATTTATATTCCTATAACACCGATTTGAGCTCTGGGCTTCCTAACACCAGGTGCTCCATCCACTGAGCCACCTAGCTGCCAGAGACAGAGGGACTAGGTCATGGGAAATTAGTAGGGTATTTGAGACAGTATCTCCATAGCCTTTTCCCTTTGAGATCACTTCCTATTTATATTATCTATCTATCTATCTATCTATCTATCTATCTATCTATCTATCTCTCTATCTACACACATGTACATATACACACATATATATAAAATAATATATCACACACATATATGTACATGTATGCAGTGTATGTGTATATATAATATACATACACATATACACACATACATACATATATTTATACAGTATGCACCTAGTTATTTGCTTGATGTCTTTTCCTTTGGAATACAAGCTCCCTGAGGTCAAGGATAGTGTTTTTTCCTCTCTTTGTACCTCCAAGATTTAGCCCAGTGCCAGGCCCAGAACGAGAAGAGAAGCACAGGCTTATTGACTGACTGAGTGATACTTTTTGTCAGACACAAATGCTTCCAAAGTGTTTCACAGACCCTGTCTCAGTGGTGTCTCACAAGCTGTGAGGTGGCTGCTATGAACATTGAGAATCCCTTTTTCTTAGAAGAGGGATCTGAGGCTCAGAGAGATGGCCACTTACCCATAGTCACCTGGAGCAGCAGCAGAGGGGTTGGGACCCAGTTCTTCCCATCACTAAGTCCTACAAGCTCTCCTGCAAACAGGGATGCCCTTCACTCTAGCCAGGCTGGTTTTCTCAGCCATGCTTCCCTCATTTCCACTTATACGCCTTTATTCATGCTCTGCTAAAATGCTTTCCTCCACTCCAAACTCAACCTAGCTTCCCCTCCTTTGTGAAGTCTGCCATGATACTTCTCCCCCTGCCCCAGATCAACTCAGTCTCTCCCTCACCTGCACTCATCACAGACTGCCTTACCTTGTCATTACATTTATGTGAGAGATGGTATAACAGAGGCAGAGCAGGACTGAACATCTGGGGCCTAAGGTTCAAATCCAGCCTGACTGGTGGGCAAGTCAACCCACCTCTCAGATACTCAATTTCCCCATCTGTAAATGGGGATATTGACTGACCATTGTACTACCTACCTCTCAGGTCTAAGGTAAAGAAAATGCTTTTCAAGTGATGGAGCATTTCTAGGACAGGACCTGAACTGCTCCTTTCCTCATGTAAGCACAACACAGAATAGGTGTTTAAAAAAAAAAAACTGGCTTCCCCAACAGGCCAGTTGACTAGAGATTTAAGGAAACCTGACCCACAAGTCTACATTGATTTCATAAGGGAATGCCAAGCAGGGGGAGAATTTTCCAACTGTTTCACAAAACTCAAGAAGCATTCCCTCAGAGTCCCAGTGCTGCACCAAGTTCAAAGATCTGATCCAACTGGCAAAACATGGGCACACAATGGTAGGAATCTTCTCGGTTACCCAGGGTGGGATCTCTGGGCCCCCATGGCCTTACCACTGCCCCCCTCCTGTGGTGATCACCCAGCCTTTCTACTGTCTGGGCGTTCCAATGGTCTCCTCATTGGCCTCCCTACCCCTAGTCCATCCTTGTCTCAGCTGCCAAAGGGTTCTTAAAGTGCACCTCTGACCATGTTATCATTCCTCCCACAGCCCATTCAATAAACTTTAGCAATTCCCCATTACTTCTAGGAGCAAATATAAAATCCTCTCTTTGGCCCTTTGCCGCAAGGACCTGTTCTCCCTTTCCTAACTTCTTAATTTTGTTCTCCTTTTGAGTCCCAGTTAAAATGCCACCTTCTACAGGAAGCCTTCCCTAATCCCCCTTAAATGAGTTGGGTTGGACTGGATGACATTGGTTAGGGCAGGTTTACAGCTAGGTTTCTTTTCAAACTCATTTGGAAGATTTTTCTTGTACTTCTTGGTGCCACATTTTGGTAAGGTCAATGATAGTGAGGCTTTGGGGTATAGTAAAGTGCTGGGCTTGGAGTCAAGAACACCTAGGTTTGAATTCTGATTCTGCCACTTGCTGGCTTTGTGACTCTGGGCAAGTCACAATCTCTCTGAGTTCCAATTTCTGTCCCTGTAGAATGGGGCTGATGATACCCATAGTTCCTCCCTCACTCTATTCTTGGGAGGCTCAAATGAGAAAATATAAAGGAGGTCCTTTAGGAATTTTCTAGCACTCTTTGCATGCAATTTGTTATTATTGTCACTGATACGATGGAAGCATCCTTGGGAGGGCATCTGGGATTCTGAAAGCCCTCAAGACCATAGAGATGAAATAACTGAGACCACTTAGATCCTTAAGGCTGTCTTCCTATATTAAAGGACTATCTTAATGCCAGATTGATTAGACCTGTTCTTGACTCCACAAGGTAGAATGTGGAGCAATGGACAGAGACTGAAGGGAGGTCAAGTCAAGTCGAGGAGCATTTACTAAGCACCTACTATGTGCCAGGCACTGTGCTAAATGTTGGGGATACAAAGAAAAGCAAAAGACAGATCCTGCCCTCAGGGAACTTAGAATCCAATGCAGAAGACAACATGCAAACAACCATGTACAAATAAGATATAGACAGGATAAACTAGAGATAGTCAGTAGAGGAAAGGCACTGGAATGAAGAGGGATCAGGGAATGCTTCTTGTGGCAGATAGGATTTTAGTGGAATCTGAAGGAAGTCCAGAAAGTCAGGAGGTGAAGATGAGGAAGGAGAATGTTCCAGCCATGGGGTGTGTCTTGTGTGAAGAACAGCAAGTGAGGTCAGTTCACTGTAGGGAAAAACTTCCCAATAATGAAAGGCTGTGTCAAAGTGAAATTGTCCAGAGCTATGGGCTCCCTGGCCCCGACCCTCTCCAAGTCAGAGTGGAGTGACCACTGGGTCACCATGATTCCTGGACAATGTATGTGGTCTCTTCCAGTTGGTATTGCATCTCTTTATACTTCCCATCATTCTTTTTTTTTCTTTTTTTGGAGGGCAATTGGGGTTAAGTGACTTGCCTAAAGTCACATGGCTAGTAAGTATGTCAAGTGTCTGAGGCCGAATTTGAACTCAGGTCCTCCTGACTCCAGGGCCGGTGCTCTATTCACTGCACCACCTAGCCACCCCTCCCATCATTCTTTTTTTTTTTTTTTGGTGGGCAATTGGGGTTAAGTAACTTGCCCAAGGCCACACGGCTAGGTTTTTATTTGTGTATGCGTTAAGTGTCTGAGGCCTGATCCAAACTCAGGTCCTTCTGACTCCAGGGCCAGCGCTCTATTCACTGCGCCACCTAGCCGCCCCCCTCCCATCATTCTTAATGGCTTTTTCTTCCTTCTCAGTGCAAGGAGAAAATGGATTCACTCCCTCCTCAGTATGCTCTGGAGCTCCTGACTGTCTATGCTTGGGAGCATGGGAGCAAGGAAACTAATTTCCCCATAGTCCAAGGCTTCCAGACAGTCCTGTACCTGATCCAGAAATACCAAGAGCTCATGACCTACTGGACCATCAACTCTGATGTTCAGAATGAGATAATTGTAAATTACCTTTGTTGCCAGAAACACAGGTACCAGAGACAAGGTGCCCCTCACCCTTCAGGTCAGCAAAGCTTCCAAACTGGGGGCTCCACCTCCTCAATTTCCATCAACAAGACTGTTCATCAAGCCCTGGTTTGTAGCTCTTGCTGATTTCTGAGGCATAAATGCACACACAGACAATTTAGCTCTAAGGAGCCCACTGGAATGTTCTCTAGCATACCCAGGACTGTTTGCTTTTTTTCTGGAAATCTTGTCTTCCAATTTAGATTGTGCCTCAGAAACTGTGTGTCCTAGTGAAGAAAGTGCTGGGCTCAGACTCAGGAAACCAGGACTGAGAGATATGACTTGATGTGTTTGTGTCTAGGACAAGCAACATGAAACAGATAGTGTAGGGGAGACCCTAGTAAGGTGTGTAGTATGCTTCCAGGGAGGTGCACGGTACAGGGGGGAGGGCACAAGAGGAGGACCACAAGATCCTCAGTCTTGAGCTGAAAGGCACTTTACATCCTTTCAAGTCCATTTCATTTTACGCATGGGGAAACTGAGGCTCAAAGACCTAAGGAGATTTGTTCACACTTCATATCTGAAGCACTTTCTGACAGTCAAGTTCCCTCTCCCATCTTATTCAGTGCTAAGCTCTGGTGTTTCTACCATTGCCAAAGGACTGACCACGCTGCTCTCTAGTTTTCCACACCTCAGAGACAGCTAACTGACTATAGTGAGCTATGGAACAGTTAGCTATTAAGATGACTATAATAGGCTAAGAGAGACAGTGTGGCTTACTGGATAGAGATTGAGCCCTCCAGTCCTGCCTTTGATACAACCTGGCTATGGGCAGCTGAGCAGGTCAGTGCTGTGGGCAGCTCTAAGACAAAGTTCTTGACATGGGGCCTGGGAGCTCGTGTGTGTGCATGCATGTGTGTGTGTGTGTGTGTGTGTGTGTGTGTGTGTGTGTGTGTGTGTTTTAACACATGATTTGAATCAGTTTCAAGCTATTCTTAAAACTGCATTAAGGTTTTTAGGACACTATATTTTTTATAACTTTAATTCAATAGAATATTTTAAGAATTTAAAAATATTCTTCTGAGAAGGGGTCTGTAATTCTTCACCAGACTCCCAGAGGAGTCTAGGACATAGAGAACATTAAGAACTCCTGTCTTAAGTCTCTGAGGCAGTGCTAACCTGCATTGGTAGAGGAAATTTTTCACCTGCAAGTTCCTTATACCAGTAAAATCACAGGTTCAGTACTTATCCCTGTAATAGCCTCAGTTTTTGACTATAAATGTGTGTAGGGGGTGGAGGGTGAAGGAGACAGCTTGCTAGAAAAGCAGGGAAGTATTCCCATTGGTTACTCTTCTGCCCTAAGTGCTTGATTCATCAGGTTAGGGCCCACCCATTTCACCTCCTAATCAATCACTAAACATTAATTAAGCTCCTACTATGTGCCAGGTACATCTAGAGAAGGAAAGGTCTGGAGCAAATGTCTTCTTGGCTTTGGTGACCTGGGGGGAATCTCTTCACTAGCCTCAAATCTCTGCCCTCCCCTTTAGGCCAGTGATCCTGGACCCAGCTGATCCAACTGGCGATGGAGGGGGTGGAAGTCGATGGCACTGGGACAAGCTGGCAGAAGAAGCTCACCTATGGCCATCTGCCCCATGCTTTCAAAATGGGGATGGGAGCTGGGTGCAGCCATGGAATGTGCCAGTGAGTGAGAGTCGTCTCTGGTATGTGGGGGGGGAGGGAGGAGGAGAGACAGAGAGAGAGAGAGAGAGAGAGAGAGAGAGAGAGAGAGAGAGAGAGAGAGAGAACCAGGAAGGGCCCCCATGGGCTCAGGCAGCCTTCACCTCTGTACAGCATCCCTCCAGCTCCTCTGGCCCCAGACTCATGGTCATTTGAAGTTGGAATCTGGAGGTCTACTCTTAATCTGACCTGGATGTTCCAGCTGGATCCTGACCATCACAGGCCACCATGAGACTGGCACTTCCCATAATCTTTGGGATTTGGAAGAGTTCAAAAATGTCTGTGATTCTACACCTGCCACCCTAAACTGGACTGAGCATGGTGACACCCCCTCCACTATCCCTTTCTGTTCCACCCCCAAGGAAGACCACTTTCAACAGAACTTTTTAATTGAGCAGTAGAGTCTTGAGAGGTGGCACTGAACAGGGGAGGTGGGGAGAGACAGAGAGAGACAGAGGGAATCCCCCAGAACTGAACAGTGTACCCCCACTGGGTCCCAGTTCCCCCTGTGGGTGGTCATTTCCCAGGACCTGTTAGTGTCCTCAGCTTCATTAGAAGCTATTCCATGATAGTGACTTTTGTATAACTAACATTATGATGGAAAGGTGCTGAGCCAGTGGATATAAACTTGGGGTACCCTTACCCTTTTAATGGCTAGGAATCAGGGAAGTTAGTAGCTTTTTTTTGGCTTTTAAACCTTAAAATCTTGATCCTAGGGAAGTTATACTTAAAGGGGAGCAATAAAGATAATTCTAGTCCACTACTCCCTCTCTTAAAGGAAAACAGAATGGCCAGGCTCATGGCCCTTCTCCTGAACCCTTCTAGGAAGGCATTAGTCTCCCTTTGAGAGGGATGAGCAAGATTCTAGAGATATCTATCATTCCAGCTAACTACACACTTGGGCATCCCATATGAATATGCACCTTATATGGGAAGCTCAATCTTACAATTGAATCAGGTGTGCTTGTCTCCCAACACTGGAGTGAGAGGTATTTGTACGTTTGGCCATTTGGGTTTGGGGAAGCCCAATGAAACAGGAAGGGTACAAGATATTCAGCCAGGAACACTTCCTTGAGGATTTCAGTACTGGGCCTAAATAACCACAGGGATGGAGGGAGGGGTGGAAGTAAAGACAGAAGAAAAGAGAACAGCTTCTTTACTGAGGTGGGATTAAGAAGCAGACATGTGACTGTAAATAATGTAATAAGGGCCTGAAACAGAAATGTGAAGCAATGTCCTTGGGACAAGGGAGTAAGTGAGCAAAAACTTACTTTGATTAGTGAGTAAGGGAACAAAGAAGGGGACAAAAGTTTAGGGCAATGTGGGGCAATGTATGAGGTCTGGGGCAGCTAGGTGGTGCAATGTATAGAGGTAGACCTAAAATCAGGAAGACTCATCTTCCTGAGTTCTATCTGGCCTCAGACACTTCCTAGCTGGGTGACCCTGGGCAAGTCACTTAATTCTGTTTGCCTCAGTTTCCTTATTTGTAAAATGAGATGAAGAAGGAAATGGTCAACCACTCCAGTATCTTTGCCAAGAAAACTCCAGATGGGGTCATGAAGAGTAAGAAACAACTGAAAAACATCGGAACAAGTATGAGTTCCACTGTTATCCTTTTCTTTCCTAAGTCAATCTTTTACTCTCCTCCTCTCAAACTTGAACGACCAGTGTGGTCTATATGTAAATTCTAGATTTAGTTTGGTTTGACTTGTTTCTTCCTTGAGGCTGAACCTGTGTTTTCACTGGTGTGCAGAAATTCCAGTGATGATTAGATTGGCGTCTGTTCTCCAACTGGGAGCTTTAGAGTCGTCTGGGAGCATTGAGAGGTTCAATCTCTTACCCAGGGTCACATATATCTCAGAGGTAGTACTTGAGTCCATGTCTTCTGAACTTCAAGGCAACATCTCTATGCTATGTTGTGCCCCACACCTAGTTCTATTCTAGACCCTAAAATACCAGGAGAGTGCTTAAAGCATTCATTATGGGTCTTTACTTATCCACATCCTCCTCAGATCTCAGACTCCCAGGTTAGGGACTTTGAGATCACTTTGCACTGATGAATTGGGAACCACAGTCTCTCAGGGTACAAAAATGGGGGCAGAATCAACACCTTTTATTTTCCTGGGCTTTCAGTTGTGAGAGGGACAAAGGAAATGTTAGGTGACTGAAAGGCCAGGAGCAAGAAGATAGAGGATAAGTCAAGAGCTCAAGTAATCCCAATCACAGATAATCAGTCTTTGGTTAAGTTGTCAAATTAGTGAACATGCAAATTGTTATACTTGTCAGAGATGTTAGCCTCCGTTTGATCCTGAGACAGAATTTATATCTCACATCTACAGAGCTGACATATAGCTGCATGACACAGTGAATAGCATTATGCTCTTGGAATTAGGAAGACCTGGGTCCAAATTCTGACTCTCACGTGTATTAACTGTGTGATTCACTAGCCCACTATCCAATCCTTTTCACCCCTCCTCAAGCCCCCCATGGCTTCCCCTCCTCCTACTCTCTCAGTTGAGAACCTTGGTTCATATATGGCCCATTTATAAATATTTTTCCCATTCAACTGCTTCTTTTCTTAACCTAGATGCATTAATTTTGTTTTTGCAAGTATTTTCAGTTTCGTGTAATTAAAGTTATTTCATTATCTTTTATAACTGCCTTTATCCCATGTTTGGTTAAGAATTCACCTCCTGTGCAAGCAACTAAAAACACTAGAAAAAGAATACATTCCCAATTAAACACCAAATTGGAAATACTGAAAATCAAATGAAAGATTAATAAAATTGAAAGTAAGAAAACCATTTAACTAATAAATAACACTAGTAGATGATTTTATGGGGGAAAAAACAACAATAAACTAGATAACCCATTGGTTAATTTGATTAAGAAGAAGACCAGAGAGGATTCTGAGAAGATGACAGAGTAGGTCAGAAAATTCCAAGCTCTCAAGATTTTCCCCCACAAAAGAGTTAAAATAGCACCTTAGGGCAAACAAAGTGTAGTGATATAACCAGGGTCCTCCAGGGACAATTTGAGAAAATCAGAAGAATCTCAGGATGAGATTTGGTCCCTGTGAAAAGTAAACACCTCCAGGCAAGGTTCTGTTTTAACAACAAGCAGCAAGCCTCTTAAACAACAAGCCACAAGTGCTGGTGTTAATTGGTTTGAGAGGCTGCCTGAGCTCCAGCCACCGGAATGTTTACCCCTGGAATGGTGAGTAAAGTTGGGCATCTGAGCCCAGGAAGATTGAGGAAACCTTTGCTGACCAGGAACATCAGACCCAGCCATGCTGCGAAGAGCTGTGGGGTGAGAAGGAACCAGCACACACCCTGGTGAGTGCAGAAGCAGTAGGGCAGAAAGCCCCTAGCTGTGGGCATGTCCAGAAGGCTGGAGGTTTGGCCTTGGTTTCAGGTTAGAGGGAAGAACTGAAAATCTGGGGCAAGAGGCACCATTTCCCACACCCCAAGGTTAGAAGTGACCACAAATAATTTATTACCACAAAAAATGCACAGGCAAAGGAGAAAGAAACCAACCATAGGAAATTGGAGTAAAGAAACCCCCAAAGAGTAATGGCAAATGGTCCCCTGCTTAAAAAAAAATTCATAGAAGATTTTTGAAAGGACTTTAAAAATCAAATGGCAGAGATGGAGGAAAAACTAAAAAAGAAAATAAGAATAATAAAAAAAAAAACAGGAAGGGTATGAAAGGAAAAGTCAACCAATTAGAAAAGGAGATCCAGAATCTTAAGAAAATGACATGTTGAAAATTAGAATTGAACAAAGTGAAGTCAGTGAAATTATAAGAGATCAAGAAATTATTAAACAAAACATGAATAATGAAAAAATTGAAGAGAAAGCAAGTCATCTTATAAGAAAAACAACACATTTGGAGAATAGATCAAGAAGAGAAAATATGAAAATAATTGGACTAACTGAAAGTTATCATCAAAAAAAGAATCTTGATAAAATAATACAAGAAATAATTAAATAAAATTGTCCTGAAGCATTAGAATGAGGAGAAAGTATAAATAGGAAAAAATATATATCAATTACCACTTAGAGATCCTATGGGGAAAAATCATAGGAATATCATAGTCAAATAAAAAAAGACCAAATTACCAGTACCAAAAATGAAAAGGGTGAATTCACAACCAATGAAAAGGAAATTAAAGCAATTGTTAGGAGTTATTTTGCCCATTTGTATCCCAATAAATATGGTGACCTAAGCAAAATGGATGGATATTTGCAAAAATATAAATTTCCCAGATTAATGGAAGAGAAAATAGAATACATCAATATTCCCATCTTAGTAAAAGAAATTACACAAGCCATCAGTGAGCTCCCTAAGAAAAAAATTCCCAGGACCAAATGAATTCACAAGTGAAATCTATCAAACATTTAATGAACAATTAATCTCAATACTATATGAACTATTTAAGAAAATAGGCAAAGAAGAAATCCTACCAAATTCCTTTTATGACACAAATATAGTGCTGATACCTAAACCAGGAAGAGTGAAAATAGCAAAAGAAAACTATAGACCAATTTCCCTAATGAATATTGATGCAAAAAATTTAAATAAAATATTAGTAAAGATTACAGCAATATACCACAAAAATATCACTATGACCAGATGGGATTTATACCAAGAATACAGGGCTGGTTCAATATTAGGAAAACTATTAGCATAATTGACCATATCAATTACAAAACCAACAAAAATTATATAATTATCTCAGATACAGAAAAATATTTTGACAAAATAAGCACTAGAAGGCATAAGAATAAATAAAGCTTTCCTTAAAATGATAAGTGAATGGAATAAAAGTGAAAACTTCTCAGGAAACGGTCCAAAAATCTAAATAGAATTGTAACAAAGTACCAAAAATTTAGTAACCTGGGCTGGGACCCTTGCCTTACTTCCCTGGTAATAAGTCAAAGTTTTTGCTAAGCTTAGCTAAGCATAGGAGGAGAAAGTGCAGACCCTGCAAATCTAACCACAGGCCCAAATGACTTCTTTCCACTGACCACTATCTGACCTGTACAACTATAAAATTGAGACTCCTATTGTGAAACTCCAGGCAGGTCACCATGTCCTAAAATTTCCATGATTCATAAAATATTATTTGTTTTCATATCTAAGTTCATACTAATATATATTTGTCTGTTTTCATGTCTGCTAAATATGTACCTTCTGCTTTTTAATATTACTAACATTTCATTTGCAAACACCAGCAGATTCTTTTGTGTTTAGATAGTGCGCCTCAGTTCCTGATTAACAGGAACAGGACAGGACAAAGTGGGGGAAGAAGGGGTGGTCTCTTGGGTATATAACCAAGCTTTGCATTCTGTATTTTGCCTCTCCTACTAGACTGTCTCTAGTAGCAAGACCGCCTTTTTTGTAAGAAAAAATAGTTAAATAAATCATTCCTGTCTCTACTTAAAGAAATCTCTGCTGATTTTATTTTGGGCAAGGGTCATCTTGTCCCACACATAAATATCTGCAAGCATAATTTATAATCGAGATAAGCCAGAAGTCTTCCTAGCAAGACTAGGAGTGAAACAAGGATGCCCATCATCACCAATAGTATTCAATAATGTACTAGAAATGCTAGCAACAGCAATAAGTGAAGGAAAAGAAATTAAAGGAATTAGAATGGGAAATAAAGTAATACAACTATCTTTTTTTGCAGATGATATGATATACCTGAAAAAAATCCTACAGATTCAACTAAAAACTTAATTGAAACAATTGATAATGTTAGGAGAGAAGTAGGATATAAAATAAACTCACACAAATCATCAGCATTTCTATATATCACCCAGAAAGCCATTCAAGAAGAGGTATCTAGTAAGAGATAGCTCACTTAAAATAGCCATAGACAATATAAAGTACCTGGAAATATATCTGCTGAGATAAACCCAGGAATTATATGAGCATAATTATAAAACATTTTTGTACAAATAAAGTCAGATTTAAATAATTGGAGAAATATTAATTGTTCATGGGTGGGCTGAGCCAATATAATACAAATGATAATTCTACCTAAATCAGTATCATTTCAATTAAAATAAATTATTTCATTGAGCTAGGAAAAATAACAAATTCATTTAGAACAAAAGGTCAAGAATGTGAAAGGGATTAATGGAAAAAAATGTAAAGGAAGGAAGTCTAGCAGTACCAGATCTTAAACTATAGTTTAAGGTGGTAATTATCAAAGCTATCTGGTACTGGCTAAGAAATAGATAGGTGGGTCAGTGGAATAGAGTAAATATATAATACACATTAATA
Organism: Gymnobelideus leadbeateri; assembly: GCA_011680675.1. NCBI lineage: Eukaryota > Metazoa > Chordata > Mammalia > Diprotodontia > Petauridae > Gymnobelideus > Gymnobelideus leadbeateri. Next base: position 578,345 of record WOXC01006793.1, on the reverse strand, counting down.
AATTATTATAGCAACTTTGTTTTTGATTAATATAAAGATTTAAGCTTTGGGGATAAGAATTACCCATTTGGTAAAAATTGTTGGGAAAGTTGGAAAGCAGTCTGGCAAAAACTGGAACAATATCTTATACCATTAATACCATTTGGTAAGGCCAAAATGTATATGACCTACACATAAAGAGAGATATCATACATAAATCAGAAGACCATATTATTTATCAGATTTGTGGATAGGAGAACTTAAGAATAAACAAGAGAGAGAGAACCTTGAGAGATGTAAAATGGAAAATTTTGACTACATTAAATTTTCAAAGTTTTTGTACAAATAAAACCAATATAGTCAAGAGTAGAAGGAAAACAGAAAGTCGGGAGAAAGCTTTTTCTTGGACAAGGGTCTCATATCTCAAATACATAGAGAACTTTGTCAAATTTATAAGAATATGAGTCACTATCCAATTGATAAATGGTCCAAGGATATGAACAGGCAGTTTTGAGAAGAAATCAAAGCTACATATAGTCATATAAAAATGCTCAAAATCAGTATTAATTAGAGAAATGCAAATTTAAACAACTTTGAGATACTGTGTCACACTGGTGAGATTGGCTAAAATGATGGAGGGGAAAATGATAAATGTTGGAAGAGATGTAGAAAAATTGGGACACTAATACATGGTTGGTAGAACTGTGAACTGATCTAGTAATTTTGGAGAACAATCTAAAATCATGCCCAAAGAGTTATAAAACTGTGTATATCCTTTGACCCAGCAATAACACTATTAGGTATGTTTCCCAAGATGATCAGGGAAAAAGGAAAAGAACCTATATGTTCTAAAATATTTCTAGTATCTCTCTTTGTGGTGGCAAAGAACTGGAAATTGAGGGGATGCCCACCATTTGGGGAATAGCTAAATAAAGTGTAATATATGATTATGATGGAATACTACTATGCTACAAGAAATGATGAGCAAGTTGATTTTAGATTAAAATGGAAAGACTTGCATGAGATAATGAAGAGCAAAATGAGTAGAACCAAGAGAACACTGTATACAGTAACAGCAATATTGTTCAAAAAGTAACTGTGAATGACAAAGCTATTCTGAATAATGAAGAAAGATGCTATCCACTCCAAAGAAAGAATATGACAGATATATGGAAATATGTATTATATGGTTTCACATATATGTGTGGGTATGCGTATGTATACATATATTTATATATGTATGTGTCTGTGATAAATATTGTTCTTCTTTAGTGTGGGGTTGGGAGGAAGTGAGGGAGATAGCTCAGAACTCAAAATGTAACAAAAATAAATAAATAATTCATTCCCTACCTATAGCTGTGAATATATATACACACACACACACACACATATATATATATATGATCTATTTTTCTTCTAGATTTTTAATGGTATGATCTTCAATATTAAAGTCAGATATCTATGTTGAATTTATTATGTATTATGGCATAAGATGTTTCTCTAAGCCTAATTTCTGCCAGACTGTTATCTATGTGCTCCAATGGTCTTTGTCAAACAAGGAATTCATTCACAAATAATGTGTTTTCTGGTTTATAGAGAACTATTGTTTTTTTTTTTAATTTATCCTTATCTACTCCATTCCATTCATTGATTTCTCTATTTTTTTTTTTTTATTAAGCAATTGGGGTTAAGTAACTTGCTCAAGGTTACACGGCTAGTCATTTGATTTATGCGTGGGTGCTCATTTTCTGAGGCCGGATCTGATCTCGGGTCATCCAAACTCCGAGGCCGGCACTCTTACTCACTGCGCCACCTAGCCGCCCTTTTAGGGCAATTGGGGTTAAGTAACTTGCCCAAGGTTACACGGCTAGGTTTTTTTTGTTTGTGCGGATTAAGTGTCGGAGGCCGGCTCCGAACTCAGGTCCTTCTGATTCCAGGGCCGGCGCTCTATTCACTGCGCCACCTAGCCGCCCCGATTTCTCTATTTTTTAACCAATACCATGTTGTTTTGATGACTGTTGCTTTCTGATATAGTTTGAGGTCTGTAAGTCCAATAACCCTTCATGTCTATTTCATGATTTCCCTTGATATTCTAAATCTTTTGTTTCTCTCAATGAATTTTGTTATTATTTAATCAAATTCTGTGAAGTATCCCTTTGGTAGTTCAATTGGTATAGAATTAAAGATATATATTAAGTTTGGTAGTACTATCTTGTTATTTAGTATGGCCTAGCAATAAGCAAATCATAGTCCTCTAACTTTTAAAGTTGTTCTTTAAGCTATCTATAGTCATATGAAAAAAATGCTCTAAATCACTATTGATTAGAAAAATGCAAATTAAAACAACTCTGAAGTACCACCTCACGCCTATCAGATTGGCTAATAGGACAGAAAAGAAAAATTATAAATGTTAGAGAAGATGTGGGAAAGTTGGAACACCAATTCATTGTTGGTGGAGTTGTGAACTGATCCAACCACTCTGGGGAGCAATTTGGAACTATGCCCAAAGGGCAATCAAACTGTGCATACCCTTTGATACAGCAATACCACTACTAGGTTTGTATCCTGATGAGATCATTAAAAAGGGAAAAATACCTACATTTCCCACAAAAAAATATCTATAGCAGCTCTTTTTGTGGTGACAAAGAATTGGAAATTGAGGGAATGCCCATCAACTGGGAAATGGCTGAACAAGTTCTGGCATATGAATGCAATGGAATACTATTGTACTATAAGAAATGATGAGCAGGCAGACTCCAGAAAAAGATGGAAAGACTTACATGGACTGATACTGAATGAAAGGAGCAGAACCAGGAAAACATTGTACAGAGTGACAGCAATATGGTATGATGAACAACTATGATTGACTTAGCTCTTCTCAGCTATGCAGTGACCCAAGATGATTTCAAAAGACTTATAATGGAAAATGTCATCCAGTCCAGAGAAAGAACTATGGAGTCTGAAGGCAGATCAAAGCATGCTATTTTCACTTTTTTTGTTTTTTCATTTTTTGGTAACTTTTCTCTTTTGTTCTGTTTCTTCTTTCACAACATGCTTAATATGGAAATATGTTTACATGATTGCACATCAACAACCTATATCAGGTTGCTTGCCATTATGGGGAGGGAGGATGAATGAGAGGGAAGGAGAAAAAAATTTGAAACTCTAAATCCCCCCAAATGTGAATGTTGAAAACTATCTTTATGTGTAATTGGAAAAAATAAAACACTATTTACCAAAAAGAAAAAAAAAAACAAAATAAAGTTCTTTATTTCTTTAAGAGCATTTTGTATTTAAAACTATATAAGTCCTTTGTGTGATTTAATAGCTTGATTCCCAAATACATAACACAGTTTGTAGTTATTTTGAATGAGATTCCTCTTTTCATTACTGCTGCTTAAATTTTGTTGTTATTATTATATAGAAATGCTATTGATTTTTAAGGGTTTATTTTGCAGACTGCAGCTTGCTAAAGCTTTTCATTGCCCCAATGAGTATCTTTGCTGATTCTTTAGGATTTGTTTTAAAGTAAACCATCATGCCACCATCAAATAGAGATAGTTTTATCTCTTTCCCTCTCTTTACATCTTTAACTTCCTTCTCTTGTTTTATTACTATCACTGACATTTCCAGAACTACATAATAGTAGAGATAGTGAACATTCTTGATTTACTCTCCTATTTGTTGAAAAACATTCAGTGTGTCGTCATTGCATATGATTCTTGCTTTTGATTTTAGATAGATACTTTTTATGATATTAAAAAGGCACCTGGGGGGGGGGGGAGTGAAGCGGGGGGAACTCAGGAGTGGGGGAGAGACCCAGCCCGAGCCAGCCCGCCCGTCGTCGCCGCCGCTTCTCCTCTGTATGTCGCTCTCCCCGGCCGCCGCTGCCACCGTCGTCTCCAGCACCAACCGCCGCCGCCGCGGTTGATGTGGTTTGGGCCGGGGCTGTGGAGTGTGAGAAGATGCCGCAGTCCAAGTCCCGGAAGATCGCTATCCTGGGGTACCGGTCCGTGGGGAAATCCTCATTGACAATTCAGTTTCTTATGATCCAACCATAGAAAACACATTTACAAAATTGATCACAGTAAATGGACAAGAATATCATCTTCAGCTGGTAGACACAGCTGGGCAAGATGAGTACTCCATCTTTCCTCAGACGTACTCCATAGACATTAATGGTTATATTCTTGTGTACTCAGTTACATCAATCAAAAGTTTTGAAGTGATTAAAGTTATCCATGGTAAGTTGTTGGATATGGTGGGGAAAGTCCAGATACCTATTATGTTGGTTGGGAATAAGAAAGACCTACATATGGAACGAGTGATCAGTTATGAAGAAGGGAAAGCTTTAGCAGAATCTTGGAATGCAGCTTTTTTGGAATCTTCTGCTAAAGAAAATCAGACTGCTGTTGATGTTTTTAGGAGGATAATTTTGGAGGCAGAAAAAATTGATGGGGCAGCTTCACAAGGAAAATCTTCATGCTCAGTAATGTAAATTCCACTGTAAAACCTGAGGACACTGGGAATATAGTCTACCTGAAGAAGCAAACTGCCCATTATCCTTTAAGATAAACTATGCTTCTTTTTTTTCTTCTGTTAATCTTGGGTCAGAGGTTTTTTTTTTCCCTTTCCTTCAGATTATGTTCAACTCTGACTTAATGTCCAAATGGCTTCACTTCCATTTTCAAATTTTAAGCAATCATATTTTCAATTTATATATTGTATTTCTTAATATTATGACCAAGAATTTTACTGGCATTAATTTTTCAGTGTAGTTTGTTGGTTAAAATAATGTAATCATCAAAATGATACATATTGTTACACTACTCTTAACTAGGCTTGGATATCAGTGTTTCTTTCATTGCGTTAAATGTATACTTGTAAATAAAATAGCTGCAAACCTTAAAAAAAAAAAGGCACCTCTATGTCTATTCTCTGTAGCTTTGTTTTTTGTATGAATGAGTATTGCACTCTACAAAGGCCTTTTCTGCATCTATTGGAATAATCATGTGGTTTTGACTGTCTTCCTCTATAAAAACAATATTTTGTCTCTTCAGTTATTTTCGCTTAATCTACTTTGTTATCCCTGTTCCCAGGTCTCATCTCCTCACCCTTGAGACTTCCACCCCATTTGTCACTCCTTTTTCTAGTTTTAGAGTTTTATTTAACTAATTTTTGTCCTTCCTCTATCTAGATATTTAATTCTCCCCCTCTTTTTTCTCTCATATAAGTAATGTAAAATCCCCCTCCTTGTCTTCCCCTTCAACTCATTTAGACACAGAAACATGGTAGACAGGCTGTAGAAAGCTTTTGAGCTGCAAGCTTCTGAGTCTGCCTCACTAAGCACTCTGAGAAAACCAAGTAGGAATGAGGAGCACAAGTGCTACTGGGTTTTGGAAAACCTTCCATTGACCTAAGTGTGTCTAGGGTTCTCAGAAGTATCCAGTTATCTCCCAAGTTGCTCCCTACCACCATATTTGGTCCCATCAGCTCTCAGCCTCCCAACTACTAATAGAATACTAATAGAGGATAATTCTAGAACCTCTTTTGTCCTGTGCAGACTGAGCTGAAGGCCAAGGTTACAGAGTTTTGTGATTGATTTGACTTAAGCTTTTCTTTCAATGTATTCTTGTGGGTCATGTGTGTTCAATGTTTCTTTTCTGTAGAGGAGACAAATAACTGTCCCATACTTGATCTATGTTGTACATGAGTGCTTTTCTACTTAACAATTTGGGAAGCCATAAACGTTAACCAAGACCTAAGCTTTATGGAATTTTCCACAAAAATTCGGGGTATGGAGAGTTAATCAATCAATCAATAAACACTTAACTAAGATTGCTGTTGTTATTCATCCTTTATTGTCAAAGAAGACCAATGACATCAGGAGGGTGATGCCTTGACTTCCAAATGGATTGAATTTAAATGAGGCAGAGCTGTACAAAGTCATCAGACTCACTATCTCCTCCAGTCATTGGAGTCCAGTGGCAAGACATAAGTCAGGATGAATGGCAATGACCCAGACTTAACTAAGAAATAACTGCATGGAAGCCAAAGAGTCTGAGGAAAAGACTTCATCTCTTCTTTGTGGCAATCAGCTTCCTTAAAACTTATCTCTGGTGTATGTGCATATGTCCAGAGCTAAAAAGAACCCTTTAGCAGAACAAGAAGGAGAGGGCACAGTGACCCAGCACCCCCTCTCCCACTTGCCTGTGGTATAGCATTGGTCCCTAAGGAATCCGTAAGTGGAATGGCTCTCCAGGGGTATTTCCCACCCTGCGAGAATGCAGGGGGTAGGGTCAAACTCTGCATACCTGTCTATAAAATCTTGTCCTGGGGTGGGAGTAAGGGAGGTCATTTTTCATTGTGTCTGGAACCTACTCAGGGAGAAGAGTAGGTAAAGCCTGATATGTAGGTGCTAAGGATACAAAAACAGAAAAGAAAAACTGTCACAAACATCAAGGAGTTTAGAATTGATTAGAAGTGTGGAAACTAGGACAAAGTTAAATTGTGATGTATAACAAATAGAGCTTGGAAATAATGTTGATTGGTTGGTTGTTGTCTTTCATTCTTGAAGAGGACTAAAACGACATCATTACATTAAGGTAAAGGTACAGTGTGTCTACTGTGGCTGACCAGACCAATATGAACTTGGAATACTCTACCACAGGTCAGGCACAATTAGTCCATATGAACATTTGGAGTGAGATGTCATTCAATTTGGGCATCTCATGTTTCCTTTGAGTTACCACAATTCTGCTTTACTCATAGAACACAGTGCCCTCTTTGATGAGGATGCACCATCTGGACAGTTCTTTGCCAGTGTCTCCCATGTCTCACAATTGAATCCAAAGCTCTTCAGAGAGCTACCTTGAGAAATAATGAAATAATGCAAAAATCTTCCTAAACCTCATTCTTCATGGATTCTTAGATTTGAAAAGGATGTTCAAGGGTATCTAGTTCATATCTTCCTTGGCTCATTCAAGTATATTGTATTTAAGTTCACTTCCCTGCTGTTTTTATCTTATTGCCTCTAATAACATAGATTATCAGATCCTCTGCATAGTAGGTGATCAGGGAATGCTTGCTAACTGATTGATGTAAAAGAAAGAGTTGAAGGTGCAATTGTTGGTGCCATATCCATGCAGGCCAATCCTTTTCCTTGGGTCCACAGTTACATAGTGATGCCCTCACACCCAATTTGCCCCCCTCAGAAATGTACACCATTGGTCACGAGCAGAGGTGGAGGGAGGCTTTTGGAGATGACCCTCCCAGTGTACTGGGTAATCATGGTGGATAAGGAGTGTCATTTTTTGTATGTAACAGGCAGTACCTCTAGGCTCCCAGGGTTACAGCTCCGAGGGATTTAAAGTTTGTCTTGTTCAAACTGATTAGTTCACAGAGGAAAGAGTTGAAAGAAAGGGGCAGTAGCTTGTTCAAGGTAATCTAGGACTTGGGGTGGGGGGTGTTTCCTGACCTGTACAGTGCACCATCTACTATATCTCACTGCCTTATTGGATCATGGATTATTAGAATGTCTGGCTCAGAAGGGCCTTAGAACAGGGAATGTCAGGGTTGGGAAGGGCCTTAGAGTAGGGAAGGTCAGAACTGGGAGGAGCCTTAGAGACCATCTATCCCAACTCCCTCATTTTCCAAGTAAGAGACAGAAAAACAAACTCATTGTTTCCTGGAGAATCCTACTTTATTTTAGATATATTATCACAAATAGAGGATACGGCCGAGTGTGCATGCAATGGAAGATGCTAGGATCCTATGCCAGGGGATTACGTCTGCTGGAAGGAGCTTGTCACCCAGGCGATGTGCTGGGAGATCGCCACATGCTAACTAGAAGGCCAATGCCAGCTCAGATGGAATTGTATGTGCTGCTGCCACCCCTAAGTAAGGCATGCTTTCTTCTAAAGGAGAACCAGGGAGTAGGAACCACAGGTCATGGTGTTGTATAGGAGCGTGCCCGCAAGAAAAACAACAGTGACAGGAATCTACAGTCAGCTTGCTGAATTGCAGATGGCCCCATACATTCACAGAAAGACAGAGATGTCTGGCAGTGGGACTCTGGCAAGAAATGAGTTTTCCTTACAGGTGCCGATCACAGGGAGTGCTAGTGATAGTTTTAAAAAGCATGAGCTAGGTTAGTCTTCCTAGAAAGAGTCTCCAGGTGGGAAGAGAGGTGGGAAGGAGCATGAGGGAATGACCACAGGATTGGAAGACATGCCCCAAGTTGGGAGAAACCTACCCTCCCATCTGTCCTTCCCCTGAACTGAGGCATTAAAATCCTGTCCTCTCCCAAACTCCAAGGCTATAGTTTTTGCCATCACTATTCTAAAGAGATGGAGAGGCAGAAAGGTTCGTTAGTCACAATGCCAATAACAACAAGAGAAGAAGGCATTTGTACATCCTCTGACACCAAAGCATTCCCACATTGAGGGCTCTCTGTGTTCCTCCCAGCAGCCCTTGTAAACAAGACAAGAGAGAATAAGCAGGGTCATTCATTTGTCTCTAGGTTACAGAGACTTGGAGATGGGAAGGGGAGAACACCCACTGATTGACTATTTGGACGGAAGGACAGTAGGGAGCATGCCCAATGGACTGGCAACCCTAAAGACCTCCACATCCTAGCTCCTGTCTCATCCCACCCCTCAGTAGTGGTCACACAGTCAGAGAAAGCTGGCTTCTGCTCAAACTTCAACTGCTCCTCTAGATTCAGTAGAAAGAGAGGGATATCTAAGGACCCAGAAGAGACCCACCATATCCTTCCCTGAAGCTAGGAAGAAAATGTTTGTTTGGCATGTGCAACAAGACTCCAAGTAGAATCTCCAGCTTTCCCCAGCGTTTCTTAGAGTGAATTCATTGGTCCTGTTTGTGTTGATCTGGCAGAGACAGACGTTTGGGGTGAGGTGAGACCCACGATGAATACTTTTTAAGGACATCTCTGACTTTATCCCCCTTAGAGAGGAAGAAGGGAAGAGGCGGGGGTAAGAAGGAGACGGAGAGAGAGGCAGAGACAGAAGGGCATATTTAGGAAAGTTACTAAGGTCTGGCCTCTCCTCTCTTGAATGCAGATGTCTGCCTCCCCTGACTCTTACAAGGGGGAAACAGGACTCTTAGTGTGTATGTGAGTTTCAGTGAGATCAACATAATTCACATCTAAAGTTTTTGAACACCTAAATCAGCTAGACTCATGTCTGTGTGTCTGTGAGGTTGTTCTTCTGCCCGAACCCTCACTTTCACCTAATTATTTTTTGCACATTACTTGTTGAGTGGACACACACCAAGATTTATCACATTCTAAAACTATAACACAACATTAGGTGTGTGACTGTGTATACCACAAGACATCATATGGGTATAGTCCTCTACAATGGAGAATCTTTTCCCCCTACTTATCCAATATGATTTGTAGATAAATTTATACTAATGGAACTGATAATCCTCATTTACCCCTTTCAGCATCCCTCCTCCTCCCAGATCTCTCCCCTGTGCCAGCATCCAAGCTAAGTTCCTAAATTCTGACCCAGGGAGGCTAGAAGTTTAGGGAGCACTGATTCATAGGTGTGGAGCCCATGGAGGGGACACTAGCCCAAATTGTTAGCTTTGAGATTACAAGAGAGCAGGGCAGAGGGAATTTTGTGAAGCAGGGACAAGAGGAGGGAAAAAAGAGGGAAAGAGAGAGACACAGAGACAGAGGCAGAGAGACAATGATAAAGAAGAGAAGAGAGATGCAGAGAGAGTGAAAGAGAAAGAGTGAAAAGGGAGAGAGGAAAAGATAAGGAAAGATAAAGAGACAGAACAAGAACAAGATGGAAAGAGGGAGAAAGAAAAAGAAAATTAAAGGGAGTGAAAGAGAAGAGAGGTAAAGAAGGAAGGTGGAAGAGAGAGAGAGAGAGAGAGAGAGAGAGAGAGAGAGAGAGAGAGAGAGAGAGAGAGAGAGCAAGGGGAAAAAAGAGGGAAGAGATGAAAAAGACAAAATAAGAAAGATGGAGATAGACTGAAAGAGAAACAGCAATAAAGAAGAGAAGAAGAAAGAAATGGAAGATAGTGAGAGAAAGAGGAGGGAAAGAAAGAGTGAAGGGGGGTAAGTGTCCCCTCATATTTAAGAGGCAAGGAAGAAACATCAAAAGTAGGTTCAGGTAAGGAAAAAGCAGACCAAGGCAGCTTTCTGGAGTCAGTGCACATAGCAGAGGGAGCCAGAGAGACTGCCAGGCTGATGGACCCAGAACAGCTGACAGCGGGTCTAGAGAGAGGAGTTCAGGGGCCACTGGGGGTAGGGCTGGGGGACAAGAGAGGAAAGCTGAGGAATGGACAGGCTGGGAGGCTAGGGCCCAGGGCCCCTGCTTTAATCGCTTGAGACGTGGTTCTCATTCTGGAGGTTGTGCCAACGTTCAATCTTCTTGTCCTTGTTCTTTAGACACTCGTACCAGTGTTTCAAGCGCTCCCCCTTGGCGGTGATACCAAGCTGACAACCACCTAGATCAAGGAAACAAGGAAATGGTCAGAGAGGACTCTCTTAGCAACAGGGAGAGAACTCTCATTCAGAACCAAGGACTTCTTTTTTCCTTGGCAAAGAGAGGGAAGATTCTGGTTAGTTGATGGCATCCCTATCCCAGTAAGCCATACACCTCACTTTCTAAGGATCTTACTCTCTCAGCTCAGAGCTTTCTGGCTCAAGAACCTACAATTGCTCCCTATGTCCCTATTTCATTAGTTCCAGATTCCTATCCCTGGTATTCAAGACTGTTTATAAATATCCCATACTAACTATCCAATCTTATAACACCAATGTCAATTAATAATAATTCATATTTCTAAAATACTTTAAGGCTTCAAAGCATTTTAAAGTATTTTTCATGCCTCTAACACTGTGAGGAAGAGAGTGTATGTCTCCCCATTTTGCATATGAGGAAACTGAGATTCAGAGAAGTCAAATTACTTGCCCAAGGTTAATCATCTACTAAGTGTCGGTGTGGATGTTTGAAGCCAGGCTTCTAATGGTGACAGTGAGAATTTGGGCAGAAAAAGATCACACACATACACACACACACACACACACAAACACACACTCTCGCAGATTTATATATTTAAAAATTTTAGATGTGAACTGCCTTAATCTCACTGAAATTCACACATACACTGAGTCCCGCCCCCCCTTCCCCCCTCCCCCCCACTTTGGAAGAGGCAGACATCTGCTTTCAAGATTAGAGAGTGTTAGAGTCAGAAGGCTTGGGTTCAAATGTGACATCTTATTCTTTCTACTTGTTTGAACTTGGGCAGTCATATATCTTTCATGGGCCTCAGTTTCCTTATCTGTAAAATGAGGTGGCTATATTAGATAGCTTTTGGCATCCTTTCCAGCTCTAAATTTCTTCTTTTTTTCTGTTTGGCGGGCAATTGGGGTTAAGTAACTTGCCCAAGGTCACACGGCTAGGGTTTTGTTTGTGTGGGTTAAGTGTCTGAGGCCGGATCTGAACTCAGGTCCTTCTGACTCCAGGGCCAGCACTCTATTCATTGCACCACCTAGCCGCCCCCCAGCTCTAAATTTCCAATCCTGTCATCTCAAATCAGACTCTAGATGTTGCAAGATTCTAAGGCCAGGGCTTTTCCCATGTATATGTATGTGTGCATGTGTATATATGTGTGTGTATATGTATATATTCCTTATTACATACCTACTGCATACAGAGTAAGAACCATGGAATATTGGATTGTTGATTTGAAATTAGAAGCGACTTTGGAAGCCATGTATTTGAACCCCTCACTGGGGATTCAGCAAAGTCTAAATCATAGTCCTTGACCTCAGAGAGATCACATTCTATGGGGGAGATCTCAAGCAAACAGCTACATAGATATGAGACAGACAGGGTAAATTAGAGGCAATCTCAGAAAGCACTAGGATTAGGGAGGGACTCGAAGGAGAGATCAAAGCTGAATAGAAGGAAGCCACAGAACCTAAGGGACAGAAGTGCTTACCCAGAAAATGGCTACACTGGTTTGGAGCAAGAATTATATGTGACAAGGACTTCTAGCTCTCTCTTCAAAGACCAGCACCTCCTCTCTGAAGCTTTCCCTAAACACTTCCATTCTCAATGGTCTCTCCTCCTACTGAACTCTTATGGTGCTTGGGGTCCAGGCCACCCAGTTTGGTACTAGAGTTACTTCACCTGATACTATTTGAAGCAGTGTGGTATTGTGGGGTGGAGAGAGCTGGCCTCTGGGTTCAAGGGGCCATAATACAAGTTGGTTGCTCCACTTGAGCAAGTCACTTACCCTCTAAGTGGCCCTGGGAAGCTCTCTGAAACTACATGTGGCAGGGCACGTGGTGATTTGTGTCAGATAAAGGGTATTCCTTTATGGAGAGGTCTCTGAATCAATGAATTATGAGAGCTGGTTAAAAATATGTATTTGCTAATAATTTCATGGGTTGTATCCCTGAATAATTCTAGACGTATCAAAGTGCTCAGTGGGACTTTGGGCAAGGCATTTAAACCTCGGTTTGCCTCAGTGTCCTCTTCTGTAAAATGAAGACCTCTAAGGGCCTTTTCAACTCTATCTAAAATCTATGATTTTAGGGTAGTAATAGAAGCAATGGTAGTCTCAATGGTTAGAGCACTGACCATGGAGTCAGGAAGATCTGAGTTCAAATCCTGCCTCAGATAACTTGCTAGCTTGTGACCCTGAGCAAATCATATAACCTGTATCTGTCTCAGTTTCCCCATTTGCAAAACAGGGATCATGACAGCACCTTCTTCCCTGTGTTTTTATAAAGGTCCAATGAGATATTTATAAAATGCTTTGCAAGCCTTAAAATTATATAAATGCTATCAGTAACAGCAGACATACTTTGAAGTTTGCAAAGATATACATACATATGTATATTTACATACATAAACACATACTACATATATATGTGTATGTATATGTATGTGTGCATGTGTATATATATGTGTGTATATGTATGTATAATATGTATGTGTGTATATATATATATATATATTCCTATGATCTTAGAGTCCTTGTCACATATAATGTGACAGTGATAGGCACTACTGGGAAGAGAGGACACTGAATCTGCAGTCAGGAAGACCCGAGTTCAAATCCAGCTTCAAGCACTTCCTATTTGTTGTTTATTTCTTATTAAAACATGTTTAGAAACTAGTTGTGTGACCTTAGGCAAGCCACTTAACCTCTGCCTGCCTCAGTTTCCTAATCTGTAAAATGGGGATGATAATAACTTCTACCTCCTAGGGTTATTGTGAAGCTCAAATGAGGTAATATTTGTGAAGTGTTTTGCAAAACTTATAGGATCAAAAGGATAAGTGGGGATCAAAAGAGATGTTCATTGTAAAGCATTTAGCACAGTGTCTGGTGTGTAGGAAGTGCTATGCAAATGTCATTTATTTATGTATTTATTTGTTTGTTGTTGAAACACATTTAGACACTAGCTGTGTGATTTATATAAGTCACTTAACCTGTGTCTGCCTCAGTTTCCTAATCTGTAAAATAAGGATAATAATAGCACCTACCTCCCAAGGTTGTTGTGAGGATCAAATGAAATAATATGTGTGAAGCAATTAGCAGAGAGCAAAGTAGGTGCACTCCAGGACTTGGAGTGAGGGAGACCTAGATTCAAATCTTGACTCTGACATTCACCAGCTATATGACTAAGGGGTGGGCATTTGCCTCGTCCTCCTCCCCCTCCCCCTCCCCCTCCCCTTCCCCCTCCCCCTCCCCTTCCCCCTCCCCTTCCCCCTCCCCCTCCCCCTCTTCTTCTTCTTCTTCTTCTTTTCTTTTCTTTTCTTTTTTTTTTTTTAAGCAATTGGGGTTAAGTAACTTGCTCAAGGTTACATGGCTAGTCATGATTTATGTGTGGGTGCTCATTTTCTGAGGCCGGATTCGATCTCGGGTCATCCCAACTCCGAGGCCAGCGCTCTTACTCACTGCGCCACCTAGCCGCCCCCTTTTTAGGGCAATTGGGGTTAAGTAACTTGCCCAAGGTCACTCGGCTAGGTTTTTGTTTGTGTGGATTAAGTGTCTGAGACTGGATCCGAACTCAGGTCCTTCTGACTCCAGGGCCGGCGCTCTACTCACTGCGCCACCTAGCCGCCTCCTCCTCCTCTTTTTCCTCTTCCTCCTCCTCCTCCTCTTCCTCTTCCTCTTCCTCTTCCTCTTCCTCTTCTTCTTCTTCTTCTTCTTCTTCTTCTTCTTCTTCTTCTTCTTCTTTAATTTTTTTGCTTTTGGGAGGGCAATTGGGGTTAAGTGACTTGCCCAAGGTCACATGGCTGTTTTATGTTAAGTGTCTGAGATCAGATTTGAACTCAGGTCCTCCTGACTTTAGGGCCAGTGCTCTATTCACTGCGCCACCTAGTTGCCCCAAGTATTTGCTCTTTCTGAACCTCAGTTGCCTCATTTGTGAAATAGTGACAGTAGTCCAACCTTCTAAAGTCTTGTTGGATTGACATGTTCTTCTTTCCACATGTTCAGAAGAACTTCTCCTCATTCTCCATCAGAGAGTAAGGGAGATGGGGAAACCAGGCCAACAAGGAGAGATGATGTGGTTTAATGCCACAGAGATGGTGAGGAAAGGAAGCAGAGGCTTGGGAAGGTGGGATAGGACATTTCATCATTCTCACTAAAGTCTACCTTGGGACAAACCCAGTCACCATGGGCTAGCCTGTTGGGGAGATCAGTGGCCATGGTAGGAAGGGGCTCCAGGATCCAGGAGAACAAATCTGGATATTCTTGCCAATCTGTCTTTTAGTAGAGCTAATCTACTCAGTCTTAGAACTTCTGCCTGAAGTTGAGCTGTCTAGATTGGGGTGAGGAAGTGAACCAATGAGTACAGACTCACTTAGCCCAATATAATTAGCTACTAAGCTAATTTTAAGCATTGTCAATCAGGTCCCCCAAATGAGTAGCTCTTGTACCTAGTTCCACTCCCTTGCCCCTTTCTCAGTTGGACGAGAAAGAATAAAGTTGCCCACACAATCCCTAGGTCTCCCCCAATACTCCCTATACTTACCAATATAATCATTGGATTTGCCAATGTCATAATCCCAGACAGAGATGTCCAGTGACTTCTTGGCCAGATCACTATGTTTTATATCATAGAAAAATTCCTGAAAAGGAATTGAGAGAAAACAACAATATCATTCCAACTGGAGGCAAATGTCTTCTATCCTCAAGAAAAAAAAAAAGACCAGTATAGGTCTGACCTGTGAGCCCAGGTCATCAGAAATGGAAATGGAGAGGGGCTTCCTGCCTGGTAATTCCTATCCCAATCTGAATCTTCTTTTAACAAATACCTTTATTTACAAAAGTCTTTAAGCACTATTGGTGGTATCAAGTGTTCCTGGATAGAACCCAAGTGAAGAAGAATTTGCTCTAACAGGAATGAAAGTAGCATGGAAAGGGGAGACCAGAGGCACAGACTTGGCTTTTAGTCCAGACTCATCCATTAATTTTCTGTGGAACATTAGCCAAGCCACTTCTTCAATTGTGCTGTGAAAAGAACACTGGGTTTGTAGGCAGGGACAGGGTTGAGATCTTAGCTTAGCCACTTATTATCTGCATGTCTTTGAGCCTGTCACTTGGGCTGTTGGTAGTGAGGTGGAGTCATAGTGGATAGAGTGCCAGGCCTGGAGTCAGGAAGCCCCATTTTTGTCAGACACTTCCTAGATGTGTGACCCTGGGCAGGTCATTTTAACTTGTTTGCCTCAGTTTCCTCATCTGTAAAATGAGCTGCAGATGAAAATAGCAAACCATTCCAATATCTTTGTCAAGTTAAACCCCAAATGAGGTCATAAAGTGATAGGCATAATTGAAATGACTCAAGAACAACAGCAAGTTTCTTCACTTAAGAAAAGGAAGGGGGTGGTGGGGTGGGCTAGATGGTCTCCTATCAAAATATATGATCCTATGACAATTAAGCTGTCAATATTTGACCCTATTCTAGTCCCCAGTTTCCTCCTGTGCCAACTGTGGTTGAACTAGATCATCTTTTAAATTCCTTCTAGCTCCATCATTCTCTGTTCTAAAGTCCTTCTGGCTTTCTGTGTTCTAAGGTCCCTCCCAAGCTTTGACATTCTCAGTTCTTATGTCCCTGTTAGTTCTGATATTTTTTGTTCTAAGGCCCTTCCCACTCTGGAAGTCTGTGTTCTAAGGTCCCTCCCAGCTAAGAATTCTATGCTCCAAGGATACTTCCCATTTGTGACAATCTATGTTCTAAGGACCCTTCCATCTGTGACTCTATTTTTGGACCTGGGCATCTATCCTCAAAGAGCTTGGTGGAGATGACTTAGGTCTTTTCTCCAGGTAATAGTGCCAAATGATTCTAGCCATCTCCTCTCCTTTGGCATTTACTTGAGGTATAGTGAGAGTGGGGAAGGGAATGAATTAGTTGTGAAAGGGAATCAATAGTTTTTCCATGACTTAAAATAATTAAATCCCTGGATATGAAATTGGATGGGTCCTTTGAGATAGTCCCTGAGGTCCCCTTCTGAATATACACTGTTACTTTGAAAGCTAAGACCTTTTCACCCACATTTATGGAGATCTAAACAGGAGCTATATTTGGAAGTTCCCTGAAGAAACTCTGGGTGATTGAAGAAAGAGTCAAAGAGCTGTGATTTTGGAGAATCACTCAAGATGGAAGCTGGTCCATATAAGCCCAGAGTTTGGGGTTCTAGCTCACAAGCCATACAAAAAAAAGGAAGTGGATCAGATTTGCTTGGTATTTCAGGTGATATTTTGTTCTCAATGTCTATTTATAACTCATCATTTCCATCTCTCTGTCTATATAATTTCTGTCTATCATCTCTAACTTTCTATCTTTATCAGTCCCTCTATCTCCACCATCCTTCTCTGTCTCTGTCTCTTTCCCTTTGTCTCTGTCTCTGTCTCTCTCTCTGTCTCTGTCTCTCTCTCTCTCAGTCTCTGTCTCTCTCTCTCTGTGTCTGTTTCTCTGTCTCTTTCTGTTTCTCTCCCTCTCTGTCTCTTTCCCTCTGTCTGTCTCTGTCTCTCTCTTTGTGTCTCTCTCTGTGTCTGTCTTTCTCTGTCTCTCTTTGTCTGTCTCTGTCTCTCTCTGTCTCTGTCTCTGTGTGTGTGTGTGTGTGTGTTGTGCACTTTGAGGTTGTTTCCATTGAAAGTGAACAGAAGGGACAGCTAGGTGGTGCAGTGAATAGAGCACTGGCCCTGAAGTCAGGAAGACCTGAGTTCAAATCTGGCCTCAGGTACTTGACATACTTACTAGCCATGTGAATTTGGGCAAGTCACTTAACCCCAATTGCCCTCCAAAAAGCAAAAAAAAAAAGTGAACAGAATTTGGAGTTGACCAGAAGACCTTGACTCATCCCATATGATGTTGGCCAAGTCCCTTTACTACTGTTAACCACTTTCTCCATCTGTGCCAGGAGAAGATGGTTTTCTTCCAGCTCTGATAGCCAACAGAGTCTACAAACTCTAGCCTTCCCCATATGACAGACCCGCTTCAATTTTTTTAACCTTCTCCCCATGCTTTCTCCCACCTGACACCCACAGGTCCTTTGGAGGGCACTTACCTCATTGAACTCAGGATTCAAAGTCTTCTTTTTGATCTGTGTCTTGTGCTTGGCTTTCTTCCCCATGTCTGGTTTCAGCCAGCTGTGGGGCAATAGTATGTATCATCATCACAGAAGTCTGATTGTTCTGGTGATTTTCTGTTTGGGGCTGGCTCTATGATTTTATCAGTAGAGGAAATTCTCAGTGAGAAACTTTCTTCATCATGACAGATTATCACCTCCCTTGCTGGGAGACTGCCACATGCTAACCCTAATGTAATGCCAACATGAATGGGAGCTGTGTGTACCATGGCCATTCTAAGGCATGTCTTCTGCTAGAGGAGAACCATGGGGTAGGAGCATAGGTCACGGAAGTTATGTGGGGGTGCAGGGAGTATGCCAAGAAGAAAGACAATAGGGGCAGGAATCTATCAGTCAGCTGGCTGAATTGTAACCCGACCCATAGATACATAGAAAAATGGAGAGGTCTGGCAATAGGCCTCTGGCAAGTAAAGATGCCCATCAAAGAGAGTCATCTGGGATGCCAGGAGGTTAAGTGACTTGCCCAAGGTCTTATAGCCAGTATGTACTAGAGGTGACATTTGAATCTAGATCTTCCCAGATAAAATCTCTGTCTCCTGTCTGGCTGTTTCTGAAGTATAGGAGTAGGGGGATGGCTAATGGACGTTGGATTTCAAAATCACAGAATGTCACAGTTGGAAAGGACTTCAGAGGTCATCTGTCAGTCAGTCAAATAGCATTTATTAAACACTTCCTATGTGCCAGGCATTGTGTTAAGCATTGGAGATACAAAAAAAGGGGGGACAAGAGATAGTCCTTGCTTTCAAGGAACTGATAGTCTAATGGTGGAGACAAAACACAAACGATGTACAAAGAAGGAAGAGCTATAAAAGAACAATGGGAGGTAATCAACAGAGAGAAGGCACAAGCATTATGGGGGTCTGCAGAAGGTGAACTTTAGCTGGCACTTGAAGGAAGCCAGCAATGCCAATCTAATTCATAACCAAAAAAGGAATCTTCTGTATAGTATCCTTAACAAGTGGTCCACCATCATGAACTTAGGAACCTACATGGTACCTATTACTACCTAAAGCAGTTCATTCATCTTTGAGAAAGCTCTAACCATTGGAGAGTTTGTCTTCCTAACCCCTCTGGGGCCAAGCAGGATGAAGCCAGACCCATTTTCACATAACAGCCTTCCATGTATTTAAAGATGGCTACTTCCCTGGACTAACCATTTCAAGCTCCTCCAAGTAGTCATTATATGGCAACATCTTGAGATCATTGACCACACTGATTGGCAGTTCTCCAGCATATCAAAATCCTTCCTAAAATGGGGCTTCTGAAACTGAACATAGTCCTGCAGGGATGACCATTGCCTTCAACTCTCATAGGCCTTCAGCCTATGTTAAATTCAAATAGAAATCATACATAAGGATCTCTGTGGGCAGCATATTGGCTTAGAAAACCAATCACCTGGACCATTGTCATAACCTATTTCATCCACCTGTATCTGGCCCTGTTCCATCTTCCATGTGGCTGCCCAAGGATATTCCCACAGTGCATATCTGACATGTCACTTCTCTATTCAATAAGCATAATGGTTCCCCTATTGTCTTTTGGATAAAATATGACACCCCCTCCCTAGTTTGGTCTTCAAAGTCCTTCAGAGTCTGGCTGTGGTCTATTTTTCCATTATAATCACCTATTCTCCCTCACACACTCTATGCTCCAGAGAAATTGGACTATTTGCTTTTCCCTGTATTCCAGGGATTCCCAGCTTTTTTTTGTCTGGACCCCTTCAGAAATCTGGTTAAGCCTGGGGACTCCTCAGAAGAATGTTTTTAAACACATAAAATAAGGTACATAGAATTACAATGAGAATCTAAGGTTACTGGAAATGAGGATGTGATTTTTCCCCTATTCAAGTTCATATACCCCCTGAAGTCTGTGGAGATTATCTCCCAATTATGCTGTAAACATCTGATATGCATATACATGTTTGCATGCTGTTTTCCCCATTAGAATGTGAGCTCTTTGAGAACAAGGACCATTTTTTGGCCCTTTTTTATATCCTCAGCATTTAGCACAGTTCCTGGCACATAGAAGGCTCTTAATAAATTACTTGTTGACTGATTGACTGAACCCAAGCCTTCTGATTGCAGAGTCAATATGATAGGACTCCATCATCTAGGCAGAGAGGTGGGGGAACACTGGGCCAATGTGTTGCATACGCTGTCAGATGTGGTAACTTTGACCTATTGCTTTTCCTTAACTCTTTTCCTTTGATAAAAGGGAGAGTTGGGTGCTGGAGATGAGTTATTTCTAGAAATGACTCTGATATGAATATGAAGTGCTCTCTAAATTATTAGAACCAAACTATATACAAAATATCTTTCCCTTCTGCCAAACCACAGAGTGCCCTCTCTTTCCTTAATCACATCCTATATTTTCCTGGTAGCTGATTAGTATTGCAGCCATGACTTTCATTTCAGAAGTGGTCATGTAAACACAAACCTTTTCAGAGCCACTGGGGGAGAAAGATTATTAAAATCAATTTTCTCATAGCTGGCATTTAATGAAACACAATTCAGCACCCAAATAAGCTCATTTCTTTTGTGACAATTGGAAAACACAGTCACTTTAATCTCCGGTATCTAACTCATCACTGAACTGGAGATGCTGTATTAATTAATTCTCATTAAGGGCTAATCGCTGAGAAAGACCACAAACAAGAGTCTATTTTTCTGAGATGAAGCCTGGGTGTGATAACTCCCACTTGTATGTCTTTTTCAGATTTATAAAGCATAATGGATGGTTGGGGCAGTGGGATTCAGTGGAAAGCTTTGATTTAAAGTCAGATCTGCATTTGAATCAGTGTAGAGAGCACAGGAAAATTCTGCAGTGACATGTACTGAGGAAATCCCATCTCCCTCACTCCTCTATTGATTTTTCTCCAGCTCAGTTGATGAAATCTCGAAGGATAAGGAGCAGGTAACAGATGATGAAGTATCTGGTGTTAAAGAAAATGCAAAGATATGTCTGTACTCTGCTATTTCTTTACAAGGCATGAGAAGTTCTTCTTCCAGATAGAACCAGAGGCTAGATAACCAAGGATCAGCTGTGTCACTGATGGCCCTTTAAGAGACACATTCTCTTCGGAGTTAGATGAAGCAGGAATCAACCCTAAGGAGTCAAGAGGAGAGTCAATTATGGAAGAAGAACCCAGCTCTTGAGAGGAAATAATTCCTCGACTCTGAGGAAGAAGTTGGAGAAGAAATGTCTCTCTCTTTTTCAGGGAGAATAGCATGAGGACCCCTGAAAGGAAGGGTCATTAGGGACCTCCAGTTCTGGAGGTGTGAGTAACTGTCACGACACGTGATTTAGAGATGGAAGGGATCTCAAAGCCCCTTGAGTCCACCTCTTTGAACTTATCAATGAAACTGAAAAGAGAAACTGAGAGGGACAGCCAGGTGATGTAGTGGGTATAGCACTAGACCTGGAGTCAGGAAGTTCTGAGTTCAAATCCAGAATCAGACACTAGCTACGTAAATCTAGGCAAATCACTTAATCTCACTTTCCTCCAAAAAAGGGGATATAATAGCATCTACCTCTCAGAGTTGTTAAAAGGGTCAAATGAGGTATCTTAAAGGATTCTGCAAACCTTAAAGTGCCATAGAAATGCTGGTTACTTAGTTACTACTAATTTGCCCAGATAATAAGTATCTGAAGTTGTATTTGAATTCCAGTCTTGCTGACTCCTGGTCAATTACTCCATCTCTACTACTTAAGGGCCCCTGTGCTCATCTACTAGCGGGCTCTAGGTGTTGGTCAACTGACACTGTGTAACTATGAAAGAGTAAGTCCTGAGTTTCTGGGAAGAATATTTTGTATCTACTGTTATCACAATGTCATCTCAGGAAATGTGGCTGCTTTGAGCTATTTCTCGCCCCTATGGGCTCATGAGCTAAAAATTGGAGTTTGGACCTACAAGAATACCATGACCTTGGGTCATAGTCAGGCCTGTAGGGACCCAAATTACAACCTGTAGGTATAAGGAGGGGCAGCCCCAGAGGGTACAAACTGCTCGTGTATAGCCACCAAGGCAGAAACCATAAAGGGCAGCTATAATTGGAAAGAATGGCAGTAGAGACATTCAGAAATTCACAGGAAACAAGATCCAAGAAGGAAGGTAGTGGTAAAACCCATAGCTCCAAATGTTTATAAAGAAATGTCCAAATTTTATGTGAGGGGGCAAAATTAGCCCCACACGTATTGCTGAGCAATGGTAGAATGAAGCCCATACCTGGAATTTGGTTCTGGATAGGCATACTTTGCTCAAGAGAAACAGGATAGCATTTATATTGAGAAGGAATGTTCATCCTTCAACCTGGGACACTTACTAGCTGTATGACTCTGGACAAGTAGTTGAACCTCTGCATCAGTTTCCCCATCTGTAAAATGGGTATAGTATCAGCACCTACTTCACAGGGTTGTTGTGAAGATCAAATAATAATTATAAAGTGGCACAGTGCCAGTCACATGGTAGGTGCTATGTAAATGTAAGCTATTACCAAGTTTTACCCCAAAGAAGAAATATAAGACTCTGCTGCCTTTCCCTCTTTGCAGAGATGAGGGAATATGGGTGGACAGCATGGCATATATCATCAGACTTGCTACTGAGCTTTATTAATTTGGCTGAGCCATCTTTTTCTCCGTTTCTTTTCCTCTTTGTTATGGGGAAAGATCTCTGGTTACAGGGCATAAGGAGACAATTGGGAAATAAAAATAAAACTATAACAAGAATGTTTCTTTTAAAGAAGGCGTAATCATGTGAGGAAATCCGGGAAGGAGAAGGTGCATATATAGAGGGGGTCAAAAAGTAATGTCTTCATCAGCATGTTCTATGGACAGAAAGAGGAAATAGATGAAGAGTTCAGGAAACAGATCACAAGCCTGGCATGGAAGCAGGATGTAGACAGAAGATATCTATTATCCATATGTCCTGTAGAGTGCCTTGTCAAAAGCTATGGTGGGCAGCTAGGTGGTATAGTGAATAGAGCACCAGGACTGGAGTCAGGAGGATCTGAGTTGAAATCCAGCCTCAGACACTTAACACAAAACTAGCCATGTGACCTTGGGCAAGTCACTTAACCCCACCTGCCCTGCCTTCCCCTCCTCCAAAAAGAAAAAAAAAAGCTGTGTTCTTAATAATAATTTCATCCTTCAATAGATAGACCCAGGATGCTGAAGGGCCTTGAGTCCATGACACAGCTGAAAAAACACTTGACCCCAAAGAGCAGAGCCAGGAGCAATGGGTGGAAGTCAAGAAGAGACCAATCTGAGCTTTGTGTTAGAAAAAATCCTAGCAATGATTGCTGTCCGGAAGAGGAATAGGCTGATCTGAGTGGTGGTGGGTACTCCCTCTTTGGAGGGCTGGCCAGTCAAGGCTGACTAGTTACTTGTTGGATGTGTTGCAGTGAGGATTCTCATGATGTATGGGCTGGAATAAGTAGCCAATGAGTTCCTTTCCTACTTTCAGATTCTATGATTTGGAATCAGCAACATCGACCTCGCCTTGACCCTTCATCTCAGATTAGAATCTGGTATGCTTTGAAAATGGTGGGCCCCTGGCAGCCCAGTCTGATCATATGATCTCTTGCTTCTTGTCTAGATGTTGGGTCTCTGAGCACTGTCCTTCTCTCATGGGATGTCTCCCCTTCTGTTCCCTTTCCCCAATCTCAAGCCAGTGACTCACAGTTTGACAAAGGGGTCAGAGTAGCCATTGGCATCCATTGCAGCCAGGTGGACACAGCGCACAATACCCACGATGAGGCCTCCTTGCTGGGTGCTATACATGAGTGACACCAGGATCTTGCCACGCTCTTCAATATCACCCACACGTTCTACTTGCTAAAAAAAGAGAAAAGAAAGCAATGCTGGGTGAGGGGCTATGGTGACATTGAATGGGGAGATAGCCTGAATAGGCATCATCTCAAGGAGAATGGAGCCTGCTATGAGAACCACGAGCTTATCCCATTCAGTTGTGGGTGCCTTGAGGAGCTTTTGGTCTTGCTTTTTATCCCCAGTGGTTAGTACAGGGTCTGCCAAGGGAAAAGAACTTTGTAAATGTTTATTGACTGACTAAAATGAACTGACCCACTATGCCTAAAGTACAATGCTTGTTAAAGGGAGAAATCAAGGGGCAAATTAGTTCAGTAGGTGAACCATCCCATATTGCCCCAACCAAGGCCATAGATCCCAAGTCTGGGCAGCTATTATAGGAATCATGTGTATGCATGTATGTGTGTGTGTGTGTGTGTGTGTGTGTGTGTGTGTGTGTGTGTGCATCTGTATCTGTGTCTGTGTCTCTGTTTGCTTGTGAAGGGAGAAGAGCAGTGGGCTAGCATAAGCTCAGGCTTAGGGCATGGTTTCACATCCTCTATAGTACACTTGGCTGGGTGCCAATGTCACTTTGATCCCTGGACCTGGGCCCAAACCCAATTCTCAACTTGGCCACAAACTGAGCCTTTCCCATACCCCCTGAATAAATCTGAACCTTGACCCCAGATTTAACCTCAATCCCAGCCAAAACTGATACTTCTCCCAGATTAAGCTATTATGCTGTCTCAGACTGAGCTATGAACTTGGCCACAGACTGAGCCTTGCCCTTGAGCACACCCAGACTAGCCCTAGTTTGATCCTGTCCATAGATTGAGTCCTAACCTTGAGCCAGAGTCTGAGCCCTGAGCCCACTCAGCTATCACAAATTTATATCCTGGGTCATGGGAACAACCTGAAAAAAGAGTGCAGATGGTTCAGTCTGAGAATTTCCCCACTAATAGGAAACCCCACTCACAGGGCACTGAAACAATGGAGAGCTAATATCATCCCCTCTAGATTGGAAAAGGCAGCAGGGAAGTGATTGCTACATTTTTGGGAGGAGAGAAGCAAGGAACCAGAAGGGGGTAATGGGGGAAAGTACAATAGAAAGTATTGGGTTTGGATTTGGGGGATCTGGACCACCTCTGTGCCAAGCCCTGGGAAGATGAAAGAAAGGCAAAAACAGTACCTGCCCTCAAGGAGCTCACATTCTAATGAGGACAGCCAGTGATTCTCAGCCTGTCCTTTCTCCTTGATCCTCAGTTCTCCATTTATTATCTGTGGGTCTTTGGGCAAGACTTTTTTTTATCTTTTCTAGACCTTAGCTCCTTCATCTGTACAGGGAATAGGGTGGGCCAGGTGGCTTCCACCTGGGGTCCCTTCCAAGTCTAAATCTGTAGAGGACCACAGGCCAGTGGGGCTCTGACCCTGATGGCTGAATAAGCCCTCTCAGCATAAGACCCTGCTAACCAGGCCTGGATCAGTTCCCCATCCCCCAGGAAGGCTCACAGTCATGGGCATATCCTCATGAGAAGTGTGGTATGTGCTCCTGGCTTGGGTACAAGGACCCTTGCAGTGTTCTCAGGGGAAACTAGCATAATGTTGCAACATAGTATTAACTAGAAGCCTTGGGACAACTCCATTCTGTTCTAGGGAGATTTGGAACATGCCCCCCCACTCGAACCCTGATAACAAGGACAGAGTACTCCCACATGTATGGGGCAAATGGGAACTAGGGCAATGCTGTAATCCAAAAGATAGTGACTTGTGATGACTATGCAGCTTTACACATATCTACTGGACTCTTAGCTGAATAAAGGTGACTCTGTTTTCCACCATACTGGAGTCCTGTCTCCTTTATGATTGTCAGCCTCTGGGTAAGCAACTCTTTTCAAGTATCTCTTTTCCACCTAACTTTTCTCTCTCAGCTCTGCTGCTGGTCAGCAAGGCTCCTCTCACACTATCTCAGCTCTGCCACAGAAGAGCAGGGTTCCCCTGAGCTTGGCTCCCCATATAAATTTATAATCTTGTGTGTCCAGGAGGGGCCTGTGAACTTGGATAATGGGAAAGATAGAAGGTATAGTAAACAGGGTACTAGACTTGAAGTCATGAAGGGCTGAGACCAAAGTCTTCCACAGATATCTATTACCTGTGTGACCCCAAGCAAGTTACTTACCCTCTCTGATTCACTTATGAGTAAAATGAGAGGTTGGAAACAAATATACTATCACATATAGTCAACGTGTTAGTCTCAAAGAATGTTTCCTTCCCTCCTTTCTTCCTTCCTTCTTTTCTTATTTCTTTCCCTTCCGTTCTATTTCTTTTCTTCCTTCCTTCCTTCTTTTCCTTCCCTCTCTCTTTTTTCTTTCATTCTTCCTTCCTTTCTTCCCTTTTCTTTCCCTCCCTTCCTTCCTTTCTTCCTTCCTTTCTTTTTTCTTTCCTTCCTTCCTTCCTTGTTTCCATCCTTTCCTTCCTTTCCTTCCTTCCCTTCCTTCCTATCTTCCTTCCTTCCTTCCTTCCTTCCTTCCTTCCTTCCTTCCTTCCTTCCCTTTTCTTCCCCTTCCTTCCTCTCTTTCTTTCCTTCTTCCTTTTTTCTTAATTTGGTTAGAAGGGATGGCTCATTGGGTAAGTAGGTAGAGGAGGATGTATTCAGAATGAATATGATTT
The DNA here is from genome assembly GCA_011680675.1 of Gymnobelideus leadbeateri. Lineage (NCBI taxonomy): Eukaryota > Metazoa > Chordata > Mammalia > Diprotodontia > Petauridae > Gymnobelideus > Gymnobelideus leadbeateri. Next base: position 552,246 of record WOXC01006793.1, on the reverse strand, counting down.
AAAAAGAAAAGGCATCTATACAAATAAGATGGGATTTTTAGAAGAAAAATTGTTTAAAATGAGGGGATTGAACTAGGGGAAAGCTTTTTAGCCCTTTTTATGTTCTGTTTCGCAGCCTACTGCAACTTAAGGACCCCTTTTCAGGATAATGGCAAATAAAATACATAGGATTATAAAGGAAACCAACTATATTGAAATGCTGCCACTGAAAAAAAAAATGTTAAACAAATTTATGGCCTCCCAGGTCAAACAGCTCTGAACTGAAGGATCCCAAAGGTCCCTCCAGCTCTGAATCTATGGACCCATGATTCACAAGCTGCTCATATTTTTTTTTTTGCCTTTTTGGAGGGCAATTGGGGTTAAATAACTTGCCCAAGGTCACACGGCTAGGTTTTTGTTTGTGTGTGCGCTAAGTGTCTGAGGCCGGATGCGAACCCAGGTCCTTCTGACTCCAGGGCCAATGCTCTATTCACTGCACCACCTAGCCACCCCATAAGCTGCTCATATTGTAAGGCTTTCCAACAAGTGTGTTTTGTAACATACCTGCCCTACTGAAAAGAACAAATCTATAAGACTGGGTCTCCAACACCTAAATCATCTTACTTTTACTCTTCCCCCAATGACCTTAAGCCATCTAGAGTCTCAGGAGGCGGATACCCAAGGATACCCAGGTTTTCCGAGCACATTCATATCAGTAACCGAGTGATTCTGGATTAGCTGAGTAGTATAGAGATACCCATTAGCGACACTCCATGCTCCATCCCAAGTCACAGATCCCAAGACTGAGCATCTGCTGTGGGAATCAGACTAGTAATGTGTGTGTGTGTGTGTGTGTGTGTGTGTGTGTGTGTGTGTGTGTGTGTGTGTGCGTGTGCATGCGTGTACGCGCATGTGAGGGGACGGAAGGGAAGAGCAGCGGGTTAGAGCCGTGCTCTAGATAAATGGGGGTGAGGGTGAGGGATAGACAGACAGATATCGCGATGACTTCTGCCTGGCATCAGCAGCCTGACAGGGTCAACTCACCTCCTCTTCATAGAGCGCCATGCCTCTTGCTGATCCTGTGGTCCCAGCTCGCTTCATCTTAGGAGAGAAAAAGTGGGAAGGAAGGGAGAGAGAGAAAGAGGGAGGGAGGAAAGAAAGAAAAAGACAGTTTAGTGTATGAGGATCACTCTGGTAGATAAAGAGGAACAGAAACTCCACGTGAGCTCTAGCACACAGATTGGAAGGGATTTAAGAAGATATGAGTTCAAATCCCACTTCTGATGTTTTAATTCAATGTCTCAGGCATTTATTAAGCACCTACTATGCATCAAGCCAGAGCTAGGTGCTGGAGGTACAAAGACAAAACACTTCCTGCCCTCAAGAAACTTGCCTTCTCCTGGGAGGGGGGCAGGGACACAACATGAACACAAAACCTAGACAAAATGCATTGTGAATGAGAGAGAAACCAGCAAAGTAAGGTCTTAGAGGCAGTTTAAGATTCCATGAGTCAGAGGTAAAGCCTTAGCTGTGTAACCAAAGACAAGCTGCTTCACATCTTAAAGCCTCAGTTTCCTCATCTATAAAATGATACTTCTAGTACCTAACTACCTCCAAGGGCTGCTGTGAGCCTCAAATGAGACAGTAGGTATAAGTTACTTTGCAAACTTGAGGTGTGATAGAGAAATTTGTTACTACTGTGAAGGGGGTTATGGCTTTCATATTAGCAATATGATACATGTAATGAATATCCTAATAATTTTGATTTCTCAGAGCTGTCTCCTCTGGCTTGGGAGTCAGAAGCTCACAATGCACCTTGAAATGATGCATCAAACCCTTGACAACACTCACAATCACTGCTTTCTTGTGCCTATGTATGTTAAGCAAAATGAAGCAAAGATTATAGATCCTGTTCCCATCACAGAATTCCCCACCAAGTAATGAGCCCCAAAGATTTGAAACAATACTGTTCCCACAGGCCTCCAGAACACCTGTATTGTCCTGCACTCCTAGGCTTGTCACTCAGGCCCAGATTTGTTTTGTAATCCTTCTTCCCCTCCCTCTTTCCCCACTTGTGATTTATGTAAATAAGCTGTGCCTTAAACTCCAATATAGGGATCATTCCTCACTCCAAAAGTAATAAATCAAGCTGCTATTTGTTTCCTGGCACTCCTGTCTCTGGCCTGCCTGGACTATATTTAAAATTCTGTTAACGCTACTCAAGAGCCTAAACTCTGAGTAGTGAAAGAGCCCTAAAACTGGAATCAGAAGACCTAGGTCCAATCAAATCAGCAAACATTTATTAAGCCCTTGCTATGTGCCAAGCACTAGGCTAGGTACTGAGCTATTTAAAGACAATCAATCAACAAGTACTTATGGTGGCACAGTGGATAGAACCCCAGGTCTGGAGTCCAGAAGACCTGAATTTGAATCCAGACTCACACAACTCCTAGCTGCATGACCTTGGGTAAGTCATTAAACCCTGCTTGCTTCAGTTTCCTCATCTGTAAAATGAGTTGGAGAAGGAAAAAAAATGGCAAAGCACTCCAGTGTCTCTGCCAAGAAAACCACAAATGGGATTCCAGAGAGTTGGACATGACTAAACAGCAACAACGTGTATCAGGCATTGTGGTAGGCACTGGGGATATGAGGACAAAGAAGGAAGCAATTCCTATTGATGTGAAGGAGCTGTGATTCAGGATCCAGATCAGTCACTGTGTGACTTCAGTAGGCCACTCTCCTGTTTTCAGTTTCCTTCTCTGAAAAATGAAGACAGCGGGGCTTAATGGCCCTCTGAAGTACCTCCTGCCTCTGACATTCTGGGATTCTGATTCTTCCCTTCATCTTTCTTTTGGTTCACTTTCCTATTCACTAGCAACTCCAGCAGAGGGCAGGCAAGGAAAGGTACTGCTGAAGAAAACACGCTCTTTCTTATGCCTCCCTGCTCTCATCCCTTCCCCCATGTGCGCCACCCTGGGGAAATCAGGGCAATGTCAAATGCTGCAGGGAAACCAAGAATGAGGTTTGCAAAAGGGCCATTAGATTTGGCAATGAAGAGATTGCTGGTGACTTCTTGTTACTCTTGGCATATGATCCACCTTCTCCCAGCTTCTTTCTCACTGGAAGCCCCCCATGCCTGGAATGCTCTCCTCACCTTTGTTTCCTGTCTTCACTGACTCACTGCAAGACTCAGCTCAAATTCTACCTTCCGCAAAAGGTCTTTCCTGGTTTCCCCTCTTATCTCTTTGCCTTGACTCTACTTGGAGATTACCTCCCATCTACTCTGGTAATCTCTAGGCAGCTGGGTAGCACAGTGGATAGCATGTCAGGCCTAGAGTCAGGAAGACCTGAGTTCAAATCTGACCTCAGACACTTATCAGCTTTGTGACCATGGGCAAGTCACTTAACTCTGCCTCAGTTTCCTCATCTGTAAAATGAGCTGGAGAAAGAATTGGCAAACCACTCTGGTATTTTTGCCAAGAAAACCCCAAATGGGACCACAAAGAACCAGGTACAACTGAAGTAACTGAACATAAACCCTGGTAATCTAGTTATTTGCATGTGTCTCTCCCATGAAAATGTAAGCTCACTGAGGATGAGGACCCTGTCTTTGCCTTTATCTGTATCCCCAGCACTGAACATAAAATGTGTACTTAATAAATGCTTATCGAGTGATATTGACTGACTTTAATGGTGGGCTGTGGGGTTGGATACTGGGTTTCAGCCTGGCCTCTGACTCTTCCTGAATGTATAACTTTGGTCAATTGTATTTCCAATACATTAATTTTTTTTTATAATACTGATCCTAGGACTTCCCTTATTTCCATTAAAGAGTTTCCCTACAATTTCATAACCAGGTAGAAAGAAATTCCTTCATCACCCTGAGAAGCTTTTTGGCCTTGGCCATTGGATGAAGACAACTGATACTATATAGGACACAAGTAGTAACCTCCTAAGAGACTTAGTTATGCCCCTTGAGCCTATCTAAAAACATCATTGAGCAGTTGTTTACGGGAGGGCATTCCTTTGCCAGTGAAGGAGACCCATGGGCTGAGTGGAATTTCTCTCCCTCCAGGCCCTACTCATCAGTCATGGCAGAACTACACCATTCAGCAGCTGGAAAATCCTTTCTAGTCAGCTGTGGAGGAAGAATATGGACCCTTTTCTGGGACTGATAAAACCAACTCCTTTACCTAAGTATAAATGTGAGTCTTGGCTCCCTTAATAAGGTCCAATAAAACTCCTGCTTTCTCTGACCCAAACTCCTCCCAATGCCTTCCTTTAGAGAGTGCAGAAACTGGACTTTTGGGCTCATTCCATTCTGCATCTGCCACTCTGCCTGGTTTTAACTCCATGGAACAAGATGTTTCTGGGCTCAGTACCCCCTGTTCTCCTCCCCACTCTTCAGCTTTCCTGTTCCCTTTTGTGTGTTGTTTTCCCCAATTAAATTACAAGCTCCTTGAAGGCAGGGACTGTCTTTGAAAAAAATTAATTGGATCCCCAGCACTAAGCACACTCTCAGGAAATTGTAGGCACTTAATAAATGTTTCTTGGATTGGATTATTTGATTATTGGACTGATCTTCCTCAAAATGTTGCCTTCCTCTGTAAGATTCTCAGGCCCCAGGTGGGGTAGGGCCACCTGAGAGTAAGGTGAGGGGTCTCACTGTGAGGTGATACTTCAGTTTGGGTCAATCCTGAGGGATCAGTTACTCTCACTGCAAATTCCAAGGTATTTTCGTGGGTTCCAACCCTCCCCTCAAGAAGATGGAACTTCTATTATAATAATAATATTAGTAAAAAAAAATAGCATTCATTAGTATTTTAAGGGTTAGCAAGCCCTTTGTGTATACTTTCTGATAGGATTGTCACAACAATGTTGTATAGTGAAAAAAGAACTGGATTTGGAGTCAGAGGAACCTGAGTTTAGATCCTGATTCTGCTATAAGTCACTTCCTGCCTCAGTTTCCTCATCTATAAAATAACTAGTACCCCTCCCAGATTTAGATCTATGACCAACCCTATGAGGTAGGTACTGTGGGCATTATCATTCCCCTTTCACTGATGGCTCACTGAACTGAGTCTCAGGGAGGTGAGATGATTTACCTAGAAGCATGTAACTAGGAAGTTTCTGAGGTAGGATCTGAATGGCAGATCAAGGGTGCTAGCCTTTGTACATACCGTCTCTGGGCTCTGTAGAAGAGAAGCCCATTTGGGGGCCTGGCCAATGGTCATCTCTTAGTAGGTGATCAGGACAGTTGGGAGTATTCCCCAGTATAGATTAGACTTGGGAAGAATCTGGGGGAGCAATTGCTCCAGCTATTGGGGCTTCCTGAAGAATGGAACAACCCCACCCCTGCCCCCTTGCCTTTGCTTTCTTCCTAAAGCAAGAAAAACTTTGGTCAAAGAGGCTTCTATTGCAGTGAATCCTCTGATTAAGAGAATACAATTAGGTTGGAAAGAGATAGCAAACTGCTCATTTTCCTGTGAAGACCCACATGGGAGCATGTAATTCCTGGGGCTCATGGAAAAGACTGGCTTTGAGAACTCTGGTATTTAATGTTATTCTTCCCTGTGATCATCCTGCTTGTGTCTCATCCTGTTCACCTGGATAATAAAAACATTGTGTAGGCATGAAGAAGGTCTCTGGTGGACTATATGGTGGCCAGCTGCTGCTGCTGCAGGATCCCCTGCACCCCCAAGTCCCCCATACCTGCTTCCTGAAAAGGGATGCACTCTCGGCTGTAAGGTGGAGGGTCAGGGAAGAAAGAGCATCAGCCTAGGAAGGACTCCAGGCCAGGAGCAGCCACTCATACCAGGTGGCTTTGGACAGGCTATTTCCCCTCTCTGGACCTCAGTTTCCTCATCTATCAAATTATAAATTTGGAAGATATGATCTCCCATTCAGTGCAAGAATTCAGCTAACCTTCATTAAGTACCTACTGTGTGCTAGGCACTGGGGATACAAAGGTAAAAGCAAATTAGCCCCTATCCTTGAGTAGTTTACATTCTACTTTGAGTGCCAACATTCCCTGTTCTCAGGCTCCTCCCACCCCTGACATTCCCTGTTCTCAGGCCCCTCCCAGCCCTGACATCCCCTGTTCCGAGGCGCTTCATAGCTCTGAGGGTTCTCCAAGGTTCCTCTTGGCATTCAGCAGTTCTACCACGAGGAGAAAGGCTGGGATTAAGGAGGCGCCACCAGAGATTTGTCATTTCCCCCTTAAATCTGTCCCCAGTGCTTGGCTTATTCTTCCCCACCTTCATGCCTTTTCAACCACCCTTCACTCCCTCCTGGGTCCCTGCCCAGACCCTACCTTTCCTTCATTGTCTAGCTTGTTCAATAGAGACTAGAGATCATTTTCCTTGTATCTGTCTCATGGCCCATGTCCCTGTGACACAGTGGGAGGAGAGATAGACTAGGGGTCCAGAGAAAGCTCGGATGGAATCCTGCCTCTGATATCTGTGGGACTCTGGGCCACTCCCCCAACCTAGTTCTGAGACTGTTTCCTCACCTTTAAAATGGGGAATAATAATGCCTCCAGCAGCTCAAAGGACACATGTGAGTATCAAATGAAAGACTGGACACAAAATGCTCTGCAAACCTTAAATCACCATGTGCTTGTGCTACAGTGGAAAGAATACTGGCTTTATATTCTCAGGCCTGAATTTGAAATCTGCTATGGTCACTTCCTATACATCCCTTTGTCTCTCTGGGCCTCAGTTTCCTAAACTGTAAAATAAGGGAATTGAATTTGATGGCCTCTGAGCCCCAGTCCCATCATCATCAATCATCATTATTATTGTTTGGGTTGGTTTCTTACCCCCTATTAAACACTTAGCTTTAATTATGGAATCATTAATTTTAATTAATCTTTATTATATATAGCATAATATTTAATTAATATTAATTCTTAAACACTACAATACCAGGACTGTGTCTTGGCTAAGCTTTGCATCTCCCCTACCTCTGAGCACAGTCCTCTGCACATAGTAGGGACTTAGTAAATGTCTGTTGGTTGACTAACTCTCCTGTGAGTCCATGGGCAACTTGAGGGAAGGGACCGTTGGCATATCTTTGTATCCACTAAAGCAGAGCTTTGAACATTGTAGGGACTCAGAAAATATTTCATGAAAGCATTTAATAAACACTTGTTGACTGACTGACTGAATGAATGAAATCTTCCCAGACCTCTTCTGAGCTTTCCTAATCCTCATCTGACCCTTAGCATAGTCTGTCTCATTTTACTATAAGATTCTCCCTGGTCCACTACTGAGAGCCCTGCAAGGAGAGTCAGAAGAACTGAGTTCAAGAAAGCAGGATCTCAAGTTGAAACAGAGCTGGGTTCAGATCCTACCTCTGCCTCTTGCTAGCTGTGTGACTTAGGGAAGAACATTTTATCATTGGAACCCTCAGTTTTTTAAATCTGTAAAATGCAGGAAATAACCCCTTGTCTTGCCTGTCTCCTGAGGGCTACTGTGAGAACCCGATGAAATCACAGTATAGTATAACCAGGCATCTGAATTTGGGATTGAAAAGACCCAAATTCGAATCCTGCCTCTAACACCTGCTAGTGTGTGACCCTGGCCAAGACACTGAAGCTGAGAAGCCCCAATAGCCTCATCTGTAAAATGGGGATGTTGGTAATGATACCCAGGTTCAGATGAAGTAATATTTGTAAACTCTTTGCAAATCTTAATGTGCTAATAAATGCTAGCTACAATTAGTATATATCATGAAATGTCAGACCGAGTTGGAAGGGACTTTAACCTCTACAAGACCAAATCTCCCACCATCAATAGCTTTAACTAGGGTTACCCACACTTTTCTTGAAGGCATCATATACAATGATCATGGTCATCAAAGTGCTTGGTAAATTGTCAAGTAAAGGCATGTGAAATAGACTGTAATCTCCTTGAGGACATGGCTGTTACATCTGTGTCTTTGAAATGCTCAGCCCAATGCCTGGTATGCTACAGGCAGCTCACTTCTCAGTACTGAGTTCTAGGTTGTTCTTGAGACTATAAGTTGTAGAGAAAGAGTCTACCTGCATTGGGAGGTTTCCTCCTCTGGGACTTCCCAATGAGATTACAAGTATGGTCCAAAATTACTGTTGTTATTATTATTAACAATAGTAATATATTATTATATATAAACAATAATAGTAACAGCTAGTATTTATATAACATTTTAAATTTAACATACTTTACAAGTATTATCTCATTTGATCCTCACAATAATCCTAGGAAGGCAGTGCTATCATTATCCCCATTTTACAAGTGAGGAAACTGAGGCAGGCCAAAGTTGAGTGACTTAGCCAGAGACACACAGCCAGTAAGTGTCTGAGGCAGGATTTGAACTCAGATCTTTGTGACCCTAAGTCCAGTGTTCTATCCACTAAGCTACCTAGCTGTCATTGTTATTATAACAATTCCTTAAACCTCCTACTGGAGTTGTCTTTGATAGATGACCATGCCTTTCACTCCTCCCCTCCCAAATCTCAGTCTTTTGTACTTTCTTTCTCATGCTTAACTGTTATTTTAAATACATACATATATACATACATAATTATACATATATATATACACATATGTGTGTATCTTTATATATAACATATATAGGCATGGTGTGTATATATACACATATATATATGTATATATGTCATGTATATGTATATTGTGTATAGTCCTCCATCTCCAACCTCCACACCTTTGCACAGGCTATTTCCCATGCTTGCATGCATCACCTCCACCTGTCAGAACACTGTGTCCCTTCAAGGCTCAGTTTCAATTTCTCCTCCATATGGTTAGTACTCCCCTTCCTGAAATTACTTCATTTTTACTTATCTGCAGACACATTGTTTCCTTTTATAGAATATAAACTCCTTGAGGGCAGAGTCTGTTTCCTTTTTGACTCTATCTCCAGGGTCTAGCACAGTGTAGGAGGTAGAAGAGAAATAGGAAGCTGTAATCAATGTTTGGTGAATTGAACTAAACTAATTAGCTCACAGGGATGACCCGCTCCAGGCAGATGTTGAAATTCTTCTTCTGATTAGGCTTCAGTTTCTTCAGGGAGAATCGGGTTTCCCCAATGAACTCATTGTGGCCAAACTTGTCTTCATCGCAGACAGAAATCCTGAGATAGGAATGAGAACAAGTGTGAATGATGATAATGACGGAGATGAAACAATAGATTGCACTGGACCAAAATTAATTAAGCATGCTCTGTTCAGTGCTCTGCTATGGGAGCTCAGGAAGAAAACATGAAACAAGGTACAATGCCTGCCCTCGAGGTGCTGACAGACAACTGATATTTACATGGAGCTTTCTTATTACAAAGCACTTTATAGAAATTATAGCATTTTATGCCCACAACCATCCTATGGGATGAAAAGACAGGTATTATTGTCTTTGTTTTACAGATAGGGAAACTGAGGCTTACAGAGGGGAAGTGATTTGCTCAGTCACACAACAAGTGAACGGTCTCTGGATTCCCAATCTATACTCTTTGCACCATTCTATTTGGTATTCAGTTGAAAAAAGATAAGGATAGAAATAGGCACTAGATTCTTGATTTCATTATTACAGGGAACTCTCTTTCTAGGAAGCTCCCTCTACAAATGCAGATTGGCACTTCCTCTGCTTGAAGTTGCCTGAACTATTAAGAGATCAAATGACTTGTCCCAGATCACACTGTGAGTTTGTGTCAGAAGTGGAATTTGAACTAGTTCTTCCTGGTTTCAAGACTGGTTCTCTATATGCCTTGATAGGTAGAAAAAGATCCTGAGGTTATAGACTTTGAGTTGGAAGAGACTGGTGAAGTCATCTTGGCCAAAGGTGTCAAACCTGGCCCAAATGTGGCAAAACCAGATTAAAATGAAAACAAACAAATAGATAAGTAAAATAATGAAATAAATAAAATCCATAATAACAAAACAAATAAACAAAAACGTAATAGAACATAGATAATATTAATATGTGGCTTTCTGAGTTAACATTTTTCTACTTATGTATAACTTAGTGGCCCCTGTTTTCACTTGAGGCTGACGTTATTCAACTAGTCCAATGCCTTTCATTTTGTAGAGGAAAAAAATGAGTCCTGGAAAATTGGAGACATGCTTCAAATTCCATCAATAGTAAGTAGCAGTGCCAGAATTTGAACTCAACTCTTGTGAGTCCAAATCCATCACACTTTCTACAACATTCTTCACTTCCCTTAGCATTGGTTAGAATGGATAGAGACAATAAAGGGTAAGCCAACCTAAACTGGCTTTAATTGATTTTTTTAATAATTTAAAAGACAATAAATTAAAATTTAATTTAAATATTATTTAAATTAAATTTAAAAGGCAGTAAAAATTTAAAAGACAATTCAAAGACAGTAAAGCCAGCCTAAACTGGCTAATCATTCTCTATGTGACTATGGACAATTCAATAATTCACTTTAATTTATAATCCCATATTCTCCCCAGGCTGGAAGGGCAGTAGCCACTCATGGGATCATCCTCACTTGTGATAAGTACACAAGCTTTGATCTGCTCTTTTTCTGAGTTAGACTGGTTTGCTCCACCTTAGGTACACTTGTGTCCCCCTATTCAGGAAGGCTTGCCATATTGACGTCAGACTGAATTCTAATTGTCCATAGCCCACTGCAGCTCAGAACTCCTGGGCTTAAGTGAACCACCAACCTCATCCTCCCCAGTAGCAGGGAGAGTAGGCATGTGCTACCGTGCTCAGCTCAACAATTCAATTTTTTAAAAGGTATTAAGGAGTAGCTAAGTGGCACAGAAGATAGAGCACTGGTCCTGGAATCAGGAGTACCTGAGTTCAAATCTGGCTTCAGACACTTGCTAGCTATGTGACCCTGGGCAAGTCACTTAACCCAAATTGCCTCCAGGAAAAAAAAAATGTAGTAAGAGCTTACTAGATGCCAGGTACTGTGCTAGGCATTGGGAATAGAAACGTAAAAAGGCAACTGCCCTCAGAAAGCTTGCATTCTATTAAAGGAATAGAGAATTTATACGGAGAAGTGAATAGGAGATGATTTGAAGATGAGGAGATTGCTAAGAACTAGAGACATCAAGAAAGTCCCTTTAGTAGACCAGCCTGTTTAGAATGTAGAATATTTATCATTTGTTCTTTGGTTTTGGAGGGGAGAGGGTGTAGGGGACTAGATCTATGGCTTCATTAGGATAGAGAACCCCCACTGAGGAAACTCCATCTACCTATGCAGATCCACAACTAAGCCGCAGCTTACAGTCTTAAAGGGTGGCCTGAGGCACCAAGAGATTAAGTGACTAGTCCAGAGTGAGAGAAATGGTTTTATTTCTCTCTTACATTAATAACCACCTATTGAATGAGGACTAAGGTTTGTTTCCTTTCTATTTCCTCATTAAGCAATCAGCCCCTGTAGGGTTATTCAGCCAGCCATTCAGTTATTCTGAAGCCAGGGCTAATAATGAGATGAAATCCCAACTAGGAAAATGAGGATCTACTCAAAAGGTAAAGATTTTGGGCCACATGAAACCTGGCTTATTGTGTCTTAGAGAGGTTTGAGGGGAAATAGATTCCCCCTTTTGTCTAGACTGCCTTAGAAGGGGTAGTCTGGGCAGAGATAAGTCTCTTGGTCTAAGACTGAGCAATTAGTCACTTCCCCCAGCCCCTCATTAGAATAAACCCATCTCTCACTGTAATATCATTCTCTTATTAATTGTTAAGCAATCAGAGCTGATTGCTGCCCGTTGGGAACATCCACTCTTCCAAGGATATATAAGCACTGAGCATCTTTGGTTTATGAGAGATGGCCAAATGACCATCCTTTCATTAATTATTTGCTAACTATGACTAATAAAATGATGAATTACCCAGAAATTATGTCTCAAACTTTTTTATATGTCACAAGAGTCACAACTGACAGTATATGTCAGACTTGAATCCCTACTGATTCTGCAAAATGTAGAAAGAGGAGTATGAAATAACCTCGGGAATATAGACTTGATTTGGACATTGGAAGACTTCCAATGCCAGGTTGTATATTATTCTGGGAGAATTAGGAGCCACAGAAGAGTCTTCAGCAGGAGAAAGGCATGTGCATTAGGAAGATGATGTTGGCAGTTGTGTGGAAGAAGGACTGAAGGATGAGGGAGGAAATGGAAGCAAGACCAAGCAGGAGGTGACTGCAATACTTCAGACTGAAGGTAATGTGGGTCTGAACTAGGGTGGTGGCTATGTGTGGAGGGGGGTAGGGGAAGAGATGCAAGAGATGTGATTGGGGGGTGTAGAATCAACCAGGCTTGGCAACTGTTTGGATATGGGGAGTGAGGGAGAGGGAAGGATCTGGGATGCCACTCACATTTCCAACTTGGCTGACTGGCTCTATCTGGTCCAAGAAGACCTCAGCCCAGCCCTGACCCTGATCCCAAATGATCCCAAATGATCCCAGTTCAACTCTTCCTCTCCTCCTTAGCATGCACTTTCTTCTTCCTCACCTCCTCCTCTTTTCCCCCCACCTACCTCAGGGTCTTCCTTTGCATGTCCTCATCGGTGATGCCATGATAGACCAGGGTTTCATTCCAAATGGGATTTCGTGTATTCCTCAGAGTTTTTGTCCGTAACTTGTTGGACTATGATCAGAGGAAACATTGGACATTCAACTCAGTGTGAAGTCATTCCATGGAACCCGCCCCTTCTGGGAGTTCTCTGAATGAGGCTCCAGGATGTTCCCAATATCTTCCTAAGTGGAGATCACTCACCCCATCCTCCCTAGAATAGAACCCTGGATAGGATGTCTGTAAAGCTGGGTTCTGGCACTAATTGTGTCTATACTTTTTCCTTTGCCACAGGCAAATGACTTTACAACCATAAGCCTCAATTTCCTCCTCTGTAGAAAAAGTTAGAGGTCAAGGGGACTTAAGAAATTAACCTAAGATCCTCCAACAATAATAACTCACGTTTTTTTAGAGCACTTTAAGGTATAGAAAGTAGTTTCACTTCAAGAGCCCTGGGGGGGTAGATTGGTTGGTTGGTTGGCTGTTGTCCTATTTTCTTGAAAAGGACCAAAATGACATCACTATGTTGGGGTCAAAGTACAACATGCCTGACTCCCACTGGCTGGTCAGATCAATGTGAGCTTGGAAGGCTTTACCACAGGTCAGGCACAAATAGTCTGTATGAACATTTGGAGTGGAGGCGGCTCTAAATTTATGCATCTCCAAGGAAGTAGCTAGTACAAAACATCCCTATTTTACAGATGAGGAAACTGAGGCTGAGCAAAGTGAAACAACTTGAAGACGGTCATACAGAGAGTTCAGTTTGGTAGGTCATCCTCTGGGAGGACACTGACATTCTGGAGGGCATCCAGAGGAGATAGTGAAGGCCTGTAAGTTATTATGATATTTGGAACTGGTTGAAAGACCTAGGGTGTTTAGTCTATAGAAGGGAGAACTTAGAAGAGGTCACAGAGCTGGAGCTGAAAGCCACAGAAATGGCTGATAAAAATGAAATGACTCACCCAAGGTCACACAAGTCATAGGCATCAGAGGCAGGATGTGAGCCCAGAGCCAGCTTTCTTTCCACTATATCATGCTGCCTCCACTACATGTGAGAGCTATTAGCCTAGTTCCTTCTGGCCCCAGTGCTAGGAGCAGTGAATGGAATGTGCAAAAAGGCACTTCTTAGCAGCTAGGCTACCTTGGAAGGGAATGAGTTCCTCCTCAGGGGAGGCCTTCAATCAAAGAAGCTCACAGGAGCTTAGATCTAGGGCTGGAAGGAGCCATCTAGTTCAACTCCATTTTACAAATGGGGAAACTGAGGCCCACAGGGGAGAGATTCAAATCCAAATCCTTGGACTGCAGAACCACTGCTTTGCTTTTTTTTTTCATTGTACTTCTCTGCCTTGGAGATGAGATGGCTCCTGAGGTCCCTTCTGACTCTGAGGTTTCCTGTTTCTATGATCCTAGGAAGTGTCAAAGGTGGATTCAAACCTAAGCCTCTTAGTCACAATATGGGGACTATCTCACTAAGGGCACCAGAGGTAGCAGGCAGATTCAGAAGACTCTTTGTAAGGTTGTTATGTCAGTGTTGGCCAGAGTGACAACTAGGTTGATATAGCTCAATTTTTTTAAAATTTTGCTTTTTGGAGGGCAATTAGGGTTAAGTAACTTGCCCAAGGTCACACAGCTAGTGTGTTAAGTGTCTGAGGCCAGATTTGAACTCAGGTCTGCCTGATTCCAGGGCTGATACTCTGTTCACTGCGCCACCTAGCCACCCCACCTAGCTCAATTTTCCCAGTCAAATCCTATATGTAGGAAACAGGGAGCCACCCTCGACCCAACCTTTCTCCCTTCTTCCCCATTTCTCCCAATTTCCCCAAGAGAATCACGTTTCTGGACAGAGAGTCAGGCCAGGTGGCCCAGCCTCTTTTTTTGGAAAGGGTGAAGCTTGGTTCACTGTCTCACTCCAGGGGGGCTTCACCACCTTGGCCTATGGCATTATTTCTGGGAACGAGGGAGCTATTTTCAGGCTCTCTAGTAGCCTAGCCTTGGGCTGCTTCCAGGGTCCATCTGCTGGGGAGATGTGAAGAGGCCTGGGGCAATATGTTACCTTGCTGGCACCAGGCAGAAGGTGCAGCTTAACATAAGGATCAGCCAGGCCATTGGAGTCCATTGGTTTCAATCCCTGAAAAAGAAAGAAGCCAGTGTGAGTGCTGCAATTGGAATAGGAGGATCAGCTCATGGTTCCAGGCTCTTCTGTTCACTCCTTGTGGGATCTTGGCCAAATCACTTCACCTCTCTGGCCTCAGTTTCCTCATTTGTAAAGTGAGTCAGTTCCAATGCTATGATCCTAGGATAGGTTAATTATCTAATAATCATGCCAGGCTCTGTCCTAGGAGATGGGGATTTTTGTTGTTGTTTAGCAATTTTTCAGTCACGTCCCTCTCTTCATGACCCCATTTGCAGTCTTCCTGGCAAAGAAGCTGGAGTGGTTGGTTATTTCCTTCTCCAGCTAATTTGACAGATGAGGAAACTGAGGCAAACAGGGTTAAGTGATTTGTCCAGGGTCACCCTGCTAGTAAGTGTCTGAGGCTGGATTTGAACTCAAGAAAATGACTTTTCCTGATTCCAAGCCCAGTGCTCTGTCTCCTATGGCGCCCCCTAGCTGCCTCAGGGAGATGGGGATACAAGGATTAAAAAAATGGGCAATCCCTGTCCTCAAGGAGCATTCTGCTGGGGAAAACAAGATGTGCCACATGTACACAGATAAGTATATACCAAATAAATGTAAGCTAATTTTTTTTCAGTCAGCTGGACAGAACAATAAATAGAGCATTTGGCCTAGAGTCAGCAAGACCTGAGTTCAAATCCTACCTCAGACACTTACTAGGTGTGTGACTCTGACAAAGATGGGGAAGCCACCAGTAGTAGGAGGGGGATCAGAAAAGCCTCCAGTAGAAGGTGGTGCCTGCATTGAACTTTGAAGAAAACAAGGAGTAATTCTGAAGGGCAGAGTAAAGGAACACTTTCCAGGTATGAGGGGACCACCTGTATAAAAGCATGGGGAAAGAAATGGGGCATCTCATGTGAGAAACAGCTAAAAGACCATAAAATGGAGGGAGTAAGGCAGAACAGAGCCCAAAGGGGTTAGGAGCTTCATGTAACTGAGGCCCTCACATTTCATTATTAATACCTCCTGAAATAATTTCTCAAAACATATTTGCACCTACTTAGCTATCTGCAAATTGTACCCATATGGTAAGCAGGGAAAGGGTTATTATCTCCAACAGGTAAATGATGAAACTGGGACCTAAGGAGGAGAAAGAATTTGCCCAAGGTCACATAGTGACCAGAATACAAACCCAGGTCTGCTGACTCTAGTCCAGTTTAAAAAGGAAATTGAGAGGGGGAAAGAGGGAGCAGAATGGGAAGGTAGGGTGGGAGCAGTTCCCTCTTTTCCTGTCCTTCATGCAGACTGCTTCCTAGTAATCTGACAGGAGGACAGAGATATGAGAGCTGTAGGTATTTTAAGGAAGCCTTTCACTCTGAGGGGCAGAGGGTGATGGAGGGATAGAGCTCTGTTCAGTAAAGAGCACATCCTGGGCTCCAGTAACAGAATCCAGGAACATAGGGGCCCTCTTACCCAGAGATATTCACAATATTTCTCCTATGTCTTCTTTCTCTCCTCTCTCACAACCACACTGGAGTTGAGGGCCCATCACACCTTGCCTGGACCATTACAATAGACTCCAAGGAGGGCTTTCTCACTTTACTTCCCTTCAGTCTATGGCCTTCCTGCTATATCACACATGAGACATGACAGCTCTTGCCTCCACACTTGGTCCCCCACATCTGGAAAGTGCTCCTTCCACACCTCTGTCCTATTTTCCTTCAATACTCCACCCAATTACCACTTTCTGATAGAAGAACCTTTGCCTTGGCCTTTCCTCTCTATCCTCCACATCAGAAGCATCAAAATTATTTTCCAAACTCCCATGTCTGCTCACTATTCTACTCACAGACTTTCAGTTGCTCCCACCTGCCTATAGGATAAAATAAAAACTTGCAAACTTGGGCATTATCTCTAGCCCACCTCTGCAACCATATTTCACATTAATCCTCTTCGTGCCCTCAAAATTGCAACTAAATTAGACTGTCAACTCTTCTTGGAACTGTACCTGTTATTTTCCACCCACCATGCATTCTCAAGGTTGCCCCTTCCCCCCAATTCCTTCCTTCTTTGTCTCTGCCTGTTAGAATTCTTGTCTTCCTTAAAGGCTCTGCTCAGGTGCTACTTCCCCGAGAAAGCCTCCTTTCCCCCTCTCCTCAACTACCCATGCTCTTTCCCTCCTTAAATACCCCAAGAGAACAATGCCTGGGTCTCTCCTTTGTTCCTTGAACTTCCTACCCTATATTACTTCTGTGGGATATTAGAGACCAATGTCCAGTGTTCATCTTCTAAGCCCCAGTAGGACTTGGCCCCTCCACAATTTTCAAAGTAGGCAAAGGAAAAGAAGATAGATGACTTCACAAAGTGAAGGAGAATGAGAGATGTGAAAGGGAGACATTGTCCCATATGCTGCTGTCACTGCTGGTCCCAATAAGCAAACTGACAGGAGAGAGAATGTAGAGACAAAAGGAAAAAATATTGTCACTGAACTCTGAAACAGATGCCAAATGGCTAAAGCCACCCCTGTGGCTAAGAAGCAAACTGGTAGCTATCTGTACTTGTATATTGCTTCATGTTGACTGATATTTTTCTAAGACAGCACAGACTTCACCCCCATCCTTGTTTGTTTTGTTTTCTGTTTTTCCATTTGTTGTTTTTTTTTTAATTTAAAGCAACTGGTTTCTCCAAATTGGTTTCCCAGCTGCCTCCACACTTCCATCACTTTTGTCTCCCTCCCTCCTCAACTAGAGCCTTGGACTTTATTTTTAGGATGCCAGGCTCTGATAGGGAAGCTTTTGTCTCATCTCACCTGGAACCAGGCTTCCGAACCACTGTCCAGGGACCTCACAACACAATACATACCACCCCACCTCCAGCTCCTTTTCATGTTTTGCCTTCCTCCATTAGAACGGAAACTCCTTAAGGGAGAAATAACTTACTTGCTTATATTTGTATTCCTAGCACAGTATCTGGTACATAGTATGTGTTTAATTAAAGTTCTACCTACACATCTATTTATCATCTCATGGTTAGTCATTTTAATGACACTGATTGTGTGCGTGTGTGTGCACATGTGCTTGGGGGTTAAATAAAGTCAAGAGAAAGGAGGAAGGATAGTGATGTGTATCGAAGATTTTATACTCAAATATTTTTACCAGAAAACAGAAGTAGTCTCTCATAATTGTTGAAAACACCAGCTCAAGATAAACAAAGATTTTATTGATTTATATTTATAAAACCTCCCAAAGCAGAAAACACACAGATCTGGATTCCTTTAGGCAAAAGAGGCCAAGCCAAGCAGCAACATAAAGACTGTCCATTTTCCCCTCCCTCCCCACCTGTTCAGTGGTTCCATCCAGAGACATGTTTAAATAGGAAATTCAAACCCTGCAAGTCCTAGTGGAAGGGTGTTAACTAGAGAGAAGACCATTCTACTAGGGAGGAGCTGGGAACATCACCACAACTAGCTCTCCTGCTTCACTTACTTTTACGTTCTACCCTCACATCACCAGACAGGTTCCTCCTCCCACCAGATTATACTCATCTGTATTTACACTAGGTCTTCCCAGTAGAAAACAAGTTTTTGAGGGTAAGGAGGGATACACTTTTTAATTTGTGTCCCCAGAGATTAGCTCAGAGGACAAAGCACACAGTAGATGCTTAACTAATTTTGAATTATTGAATCAAACCAAAAAGAGTCAGGGGAAGAAGGTGCCTTGATATGATTTCACAGGATTAAAAACCTCCTGCTATTGTGAGAGGCTTTTAGGATAATAGACCCATCGATCTAGAGCTTGAAGGAACCCTATCACACTGCAGCAAGAGGCTTAAAGGATAATGGGCTCATTAATCTAGAGCTTGAAAGAACCTTATGTTACTGTGAGAAACGTATGTCTCATCGATCTAGAACCTGAAGAAACTCTAGAGACTATCATCTAGTCTACCCCTCTCATTTTAAAGAGGAAGAAACTGACTCTCAAAGAGGTTAAGTCAACCAACTAACAAGCATTTATTAAGTGCTGACTCCTCTTAATTCAAATGGCTTTTTTCTCATAATTATTTCATATATAGCTTGCTTTGTATATACTTGCTCATATATTGTCTCCCCCATTAGATTGTAAGCTCCTTGAAGGTAAGGACTATCTTTTACCTCTTTTTGTATTCCCAGCACTTAGCAAAGAGCCTGGTATATAGTAGGTGCTTAATATATGTTTATTGAATTACATTGAACCCCAGCTGCAGCCAGATGTCATATACAGGGGTTTGAAGGTCAGATGTTCATCTTACCCATTCTGGAAAACTACTAACAACCCAAAGACATTTCAAAGTCACCAACAGAAAAGTGGTTGGAGTGGACCAGAAAAGAAAGCCCCCCAAGTCTCAGCGAACACCCTTCTCTGATGAAAACTGAGAGCTGTCTGCATGTGATCAGGACATAGGTTTGAGCCTTGGGTCTCTTGGGGAGTCCAATGTAGAGGGCAGAACCCCTGCTCCCGTGCCTCTCAACCTTCCTGACCCCTCAGGAGTCCAAGTTAATTACCCTGACTGTCATTGTGCCCAGGGAGGTACCAGCAGCTCAGGGGCTGGCAGATTCAATCAGCAGATCCAGCTCCCAGGCTGATACCATGGAGAAATAACTGTAACAAATCCATCATCCGGATGTAGGGAGGCTAATTACAGCCATGCCAACGTCTCTGCTAAACTCTTTTCCAACAGTCTGATCAGAGCTGTGCTAGCTGAGCTGGCTATCACTTGCTTCAGGTCCCCCAGGCTTATGCCAGGGGCGTCCCAGGCTAAGTTAAGCCTTCCTGCTCTGACACCAAGCAGCCTAGCATCTCTTTCTCCCATCACATACCCTGGAGAAATACTCCCACAAAGTAATTCAATTTGGTCTTTTGCTGCCTGTGCTGTCAAATTCCCATCATGTCACCAAGTTGCCTTCAGGTGGGAAATGAAAGGGGAGATAACAGGGCCAGCTGCCTATTAACCCCTGTCTATAAGCTACAAACCCATCACTTCCTCTGGAGAAAGTTAATGAGGGAGGTGGTGTGGCATACAGGGAAGAACGGTGAGCTAGGTGGGGGTCAAAAGAACCAGCTTCTAGCCACCATTTGCAGTTAACTAATCATGTAAAAACAGGCAAACCAAATGACTTCTCTCCAAGCCTAGTTTCCTTAGCTGTAAAATGTCAATAATATCACCTGCCCTGCCTACCTCATTGGGTTGTTGTGAAGAAAGCCCTTTAGAAACCATCCAGCATCCTCTTATGTGAGTTACAAATGATGCAGTGACAATTCCAATAGCTAACAGTTGCAATAGTTTGCTCTTATATATCACTTAAAGGTTTGTAAAGAACTTTATGTATTTTATCTCTTTTGATTCTCACAACATCCCTGGTAGGGAGGTGCTATTATTGCCCTAGTTTTACAGATGGGGAAACCGAGGCAGTTCACATTGAAATGATTTCTGAGGCAGGATTTGAATCCAGATCTTCCTGACTCCAAGTCTGATGGTCTATTAGTACGTCACTAAGCTACCTCTAGGCATGTTCCTGCTATATTTATCATTTATTAATTCCTTTAAAAGTAATTGGCATGGGGCGGCTAGGTGGCACAGTGAGTAGAGTGCTGGCCCTGGAGTCAGAAGGACCTGAGTTTAGATCCGGCCTCAGACACTTAACACACACAAACAAACAAAAAAAAAAAAAAACAAAAACCCTAGCTGGGTGACCTTGGGCAAGTTACTTAACCCCAACTGCCCTCCAAAAAGCAAAAAAAAAAAAAGTAATTGGCACCCAGAGGGGAATAGCCAGGATGGTAAAGGGTCTCCAGGGCATGGCACATGGGACTGAAATAAGGAAGAGGGACGTTTAACCTGGAGAAAGAAGTCTCAGGAGACATACTAGCTGTCTTCAAGTATTTGAAGCACTGTCAAGGGGAGGAAGGATTCAAATTGTTCATTTTGGTTCCAGAAGGCAGAACTAGAAACAGGATGTGGAAATTGTCAAGATGCCAGTTTAGGATTGATCTCAGAAAAAAAAAAAAAAAACTTCCTTACGATTACAACTAGTGGGAGTCAGCTCATGCTGGTCTATCAGAGCAGATGGTTAAATTTTCAGTGCAGGCCCTTACACCTCAGAAATCAGAAAACACTTCAAATCAGGGTTTGATTTATTGTGTTTTTGGCTGTCTAGATATAAGAAAGTGATGGAGAAAGTTTAATAATGCAGATTATACTTCAAAGTAGTTCACATAGCTAATAAGTGCCTGAGGCAGGATTTGAATTCATGTCTCCCTGACTCCAGGCTTGGCTCTCTATGCACTGTATTACCTGACTGTCCCTATTTTTTTTTTTAAGCAATTGGGGTTAAGTAACTTGCTCAAGGTTACACGGCCAGTCATTATTTATGTGTGGGTGCCAACTCACAACTCCAAGGCCAGCACTCTTACTCACTGTGCCACCTAGCCGCCCCATAAATTATTTTTTTTTTGGAGGGCAATTGGGGTTAAGTAACTTTGCCCAAGGTCACACGGCTAGGTTTTTGTTTGTGTGTGCGTTAAGTGTCTGAGGCCGGATCCGAACTCAGGTCCTTCTGACTCCAGGGCCGATGCTCTACTCACTGTACCACCTAGCCACCAACTGTCCCTATTTTTAAAAGTGTTCTTAAGAGCTCTTGGTTATATTGAGTCTTGGAGAGAGAACATGAGGAGAATTTGGCTATACAAAAACAAAAAATAATAATAATTAACATTTTAGGGGGAAAAAGTTAATGGATCAATATTATGTTCAGGTAGTTGTGAGCAACATTTCTATCTGTAAAGATCTTCCATTCCCTGTATAGTTTAACTGTTGAATTATCAAGGATATTTGAGTCTTTGTCTTTGCTGTGTGAGTATCTATCATCTGTTAGTTATGTATATTTCTGCTATAGAATTCTAGCCACCTGATCATGTTTTTCTAGATAACCAGTTCATGCTTTTTTTTTTTTTCAGTCTGCTGAGATATGGGCACACTTACAACCATTTCATTTAATGATCTTCATAGTCCAATAAATTCAGGTTTTTAAAAGAAAACTTTTTTGTAATTTCTGGTGGCAATGATCTGATCCTGATTCACTCTAATAAACCCATTTCCTTAAACAAATCTATGTGACTCAATCATTTGTTTGATGCTTCACTGTTGATATATCATTGAAATAATATAGCTAATAAAGTTTGTTGGTTGAGTTCATGGGGATGTTGCCCATAGAGGATCTTTTGATTCTACTCTTGGGTCTTAGCCATTTCATAAGCTCTGTTCATAGATAACCCATTCTCAGTTACATTAGATTGTGAGTTCCTCAAGGGTAGGGACTGACTGCTGCCTTTCTGTGTTACACCAGTGCATAACACAGTGCCTGATACATAGTAGGTGCTTAATGCTTGTTGACCAATTGACATTTGACAAGCCCACTGGCATATACCTGCCCCTTTGTGAAATGAGGTCTGTTGCTACATAAATATTTCTGCAAATTTTTACAATGTATATTGTGTACTCCAAGCACATAGATCAATGCTTTTCTCTCCTTTTGACCAGCAAGTGCTCATCTTTCTATAGCTGCCTTGGGATGATAAGCATTTTTTTCCATTAACTTTTTAAGGGTTTGGATTTGGATACCTACTAAATTCATGGTCCATTTTACCATGCAATAGATCTATAGTAAGACTGATATTTTGATACAGTGCAGGTCCTATCCCATCCACATCTTCTCATTCTGTGTACCTCTTGTCACTGTCTTCCCATATCCTGCCTTCCACTGAGGTCCATCCAATGTGCTAAGGATCTTCCTTTTAATTCTCTGACATCATGCAGATACCAATGGAGCAATGCAATACCCACTGATCATTTTTAGAAATTGCTATTTGATACCTGGAGAGGCTTATATAAGCTGATGCTGAGTGAGAAGAGTAGAACCAGGAGAAATTTGTATAAAATCACAGACACATCATATGTGTGATGACCAACTATGACAGACTGGACTCTTCTCAGCAATGCAGTGATATAGTCAATCCCAAAAGACTCATGAAGGAGAGAGATGCGACATCCAGAGAAAGAACTAGAAAGAACTGAGCTTGAATCCTGATAGAAGCAAACTAATTGATCTTTTTGTTTTCATTGTTTGGTTTTATTTCCTCTTTACCATTTTCATTCCATCTGGTACAATCGGCCTTTTGTAACCTAATGTCTAATGTGAAAGTATTTGCAGATCCTATACTGGACTATATGTCATCATGGGGAGTAGGGGGCGGGGAGGGAAAGAAAATTTGAAACTCAAGGAACTATGGAATTGAATCTTGTAAACTAAAAATAAACAAATAAATTAATAAAAAATAAAAAGAAAGTTTTAATAACACAAATTAAATTAAAAAAAAAAGAAATTACTATTTGACTAGCCTACCTCTCTTTCTAATTACACACTTCTTTGATAATCTCTTTTATGCTCTGATGCAGCTAGGCAGTGCAGCAGTAGATAGATAAAGTGCTGGGTTCATCTTTTAGAGTTCAGAGACACTTACTAGCTGGGTGACCCTAAGCAAGTCATTGAACCCTGTTTGCCTCAGTTTCTTCATCTGTAAAATAAGCTGGAGAAGGAAATGGCAAAGCACTCCAGTGTACGGTCAAGAATCACAGGATGGGGGGCGGCTAGGTGGCGCAGTGAGTAGAACATCGGCCCTGGAGTCAGAAGGACCTGAGTTCAGATCTGGCCTCAGACACTTAATGCACACACACACAAACAAACAAACAAAAAAAACCTAGCCGTGTGACCTTGGGCAAGTTACTTAACCCCAATTGCCCTCCAAAAAGGCAAAAAAAAAAAAAAAAGAATCACAGGATGGGAAGGCATGGATTACTGATGATGATGATGGGATGGTGGTGATGTGGTGGTGAAGGTGGTAGTGAAGGTGGGGGTGATGGTGGGGGTGATGGGCAGTTGGTGCTGGTGCTGGTGATAAACATAAAAAAACTATAAGAGGAAGAAAGAAGAGGGAGAAAAGGAGGAAGAAGGTAGAGGAAGAAGAGCTAGCATTTATATAGCACTTTGAGATTTGCAAAGTGCTTTACATACTTATCTGTAGATATCAATCTGTCTCCTTGGGGGGAATATCCAACTAGATGAAATCATAGATCCATTCAAATATTGAAACATGAACAATAGATTGATCCACAAACATTGATTCAGCACCAGCACTGGTGCCAGGCACTGAGCCAAGTGCTAAGGCTATAAGGACAAAAACTAAGGAGTTCCTACCCTCCACATATTCTTTTTGAGGATAGGTTAGATTAGACCAAGTACTGCTGAGCCCCATTCCAGCTCTCAAGTCTTCTGATTCCATGAGCTTACATGCTATCAGAGAAATGGATACAAAATACATAAAAAGGAAATACAAAATGAATACAAGGTATGTGATGAAAAGGGAGAGAAACATTAGTCACTGTAACCTGAGACACTTGTCTACCCAGTACCACCTAGGAGTTCAGTAGGGGTGGGGGGAGACTTACCTTGGCCTTGATAATGGTGCATTGCAGGGAATTGTTGTTCTGATCATAAAGAAGGCTGAACTCCAAAGCTCCCAGGGTAGCTGATGGGGAGGAAAAGAAAAGAATCAGAAGAGAAATAACCAACCCAAAGCAGAAAAAAATGAGCCAGGCCTATCCAAGCACCAATTCCATTTTGACATTCTGGATCACAGACACAATCATATTAACATTGCAAACCACCTCCATGGTCCTTTGGGACTTAGGGAAGAAGGAAGACCACATGAATGATATTTGTTTGGGTGAGGCTGTGAGGTTGGACTGGAAACACACATCAAAAAGTCTTAGATCTGAAATGTAATGTTCAGGGTTTGAATCTCAGGTCTGTTACTAAGTATCTATATGATTTTGGACTTAACCTCTCTGGGCCTCAGTTTACTTACAAGCTAGATGGCTGCTAAGGTCCCTTCTACCTCTAAATCCTATGGGAGCTCCACACTCATGCCCTGTCTCAATTCATCAGTAAACATCTATAAAGCACCTACTATGTGCCAAGCATTGTGCTGAGGGCTGTACATATTTACCCTATGAAAAACACAGTCATAGCTTCTCCTGTGGGTCCCAGATTCTGTACTTTCCTCAAGAGAAGCAGAGAGAAAATAGTAACTGACATTTACATAGCCCTTTAAGGTTTACAAACCACTTTATGTATATTGTCCCATCTGAGCTCCACAGTGGCCCTATACAGTAAGTGCCACAGCATGGCTATGTTGTCATTGTTGCTGTTCAGTAGGTTTCACACTGACCATGACCCCATCTGGGTTTCTTGGAGAGGTTTGCCATTTCCTTCTCCAGCTCATTTTACAGATGAGGAAACTGAGACAATCAGGGTTAAGTGACTTGCCCAAGGTCACCCAGCCAGTAAATGTCTGATGCCAGATCTGAAGATGAGTCTGTCTGACTCTAGACCCAGCACTCTATCCACTGAACCACCCAGCTGCCCTTACTCCCATTTTACAAATGTGGAAACAGACTTAGAGACAAAAGTGACCTACCCAGGGTCACACAGCTAGTTAAGTGCTAGAGGCAGGAATTGAATGCAGGTCTTCCTACTGCCAAGTCCAGTCCTCTGGTTCTGGCTATGAAACATTGAGGAGTTCCCTTCCCCTCTCCAAAGTCTCAGCTTCTGCATCACTAAAATGGAGGAAATAATCTCTGCCGTACATAATCTCCCAGAATTCTGAGGTTCAAACAGATAAAGGTGCTGTGTAAACTGCAAAAGTTTACTGTAAATTGCAAAGTTGTGAGAATTATTAAGGCCCAGATCAAGACTCACCTTCTTCCACAAAACTCCACTTAACTCTAGCCCATGTTTCTTTTTACTTTCTTTGATTTCCTCTTGCACTGACACATAAGAGTCTGTTTGATTTCCTCTTGCACTGACACATACAGACTCTTATGTATTTTGCCATCTTGTCACATACTTGGTGGTATTTCAATGACACTTTTAAACCATAGAATCACCAAGCATTCACTGTTCTAGGAACTAGAGATACAAAGGAAAAACCAAGCACTTCCGCTCTGGGTCCCAGCTCTCCCAATTGGTTACTGCCTCTTGGAAGTATTATTTCAGGACTGTCCCAAACATGTCTCCCTTCACTCCTTTCCCTCAGGCCAACTTCTTCACAGCTTCCTAGTTCTGGGACCACAAACCATGATCAAATCAACTTTTCTATTGTTCCTTGATGGGACGGGTCAATTGATATTCTAAAGGGCCCACTCAGAATCCCAGGAACTTTCTGGAGCAAAGTGCTATTCCTGGGCCATTACTTTCCTAGGTGTGTCCATGTTTCCCCCATGAGAAAAGCTAGCATTTGTACAACGTTTTATAAATATTATCTCATTTCATCCTCACAACTACACTGGGAAATGGGTTTTGTTATTATCCCAATTTTACTAACTGATCAACAATCATTAATCACCTACTTTGTGCCAAGCACTGTGCCAAACCCTGGGAATACAAAAAAAAAAGGCCAAAGACAGTATTTGCCTTTAGGGAGTTTATTAATCTAATGTGGAGACAGTGGTTAAGTGATTTACCTTTGGTCACATAGTAAGTGCTAGAGATTACACTTGAATTCAGTTTAGTGCAAGACTGAAAAAGAAGATTATTTACTATTTGGAATGGTCTTTTGTTTAATCAATGTTTGGTAGAAAGGGGATAAGTTAGTAGATGTAACTTAGGGCAACCTTTTCCTTTAATGAATAGTGACCAGGGACATTAGTGGTTTCTGTTCTGAACCAATCATATCAGCAGTATTTATGAGGGCAGAAAGACATCATCTTAATTCAGGACTCCTCTTTCAGGAGAGGGAGGTCAATGGCTAGCTTCATAGCCTCTTTCCCTGTTCCTATCAAGACAGATATCCTCTAAGGTCTGAGGTCTATCTAAGGTTTCCTTTAGAGAGGGGTTGGGCAAGCGGTCAGAGGTTCATGCTTCCCACTAGCCACATTTAGCCAATCCATGTGGACATATACATCTTATATGGATAACATACATCTTACATATCAATGAGAAACCTGAAACTCTAAGACCTAAAATGACTTGCCCACAGTTACGCCGCTAGTATTGAAGGGGAGATTCAAACATGAGCTTCTGATCCAGAGTTTGGCACACTTTCTCCTATAGCACATTGCTCCTCTAATCACAACAATAAAATTATACTGCATACAACTAGGTATTCTCAGAATATATGGTGTATTTAGATCTCTGAAGGGTGCCAAAAACTAGAAAATTATCGAGGGATTTTTAAATTCTCATTTTCCCATAATTTTGAGGTGAAAATGAGAAAGACTTCAAGAAAAAAAATCTTTTCTTTTCCCCTCTTGAGACTTCACATCTCTACCATTCATCCATTCATTCATTTGGTTTTTTTTTTCCTTGCTTTTTGGAGGGCATTTGGGGTTAAGTAACTTGCCCAAGGACATACGGTTAGGTTTTGTTTGTGTGTGATAAGTGTCTGAGGCCGGATCCGAACTCAGGTCCTTCTGACTCCAGGGCCGCTCTATTCACTGCGCCACCTAGCCACCCCCATTCATTTGTTAAACATGTATTAAGCACCTACTGTATGACTAGCACTGTGCCAGGGGCTGTGTATACAGATAAAAATGCCATCCTGAGGCTGAGCTATCCTGATCAGCCGGCAAGAACCTAACCCGCTTGATCTATCCAACCCCAGACTCAGGCATTACTTTCAGCTAGCCACAAATTCATCCATGCAGCACTGTACATGTACTGTTCCCCTCACCCCCAACCTGGGAGCAATAATCAAACCAATATGACCTTTACTACTGAAAGATCCTGAAAATCAACTCCCTATGACTCCACATGCAATGTCTGGGATAGCCTCCACCACTCTCCAGAATACATTGTCTACCCACCCCCCAGCCCTGACAGTCATAAGAATATAAACTCCTTAAAGGCAGGGACTATCTCAGTTTTATATTTGTGTTTACCTTATCACAGTACCTAGCACACAATAGGTGTTTAATTGCATTTTCACTCATTCATTAGTTCATTTGTTCCTTCTTTCCTTCTTCCCTCCCTCCCTCTCTTTCTTTGCCTTTTCCCTTCTTTTCCTTTCCTTTCCTTTTTTCTCTTTCCTTTCTCCCTCCTTCCTTTCCTTTCTTCCTCCTTCCTTCCCTTCCCTTCCTTCCTTCCTTCCTTCCTTCCTTCCTTCCTTCCTTCCTTCCTTCCTTCCTTCCTTTCTTCCTTTTTTCCTTCCTTCCCTCCCCCCACTGAAGCAAAGCCAGAAATTCGGTTTTCTGATTCTTCCTAGTTTACCTCCAAACATCCTCCTCATACCCTTCACAGGCTCCTTCCCAGTTGGACCCCAAGCTCTGCGGCCCTAATATGAACATTAGCTTCCTTTAAAGGCTACACGAAGTTTTCCCAGAAAAGACTACTCTGGGAAGCTGAATTATTCATCATCTCCAAAGCTGGACTTTTTTTTTTTTTTGCCAGTTTATTATTTAAAGTTGAGAAGTCACTGAATCACTGCCTGGGCATCATGTCCCACTCCATTACTTATTTAGCAGACATTAGAAACACTTATTTCTGAGATTAGGGAAGGAATCTTTTGGACACTGAACCAAAGTTCCTGCCCCTTCAAAGAGACCAGTACCCCTTTTCTGCCCTGGAGAACATGGCAGGCCTTTACCAACCCCCACCTCTCCCCAGACATGGATGCCCACTGAGGCCCACAAACTCAGAGCCAAACCAACTCATACATGAACACTCCCATGCACACAACATGTAGGTCCCTGTGCTCTCTCTGTCTCTGAGAAAATATACATACACATTGCACCTTTATCTATTATCTATGCTATTGTGTCCTACTTTTCACTATTCCATTTGGGATTTTCTTGGCAAAGATACTGGAGTGGTTTGGCATTTCCTTCTCCAGCTCATTTTTTTTAGTTAATTTATTTATTTTTAATTTTTAACATTCACTTCCACAAGTTTTAATTTTCTCGCCCTTCTCCTCCCTCCCCAAGATAGAATGTAATCTGATATAGGCTCTCTATGTACATTCCTATTAAACATATTTTCACATTAGTCATGTCGTATAGATGAATTATAATGAATGGGAGAAATCACAAGAAAGAAACAAAACAAAACAAAAATAAAGTAAATAGCTACTTTGCTCTTCATTCAGACTCCATAGTTATTTCTCTGGATGTGGATGGCATTTTCCATCATAAGTCCTTTGGAATTGTGTTAGGTTCTTGCATTGCTGAGAAGAGCTAAATCTATCAAAATCAGTCATTACATACTGTGGCTGTTACTGTGTACAATACTCACTCCACTCAGCATCAGTTCATGTAAGTCTTTCCAGGTTTTTCTGAAGTTTACCTGCTTCTCCTTTCTTATAGCACAATAGTATTCCATTACATTCATATACCACAAGTTGTTCAGTCATTCCCTAATTGATTCTCCAGCTCATTTTACAGATAAGGAAAGTGAGGTAGATAGGGTTAAGTGGCTTACCCAGGGTTACACAGTTAGTAAAGTGTCTGAGGACATATTTGAACTCAGGTCTTTCTGACTCCAGACCCAGAGCTCTGTGCACCATGGTGCCACCTAGCTGCCCTAAACTATCTACATTTATGTTCTTTTTCTCTCCCTCCCTCTCTTTCTACCTCCCTTGTCTTTTTCTGTCTCTTTGTCCCTCTCTTTCTGTCTTTATCTCTGTCTCCTTGTGAGAATAAGATGAGATAATACCTGTAAACCATTTTTGCAAACCATTAAGTTCTATAAAAGTGCTATTATTATTAATATGCCTTCTTTAATCTTATCCAGGTTCCTCTTTTTCCATTTAAAAAGTATAATTTTTTTTAGCCTTACGCTAAAAGTTTTCCCCCAGAATTCTTTTTTGAATTAAATAACTCCCTCTGTCTGTCTTCCTGTCTATCTCTGTCTGTATGTCTCTGTCTCTGTGTCTATCTCTGTCTGTGTCTGTCTCTCTGTGTCTGTCTCTCTGTGTCTCTGTCTCTCTCTCCCTCTCTCTTCTCTCTCTGTCTCTCTCTCTCTCTCTCTCTCTCTCTCTCTCTCTCTCTCTCTCTCTCTCTCTCCTCTCTCTGTCTCTATCTCCTTTCTCTGTCTCTGTCTCTCCCTGTCTCTCTCCCTCCCCCCCTCTATCTCCTCTGTCTGTCTGTCTGTCTTCTCCCTTCCTCTCTCTCTCTCTTCTCCCTCTCTCTCTTCTCCCTCCCTCTCTCCTCTTCTCTTCTCTTCTCTTCTCTTCTCTTCTCTTCTCTTCTCTTCTCTTCTCTTCTCTTCTCTTCTCTTCTCTTCTCTCTCTCTCTCTCTCTCTCTCTCTCTCTCTCTCTCTCTCTCCTCACTCTCTCTGTCTCCTCTCTCTGTCTCTGTCTCCTCTCTCTGTCTCTATCTCCTCTCTCCGTCTCTGTCTCCCCCTTCTCCCTCTCCCTCTCTCTCTTCTCCCCCTCTCCCTCTCTCTCTCTCTCTCTCTCTCTCTCTCTCTCTCTCTCTCTCTCTCCTCCTCCCTCTCCCTCTCCCCCCCCTCTATCCTTCTCCCCCCCCCCCCCCGCCATACATATAATTTATTCTTGGATCGAGCTTGACATCCCTGAGCTGTGGGTTGACTCTTTGTCCTGCTATTGCACTCTCAGAAGTACAGACCCAAGCCTAGACACTTTCACACATACTCATTCATATTCCATTTTACTTTTGAATAAACAACACTATCCATTTCTTTTTCTGGGGATCAGTTTCCTTATCTGTCAGATGACAAAGCTTGGACTAGATGATCTCTACAATCAAAGAGACAGAGCTAGAAGGGAACTCACAGGTCATCCAATCTAACCCACCCCCTCTCCATTTCACAGACAAAGAAACTGGTCCAGAGAAAAGTGACTTGTCCAAGGTCACACATCTCTACGTTCCTATACTCACATCTAACATGCTCTCTCACAAATAACCATGGATTTCTAAAACACATAGACTTATATTCACACGCATTTATATGCCCCCTACACACATCCCATCCCACCCAAAGATATGCTTCCTCAAAGAGAACTCCTACAAAATAAAGCTATACTCATACTATTGTCCTTACACACTTATAGAACACCCATGCCATGCTCAGACACCCTATACACACAAATACACAAACACACATACCATAAACTTTCCTCCCAGAATGCATGCTTGAATCTCCATGGCATACATTGAAAGGTAGAATGCTGTCAGTAGATAGAATATTGGGCCTGGAGTTGGCAAAGAAAGATCTACATTTGAGTTTTGTCTCTGTCACCAGCTACGTGACCTTGGACAAGTCAGTTGCTTCTCATTTTCCAAGTAATTCACAAACTATAAATTGCAGAGAAGTTGCTAACCTGTAATGGTAAAGGGAGTCTCCTTACTTTGAAGTACCTTGTACCATGAAAACAGAGGTCCATTCCCTAATGCCAAAGAGCACTTTACAGTTTGCAAAGCACTTGATCTCCATTACCTTCTTTGTATATACTGCTTTACAACCTTTAAAGGGCTTTATAATATCGGTATCAGTTGTTACTGCTGCTTCTATTATTATACTACACTGGCTCTGCCCATAGGTTACTAAATTTCTCCAGGGAATTTTCCACAGCCCAGAAGCATCCAGGATCCTTCCTGACTTCTCTGATAGGCAGATTAAGGAGGCATCCTTAGAAGGTCAAATTCATTGCCAAAGGGTGCTCTTGAGAGGGCCAAGGGGGAGCAAAGGGGAAGTTTTCTCTCCCCTCCTTTTCCTATTAGTACTTCAGAAGAGGAAATAGACTGATGGGTCTTTTTCCATTAGAGCATTACTCTAGGGGATCAGCTGGAGTGGGGGAGGGGATAGCAACTCTTCCAGGAAGGCTTTCATGATAACTTCTCTCCACTATGATCCTTTCCTCTTTGACAGTCCACATTAGTACAGTGGTCATGGTGGATTATATAGGCGCATAGTTCTTGTCACATAATTGATACTTTCTACATGCTTACTCATTCATTCATTCATTCATTCATTCATTCATTCATTCATAGGACCATGGCTCTGGAGTTGGAAGAAGCCTTAAAGACCATCAACTCAAGCTCTTTCATTTTATGGATGAGGACTTTAAGGCACAAAAGTTAAGGCTGGATCTCTACCTACCATACTACTCTACTCCTCCATGGTCTTTGGACTCTAATCCCAACACTCTTATCACCAAGCTTGACAACAGACTAGCCATATCCCCAAGGTTCAAGGTCATTGAGGAAAGTTTCCAGGAGCTCCTGCTTCCCTATCCTTTATATAAAAATTACCCTTGAGGCAGGGAAACTCTCTGGACCCTGAGATAAACAGCTGAAGGCTCTCTAGACAAGTCTTAGTCTGAAAGACCATCAACATTTTCTTCCTCCTTCTAAGCACCATCCTTCTTACTAGAAAATGAGACCTCTCCCAATGATGCATATGGAAACTCTTCAATTTGTGGTAACTCAGTACTGCAATAAAGCTGAAAGGGGGGGCCATCCCCAGTTGTCCCCATGAGCATCTAGTCACTGGACCCAGATGGCTCTGGAGGAGAAAATGAGGCTGGTGACCTTGCATAGCCCTCCCTCACTCAAATCAAAGTCAACTGCAAGTCATATCATCATTTCCCTGATGCCATGGTCCTCTTTGAACAAAAAACAAGCACAACAACATATTAGGATAGAGAAATATGGAGAGAAGTGAAGTAATTTACACGATCATAAATACAGAGGTGGAAGGGATTTTGGTTGCCTTTGAGTCTAATCCCTTCAATTTACAGATCAGGAAACTGAGGTATAGAGAGGTTAAATGATCACAGAGTTAGTAGGTATCTAAGGGTGAGATCTGAATCCAGGTCTCTCTTTCTCCAAGTTGAATGAGCTATCCACTATGTCACACTCAATAGGCAGTCAACAAGTCATGCTACTTGTAAGGGGGATATCTGGGATTTGAATCCAGGTCCTCTGATCCCAGATCTAGCACAGCTATCACTCTGCCCTTCTGCCTTCTAAAGCCAGAATCTCTGAATGACCATATTTCAGAGTTGGAATGGACTTTAGAGGACAGTTAATCCAGCCCTTACTGGAACGAGAATTGCCCTCTGTAATTCACTCCCAACAAAAGGTCATCTAGCCTTGCCTTGAAGACGTCCAGTAAAGGTGAATATGATCCTTCCCAGACAGCCTATTTCATTTTTGGACAGCTCTAATCCTTAGGAAGCAGTGTGGGGTAGTAGATAGAGAACTCTGACACGCCCCCCCGTGGGGAAGTCTCTGAGCAAGGCACTTAACCTCTTAATGCCCTAGTCAGCTAAGACCATAAGGTGTAGGACAAGTAGTGATTTGCACTAGTTCTCCCTAGAGAACTCCCTGTTGGGAGCTTCCTGCACCAGTGAAATCCAAAAACAAAACCAAATTACAAAGTTTTCCTTTTTACCGAACTTAAATCTTCCTCTCTATAACTCCCACCCACTGCTTCTAGTTTTGCCTTCTGGGGCCAACTAGAATAGTTCTTCCCAGGCAAGCTTGAATGACACCTACTTGCTTCATCAGAGTCATAGCTGTTCGCCTCTTCTTCATCGTCTTCTGGGGGTGGTTGCTGCTGCCGGGCTGGGGCAGCAGCAGGCTGGGGTGCGGCAGCTGCCTGGGAGTAGGCTCCTGATCGTCGTGCTGCCCGATCATCCTTGGCTCCAGCTACAGGGTAACCCCCTGTGTCCCCTGCTCGGTCATCCCGGGGAATGGCTGCTGCTGAGGGGTAGGCAGGTTCCCCTTGGGCCAGATCCCCCTGAGCTGGAGGGAGAAAGAGTAAGGGTGGTAAATGGCTTCAGGAAAATGGGGTTTAACTCACTTATTCAACAAACATTTATTAAATGGAACACCTCATTCAGTTCTGGAAGCACACAAAGCTTACATGAGACAAAATCCCTACCTCCACAGAACCTTCCTTTAAATCCCAGCTAACATGCATAGTCTAGAAGCCTTCCTCAGCCCCTCTTAGTTCTAGTGCCTTCTCTCTGTTATTCCCTATTTACCCTGTATATAGCTGGTCACTACATATTTGTTTGCTTGTTGTCTTCTTCCTCATTAGATAGGAAGCTTCTTGAGGGGAGGGACTGTCTTTTCCCTCTTTTTGTATCCTCAATGCTTTGCATAATACCTGGAACATAGTAAGCACTTAATAATTATTAATTGATTGATTATAATCTAGTAGGAAGATAAATGAATGGTTTTCAAAAGAATTTATTGTGCTTACTATATGACAAACACTGTGCTACACAGTGCAAATATATAAATATAAAATATGAAATACTACCTATCTTCAGGGAGATTGGATTTTAACAGAGTGAGACAACATATACAGGGAACTAGTGGCCAGGAAAGGGAATTCTGGTCTGGGGTTAAAACACAGATACAAATAACTAGAATATTCAACCTTATATAATAAATACATTAGAAATGTGAAACAAGGGGTGGCTACGTGGCAGAGTCAATAGAGCACTGGCCCTGGACTCAGGACCTGAGTTCAAATCTGGCCTCAGACACTTAACATTTACTAGCCATGTGACCTTAGGCAAGTCATTTAACCCCAGTTGTCCAGCCCTTACCCCTCCAAAAAGCAAAAGCAAAAAAAAGAAACAACTTGCTCAAGGTCACAAAAGTGGTGTCAGAAGTAGGATCTGAACCCACTTTCTCTGATTCCCATACCAGTGCCATTTTTGTTGTACCATGGACAAGAATGATACAACCCATTTTGTATTCCTTCTTCTATGTAAATAGCACTTTCCTTGAAGGTAGGAATGGTTTCATTTACATTCCCAGTTTTGAGCACAACATCTGACACATGGGAGATGCTGAATAAATGCTTGTTGATCAATTAATATGTGATCATTCAGCCCTTGCTTGAAGGCTCTAGAAAGGGAGAGGGATTGACTGCCTCCCACAATCTGTCTCTGAGACTCTCTGTCTAGGGAAAGTGAATGAATTGTAATTCCCTAATGTAGGAAAGATGGAGACCATGGAGAGTTACCTGGTCTTTGATCTGGAAATCTGCCAGCTGCACTTGGTCCTGGTCTGCTGGCCCCTGGGGGCCCTATCAGTCAATGAGAGAGTTGGAGCAGTGAATGGTAATGAAAATAATAATAACAATCAGACACATTTATATTGTCTACATTTTATATTTGGCAAAAAGATATACATACATTAGAAACTCCCCAGCTTTTAGTTCTTTAAGACATCTCATTGTCAAGGCAGGAATTTATTTCACTTGGTTATGTATGTATATATATTACAAGGGTTTTTTTTTCTTTCTATTTTTCCAATGGGTGAGTGTTAGGAGGGAGAAAAATAGATTTTTGGTAACTAAAAAATTTTAAATAAATTTAAGAAATAAGTCTCCATGGATGCAAGCTACTGGAAGATTTCTGGTTGATCTCTTTTACCTTCTTCACCCCTTCCTCTTTGATCCCCAGGGAGCTTACAGGATCACAAATTTAGAGCTATTAGGATCTTAGAGCCATCCAGTTCAACCTCATTTTACAGATGAGGAAACCAAGGTCCCGGAAAAAGAAGTGACTTGTCTGAGGTCATACAGATAGTAAGTACCCAAACCAAGATTTAAATTTGAGTCCTCTAATTCTAATCTAGTCCCCCTTCTCCTGCCCCATGGGGAACTCAGTCCACAGGACTGTCCCCATTTTGAGACCTGTTATCATTCTTTGCTCTGCCTTTAACACATTTCTACTATCTTGTTCAATTCTCTGTTTGTATTTGTGTACATAGGTTTCATAGGCAACTGGACTGAAAAGGACCTTGGCTATAGATCACCTAGTCTTTGAAGGTCTCCAAATGAAGGCTATTGGAGAAGGGAGTCCTATTCAGGTATAGGTTGGGCTAGATGGGCCCTGAGGTTCTTTCTAACCCTAAGCATCTGTGATAGCCCAACCCCCTCCTATCATATATGAAGAGAAAGAGATCTAGAGAGATTTGGCAAAAATCATTCAAACATTTGGACCTAGATTCAGGGAGGCTGAGTTCAAATTTTGCTTCTCGCATTTGCTAGCTCTGTAACCATGGGCAAATCACTTTCTCCTTCCAAGCCTTCCCTCATCTTTATAAATTTTCTTTTTTTTTTTTCTTGCTTTTTGGAGGGCAATTGGGGTTAAGTAACTTGCCCAAGGTCACACGGCTAGGTTTTTTTGTTTGTGTGTGCGTTACGTGTCTGAGGTCGGATCCGAACTCAGGTCCTTCTGACTCCAGGGCTGACACTCTACTCACTGTGCCACCTAGCCGCCCCCTTCCCTCATCTTTAAAATGAGGGTAATGATATAGGATCTGTTTCATGTGCCCTACCATGAGACTCAAAAGAAATAATATTTATAAAGTATGCAAACCTCTCAGTGTCAAATGCCATTTCTTCTAAGTATGACTATAGCTAGAATGGAAGCAGCTGAGGGCAAAGACCATGTCTCATACTCCTATGGAATCTCCTTAGTGACAAACACAAAGCTAGGCTGTATATTACCCCTTTGCAAGGGGCTGCCACTTCCTATATGTAGCACCAAGGGAGTTCTGGGAGCCATCACATATTGATAGTAAAATTTTCAGTGTAAGTGCTTACACCTTGGACATCGGCAAATATTACAAATCAGGGCATGGGTTTACTATTTTGTTGATTGTTTATACTTGTGATATTAATGCAGATTAAACTTTAAATTATGCTCTTCTACATTTTTAAAGAGATACTGGTTAAACATTTATCAGCACATCCCTACCTACCACCCACTCCTTGGTGTATAACACCCCTCCCCACACCCAATGGTTTCAAAGCTCTTTGGTGCCTTCTCCTCACTTGTACCCTAGCTGTCTATAATTTGCCTCACAAAAACATTTGGGTGAAGAAGAAAGGGAATAGTCTCCTAAACAAATGTCCAGGTGGGTATGATAGAGGATAGATGGAGCCTTACCTGGGGGACCAGGCTGAGCTGCGGCACTTTGGCTAGATGCTTGGGAGGGTCTGGAGGCCTGAACTGAGTTGGCCCTTCTCAGGCCTGGAAGGGATAAAGGAAACACCAC
The DNA here is from genome assembly GCA_011680675.1 of Gymnobelideus leadbeateri. NCBI lineage: Eukaryota > Metazoa > Chordata > Mammalia > Diprotodontia > Petauridae > Gymnobelideus > Gymnobelideus leadbeateri. The sequence continues at coordinate 515,469 of WOXC01006793.1, read as the reverse complement.
CATTAACATTTCAAGCACAAGTCAGTAAGGCCACCAGCCCCCAAGCAGCTGGACAGTCCTAGATTGGACTGTCCATCTTTCCTATTCATGATCTATCCCACTCAAAATGCTTGTCTCTGTTCCCATTTTTCCTGATTCTTCTGTCTGAAAGGATCAATTACTGGGAATCCTAAGACTTCAAAACTAGGAGAGATCTTAGAGATAATAAAGTTCTTTATTATATGGGGAGGAGAGAAACCAAGCCCCCCCCCCCCCATCCTGTACACTTGCCTTCCCTAGTGGACAACTTACAAGCCCTCTTAAACAAGGATGTCATTTTCCAGGAGTGGTCTGACAAGCATAAAATTCAATGAAACAATCATATCCCTCATTCCTGCTATTGACCTATCCCCTTTCTAATCCTCTGACTCACTGTCACACTTACCAAAATAATCTTTCTAATGCACACAAAGATGTAACTATACCACTTCCCAGCTGAAGAATATTCAATATTCAATATTATTACCTCTAGGATAAAACAAAATCCTGTTATATAAAGCCCTTCAAATCTTACTCCAGCATCCCTTTCCAGACTTGCTATCCCATCATTGCTCTTCATGCAGTCTATATTCCAGCTAAAGTAACATGTTACTCCCCAGACTCAATGCTCCATCTCTCATCTACATGCCTTTGCATAGTCTATTCCCCATGACTTGGATACATCCCCTCCTCTCCTCTGTTTCCTCTAACTTAGGTCCCTTCTAGGCTTAGTTCAAGTGCCATTTCTTATGGGTACTCTCTCCCCTTTATACAAGGGCTCTCTGCTCCAAATTATCCTGATTATCTATCTATCCATCATCTATCTATCTATCCATCATCTATCTATCTATCATCTGTCTATCTTTTTTTAAAGCAATTGGGGTTAAGTAACTTGCTCAAGGTTACACGGCTAGTCATTATTTATGTGTGGGTGCTCATTTTCTGAGGCCGGATTTGATCTCGGGTCATCCCAACTCCGAGGCCAGCACTCTTACTGCTCCACCTAGCCACCCCATATCTATCTATCTTTTTATCCATCCATCTATCCATCTATCTATCTATCTATCTATCTATCTATCTATCTATCTATCTATCTTTTTATCTATCCAGCCATCTATCTATCCATCCATCCATCCATCCATCCATTTAATGTATGCAAATGTTCATAATCCCTCAAGCCCATTCAGGGCAAAGACTGCCTTTTTCTTTCTATTTTTTCTTTCTTTCTATTATTTTCTTTCTATTGCTAGCACATAGGAATGACAAAGATTATAGGGCCTCAGAAGCCATCTTGTCCACCCCCTAATTCTATAGATGAGTGAACTGAGGCCCAGAGAGGGAGAAGTAACTAGTCTACACGAGCATGTTTTGCCTACTTTTTTTTTGGTCCAGACGTGATTTTTTCAGTGTAGGGGAATTCCAGGTGAGGAAACTCTTAGCAAATTTCCTGGTGGCACTGCCCAGGGTCACACAGTCAGTGTATTTCAGAGATGGGGCTCAAACCCTGGTCATCCTGACAAGGGCTCTATCCACTAAGCTACCCAGCTTAGGTAGGTTGTAGGGTGTCCCTAAAGTCTGGACACATAGGAAATCTCATTAACTATGCATATTTTCAAGAAATGAAATGAATGAAATTTTCAACAACATTTTATTTAACTAACATAAATGAGATTTCATAGGAAGACATAGGAAATCTCATTAATTAATTAAATTAATCTCATTAATATGGAAAATAGTCCCCAATAGCTAATGAAAACTTTTATTCCATATTAAATTATCATGGTTAAGATTCATGTTAATTAAATAAAATGTTGCTGAAAATTTCATTCATTTCATTTCTTGAAAATATGCATAGTTAATGAGATTTCCCATGTGTCCAGACTTCAGGAACACCCTATACAATGGATAGTGCTAGACTTGGAGTTAGAAAGACCTGAGTTTGAGAACTGACTCAAGACACTTAGTAGGTGTGTGACCCTGGGCAAGTCCATTTATTTACCTCTCTGGCTCTCAGTTTCTCCATCTGTCAAATGAGGGTATTATACTTGATGGCTTTGAAAGTTTTATCCAGCTCTAAAGCCATGATTCTCTGGATGCTGTTATGAAGTTAAATGATTTGTTGATTTAATTAGTAGCAGGGCCAGGATTCAAATCAATGTCCTCTGACTCCAATCTGGAGTTCTCTCCACTACACATGCTTCCATGTGAGACTTTTCCTCATACCCCCAGCTATTAACACTTCCTCTTCCTCCTTCCCCCACCCCTGCAAACCTCTTTATACTAATTTTGCATATATTTTGTCTATCCTATATTCATATACACTATCTCCCCCAATAGACATTGTTCTCGCTGTATCCCCGTGTTTAAGATAGTTCTTGGCACAGAGCAAGTGCTTAATAAATTTATGTTGGTTGGTTGTGGATCTCTTAATAGACATGTTGATCTCTTGCTAGGGGGGGTTCTTCATCTGGTTCTTCATCTTCATCTTCATCTTTAAGCTCTTCCCATTAGTTTCCCCAGCCCTGCCTCTGTCCACAACTTCTCAGGCTTCTCCCACCCAGGCAACATTGTAGACCAGCTAACAGCAAGAATGAACATTCCAGGGACATTGGAGTTTCCGTAGCTATAGGTCTTACTCCAAGAGACCTAAGCAAGGCCAAGAGCTATTTGGTTTCTTCTGTGTTGAAATATCAAGATGTAGGTCTACGAGGAAGCCTAAAATTCTTTAGTGTTGAGTTTTTTGAGCAGATACCACCAGTATTGAGGGCTCTCTCATGACTGGGGTTTGTTCCAAAATTATAACTCATCCCCAGCCACTTCAAATATATTTAGACTGGGGATTACCCTGATTCATTAGCATCCACAGGCCACCAGGTGTGACTAAGCCTTTTATAACAAAGTGAGTCAGCTCTTTCTGACAGGAGTGAAAGAGTTGTAATTACATCATTCTGTGGATTTTCTGCCAGGTAGCTGGGATCCCAGAGTCCCAGAACATCAGAGCTATAAGGGATGCCAGAGGCTGTGTAGTTCAATGTATGCCTGACCAGAAATCCCTTCTATAACATTCTCAAGTGGCCAGCCAAGCTATGACCTCCAGTGATGGTGAACCCACTGCCTCTTGAGGCTGCTCATTCCACTTTGGAAAAGCTCTCATTGTGAAGGCATTACTCCATACATGGACTTAAAATCAGCTCCAGTGAAATGTCTACCCTTCACTCTGTAATCTGGGTCAAGCAGAACAAGTCCAATATCCCTTAACATATTTACGTATGTGACAAGAAGGGTCGCTATCTCCCTGGACCACCGTCCCAGGGGGGTCCCTCAGCTCTGCTCTACTTCTAACTTCACTCTCAAGACTTTTCCTCCACAACCTTCTCCCTCCCCACCCCTGTTGCCTCAACCCAATTTCTACCCCCTCTTTATGTATTAGTTTTTCTATTAGAATGTAAGCCTTGAAAGTGGGGACTATCTTGCTTGCATTTGGGGGAGGGGCAATCAAAGTTAATGATTTGCCCAGGGTCATACAACTAATAAGTGTCTGAAAAGTGGATGAGGTCGGATTTGAACTTAGGTTCACTTGACTCCAAGGCAGATGCTCTATCTACTGCACCACTTAGATGCTCCTTCTTGCTTGTATTTGTGCCCCCATTTCTTAGCACAGTGTCTGGTATATAGTAAGTGCTTAATAAATGCTATCTAGCTATTGATCTATCCATCTATCCATCTATCCATCCATCCATCCCTCTATCTATTTATCTATCTATCTATCTATTCATCCATCCAATTATCTATCTATCCATTTATCTATCCATCCAAATATCTATCTATCCATCTATCTATCTATCTATCTATCTATCTATCTATCTACCTAGCTATCTAATTATCCATCTACCTATCTATCCATCTAATTATCTATCCATCCATCCATCCACTCATCTATCTTTACATATGTACACACTGTTTGCTTTGAGAGAAAGTCAGTAGGGCCTGTATTATATTTTTGTCTCTGTCTTTCTAGAGCCCAGCATAGTATCTGCCACCCATAGGTGCTTAGTCAATGCCTATTTATTGGTTAATTGGTTGTGCCTGTCAGCCCTTCCTGCCAGGGTGTGCCATGATTCATAGAGCACTGGGCCTGGAGTCGGGAGGACCTGGGTTTGAATCCCACTGCTTAGCTGTATGACCCTTGGTAAGTCACTTTGCCTCTGGCTGGGCCTCAGTTTCCTCATCTGTAAAATAAGGGAAGGGGACTGGAGTTGCTGGTGTCTAAATTCCCACTCACATTTGAAACTCTTACCCTATGTCCTTGAAGGCAGCTGTCATATCTTTGAATCTTCTTCAACTAACACTGGTGTTTCCCTCAGCTGAGTCTCCTTTAGCATGATTAATCATGCTCTATATTCCATTGAAACTGAGCCACTTCAGGGCGGCTAGGTGGCGCAGTGAGTAAGAGCGCCAGCCCTGGAGTTGGGAGGACCCAAGATCGAATCCAGCCTCAGAAAATGAGCACCCACACATAAATAATGACTGGCCGTGTAACCTTGAGCAGGCTACTTAACCCCAATTGCTTTTAAAAAAAAAAGAAACTGAGCCACTTATTCCCAGAACATGCCCCCTCCACACTCTTGCTCATGCTTTCTTCCTCCTGGAGTGCCTTCTCCTCTACATTCATCCTACTAGGCTCATTCAAACCTAGTGGAAACTGACCTGTCCTTCAAAACTCATTCCAAGCATCACCGCCTCCTTGAAGCCTTCCCTGATTCCTTCAGTCTGATGAAGAGGTCTTAGAGAGGGTCTAACCCACCTCTTTCATTTCACAGAGGAAGATCCTGGGACTGAGAAAGGGCAAGTATGACCCAAGTCTTAGAGTGAGGTGCCAGGAGCAGAATTCTAACCCAGATCTTTGGACCCCTCAGCCTTGGCATGCTCTCTGTCTCTTGTGAGGGGCCAAAGGGCAGAGTGCTCAGAGGGATAAATTTGGTGGTAAATTATATATATGACCGCAGGCAAGACACAACTCCTATTGGCCTTGGAAAGAGAGGGAGCCAGATTAGCTGAAGACCAAGGGGACTCCCAGCTCTAAATCCAATAATCTCTCTAGAGGACTTTGACTCTCTCTTATGTTGCTTGGTATTTTTCAGTTGTTTCAGTTGTGTACAACTCTCTGGGCACCCATTTGGGGTTTTCTTGGAAGAGACACTGGAGTGGCTCACCATTTCCTTCTCCAGCTCATTTTACAGATGAGGAAACTGAGGCAAACAGGGGTAAGTGACTTGCCCAGGGTCACACAGCTAGTAAGTGTCTGAGGCTGAATTGGATTTAGGTCTTCCACTTCTAGACCATTCTCTCCACCTAGCTTCCCCTTAAAGGAGAGGCTAAATCAGGCACTAAATCGAGCACCAGAGGATCACGGATTCACAGAACTTTAAATCTGGCAGAGACTATCTAGTCCAACATTTTACAGCTCTTGAGTCATAGGATTTAAAGCTAGAAAAGACATCTTTTTTCTGATCTGGAAAATGAAGGGAATGGCACAGTAGTGTAGACTGAGAGTGGGAAGGGACCTTGGAGGGCATCTAGACCAACCCTCCCATTTTACAGAGGGGTAAACTGAAGTTCAAAGAATTTAAGTGACTCGATCAAGGTCACACAGCTAATAAGGGACAGATGCAGGATTGGAACCCAGGCCTTCCTACTGTGACTCTAATATTCACACATCCAAACCCCTTCATTTTAATGAATGAGGGAACCAAGCTCCAGAGAGAAATGACTTGCCCAGGGCTACACAGTCATAATGGTTCACAGGGTGCTAGTTTCAAAGCCACACAGGGCCTCAGAGGTCATCTGGAACAAAGGTCCTCTGACTTCATATCCAGCCCTCCTTCCACCGCAATGACCTCACCAATATTCTTTTCTTGTGAATGTGAAAGAGAAAATTCCTCCCATGCTTGCTATGGGGGAGAGGGGACCCTTCTATATTGTTAAAAAAAAAAAACTTTAAGTCTAGTCTTATGGAAAGAAAGGGAGGGGTGGGGGTGGGAGGGAAGTGAGATTAACAGGAGCCACACTTCCCAGATCTGTTGCTAAGAAGGGACAGGAGCTGATGCCATAAGCAGCCAAGGCATAATTTCAGGTCCGAGGGAAAGATTAGAACACTCAGGGGCTGCTACAGAGCCTTAATGTTCAGCCTCTCACTTTGATGTTAACACAGCCTTGCATAGAAAGGAAAGCTAAGCTGCCATCTGGCCGGGACAAAAGGATTACGTGATTGGTATTGCCGGCAGTCTCCCATTAAATATTCCAGGCATAGCTGAGGAATTGAAGGCAGCTAGGATGCTTGCCAGTGGGGGAGAGCTGCAGCCAAATAAAGCCGCCAACTCAGCATCTTTCAAAGTGTGGGGCCTGAGTTAGCTTTCATTCCCAATTCTTCTCCAGGGGGGCATTGCTCACTCCACCCTCACCACTGACAGTCACCTGGGCCTCATCCTAGAACTGCTAAGTTGGGAGGGATCCCAAAGGCCCAGCCCCACCCTGAAACAAGACTCCCCAACCATCCAGCCTCTGGTTGGTGACCTCCAAGAAAGGGGAGCCCATAATCCCACCAGGAGCAGCCGGGGCTACTTTGGGACAACTCTCAAAAAAACTTAGGAATTGGGGTTTCTTTCTAACATCACATTCAAATCTGCTTCTGCAATTTCTACTCACTGTACCTGGTTCCACTCTTGGGATGACAAGTGTGACATTTTTTCACTTTTTACCAGACACAAGCTGGTATCCTGGCAAAGAGTCCTGGCTTGGGTGTTGGAGGGCCAGTGGCATTCAGATCCCACCCAGGGCCACAGAATGAGAGCTGAAAAGGGCCCCTTGAAGGCTGTGGGGGCCACTCCCTTTCCAGATCAGAAGAATGAGAGCCCAGAAGAGGTGAAGTGACCTTTATCTCTTACTATTGGTGTGACCTTGGGGCAGGTCAACTTCACCTCTCTGAGATTTAGTTTCCTCAACTCTAAAATGGAAAGATAGGGGCAGGACCTCTGATTTCATTAGTACAAGGAGCTCCCTGGCAAGGAAACTTCTCCCAAATGAAATGGATAACTTTTAAGATATAGTCTTAATGCTCTTATCTAGGGCAATGAGAGGCTCAGTGACTTATCCAGGGTCATTGGACTGGACTGAGCCCAAGTCTCTAAGGCTGGGCCTCCATCTACTACATCACACTGAAATGGTTGGATTCTATAGCCCCTAAGGTTCCCTTCATCACTGGATTTATAAAATATATAAAACCAACTAGTATGTCATGGCACTAGACAAGTCTTTTGATACAAATACAGATCTGGGTCTAGAATCAGGAAGGCCTGAGTTCAAATCCTACCTCAGACACTTACTAGCTGTGTGACCCTGGACAAGTCACTTAACCTCTGTCTGCCTCTGTTTACTTATCTTTAAGATGAAGAGGGTCAATTCAACAGCCTCTAAGGTCCCTTCTGGTTTTGATCTTGGATTGAATGATTTCTTTCTTCCTTTTTATTCTCACCATCATCCCACCAGTCCATAGCTCTCCCTGACTTTCAGCTCCTTTCATATCCTGTGCCAAATTTTGCTCCTCCAAGAAGCTGGTTTTGGCTGACCCTCTTACCTGCTGGACTCCGACTGGCATCACCCCCAGTGGCCCCACCTGGGCCATAGTCCCAGCCTTCAGAATCCCTACCCGTATAGTCTGTTCCACTGGAGCTCATGCGAGCCTCTGAGGCCCGGCGCATTGGGGGGCCATAGCTGCCCCTGCCAGGAGCAGGTACAGGCTCAGGACCTGAAAGGCAAATCATTGGTTTAAAAAAAGGGATCTCTAAAGAAAGAAGGAAGGAAGGAAGGAAGGAAGGAAGGAAGGAAGGAAGGAAGGAAGGAAGGAAGGAAGGAAGGAAGGAAGGAAGGAAGGAAGGAAAGAAGGAAGGAAGGGAGTAAGGGAGGGAGGAAGGAAGGAAAGCAGCAAGCAGAAGGGGATGGGGACAGATAAGGGAAAGAGTCTCTCTTTTTTCAATCTTGCTCCTTTCTAGTTCATCCTTCACAGAGCTGCCACAGTGTTTCCAAAGTGACAAATCTGATCACATCACTCTACTACTCAAGAGACTTCAATGGCTCCTTACTACTTCTAGAATAAGACATCAACTCTTTATGGCCTGCATTCAAATCCCAACTCTGTCACTTATTACCTGAGTGATTGTGAGAAAGCCAACAACTTCTCTGGACCTCAGTTTCCTTACCTGTAACATGAGGAGGCTGGATTGGATGGCTCCTAGGGTCCTTTCCAGCTTTAATTCTGTGATACCTTTCTGGACTTCAGTTTCCTCCAGGCAGAGGAAAGAACTCCAGATGAGGTGTCAGGAGACGTAAGTTCATGTCTTTGGTTTTGCTTTGCTTCTGTCTCACCATGTAACCTTGAATTTGGATACTGCCCTTCTCAGGGACTCAATTTTCCCATCTGTCAAATAGATGGCTTGATCTGGAGAGACCTTAGATCTCTACTGTCTCTAACAGTCCACAATGGACCTATGATACTGACTGGAGACCATCGGACTATACTGAAATGGGTATGCCACTTCCCAGAGCAGAGGAAGACTTTTTTAGAACCAACTCCAGATTGATGACTGACCACTGAGCCAACAAGCACAGACTAAAGGAAGATGTTTAGAAGTGATGGAAGAATTTGTCTCCTGTTAGTAACTGGCATTTTAAACTTCCAGGTTGTTAGAAAACAAGGGATGTTGCCTTCCCCACATAGACTGGGGACTGGTTAACTTGGCAGTGCCCAATGGGGTCCAGATTAAAAAAACAGCAGTAGCAAACACCAGCCCCAGAAACATCACCAGCTCTTTTGGGGGCATATCAGGGATGTACAGGGAGCCCTGAGCCACAGCTGGACAAGGAAAAGCTGTGAGTTTTGTGTTCCTCCCCTGCCTGACTCTCAGTCCCAGAAAAGGGGATATACCCAGCCTGGGGGTTCAGGACTCAGGACTCTGAGTCACCCCCTATTCTAACACACCCAATCTACCTCCAGGAAACAAACCTGATCTCTGGCCCACGCCCCTCTTGTCCTCGGCATCACCTGGGGGAAAGGAAGGAAAAGGCAGAGTCATTTTTTTCTGATGGTGCAGGATGGACCATAGGGGTGGGGAGAGGGACAAGGATTCCATTTGTCCCATCGAAAGGGAAACATGCTATTGTGGAAAAAAGAGTTCAAGCCTGTGTGAGGAAGACTCAGGTTCTAATCTTGACTTAGTCATACATACTTACTAGTATGTATGACTGAGGGCAGATTCTGTCCCTTCTTGGAAGGGAAGTGACTTACTCAGGGTCACATGGGTGTTACACAGCAGAGTGAAGATTTCAGCTCAAGTCTTCTGATCCCAGATCCAATGCCCTTTCCACTGTACTTCCTGTCTTGGTCAAAATGCTGTCATCACAGCATCGTGCATTCATAGATTTAAATCCCAAAGGGACCTCAGAGGCCATTTAGGCCAGCCCTCCTCCCTCATTTTGGGAAAAGGATCTGGATTCCAATCCTGCCTCTGACACTACCTGTGCATCTATGGACATGTCACTTACATTCCTGACCTATAAAATGAAGGGGTTGGATCATAGGGTCTCCAAGGCGCCCTCTGGTTCTAGATCTATGAATGACAAATGAGGAAACTGAGGGCCCCATCCTGGAGTCAAGAAGACAAGAGTTCAAAGATGGCCTCAGACACTTAGCAGCTAGGAGACCCTCAGCAAGTCACTCAACCTCTGCCTGCCTTAGTTTCCTTAGATAGAGTGCTGGGCCTGCAGTCAGGAATGCACCTGAGTTCAAATCCTGCTGCAGATGCTTACTAGCTGTGTAACATTGGGCAAGGCTCTTTGCCTCGGTTTCCTCATTTGTAAAATTGGGATAATAACAAGAGTGCACCTTCCAGCATTGTTGGGGGGATCAAATGAGATGACAATCAAAAAGCCCTTCACACAGTGCCTGGCACATAGTAGGCACCATGGTTGTTGTAGTTGTCAAGTCCTTTTACCCACAGCTAACTCTCTGTGGCCCTGTTTGGGATCTTCTTGGCAAAGATACTGAACTGGTTTTGCCCTCTCCTTCTTCAGAGTGCTATGTAAATGTTAGTTATTGCTGTTGTCACCTTGCAGGGTTGAGGCAATATTTGAAAAGCATTTTGAGAACATGAAAACACTATGGAAATATTTGCTTTTATAGTTGCTGCTGCTGCCCAAGGTCACATGGGTGGTAAGTTTTGATATATAACATGAATTATCATATTATATTATGAATCATTAAATACCCTCAGGAGACTGTTAGCTCCTTAAGGGCAGGGACTCTGTAAGTCTTTGTACCCCAACATCTTGCACTTAGTCATCACTCTTGAATAGAATCCTTGTGTTATTGACCCCACAGGGTTGAATGGGGGAGAACTCTTGGTAAACTTTAAATGCTTTATAAATGTGAGTCCTTCTTTTGGGTCATTCTCTAGGACGTTAAAAAAAATACAAATGGACATTTACACACAAAGATGATTAGGCTGAACCTTTATTGGTAGGAAGTACTCTTGGAGTTAAATAATTTCAAAGGGCATTTATTTAGCACCTGCTATATGCCAGGCCCTATGCTAGGAGACAAGAATACAAGGACAAAACCAAAATCGTCCCTGCCCTTAAGGAGATACAATCTTCTAGAGAGAGACCAAAGGAAAATGGGCAGAGTATAGAGAATTGGAGGATAGGGGTGGGACTACATACACAGGAGCAATCTCCACTCCCTTACTGTATTCTCCAGGGAGACCAGCCTCTCTTGGGCCTAGGAAATGTAAAGAGATACACAATTCTGGCAGTGAAAATCCATCCTTTGGTCCCTCCCCAGTCCCATGCCTTTGTTCACATAATTCTGTGCACTTAATTGTTCTCCTTACTACATCCCCAGATAAGTATAAAAAAAGATAGGGAGTTATGGGGACCAAGGAAAAATCAAAGTTTTCTCCAAATACTTACCACAAAAGGAAGCAGTAATGCCTGGGGATATTTCTCTCTTTGGGAATAGGGATGGGCTCACCCTGGGCCAGCCCCACTCAGTCCCATGCCCTTGTATCCTGAAGTACTCATTTGTGAGATGTCTGGTTGGGGCTAAGATGCCTGGGTGGCACTAGAGAGAGAGTTCTCGACTGCCAGGACTGAACTTTCAAGCTTAGTCTCATTGTAACAGAGTCTAAATCACTGAGATCACTGGCACTGGTCAGAGATAGACTTATTCAGCTAGCTCAGGACTATGCATCAAGATCCTACATAACAGATTCTCTGAGGCCAAAAGGGCAGTGAGCAATAAACCCTGTCCTTCCCATCCCTAACCTGACCACCAGCTCCCATTTGTTTTCCAGGAGAGGAACCATCAAGTCAAAGGATTTCAATAGGACCCAGAATCCTTGGGTACAAAGACAACATTGGCTTTTTGTCTTTGTATTCTTAGCGCCTGGCACAGGACCTGACATATAGTAGGTGCTTAATAAGTGCTGTGAAAATGATTTCACTTCTTAGGAACAAGGGGTCAGTAGCACCATCTTTGTAAGTGAAGGATCGCCCATATTTTCTAGGTGAATTGAACTGAATTCATTGGTGAAAAGGTCAGCAGCGTAAGGGAGAAGGATATGCAGAAGACAGGGGACTTCACAGGGCAGATATGAACGATACCCGACATCTGTATAGAACTTGTATCTTTGCAAAGTGCTTCGGACCTGGAATTTCATCCATATAGGGAGATCCTGCCCCAGCACAGGTTAGGGGCAAGAAGGGGAGGGAATAAGGATTTCTGTTGGTGCTATGCACCAAGTACAGCACTAAGCACTCTCACAAGCATTATCTCATCTGGTCCTCACAAGAACCCTGTGAAGTACGTGCTATCATGGTGGTCATTGCTGTTTAGTCGTTTTTCAGTCACATCTGACTCCTTGTGATGCCATTTGGGATTTTATAGGCAGAGATACTGGAAAGGTTTTGTCATTTCCTTCTCCAGCTTATTTGACAGATGAGAAAACTGAGGCAAACAGGGTAAAGTGACTTGCCCAGGGTAGCCTTTGTTGAGTTTTCACTTGTGTCTAATTTTTGTTTGTTTGTTTTGTTTTGTTTTGTTTTTTGAGGGGGGAAAATAAATCTTTATTTTTATTAACTTAACTGAAATTTAGCATTTCCTTTGACTGTTTAAAAATGTTGTTTTCAGAAGGGGTCCAAAGGCTTCACTAGACTGTTAAATGGCCCATTACATAGAGAGATAGAGAGACAGAGAGACAGAGAGAGAAAGAGAAAGAGAGAGAGAGACAGAGAGAGACAGAGAGATAGAGAGAGACAGAAAGAGAAAGAGAGAATGACAGAGAGAGTGTCTTTAAAGCAGGGGTCTTTAAATTATGGGCCTCTCTGATGCTTGGAGAATGCATCCTTGTAGTTTGGGACTGTGTGCAAATATCTTTATTCCTTTTTTTCAATTAAACAAATGCTTTATTAACTTCTGGTTTACATCATTCATTTCCGCCAGATTTTGAGTTACAATTTTTTTCCCCGTTTTTCCCCTACCCACCATCCTAGAATAGCAGTCCCACAAGATATCCCTTCCTCCAATCTGCTCTCTCCCATGTCTTCTCCCATACCCCTTCGACTTTTCCATTAGAGCAAGGTGAATCTCTGTGCCCCAATGCCTGAACATCTTATCTCCCAATTACATGCAAAAGAGTATTGATAATAGTATTTTTCTATATTTGAAACATTTAATTTTAAGACCTCGAATTTCAGATCCATTCCCTTCCTCCCTTGCCACCCATTCCATCTGGGAAGATAAGTAATTCACTATGTGTTGTACATGTATAGCTATGCAAAATATTACCACAGTAGATATATTGGACAAGGCTGCTTATAATTCCCTCCCACCCATCCCACCCCCCACCTGGTCCATTCCCTACTTGAACCTGTCCCTCTTCTATAGTGGGTACTTCCAACCTCCCCCCCGAAAGAATGCCCTCCCATCCATCATCCCTCCTCTCATCCCCTTTCCCCCTATTCTGCTGCAGATTGAGATATCCCATTTAGTATGTGTCATTCTCTCCCTGAACCAAATTCAATGAGAATGTGGTTTTGCCTTTTTGCCTTCCTATTCTTCCCCTCCCCTGCAGCCACTTCCCCTTGCTTCTTCTACATGAGATAGTTTACCCTACCCTGTTTCTCCCCATCTCCTCTTGCCACTTTCCTCTCTCACCTCATAATTTCACCCCTTAAGTATCATTCCTTCCCAACATATTCAACCTATGCCCTCTATCCGTGCATAACTGTAAACATATATACACACATTCACATATATATTCATATGACCGCACAACCTTCTTCCATTATTTTCATACTGAGAAAGGTTTCATCAGTCACAGTTATTGTTTTTCCATATAGGAATGTAAATAGGTCAACTTTGATAAGTTCCTTTTGATTTCTTTTCCCTGATTACCTTCTCAGGCATCTCTTACTTCTTGCGTCTGGATGTCAAATTTTCTATTCAACTCTGGTTTTTACCTCAAGAATGCTTGAAAGTCCTCTATTCCACTGAATGACCATATTTTCCCCTGAAACAAAATACTCAGTTTTGCTGGGTAGGTGACCCTTGGGTTCATTCTCAGTTCTTTTGCCCTCTGGAATATCATTTCATGCCCTTCAATCCCTTAGTGTAGAAGCTGCCAGGTCCTGCGCTATTCTGATTGTGTTTCCACAATATTGAAATTGTTTCTTCCTGGCTGCTTGTAGTATTTTCTCCTTGATCTGGGGATTCTGAACCTGGCTATAATATTCCTGAGAGTTTTCTTTTTGGGATCTTTTTCAGGAGGTGATCAGTGGATTCTTTCAACCTCTATTTTGCCCTCTGGGTCTAAAACATCAGGGCAATTTTCCTTGAGAATTTCTTGAAGGGTGATTTCTAGGTCCTTTCTTTGATCATGGCTTTCAGGTAGTCCAATAATTTTTAAATTGTCTCTCCTGGATCTATTTTTCAGGTCAGTGGTTTTTCCCATGAGATATTTCACATTGCCTTCTAATCTTTCGTTTGTTTGGATCTGCTTAACAGCATCTTGATTTCTCATAAAGTCACTAGCTTCCATTTGCTCCAGTCTAACTCTGAAGGAATGAATCTCCTCAGTGAACTTTTGAGATTCTTTTTTCATCTGGCAAATTCGACTTTTTAAGGCATTCTTCTCCTCAATGCCCTTTTGGGCCTCCTTTGCCATTTGAGCTAGTCTATTTTTTAAGGTGTTGTTTTCCTCAGTCAGGCTGTTGACCCTCATTTCATACTTTTCCTGCATCCTTCTCATTTCTTTTCCCAATTTTTCCTCCACTTCTCTTATTTGATTTTTAAAGTCCTTCTTAAGGTCCTCTATGGCCTGTAACACACTCATATTTTCCTTAGGGGCTTTTGGAGGAGGATTTCTGACCTCACAATCCTCTTCCTGTCCTATGCTTTGATCCTCTTTGCCCCCAAAATAGGAGTCTAAGGTCACATTTTTCTGTTTATTTTGTTTCCTTTGCCTTGACATGTTGCCACTTAATTACTTGACTTTTGGGCTTGTTGCCACAGTAGGACTCTGCCACCAGACAGCAGAGCTTTTGTCCCGAGCGTTGGGGTCTTCACAGCTTTCTGGCAAGCTGGATACCCACCCCAGACTTCCCCCCCAGATCACAATCCAGATCCAGGGAGGTTAAAGCAAGAGCAATTAACCCCCAAGACTGATCGCTGGATCTCCCTACAGTTCGCAGGCCAGGAGCTGAAGCTGCCACTGAAAACTACAAAATGGCATGTCTCCCCAGCGGCTTCTAGCCCCTAGGGGAGGAAGCTGACTCGTTCCCCAAATACTGGTCCCAAAGGCCATAGGGCACTAACCTCTCACTTTGTCCTAGGCATATCTGAGTTGATAATTCTGGAATTGCCACAGCTGCTGGTGTTCTGGGGTCCCTCCAGCCGGCTGCTGGCCCAGACACCCTGGGGTTAAAACCACTCACGAGGACCTGGGCTCGGCTCTCTGAGTGCTGCGGACTGCACTGCTGGCTCCCAGAGCACTGAGCTGATCCTTCCTGCAGGGCTGCTGGGCTGTCCTCAGTGGGAGGTTAGCTTCTCTGTGTAGTTCTGTGGGTGCTGGGGCTCCAGAAGTTGTTCATAGTCCCCTTTTACATAGTTTGGAGGTGATCTGGGGGGAGAGTGCCTTGGTCGCACTGTTTCTACTCCACCATCTTGGCTCCACCTTGTGTCCAATTCTTTTTTTTTTTTTAAAGCAATTGGGGTTAAGTAACTTTCTCAAGGTTACATGGCTAGTCATTATTTATGCGTGGGTACTCATTTTCTGAGGCCGGATCTGATCTCAGGTCATCCCAACTCCGAGGCCGGCGCTCTTACTCACTGCACCACCTAGCCGCCCCTTTAGGGCAATTGGGGTTAAGTAACTTGCCCAAGGTTTCACGGCTAGGTTTTTGTTTGTGTGGATTAAGTGTCGGAGGCCGGCTCCGAACTCAGGTCCTTCTGATTCCAGGGCCGGTGCTCTATTCACTGGGCCACCTAGCTGCCCCTTGTGTCCAATTCTTAATGACCATATTTGGGTTTTCTTGGCAAAGATACTAAAGTGGTTTGCCACTTCCTTCTCTATTTGATTTTACAGATGAGGAAACTGAGGTAAACAGGGTTAAGTGACTTGCCCAGGGTCACACAGCTAGTAAGTGTTTGAGGCAATATTTGAACTCAGGTAGATGGGTCTTCCTGATTCTTGGTCCAGCACTCTATACACTATGGTGCCACCTAGCTGCCCAGGTGCTATTATTATCCCCCATTTTATACTTGAGGAAACCCAGTCAGAGGTTAAGTGACTTGACCAGGGTCATACACCTAAATATCTGAAGCGATATTTGAGCTTGGGTCTTCCTAACTCCAGGTTAGGTGTTCTATTCACTGCCTCACCTTCTCTACCTCTTATAGTCTTAGAGCATTTGTCTAGAATAAACAAATGACTTATCTGAGGTCACATAGTCAGCCAGCATGTGTCAAATGGGGGACTAGTTTCTTGCCCTTAGGATCAGCTTTCTAGCCCCTACTCCATGCTCCCTCTCCAAAAAAGGCCTTGGCCAGCTTGCTGTATCTGCTAAAGTAGAGCACCAGACAAAATAAGCCCAAGGCACACCCATCGAACATGTGACAGATGTGGTGGGTGTGGAGACCCTTGTTATTAATCCATTGCATTTGCAGGAAGGGAAGTGAGGAGAGGCAAAGATCCCTTGCAGACTCAAGGCAGAAGGGAAGGATGGGAAGAAGTTGAAGGAGAAGCTTTGGGGTATCTAGGAATCTAAGAGCCAAGGACTCTCAGCATCTTCAGCATAGCCAGGAGCCCTTAGCAAGCAGAGCATGGGTGGGACTGCATGCATGGGGATAGTCCCCATTCCCTTACCATGTTCTCCAGGGAGGCCAGCCTCTCCTGGGCCTAAGAAATATAAAGAGATAAGCAATTCTGGCAGCGAAAATTCTTACCTCGGAACTTCCCAGTCCCATGTGCACCTGGGATATCCTCCCTACTCCTTCCCATCTCCACTCATAAAAGTCCCATCCATCCTTCACCTCCTCCATGATGACTTCCTTAGCCACTCCGCTTCCCCCCAAAGGACCTTTCCCCCTTCTGCTCTCCTAGAACTTTGAGATCCTCTGTTGTACTGATTAAAGCCTCCAGTTCCCCAAAAGTTCTACTCTGGAAACAGGTGCCAGCCCTTTGGAATGATAACCACAGAGTAGGGTCTAGGTAAGGCTGTGATGGAGAGTCAGGCATCCTGACTGCCAGTCCAGTGCTCAAAGCTCTGGCATCTTTGTTCACATCTGGAGGAACATGAATTCTGGGGTGGGGTCACCTTGATCCAAGGTGGAAGGTTGCTCTCCCATCATCTTACCTCGGCCAGGTGCTCGGGGATGGTGCTTAGGCTCCGGGGTGGGCGGCCCTGAGGAGCTGGGCTCAGTAGGGGGCTGCTGAGGCTTGGATTTCTTCACTGGCATGGGCTGAGGGAGCACTTGTTTGGGGAAACCCTTGAAGAACCATGCTCCAGAGCGCTTCCAAACCTGAAGGAAGAAAGGCAAGTGGCATAGGAGGTGGCGACCAGCTCAGCCTGGAAATGGAACTCTAGCCTTCTTTCCCTATTTACTTTTTTTTTGCTTTTTGGAGGGCAATTGGGGTTAAATGACTTGCCCAAGGTCACACAGCTAGTTTTGTGTGTGTGTGTGTGTGTGTGTGTGTGTGTGTGTGTGTGTGTGTGTGTGTGTGTATGTGTTAAGAGTCTGATGCCAGATTTGAACTCAGGTCCCCATGACTTCAGGGATGGTACTCTATTCATTGTGCCACCTAGCTGCCCTTCACACTATCTTTCAAACAGCATCTGTTCACACAGTTTCTCTGTGTCACATTTTGGCAATTCTCACAATATTTTAAACCTTTTCATTATTATTATATCTGTTATGGTGATCTGTGACCAGTGATCTTTGACGTTACTATTGCAATTGCTTTAGGCCCCCATATAGTACCTGTATAATATAACAAACTTAATAGATAAATGCAGTGCGTGTTCTTGACTGCTCCACCAACCCGTCTCTCCCTCTCCTTGGGCCTCCCTATTCAATGAGACATAACAATATTGAAATGAGACCAATTAATTACCCTACAGTGGTTTCTAAGCATTCAAGTGAAAGAAAGGGTCAATCAATAGGGCAAACTTTATTGTTGTCTTATTTTAAGAAATTGCCAGGGCAGCTAGGTGGCACAGTGAATAGAGCACCAGCCCTGGAATCAGGAGGACCTGAGTTCAAATCTGGCCTCAGACACTTAACACTTACTAGCCGTGGGATCTTGGGCAAGTCACTTACCCCAACTGCCCTGCCTTCCCCCCCTCAAAAAAAAAAAGACAAAAAAAGAAATTGCCACAATCTTCGACATAACCTTCAGCAACCAGCACCCTGTCAACATCAAGGCAAGCTCTTCACTAGCAAAAAGATTACAACTCATTGAAGGCTCAGATTATGGTTGGCATTTTTAATCATAGAGTACTTTTAAATTGATATATATATATATATGTATATATTAGACATAATGGTATTATACACTTAATCAACTACAGCATAGTGTAAATATAAGTTTTACATGCACTGGGAAACCAAAACGTCCATGTGGCTTACTATATTGTAATTATCACTCTATTGCAGGGTTCTGGAACTGAACCTGCAATGTCTCCAGTACTCCTATATTATTATTACTATAGCCTTGGGTCCTGAAAGAACTATCAAACATGATTCCTGAGCCACTGCCAGTGATATTTCAAAACCATAGGAAATGGGAGAGATATCACAAAATTGGAGAAGCACAAATGTGCAAATCAGATGGCAGAGGCATGACTAGACAGCACTGAAAAAAACTGGGGCGATCTTAGTGGATTGCAGACTCACTATGGATCAGTAGAGTGATTGATGTGGCAGCCAAAAAAACTAAGGAGACATTGGGTTACCTTAAGAGAGGCAGAGTCTCCAAGCATAGGGATGTGATCATCCCACTATCCTCATCAGACCCCATCTGGAGTTCTGTGTTCAAGTCTGGGAGCCAGGGCTTAAGAAGGACATTGACAAGCTGGCAAGTGTGTCCAGAGTGGGGCAGTCAGGATGATGAGGAGCCTTGATTCCATATCAGGCGGGGATTAGTTGAAGAAAATGGAAAAGAAAAGCCTCAGGGGAGCCATGAGAGCTTTCTCCAAGCATTTGAAGGACCTGACATATGGAGAAAAAATAGTCTTGTTCTTTGTGACCCCAAAAGGCAGGAGCAGTGGGTGGAAGTTGTATTTATGCTCAATATCAGAGAAAAGGTCTTAACAGTGAGAGTTGTCCCCAAATAAATGGATTGTCTGGAGAGGCAGTAGGATTTCCCTCCTCAGAGCACTTCCACAAAGATTCAGTGACCTCCTGTTGGGTATTTTATAGTGAGAGTTTCCTTTCAGATCTGGACTAAGTGACTGCTGAGGCCAGCTTCCAATTCTCAAATTGGTGATTCTGTGATTCTTTTAAAGTAGAGATCTCTCTGAGCCATTGCATAGGATGTGGCCCCCTCTTCTGGGACCCATGATCTTCCCCACTAAAGTCCTGCAAGAGGCTCAAGGCATAAGGGAATCAGATCCTTTCCTGACTCTGGGTCATTTGTGGCTTAGTCACCCATCAGGGGAGGGGGATGTAGGTCAGTGTTATGGGAATGGGGTGTGGGGTGTGGGGGAAGATAGGCCATTTGAATATGTGAAGGGCTGTCATACAAGAGAGGGATTAGCCTTTATATGCTTTGTCCCAGATAGCAGAACTAGGAATGATGAGGGGGTTGAATGATCAGATAGGTTGGAACAGGGAAAATCCTGTTTTGGAAAACCACAGGACTTTGGAGGGCCCTTCCATTTCTAAAATCTTGTAATTCTGTGAGACAACCAAAGAGGAGGAATAAACCAAGGAGTGCTTACTAAAAAAGCAGCTGATATCCTTTTCCTCCTTCATCTTTTGGCCTTTTGATAGGCTTAAGTGACTCAGAGAAACTTCCTAGATTTGAAAATATACTCGGCCCCCGATAGGCTGAATGTGGTCACATGGAGCCTGTGCCAGGAGGCTTGGTTTTCAGGAATGCCCACACCTTGGTGCTGTGTGATTGGGCAATGGGTCAAGAGGGTTGTGACATTCTCTGAGCCAGGAGAAGGCTGTATATATCCTCATGTGAGGTTTTGTTTTGGGGCTCACTTTGAGAAGTGTTGTGTGATTTAACCAACGAGACTCTGGGCAGCCATTGAGCCTCCCGGCTTTGAAAACCCATATTTTAGTGCTCCCCTTTCTGGTAACTGACTAGGTATGGATATAATGGTCAGACAGTTGGAAGCCTGTCTGCTGATATGTTTCTCTGTCTGTTTGTAACTTCTGCTTGTAACTTCTGTCTGTGTAACTCTGAAGTTCAGGGTGCTGACTTTTTTTCCCCCTGAACTACATAAATAATATATTTGATTGATTAAAGTAAGATTGTTAACCCATTTTGAGTTGCTTTCCTTTAGAAAAGCAGATCTAAGAACCTGTATTGGCAGCCACCCTGGGGATGCTAGGGTGCTTGCTGCTACAGCCAGAAAATCATAGGATTTGAGAGATAGAAGGGACCTCAGTAGCCAACCCCTGAATAAAAGGATTCTTCCCTAGAGCATACCTGACGAGTGGTCACAATCTTGTGACTGTATGAGCCCAATGGTGATAGAGCTTTCTGAGCCCCCACTGGTATGATCAGCCATGGCCAGACACTGTACTTTGACCCCAACATAGTGATTCCATTGAGGTCCTCTTCAAGAATGAAATACAACAACCTATATGTCAGCTATGCTTGGAAGATCTCCAAGAAGGAAGAGGTCTTCAAGTAGCAACTGAAAACCAGGTTCATTATAGAGGGAATTTCTTTTGTGTCCACTGAGTCACACTTGTCAGTGTCCTAGCACAAAAGGACAGGGAGAGGCAGGAAGGTCAGCTACAGTGAGAAGAAAAAAGGACTATATTGTCTGTCTCTTCCTCCATTCTTCCTACTCTCTCCTGCCAACAGTACCTGACATATATGGGCACTTGATAAATTGTTGTTAATTGATTGAATTGTTTTGAAATGGCTAAATAAAAATCTATATTTCAGAGTTTGGATAGGAAGAAGAGGGAAACAGACAGACAGAGGGAGAAAAAAAGAGGAGAGAAGTAGAAACTGGGGAAGAAACAAGCAAGGAGAAAAAGGAGAAGAGATCCCATGAGAGAATGGGAAAGAGAGAGGGAAAGAGGAGGGGGGAGAGGAGGGGTAGAGAGAGAGGGTGGGGGAGCAAGCAATAGCTGGAGAGAAGAGAACATCTGAAGAGGGTAGAGGAGATAGGAAGACAAGGAAAGGAGAAAAGGCAAGATCAGGAAAGAAAAGGAGATATAGGAAGACTATGAGAGATCAAGGGGAAAAAGAAGGAAGGAAAGAAGGAAGGAAGGAAGGAAGGAAGGAAGGAAGGAAGGAAGGAAGGAAGGAAGGAAGGAAGGAAGGAAGGAAAGAAGGAAGGGAGGAAGGAAGGAAGGAAGGAAGGAAGGAAGGAAGGAAGGAAGGAAGGAGAAGGAAAGAAAGAAGGAAGAAAAGAAGGAAGGAAGGAAAGAAGGAAGGGAGGAAGGAAGGAAGGAAGGAAGGAAGGAAGGAAGGAAGGAAGGAAGGAAGGAAAGAAAGAAGGAAGAAAAGAAGGAAGGAAGGAAGGAAGGAAGGAAGGAAGGAAGGAAGGAAGGAAGGAAGGAAGGAAGGAAAGAAGAAAGGAAGGGAGGGAGGGAGGAAGGAGGGAAGGAAGGAAGGAAGGGAGGGAGGGAGGGAGGAAGGAAGGGAGGAAGGGTGGGAGGAAGGAAGGAAGGGGGAGGGAGGGAAGGAAAGAAGGAAGGAAGGAAGGGATGGAGGGAGGGAGGAAGGAAGGAAGGGAAGAAGGAGGGAGGGAGGGAAGGAAGGAAGGAAGGAAGGAAGGAAGGAAGGAAGGAAGGAAGGAAGGAAGGAAGGAAGGAAGGAAAGGCCAAAAGATAGAGGAAGAAAAGGATATCAGCTGCTTTTTTAGTAAGCACTCCTTGGTTTATTCCTCCTCTTTGGTTGTCTCACAGAATTACAAGATTTTAGAAATGGAAGGGCCCTCCAAAGTCCTGTGGTTTTCCAAAACAGGATTTTCCCTGTTCCAACCTATCTGATCATTCAACCCCCTCATCATTCCTAGTTCTGCTATCTGGGACAAAGCATATAAAGGCTAATCCCTCTCTTGTATGACAGCCCTTCATATACTCAAATAGCCTTTATTGCCCCACATCCCTCACCCCAGTCTTTCTCTTCAAGCTAAATATCTTGAGTTTCTTCAATTATTCTTCCTGTGACAAAAAAAAAATCAGGGTCCTTAACTATCTTGATTGCCTTCCTCTGGACACTCAGTTTGTCAATCAATGTCTTTCCTAAAAACCAACAATAATGAGCATTTATTTAGCACCTACTATGTGCCAGACACAGAGCTAAGCAATAGGGATAGAGAGAAGCAAAGCAGTCCCTTCCCTGAAGGAGCTTGTTCTAAGGCAGAAGAAAACACACCAGATGTGATGCCCAGAATTAAAGACAAACTCCAGATGTGAGAGTGCTGTGCAAGCAGCTAACCTCACACAGGGAGGCTGGCTGGTATCCAGGCTCTGTGGGTCCATCTTCTTATTAATGCCAATGCCCTAGGTCACTGGGACCCAGGGGTATTTGGGGCTTTGATGGAAACCTAGACCATGGCAGTGAAATCTTACTTTCCTTCCCTCCCTTCCCCCTACTCAGGAATTAGGGAAATGGATCAGGGAGGGTTGGAGCCAGCAAGGCTGGAGTCAAAGCAAATCACTCACCTCTCTTTGCTCACTGCAAATCTTGCAAAGCCAGATGGAATGTGGGCGACTGTTGGAGGTCTCCACTCCACATTTGGTGCAGACATTCTGGGGGCAAAAGCAGACAGAACCTGTGTTAGGTCTGTAAGACTCAAGGATTAGAGTCTGGGCTGGTGGAGACTGAGGGGGGTGGGGAGGAGAAGGGAAAAAGATGTCTATGGCATTTGTCCCTCATTCAAATCCTGAGCTAGTAGAAAGATCACTTACACTTGAGTCAAAGGACCTAGGTTTGAATCCCAACTCCACATACCCGTGTGACCTGGGACAAATGACCTAACCTCTCTGGGGCTCTGTTTCATTATCTACAAGATGTCAGATTGGAATATATGGTGTCTGTGGTCCTGTCCAGCACTAATCTCATGGTCCTTTGAGGCCTACCTCAGACTAGCAACGTCCAGGTCAAATCATCCCACCAATTACTCTCCCGCAATGGGGGGCCGCATTGCTTCTCCTTGGGTCAGCCAGACACAGGGGCTCAGCAGAGAAGGAGGAGGAGACCTGGAGGAGGAAGGACTTACCTTCTTGCAGTCCTCACACACCACACAGGAGGAGCCCAGAATTCCCAGCTGTTCCCCACACAGGATGCAGCGGTTTACCCCATCTCCAACCACATTCTTTCGCATGTTCTCCAAGCGGTCTACCAGGCGCCTGGAGTGGGAGAAAGTGGAAACATTGTGCTTGAGGGCTCACAGGGATCCAAGATGTGCACACCAAGTGAGGCTGGGCAATGAGAGTTTTGCCTCAGGGCCACAGCATGGCAGGGAAGTGGGGGGCGGTACAGGAACTTACTCCCCATGGTAGTTCTCCAGTCTCCTGCTTCTTAAACTTTTCCCACTCACAACCCCTCCAGTGCTCCTTACACTGTAGGTTGCACCCCTACAGTTTAAGAAGTGCTGCTGAGCTTGCTATCCCTGCATCTGATGTTCTTATGCTGACTCTATGCTGTGTCTAACTGCCCTTGGCATTCCTACATTCCTGTCCCTTCCCTAGGGTCTATGTTTTCATCTCTTTCCAGGGAGCTGGAGGGGGCCAGTGCTCCCACAAGGTCTGGGACTGGATTTTCTTGGGGATAAGCTACCCATTCTCCTAACAAAACTACACTCCAATGGAGCAGATTGGGCTATGTAAGCCTCAGTGTTCTAAAATTAATTTACCCTGGCACTAGAATTCTTAGTTTATCTCTGACACCAACACACACACACACACACACACACACACACACACACACACACACACTACTGATTTGTCTTTTCCACACTTGTGTGCTTGCTCTCATTAATATCAGTGTTCTCTCTACTTGTGCAAATCACAAGCCTCTGGAAAGCTAGCAGACAGCCTTTGAAAGCTGCCACAGTCTTACCCCATTCATTCCTCTTGAGTTAACCCAGCAGTCAGCCTTTCTGAGCTTAGAGAGGCTGGTTCTTGGACAACATTCAGTCCAATCCTGGGGCTATATTTGAAGCTTTTAGAGATTGGAGTCACTTTTGAGAACACAGAGTCTCTGCTTTATGCTATAATGAAGTTTCCAATTAGGACCTTAGTTGAGCTCATAATTTCAGCCACTGGTAAATTGCAGTTAAAATAAAATTATGCATTTTCTGTTTAATTGTCATCCCTATGCTGGCAACTCAGAAGACTACATATTCATCGAATGAGATTATTCAGTAACAGATATGGAGCTATAGGAGACCTCGGGGGTTACCTTGTCCAAATCCTTCATTTTACAGATGAAGAAACTGAGGCACAGAGAAGTCAGACAACTTGCCTAAGGTTAGTTACACAGGTAGAAAGGTAAAGAGCTAGGATCTAAACCCAGGCCTTTCCACTGTACTTTGCTGTCCCACATCTCCAACGTGATGACCTCTTATCTGTTACAGCAGACTGTCCCACTATCAATCCTCCTTCTTAGTTTTGATCTCTGCCTGTCTAGTGGCTGTTTCCTTATTGCCCACAGACATGACCTTGTCTCCTCCATTCTCAAAAATCTCTCACTTCCATTTTCATTAGTTTATCATTCCACATCTCTTCTTCTTTTGGGGGATAATCTCCTCGAGAAGACCATGTACAAGGAAGCGCCTTCTCATGTTTTCCTCTCACTTTCTTCTTAAATCTGTACCGTTTGCCTTCCAGCCTTATTCAACTGCAAATGCTCTCTCCAAAGTTCCCAGTGATCTCTTACTTACCAGCTCTAATGGTCTTTTCTCAAACCTCACCCTTCTTGACCCCTTTGTAGCCTTTGACACTGTTGAACACCCTCTTTTCTTGGATACTCAGTTTTCTTGGCTAGTTCTTCATCCATGTCATGTCCAATAAATATGGCAGTTACCCCATGCTCTGTCCTTGGGTCTCTCTCCTTCTGTACTCTCGTGTGTGTGTGTGTGTGTGTGTGTGTGTGTGTGTGTGTGTGTGTGTGTATAGATTTTAAGTCCATGCTTATTTATAAATTGCCTCCCCCATTAAAATGTGAATCCCTTGAGGGCAGGGATAGCATAATCACCTTTTTTGTATCCTCAGTAGTTAGTACATTGTCCGGCACATAGGAGGTGCTTTAATAAATATTTGCTTAGTCCAGTGCCTGGCACATAGTAGGTGCTTTAATGAGTGTTTGCTGCACATTTCCACTTGGGTGGCCCCCAGACATTTCAAACCAAGCATACCCAAAACCTCTTTCTCCTCTAAAACCTCATCTCCTCCTAACTTCCCTCTTTTAATTGATGGCACCATCATTCTCCCATATACCCAGATTTGAAACCTGGGAGTCATTGTCTGACTTTCCACTTTCACTCACCCTTCCTAGTCGATCAGTCATTAATTCTTGCAACATCTCCCTCCGCAGGATTTCTTGTATCTGTCTCCATCTTTTGATTCACATAATAATCACTCAGCATTGCTTCCCCAGATGATTGCAGCAGGCTCCTAACTGGTATCCCTGGAAAAATGATCTCCTCTCTCTGTCTTTTACCCCGGGGCCAAAGTGCCATTCCCAAACCACAGTTTTGACTACGAATTCTTCCCAGTCTCTGAAACTCCAGTGCTTTCCTATTGCCCCCACGATAAAATGTAAACCCCTTTATTGGGCATTTACAGCCCTTGACAACATGGCCACTCTATCTATTATTATGCATTATTCTCTTTCACATATTCTACATTATAACCAAATTGGCCTAGTTACTATGACCTGTACATGAAATTGTGTCTCCCACCTCTATGCCTTTGTAGAGGCTGTCCCTCATGCCTAGCATGCTTCATCTTTGCCTCTCAGGATCACTAGCTTCCTTCAAGAATCACCTCACATGCCATTTCCTATATAAGGTTTATTCTGATCTCACCCCCAGTGATTTATCCTGACCTCACCCCAAATTCCTTTGGATTAATTTTGCATACATTTGGTAATTACTTATATGATACGCATTGTCTCCTACACCATCCCCCTCAACATAAATGACTTATTTTTGTCTTTGTATCTCTATCACCTGATTGTGATAGGTACTGAATGAATGAAAATGAGGTGGTCAGGGAAAACGTAATCAATCAATCAGCAAGAATTTAAGTGCCCCCTACATGCCAAGCACTAAGGTAGGGGCTGAGGATACAAATACAAAACTAGCCCCATTTTACAGATTAGCAAATTGAGACTCAGAGAGATGATGGAGTTTGCCGAAGTACTAGGCTTTCCCCTCCCCATCCCAGCAGGACACTGTATACAGACGCCAAACACATATCTACTGATGGGCATTTCCAGCTAAGGAATTAGTAATGGATAGGAAGGCCATGGCGATCCATATTTAATAACAGAAAACAGCAAACTGAGGGAGGGGAGCTTCCCTCCTTGCCAACATGCCCAGCCCTTCCCCCAGCCCTCCCTGGTGCCCACCACCCACCCTGAAATCGGTGTAACATCAAATGCTGAAAATAGGACAAATTCAAACACAGGGTTTTTGTCTTTCTCCTGCCTGTCAGAAGAGACATGTGGCCGCTGGAGGCAATCTCTGAATCACAAGCCCATGGGCTTCTCTGATGGGCTGTGACCCAGATCTGACAAAATCATTGAAGGCGGGGAGCTCTGGAGAGCCGGCTGGGGAGCTGACATCAGGCTTCCAACCTTTCACTTGCCCTCCCCAACAACCCCATCCCCCACCCCTGCCCCAGCGTCCTGGCACTTATAGGCTTGAGAGATTTCCTTCCCCTTTGCATCAGGAGCCAGAGATTGAAAGGATCTGGGTAGTTCCTGCTGCCCAAGAATGCTATTTTTCAGAACTAGGACACAGATACCATGTTTTCCTCTTGCCCCAATGCTTTGAGTACTAAGAAAACTGAGATTCCTCTGCCTCCCTCCTATCCCTTCCTCCATATACATCAAACAGAAGACTGGTCTGTGGAACCAGGAGGAGAATGGAAGAGTCATTTCCCCAGATGAGCTAGACTGAAGGTACTGGGGGTGGGAGTGGGGAAGGGTAGTAAAGGCAAGGCACCCTCTAAATGAAAAGCCCTACTTTGTATGAGTGTCGACTGACACAAAGAACTCTACACAAGCACAAAACATTTCACTGACCCAAAAGAACCAGGGAATTTTCAAGAAAACTTAAGGTTGCTGTGCCCCACTCCCAAGAAATCTTTAAAAAATAAATGAGAGAAACAGAAATCTTTTTTTAAAAATGTCCCTAGATTCAGAGATGGGAGAGACCCTAGAGGTCACTGACTTCAAATCCCTCATTTTATACTTGAAATTGAGCCCAGAGTAGTTAAGTGACTTGCCTAAGGTCACAAAGCCAGCAACGTTTTTGATTCCAAGTCACCCCTCTAATATACTTTACACATTGTTCAGTCTTCTTATACCCTGGATATGGAATATAACTTATCTCTGTTGATATAATGCATGAGACACTTATTGGGTGCTTACTGTATACAGAACCCTGTGCTGTTTACTAGGGGAGATATAAAATTTAGGGAAGCTGGATGGCTGCCCTCATGGAACTTGAAATTGAGTAAGGAATTGGATTCAGATCAGTTCAATGAGCCCCCATTGTTAAGAGCTCACTATGTGCTAGGTTGAGGATACAAAGACAAAATGAAACATTCTCTGCCCTCAAGAAGCTTGCATTCTACTTGGGGTACACAGGTAGATCAACATAAAATGCATTCAAATTAAAGAGCAATTTTTCAGGGACCACTAGTAATTAAGACCTTTAAAAGCACTTAAAAGGAGACAGCCCCAGAACTAAGCCCTAAACGGACGTAGGGATTCCAAGAGATGAGAAAGTTCCAGGCATCAAGGACAGCTTAGGCAAAGGCTGGGAGGGAGGACAAAAGCACAAAGCTATCTTACGTAAAATTGGACGATAATTTGATACATGGTAAGTGCAGTAGAGAGAAACAGAGCAAGGTGTCACATGAAGTCTGAGAGGAAAGGTCAACCCTAGGAGTCCAGAGATAGCTTTCTGGAGGAGGTGGCACTTCCATGTTAGTGGCAAGAATCCAGATCTTCCTGAGCCAAAAGTCAGTTTATTATCAATGCATTATGGACATTTCTTCTCCAGGGGGTTAGTAGCATGAGATAATCTGTGCAGATGACTCAGGATCATTACCAATATCATTGTCCTTTGATGTTTTATGCTTAGCATAGAGTCTGGTACATGGTAGGGACATAAAAATGCTTATTGGTTTACCTTGTCTTGTTGTAACATAGGATGCCCTTAGCATATATTAGAATACCTGGGCTACTTGACTGGCTGCTAAATTCTGGTGTTCTGGTGTTGGGGGCTCAGAGTTCTCTATCTTGAAAACTAGAGTTAAAACTAAAGAATCTGTCATTACATTATTCTATTTGTTACTAGAGGCCAGAGGAGAGCAATTAGCCTAGTGATGAAGTGACTGAACCCTTTGCTTTCTTGAAAGCCTCAGGAGAAGTAAATGTCACAGTGGTGGCATTTGTACAAGTGTATTTGGATTTCATAGTTTCACACTAGGGAACAGGACTCAGTCAACACTAGGATTTGCCAAGTGTCCTCACCAAGGAACCCAGTTTAGAGAAAGGAACAATTAACTTTGTGAGGACAGTTTAAAATCTGGCCTGTTATGTGAATTTCTCAGTACAGATGTTGTTTGGACTTTGGCTGGTCTAGAACCCAGAGGAGATGTGATCACTTAGTCAATTATCTAAACTCCTGGAGAAGAGGAATTGCTTTATTCTTCATATTTTTTTTTTTTTTGCTTTTTGGAGGGCAGTTGGGGTTAAGTGACTTGCCCAAGGTCACATGGCAAGTTTGTGTGTGTATGTGTGTGTGTGTGTGTGTGTTAAGTGTCCAAGGCTGGATTTGAACTCAGGTCCTCCTGACTCCAGGGCAGGTGCTCTATATTCACTGCACCACCTAGCTGCCCCACGTATTTGTGTTTTTTGTTGGTTGGTTGTTTCAGTCCTTTCTGACTCTTTATGACCCCATTTAGAGTTTTCTTGGCAAAGACGCTAGAATGGTGTGCCATGTCCTCCAGTTCATTTTCCAGATGAGGAAACTGAGGCAAACATAATGAAATGACTTGTCCAGGGTCACTCAGCTAGTAAGTGTCTGAGGCTGGATTTGAACCATTCAGATGAATTTTCCTCACTACAGACCCCACACTCTAAGCACTATGGCGCCACCTAATGGCCCTATTTGTATTTCAGTGCCTGAACAAATAGTAGGTGCTTAATAAATGTCCATTGATTAACTGAAACCTCTGAAGACTTGTCATATGAATGAAAAATTGGAAGCATTCTGCTGGGCCCCAGAAACAAAACCAGGTTCAGAGAGAGGTGCAGTGGAAAGAATCCTGGCTTTGCAATCAGATCAGCAGCAGGTTCTGCGGCTTAGTGATCTGTGTAACAGGAGCTTAGAGGGTACCCAGCCCAACCCCATCGTTCTGTAAATGAGGAAACAGAGCCAGGTAAGTTGTTTGAGGTGGCATTTGTTTTTTGTTGTTGTTTGTTTTAACACATTTTTATTATTTAAAGCATGGAGTGTCCACCCTCAGATGCTGTATTTCCATGCCCAGTAAGATTTAATGAACCTGGATCTGCTCCTGGTTTCCCTTACATCCCTATTCTTTCCACAGTGTCTCTAGCCCCTTGGTCATCCTTTTGTCTTTGAAACATTCCTTATAATTCAGGTCTCCCTTAGCTGCCTGGCATTCCAACGGAAGCATTGCTGGGGTTTCTAACATCTGTTTGAAAGCCTTGGCAGAGCCCAGCTTTTCTCCCTTGGCAGTTGTCTGACTGAAGTACATAGTCATCCCTTAACAACATGTGTCTGATCACCCTACTGGGATCTGGTTTGATCTGAGCTGGTTAGAGCTGCCTCAGATTTTCTTTCAGAAGCCCTGTCACCATCAAAACTTGGAATTTAATGATTCCCTTTAGCTTAGCAAACCAAGAACCTGCAGTAGTTAGAATCAACATGGGGAAAGCTGTAGCTTTGTTGATCTGGGCCATACTGAGGCAGTTATGGCAGATAAGTGAGGACTGGAACCCAGGTCTTTCTGAGTCCAAGCCCAGCATTCTTATCTGTTGCACTAGGCTGCCATATTTCCTCATCTGTAAAATGAAGGGATTGGACTAACGTTCCCTTATTGGACCATAAAGCTCTAGCTTTATGGTCCAATCTATCTTCAAGATGACTGCCAAAGTGATTTTTCTAAAATGCAGGTATGACCATGCCATCTCCTATGCAATATATTGCAGTGGTTCCCTATTACATCTAGGTTCAAATATGAACTTGTCTGTCATCTAAGGCCCTTTCCAACCTGGTCCCTTCCTACCTTTCTGGTCTTTGTACACATTTCTCCTTTTTACACACTCTGGTACACCCATACCAGTCCATATGCCTCACATAAGACACTCCATCTCCATCACCATGAATTTGCACTGTCTGTGCCTTGCGCCTGGAATGCTCTTTCTCCCTCACCTTTGCTTCTTATGATCTCTGGTTTTCTCAAGTACCACCTTCTCCATGAAGCCTTCCTGGTCCCCTTCCCCACTGCCTCCCCGTACCCAGCTGCTAATGTCCACCCTCCTTCCCTAACTCCCTTCTATTCAAGTTGGATCTAGTCTTCATATACTTTTATGTAATTATTGACCACCCCATTAGAACATTAGCTTATTGAAGGCAGAGACTGTTTCACTTTTGTGCCTTGTATATCATAGACACTTAATAAATGCTTGTTGATTCCTGGATTGATAATCCTATAAATCCCACAAAGAGAAGTTACAGGAAGAATAACTTTTGCTCAATATAAGGATTTTTTTTAACAGTCAGAGCTTTCTGGGGTGGCTAGGTGGCGCAGTGAATAGAGTACTTGCCCTAGAGTCAGGAGGACCTGGGTTTGGATCCAGCTTCAGACATTTAACACAAAAACTAGCCATGTGACCTTGGGCAAGTCACTTAACCCTAATTACCCTCCAAAAAGCAAAACAACAACAACAACAATCAGAGCTTTCAGATAAAGAAAAGGATTACTTTGGGAAGCTCCTGTGTCACCATTTTGTACCTTGAGTAGTAGGGGAAAGAGCTCAGAGTGAGGAGACTTGGAATCTAGTCTTTTCCCTGCCACTTACTAGCTGTATGACCTTGGACAAGTGACTTTCCTTTTCTGAGTTAGTTAAGAAGTGGTAATTAAGTGCTTACTATGAGCTTCTGAGTCAGACAATGCTAAGAACTAGTCATACAAAGAAAGGCAAGTGCGTAGTTGTATCCTCAAGGAGCTTACAATCTAATAGTAGAAACAAAATACTAATAACTAGGTACATAAATGATATGTCCAGTATAAATGGGAGGTAATCTTACTGAGTCTCAGTTTCCTCCTCTTTCAAATGGGAGGAAGGTTGGGTAGAATGGCTTCTAAGATTCCTTCCAGTTCTCAATTCTGTGCTATAATTTCCCTCCGAGGTCTAACATTCTGTATTCTAAACTTCCTCTCAACTCTGCCACTCTGTGTTCTGAAATTCCTTCTAGACTCTCTAAATGCAGCATCCAGATGTTAGGAAATGGTAGTTTCAGTGGAAGTTGGTCATTTTGCTTGGACCTTAGAGTGGGTAAAGGGTGGTAATGTGAAAAAAAAAAGGTGGACTAGAGTCAGATGAATGAGCTGAGGAATTGGTGATTTCCAAGGGACAATAGGGGGGTATTAAAGATCTTTTGAGCAAGGATAGTTCAGAGGTAAGAAACTAAAGTAAGGAGCTCCATTAGAGGTTATCATAATAGTCTAAGGAATAGATGAAGAGGATCTGACTTGGGGCAGGGGCTGTGTGAGTAGAGAGAAGTGATGGATACATGAGGTGTTGAGAAAGTCTATGTGTCAATGCTTGACAACTGATTGGGTATGGGGATGAGGAGAAGTGCAAAGTTAGAAACTTGGGGGCCTGAAAGGGTCAAATAATAATTCAATCAATAAGCATTAAGTGCTGGGCACAATGCAAAGATAATGCAAATGATAAAAGCAACATAATACTTCCCCACGAAGAGTTTAGAGACTAAGGATGGTGACAATATGCATGTAAATCCATATTAGGGGAAAGGCATATGGGGGAACAAGGAAAGATCTCTTGTAGAAAGTGGAGCTTGAGCTGATTTCTGAAGGAAACAAGGGATTCCAAGAGGCAGATATGGGAGGGATTGTTTTCTGGACACTTTGGAAAGTCAGTGCAAAGACACAGAGATGGGAGATGAAGTGATCCTGAACAAAGCAGGCTTCTTCCTCAATTCAATTTAACAAGCACTTATACTTTCCTATAAAGGATGGCTCCTGGGAGTGGGGAGAGGAAAGAATATAGAGGGAAATCTAAGTGATATAAAAAGAAAAGATAGCCTCCCTCCCTCCTTCCTTCCTTCTCTTTTTTCCTTCCTTCCTTCTTCCCTTCTTTCTTTCTCTTTCTTCCTCTCATTCTTTCTCCTTCTCTTCCCCTTCCTCCTTCCCTCTCTCCTTCCATATTTCCTTCCTTCCTCTTTCCTTCCCTTTCAACCTCTCTCCTTTTCTTCCTCTTTCTTTCTTCTCCTCTACCTCTTTCCCTTCCTTCCCTCCTCCATCCCTCCCCCCTTATTCCCTCCCTTCCTTCTTTCCTTTCTTCCTTCTTTCTTTCCTTCTGCTTTCCCTCCCTGCCTTCATTACTGCCTTTCTTGGGCAAAGCAAATGCAGGAATTTGTTTTGCATGACTACACACACACACACACACACACACACACACACACACACACACACAATGGGTTTTGTTTTTCTTGCCTTCTCGATGGGTGGGGGAGGTATAAATGGAAGGAAGAGAATGCAGAACTGAAAATATGGTAAAATTGAATTTCAAAACATAAAAAAAAACAACCTAGGATATTGTCTTTAATATAAGATGCTTTTCATATGCAGATTAGTTTTGCAGAACTTCTTTTTTTCTTTTTTCATCTTTTAAAAGAAATTCCTTATTGTGAGGGATGACTCTGTGGTAGGGATAGGGGAAGGATACAGTAGGTAAGGTCTGGCTAGGGCTGTGGGCTGGAGGGATGTGAGCAGGGGACACATATAAGAGCTGCTGCCAGGGGATGTCTGCTGTGGGCAGGGCTTATATTTACTCACCTTTGACCTCTCTAATTCTGTCCATTAAGTGCTTATATGTGAACCCCACAACCTCCAGCCAACTGATGCTCACCTGCCTCATGACAAGTGCAGAAACTTCCCTCTCTGGCCATAAGTCATGAAGGGTTTGAAATGGAAATGCCTTGATCCCAACCAACTCTTCTACCCACCAGCAACCCTGATGATTCTTTCATTGCTTACTAATTCAAGTAAGCCACAAGCCAACCTAGAATTCTGCTCCTTTAGTTGTTAAAAAAAAGTCTAAAACCAGAAGATACAATTAACCTCTGGATTGTCCTGGGGACAGCTCATTAGCTTCATCACAGGCAGTAAGTGTAGATACTTAAAACCCAGGTTTAAGATAATTATCTAAGTATTCCTGCTCTGGGCCACTTGCTATCTGTTAATTTAGTACAGAAGAATCTAGAGAAATATGGGATCTGAGATCTAAGTCTAGAAGGAACCTCCAGGGCCCTTTAGTCAAACCCCAGTTTCTGACAGCAGAGGAAACAGAGGCTCAGGGTAATGAGGTAAAGTCCCATCTTTGCAACCCTAATATTTTTGTTGTTATGTGTCTGTGAATTGTGCAGCTCCATAAACTCCAAAGAATGGAAAGTGAGGTTCACCAAGAAAGCAATGGAAAGACTCATAGTGGGCATGATCAAGTATCAAGCCATTACAAAGAAGGAATGGGATTGGATTTAGAGTAAGAAGGAATATTTGAGGCCATTTATCTTATTTTTACATTTGAGGAACTAGAAGTTCACAGAGGATAAGTGATTGGCTGTAAATCACACAGAGAGTGGATCCTCTGACTCCAAAGCACCATTAGGTGGCACCATAGTGCACAGAGGGCCAGGCCTGGAGGCAGGAGTGCCTGAGTTCAAATCTGACCTCAGACATTAGCTGTGTGACCCTGGGTAAGTCACTTCACCCTGTTTGCCTTAGTTTCTTCATTTGTCAAGTGAACTGGAGAAGAAAATGGCAAACCAGTCTAGTATCTTTGCCAAGAAAACCCCAAATAGGGTCACAAAGAGTTGAACACAGCTAATAAATGACTGAACTACTGACTCAAAAACCTAGCACCCTTTCTATTCCACCATGCTGCCTCATAGACACATCTCCCTCAATAAAGTATGAGTATGTCTTTTGCTTTTCTTCATATACTAAACACCTATTGAATGCTTGTGGACCTGACTTAAGCTATAATCTTGACTCCATCTCTATGATAAACAGAAGATTCAACTCTGCTTCATTCCTAGAATAAATGCTCTTTTTCTTCCAAAGGAACTCAAAAGGAAACTCCAAAGCCAACTCAAAACTTGTCTTATCAGCAGAATGAATGAAAAGCCTCCTATTCCCCAGCATTCCAAGTGTTTCTCATTTCAGGTCAATATCATTTAGCCAATACAATTTGTCTTGTAAATGAAATGAACTTTATAATAATTTCTGAAGCAATAAACTTTCCCTGGTGAAGGATCTGAGGCAGCTGGCAACCCACTAACAGCCTGATTTAATCTCCTTCCACTTCTCTTTTTCAGGCCTGGATTCTGGAGTCTGAGTTATGAGATGGGAGGTCTCATGATCTTGAAGCTGGTAGTGCAAAGGAAGAGCATACCAGACCCGGGCATGGGATTTATAGAATCACAGAGTGTCAGAGCAGGGACGGATTTCAGGACATAGGATGTAATAGTTAGGAGGGATGTACACCCTGAGAATGTCAGAACTAGAAGGAACTGTAGAGATCATTCATCCACTGCTTTCATTTTACAGAGGAGGAAACTGAGGCCCAGAGAAAGGAAGTCACCTAAACAAACACACAGCAAAAGTATATCAGATCTGGGGTTAAAACCCAGATTTCCTGAGTTCTAGTCTCGGGTTCCCTTCTGTATGTCTGTATGTCACTCAAGCTACAAAAGATGGTTCCTTCATCTAGAAAATGAAAGAGCTGGACTAAATTACTTTAAAGATTTTTTAGATCTATACATGATTTTATCCTCATTCAGAGCTATACAGAAAATTAGAATAATCTTGGGGCTGGGGTTTGAGGAAGGGACCAGGGAGAGAAGAAATGAGAATAGAAGTTCTTTGCATTAGGCATGAGGTTTGCATGATGAAAATGTTAAGTTTACCCAGACTAAGGTTGGTCAGCAAAAGGATATGTAGCTGGCAGCTGGTGGTGCAGCAGATTGTGAGTTAGACCTGAAGTCAGGAAGACCTGAGTTCAAATTCAGCCTCAGAAATACTAACTGTGTGACCCTGGTATTACTTCACCTCTGTCTGCCTCAGTTTCCTCATCTGTAAAATGAGAATAGTAATAGCACCTCAGGGCTGCTGTAAGGATCAAATGAGCCAATAATTGTAAAGCACTTAGCAGAGTTCCTGGCACATGATAAAGGGTATACAAATGTTAACTATTATTATATGTACATTGAGGACTAGACAGGAAAACTGAGGCTAGGTCTTCAAGATGCAAGTTTGCCTTGGCTCTGAACTGAGATCATGGTCCTCTAGCATTGTGTTTGGTTTGTCTGCCAAATCCCTCCAGCCCACTTTTATGACAAGCTCAATTAATTGGACAGTCTGAATGCTGTGCACCAAAGTCATCTGTCTATACGTTTATACACCCAATTAAGTTAATGACTGGCAATCATCCTTTGGCATGACAGCAACACATAAATTCATCAGGTTTGTTAGGTACTGAAGGGAGATAGCTAATTACCCATCTGGGGCAGGAGGGCATCTTCTGTACACACACCCTGGACCATTCCATGCCCTGCCCAGGATGACATTGTGGGATCTTAAAATGGGACCTCTTCTTTCATCATAATAAAGAAAAGAGAGAAACAAGACAGAAAGGGACAGAGACAAAGGAAGAGACAGAGAAATGGAGAAAGAGACAGATACAGGTAGAGACAGAGAAAGAAAGACAGACAGACAAGGAGACAAAGAGAGAGAACAGAGAGACAGAGACAGACTTGAGGTCAGGGAGACCTGGTTTCAAATCCCACCTCAGAAACTTACTCACTGTGTGATCCTAGATAAATGAAACAACCTTTCTGAACTTCAATTTCCTCATCTGTAAAATGAGGAATTATAACAATAACAACTTCCCAGGATCAGATGAGATAATACATGTGAATTGCTCAACAAATTTTAAAGAACTAGAAAAATCTCAAACCATGTGGTAGTATGGTCTCTCTGCTGGTTGGTTTGGATTTGGCATTTTTCTGTTATAAGGGAGGTATCTGATGGGGGGGTAGGGGCAGATACTGGGAAATGATGATCAGTTTGTAATAAATACATCAGTAATTTTTAAAAAGCAAAATAAAATATGCTTATACATAAAATAAAAGCAGTTCTTCTGAGGAGTGTGTTATTTATGGCATGATGGAGAACCCTGAGTCAAAAACCTCAGACTTGCAAAGGGAGATGGTTTCATGCCTTGCCTGGTGAATCACCATGGGAAATGACTGGAATTCCCGGACTTCCCCTTAAGACAGAACAATTGCATTGAGGCAGGTGATATTAAATTTGGATACTGATGCTGTGATGATTCATTCAAAGGTTAAGTATCCATTCTGTCTCTTCTCTCTCTCTCTCTCTCTCTCTCTCTCTCTCTCTCTCTCTCTCTCTCTCTCTCTCTCTCTGTCTCTCTCATTCTCTCTCTCTGTTTTTCATTCTTACTCTCTCCTCTTTCTTTGTCTTTGTATCTCTATCTCTGTCTCTGTCTCTCTCACTTAGTTTCTCATTCTCACTCTCCCCTCTTTTTTGTCTTTGTATCTTTGTCTGTCTGTCTGTCTCATACACACACACACACACACACACACACACACACACACACACACACACACACACACCATGCACACACCCTCCCAGCTCTTGGTATTCTCCTTGTAATCCTCCTCCTCTTATTTCTATTTTTATTGGCAATTTGGAAGGGTGGTCATTACTGATGAATTTAATAAACTGAACTTTTTCTGGCATCCCAAGCATCCAAGCTCCTGAGACAGGAGACATATGTCCTTCGAAAAGAACATGAATTTACAACCTCTAGTGTCAAGTCAATTTGACGAAATAATTTTGAAAAGACCTTCCTGCTGTGACGTAAACCCAGGTGGCTAAGGTCACTGCTGATGAATTCTGGACTCAGTCATTGTTGCTGTTGATCATTACCCTGCCCTGCCTCAGCCTTCCATCCCCACCTGGCCCCTTTCAAGGCCATTGCCACTATTTAGGTGTCAAATGGGGTGCTCTCCATGGTCCTGATGTGAAGTTGGGAAAGCTGAGGAAATCTGGGATCAGTCAACCAATATACATTAACTAAGGTCAGCTTATGTGCCAGACACCATGCTAGGCATTAAGGAGACAGTAACAAAAACCAGAATCCTTTGCTCAAGGAACTTACATTCCACTGATGCTTGATGTAATGCACCCTACTGATTCTACCAAGTGTAAAACTTCAATGGCTCCCTCTGACCTCTATAATACATAGACTCTATAATATACAAACCCCTCCATTTGACTATTTAAAGCCCTTCACAATATGTCAACTTATCCCATTTATTTTTACAGCTTGACTTCCTGTCACTCCTCCTCATATAGTCTATGCCCCAGACAGTGGCTGTTTCTTATACCTAACATTCAACCTTTTATCTTCACATTTTTGCACAGGCAGTTAGTTCCTCATGCCTGGAGCACCTCACTCACCTCTATCTCCTGGAATTTTCCTGATTTCCCTGAATCCTGATTCCCCACCTGGTTGTTAGTGCTTCCCACTTCTGAAATTGCTGTATATTTACTTACTTGATCCCATATTATTTCCCACAGTAAAATGTAACTCTTTGAAGGGACCATTTCTTGTTTTGTCTTTGTGTCTCTGGCACTTAGAACTTAATAAATGTGCATAGGATTGATCTGAATTGGATTGATTTTTTTTTTGCTTTTTGGAGGGCAATTGGGGTTAAGTGATTTGCCCAAGGTCACATAGCCAGTAAGTGTGTCAAGCGTCTGAGGCCGGATTTGAACTCAGGTCCTCCTGACTCCAGGGCTGGTGCTCTATTCACTGA
The DNA here is from genome assembly GCA_011680675.1 of Gymnobelideus leadbeateri. NCBI lineage: Eukaryota > Metazoa > Chordata > Mammalia > Diprotodontia > Petauridae > Gymnobelideus > Gymnobelideus leadbeateri. The sequence continues at coordinate 477,279 of WOXC01006793.1, read as the reverse complement.
TACTGCACCACCTAACCACCCCTGAATTGGATTAATTAATGTAGTCATACCTCTGATTCCTGGAATACTAATGGAGTGTGGGACTTGAGTCCATTTAATTTTCTGGTAAACTAAAAGCTCATCCAAAATTCTTGTAAAATTTTACCCTTGTAGGAACCACAGTAAAGTGTTCTTTGTTCTAAGGCCCTTCCAGCTCTGATGTTTCCATGACCTAAGGCCCTACCTCTTTTCTAAGAAAATACTGAAAACAGAGCCAGAAGACCTGAGTTTGAATACTAGTTCTTCCCTTTACTGTCTTATGACCTTGGATAAGTCACTTAACTATTGTGTTTCACAGTGTAATCATCAGTGAGATGGGGATTATAATTCTTTCGATGTCTCTCTCACAAAGCTATATTGAGAACCAAAATGAGGTAATAAATGCAAAGTGTTCTATCAGATCTAAAGTACAAAATTAAAGGAAAATGGTAAACATTGTGAGTGAGGCAGTATGGGTTTCTCAGAAATTAATTATGTCAAACTAACATTATAGACTTCTTTGATAGAACTATTAGACTGGCAGATAGGGATGACATTATAGATGGTATCATAACTCCAGAGCTGGAAAGGACCTCAGAGGCCAGGTAGTATATATAATCCTTCACCTATTGTACAGATGAGGAAACTGAGGTCCAGAGGGATTAAATGTATTACCCAAGGTTACACAGGTAATAAGCATCAGAGATTTCAGGAAGATATCTGGTAGGATTTCTTATTATTTCATTTTGTTAAAGAAGGAATAACATAGGCTGGATTATAGTAGAGGGAAGTCAATTTAGAAACACCAGAATCTTCATATCTAAATTAATGGGTTGACGCTGACCTGGAGGGTAGTCTCTAGTAGAGTGCCAAAGGGGTATCCTCGGTTCTGTTCTGTTCAACATTTTTACCTATCTTTTAGATAACTGATTCATAGTAAGATCCAATTAAATTGGGATATGTTTGGGTTCTAGAAACCACCTTCACAAACACAAAATGTCTCCATTCAAGCTGGAGAAGGCACGGTTAGGTATTAGTTTGTCTAAAAATGATCTGGGGTTTGGGGGACTGAAAGCTCAACTGGAGTTAACAATGGGGTAACAACCATCAAAAAAATGGTGAATTCAGTCCTGGCTTACATGGGACCATGATGAGTACACCTGGGTTTGAATCCAACTTTTCTTAATCCAAGCTCTAAAAATATCGATAAAGAACATCTTGGATCTTTTGATTTCATAAGATCATAGATTAGAGCTTGTAGGGCCCTTAGAGGTCACATTTAACCCCATAATTTTATAGATTAAACAAGAGTAGCACAGAGAAAATAAGTGATGTCCTCAGGGTTAGAGTTAGGAAGTATCTGAGGTAGCATTTGAACTTAGCTCTTCCTGATTCCAGATCTAACACTCTATCAATGCCTATATTAAGAGAATCATAGTGAATGATCCAAGACAGTTCCAAAGGACTAATGATGAAGCATGCTGTCATCAGAGGAAGAACTAATGTTGTTTGAATACAGACCTAAGCATGCTGTTTTTCACTTTCTTTCACTCTTTTTCTTCTATTCAAGTCTTCTTGTATAAAATTACTAATATGGAAATGCTTTACATGATTGAACATTTATACAGTGACCATTTATTACCTCATTTTGGTTTGTTTACTGTCTCAGGGAGGGAATGGAAAGAGAGGGAAAGGATAGAATTTAGAACTCAAAACTTTAAAAATTGTTTGAAATTGTTTTAACATATAATTGGGGGAAATAAAATACATATTTTAAAGTTAAAAAATAAGCATAGTGTCTTTAATTTATTTCTATATTTAATAAACATTTATTAAGCACCGACTATATGCAAGACACCCTGTTTGGCATTTGAGAAAGATTGTCATGTCATCCTCCTACTTAACAAGCTCCAGTAGTTCTGTATTGCCTCCACAATCAAATGTAGAATGCTCTCTTTGGCATTCAAAGCCCTTCATAACCTATACCTATCCAACCTTTCTTGTATTCTCCCCTTGATGCAGTCTATCTATTTCCTGTTACTCCCAAATGAGACTCTGTCTCCTAGCACTTACTATCCCATGCCTGGAATGCACTTCCTCCTGACCTTCACCTCCTATATTCCCATAATTGAGCCCAAATCCCATCTTCTACAAGAGATCTTGCCCAGTGCTTCCCATCTTGGGTGCCTTCCCTCTAAAATTACTCCATTTACACTGGATAGATGTGTACCTAGTTATTTGCACATTGTCTCTACTATTACAGTGTAATCTCCTTGAGGAAGATCTTTTTTGCTTTTTTATATCCACAATGCCTGGCACACAGTAGGTGCTTAAGAAATGCCTATTGACTGACAAAACCAAAATCCTCCTGTATTCAGAGAGCTTGCATTCTACTGGGACTAGAGATCAATATAGTCCTACTGTCATCTGCCCTGTTCAGATCATGTGTGGCATCCTGGAGTTCAGCTCTGGGCTATTCATTTTAGGAAGGACACTGGTAAGCTGCAGAGTATTCAGATGGTGCCAAGCACAATAATGAAAGGCCTTGAGTTCATGCCACATCATCAGTTGAAGTGACTTATCCAAGATCATACCGTTAATTAGTGACAGTCCCTGAATGTTCTCACCACAATCCAGATCCCCTTCTATGTCCCTGAGCCTTTCATGAGGTGGTCCCTATAATTCAACTGAGTCAAGGTCCAAGCAAAATCGTTTTTGCTCTATTCAAGCCTTTTTTCATTTCACACCAAAAATACATGAGGGGATGAAGGAAATGTTCCACTCTCTAAGTGTTTCTCTACCTCTCAGCTCTGCCTCTATGCCTGGTCACTAAGGTTAATAACTTAATTTTGCTTGATTTTTTCACCATCTGTCACTGGATTATTTCTGAGAAATCACGTGCATGGCGGGAGCTGACCCTGAACAGAAGAAGCCGTCTGGTTTACCTGTCCCTTTGTGAACAGGATGCACAATTACTTTCATCATAGTTGTTTGACAAGGTGGGTCTCCAGTGGGAAGGCAACAGGAGGAGGAAGAGGAGAAATTGATGCTCCCTTTTGAGGCACAGCTCAGAAGCCACCTCCTTTAGGCCTTTGCTGATTCCTCAGATGATGGCATACTCCCACATCTTACCCCCTACCCACCCCCAAAAAATACTTCCCATTTTCTTATTCAATAGCCCCCTGGGGGATCTGCCTTCCTCAAGTCTTCCTCCATACCAATCCATTCTCCATTCAGTCACTAAAGTGATTTTCCTAAAACACAAATTAAACAATGTCACCCTTACTCAATAAACTCCAGTAGCTCCCTATTATCTTCAGGAACAAATATAAAATGCTCTGTTTGGCATTCAAAGCCTTTCATAATGTAGCTTCCTCCTACCTTTCCAGTCTTCTTACACCTTACTCCCTGACAACGTACTCTTGGATCTAGGGACACTGATCTCCTGGATGTTCTGTGATAAGATACTTCCTCTCTTGGCCTTGGACATTCTTTCTGGACACCCCCCCCCCCATACCTAGAATGTTCTCTCTCCCCTGCTGTGATTACTGATCTTCCTTTAAGTCTCAACTAAATCTAGCCTTCTACAGGAAGATCTCCCCATCGTTCTTAATTCCAGTGCCTTTCTTCTGTTAATTATTTCCTATTTATCCTTGCATGTTGTCTCCCCTATTAAGAGTATGTAAGCTCCTTGAGGGCAAGGGCTGTCTTTTCCTTCCTTTTTGTTTCCCTAGCATTTATCACAATTACTGGTACATAGTAGGCTCCTAATAAATGTTTATCGATTGATTAATTGATCTTATATACAATCATAGGGAATGTCAAAGCTGAGAGGGATCTTAGAATAGGGTATTTCATAGCTGGGAGAACATTAAGATCTTGAAATATCAGAACTGGAAAAGACCATGAGGCCATTTAGTCCATCTCCTTGAGCATTTCACACCTGAAAGGTGCACAGAAACTGAAATGAAAAGAATCTCACTGATGATGGGATCCTTGAAATGCTGGCCTCACGTCCTCTTTAGCTTTGAAACCCTAGGACAGCCCTGCAGGTAGATGGTGCTATTCTTTAAGAAGGAACATATTTCTTTCTATCCTTCATCTCTTGGATCTTGGTAGGAAACATTTCTATTTGCATTTTCTATTTTCGTCTGATTATGAATCAATGTGTTTGACAGTACTACTTGGATTGCCAATCAGTTGTAGGTTTGTTCATTTTTTTTTTTTGAGGCAGGCAGAGGGAGCAGTTAATAGAGTCCTGGGTCTGTGGATTCAGGAAGACCTGAGTCCATTCTGGACTTTTTGTTAGGTTGAATAAAACCTGTACCATATTCAAAGTCTCAACTAGGCTACAGCCCCTGTTTCTAGGAAGGCTGAGGAGAGTGGATCACTTGAGATTGGGAATTTTGAGCTGCAGGACTAAAGACAGCCAGATGTCTGCATTGCCTGGCATCAGTATGGTGGGCCATAACCCATCGGGAGGCCACCAGGCTGCCAAGGAGGGCTGAACTGGGCCAGATCAGAAAAGAGGCAGATTAAAGCTTCCATGCTGATCTGGGGTGGGATGGGGCTCATGAGTGACCATTGCACTTTGAGAGATAGGGAGACACAGTCTTAAAACAGATAAACAAACAAACAAAAAATTCCAGTCATATTAGCCTCACTACTTGAATAAGAGTTAAAGGAATTTTGTGGGGAAAGTAAAGTAGACCTTGTAATAACACTCAGGGTCTCTCTGGACTAGGGTATAAGACAGAGCAATATTTCAAGAGACTGTTCAAGGAAGTACAGTTGACATATGACATAAATGTACATATTCTGGAAGCCCAAGGGCTCCAAGATTATTTACATCATGATCTATATAAATGTGCAAAGGCTAGAGTTATAGATTACTAGAACTGGAAAGAGATTCAGAGACCATCTAATGTCAGGGATCCTTGATGTGAAGTCAGAAGAACTTTTTACTTTTTAATATTTTGAAAACTATTTCTTTAATTTTTAAATTCAGTCTTTGTATTATTTCTAATTCTTTATTTTCTCCTCTTTTCCCCCTCTCCCACCTATTAGAAATTTATCCTTATATTTCAATAAAATCAGTGACCTTTTACAATATTGTATTTGCAATATTTGTATTTTATTTTACACATTTAAAAACTTTATTCTGAGGAGTCTTCCCCAATGTGCCAAAAGGGTCCAGAACACAAAAAGTGGTTAGGAAGTCCTACTCTCAATTTATCCCTTCATTTTACTCAAGGATGAGAAAAACAACTTGCTTACAGTCACATAATGAGTAAATAGTAAATCCAAAGGCAGATCTCCTGCATCATGGGTCAGTGTTTTTTCCAATGCACACCCCTGGTTTTTCCTATTATCCAGATGTGAGTCTCCTCTAGTTCTGACTCTGTTACTAATAAGAATATAGAGCAGATGCCAAGAAGAGACATCCAAGCCCAGCTCCTTCAGGAAAAGTGGTGGAAAAGGCAGGAGAAACTCAAAGGGCACCTAGGAAATATTTTCTGGGAGAGGATAGAGCTAACTCACAAAGCATTATCTGTTTCCATCTGGCAATCCAAGACTGAGGTGACTTTGGGAGCCTTTGGTTTGAAGTGGGAGGATGCAGCTGCTGCAATCCCATAATCAGCCTTGCTAGATGCCTTGCTCTTGTGTGATGTGACTCTTCTGAAACTTCCCTTTCATCATTACCTGCTCTGATCTCCTCCCCCAGGTCCCAGGGAGATCTGGGAAGGAATAGAAACTGGGATGTTTCCTTCCTCCTTCCCTCCCTCCTTTCCTCACATCGTTCCTTCCTTCCTCCCTTCTTCCCCTTCTTTCCTTCCTTCTTTCTTTCCCTTTCTTCCTCCTTCTTTCCTTCCTTCCTTCCTTCCTTCCTTCCTTCCTTCCTTCCTTCCTTCCTTCCTTCCTTCCTTCCTTCCTTCCTTCCTTAGCTGTGGGGGGAGGGATGGAAAGATATGTGTCACCTCTAGAATTGCCTTAAGCAATTCTGGCTGCTGCTTCCAGCAAAGTCCCAGAACAACTCATATTGGGACTTTGATGCTTTGATATTTGGATGGGTCTGTGATCTAACTGATGTGGTAATCCCCTCCAGCAATGTAGATAGCAACCTATCCATGTCTTCCTGTCTTGTGCAACTATCATCCATGTCCTCTGAAAATGCCTCCCTGTTGGAGAGGTGGGGGTGAGCCATACACTGAGTTGGGGCTGGGAAGGGGGCAGATGAGGTGAGAGATGGGTCTTCCTTGAATTTTCTTTACATTGAAAGGCAATAAAGTGGGGGTAATGAGCTGTTTTTAGAGTCAAGAACACCTGGGTTCCAATCCTGCATCAGACCTTTACTAACTCTGTGATCCTGGGCAAGTTAATTCACCAATGTCTGCATTAGTTTCCTCATTTTCAAAATGAGACTAATAATAGCCCCCTACCTCTCAGGGATGTTGTGAGTATCAAATGAGATGACATACATAAAATGCTTTGCAAACATTAATGCACCTTGTCAATGCTAGTTTTTGCTAGAAATGCTAGCTGTTATTATGTTTTGGGTTCTCCACTGGTTAGCCATCACTTTCATTCAGTGACAGGCTCATCGGGCTGTTGGTCTTTCATCTCTCTAATAGCATCCTTTACCTCATTTCTCTGACTTCCTTCCTGGCTTGTAACTACCTTCCAAACCAAGTCTCTCCTTACCCCTTCTCTCTAATTACTGCCTCCCCTTCTAAATTACCTTGCTTTTAATTACCTTGAATTTATTGTATTTATTTCATCTGTGAAGCATTCCATAAAAGCTACCTATGATTGTTACTATTGTCATTATAGATTTATTCTATAGGAGAAGTATGATATGATAGAGAGTTGGCCTCAGAGGCAGGAAGACCTGGGTCTCTAATGCATTGAGTCTGTGTGATCCTGACCAAGTCATTTTGTGCTCTGAGCACTCTCTAAAACTCTAAGGTAGAGAGAAGATGCCAACCTGCATGGTTAGAAGGAATGCTCTTACCTTGGGAGTTCCCTGTACTGTGATTTCACTGGTCCCTACCCCTATACCAATATATGGACTTATGGTCTCCCTAGATAGCATGTAAGCTCCTTGAGGCAGGGATTGTTTCTTTTGTGTGTATGTTTGTATCTCTAGTTTATCAATCAATAAACATTTATTAGGAGGCTACTATGTACCAGTCACTGTGATAAGGGCTAGGAGTACAAAAAGAAGAAACAGACAGCCTTTGCCCTCAAGGAAATGGCAGATCACTTCAGTATCTTTGCCAGGAAATCCCCATGGACAATATGCCTCACAAATAGGTGCTTAATAAATGCACTGGTTACTTGATTATAATGGCTGACAGCCTGTTCATTCCCACTTTTCCATTGCCCTTTGGGCAACCCACCACTTTAGTTCTTCAGACTGGGGTGTCCTATGATGTACAATCATAGTTCATCACAAGAAAATCCCTGATATCAAAATTAGGAGTCTTTGTTTCAGGGAGATTTTTGGGGTCAATAAAAGGACTGCAATCTCCCAAAGGTAATCCAGCACCTATTTCTCCTCATGGTCAACTCTGAGTCCAGTTCATTGTCTCTCTGCAGTGTCTATATGTACTGGTTGACTAACTCCATGGGTTAATTGTCTATACCACAGATGAACTGCATATGCACATCATAACTGAGACCTTGAATAGAAAATAGCCTAAGCCAATGTCTTCCCCAGTGCAGATAGCATTCTCATTCTCCAGGCAGCCCAGCAGAAAGCAACCCATGCCAATATAGTATGCTATGATGCTGGGGTCATGGGACTCCAACAGCCCAGTTTGACCTCAGTTCATAAGGTGGTCCCCTGAATAGGATAAAATTCCACACCAGGAAAAACAAATGAGGTAACTGGGAGACATTGATTCTAAATTCTAGGGGTTTACTTATTTTAGAATTTTGACAGTGCTTTGACATCAACTCAACCTTATCAGAAATGGAGGGTAGAGAAAGCTAGGAAGAAAAGCTAACAATGTTGGATGATTGATTCAGGATCTGGACTTTAAAATATAGGCCACTGAGGGGCAGCTAGGTGGCACAGTGAATAGAGCACCAGCCCTGGAGTCAGAAGGACCTGAGTTCAAATGTGAACTCAGACATTTAACACTTACTAGCCGTGTGACCTTGGGCAAGTCACTTAACCCCAATTGCCTTGCCTTTCCCCCTCCAAAAAGCAAAAAACAAACAACAAAAAAAACAAAAAAAAACTTTAAAAATATAGGCCATTGTTTTGGGGAGAAGTTTGAGATCATTAAAAACACTGGTCAGGCTAGAATATTAGTACAAATCTACTAAGATGAAATTTAGTAGGGATTTATTGAAAGTCTTATATATTTTATATTTATATAATAAATATGTATTATTATATTTAAAATAAATGTAATAGTATAAACTGGAGGATATGCAGCTAGAGGAGTCCATCAGAAGAAGATCTGGGGGTTTTAGTGGACCATGGGCTCAAGAAGAATCAATGGTGTAATGTGGCAGCCAAGGAAGCTAATGCGAGACTGCATTAAGAGAGATACTAATTCACTGCTGATGTAACTGTGAACTAATCCAACCATTTTGGAGAGAAGTCTGGAATTATGCTCCAAAATCTATTAAACTGTCTATTACCTTTGACCCAGCAATAACACTATTAGGTTTATTTCCCAAGATGATTAGGAGAAAAGGAAAATAACGTCTCTGTTCTAAACTATTTATAGCAACTCTTTTTGTGGTGGCAAAAAACTGGAAATTGTGGGGATGCCCATCAATTGGGGAATAGCTGAACAAGTTGTGCTATATGATTGTGATGGAATACTACTATACTATAAGAAATGGTGAACTCGATTTTAGAAACACATGAAAGACTTGCATAACATAATGAAGAGTGAAATGAGCAGAGCCAAGAGAATGTTGCACACAGTAACAGCAATATTGTTTTAAGAACAACTTTGAGTGAATAAGTCATTTTGAGTGTTATAAATACTCAAATCAATAATAAAGGACCTATGAATGAAGATGCTATTTGCCTTCAGAGAAAGAACTGATAAATAGATGTATGGTATGTTTCTACATACATGTGTATAGATAACATATATATTATGTGTGTGTATATGCACACACACATTCATACATAAACACATATATTTGTGTGTAATGGTAGCCATCTCTAGGGTGGGGTAGGGAGGAAAAATATATAAAAAGTGTACAGCAGAGAACAAAAGAAAATTTATAAGGAACCATAGAAAGCAGAAAAGCTTTGAAAATGATGTGTAGTACTTATATAGTTTTTTCCAAAAAATAAAAAGTAAGTAGTATGAAATGTAAATTCTTGGTTTTATAATGAATCCTCTTTTTATGTTCCACTGTGTACATGGAAGTGTTCTTTTTCTATCTTTATTACTTGAGTTCAAAATCAACTTTAAAAATGAGAGAAACATTTTCCCACAATAGGAAGTGATGGTCTCTGATGAGATAACATCCATATTATATTAAGTCCTGGGCACCATATTTTAGGAAGGAAACAAAGGAATGTGTTGTGTTTGTTCTTTGTTCTTAAAGAGGACCATGACATCAGGGAGATGATGAGATGACTTGCAGTTGACTTTAATTTGAGTGAGGAAGGGCTGTGCAAGGTCACCAGCCTTACTTTCTCCTCCAGAGCCATATGGGTCCAGTGACCAAATATTCAACAGGATGACTGGAGATGACCCTGGATGCAATGGGAGACCCTGGTCCTTTTACATTAAGGTCTTTTCAGGTTCTCACTTTAAGTGAGGCAACACCCATTCAGTGAATAGGCCTCTATAAAGGAATGTGACTAGGATGTTGAAGGACCTTGAGAACAATTGGTTGAAACATCAATACTTCCCTTCCTGGATCACTGCCTTGTCGTGGTGCAAGGGCTTGTGTAGCTTAATGAAACTACAAGCTAAACCATGCAGGGTTACCAAAGATAGACAAGCCATAGTGGAAAATTCTGACAAAAGGTGATCCACTGGAGAAGGAAATGGCAGACCACTCCAGTATCTTTGCCAGGAAATCCCCGTGGACAGTGTTAAAATGATAAAAGATATGACACCAGAAGATTAGTCCTCAGGTAGGAAGGTGTTCAATATGCCACAGAGGAAGAGCAGAGAACAACTTCAAGTAGTTCCAGTAATAATGAAGCAATTGGGCCAAAGCCAAAAGGAAGCTCAGTTGCAGATATGTCTGGTAGCAAAAGGAAAACCTGATGCTGTAAAGATGAATATTGCATTGGAATCTGGAACAGAAGATCTATAAACTAAGCTAAACTAGACGTGATCAAATAGGAGATGGAAAGATTAAGCATTGACAACTTGGGTGTCAGTGAACTTGAATGGATGGGAATGGGTGAATTTAATTCAGAAGAATCTTATAGAAGAGAAGGAGTGGCCCTCATAGTCAATAAAGGGGTGAGAAAAGCAGAACAGGAACAACAGGTAGAAGTGTCAGAGAAACAAAGTTGGGTTTGATGTAAGGAAAAATTTTCAAACAATGGAACCTATCCAAAAGTAGAATGTATTCCCTGAGAGTCTGAGACCTGGTCTCCATTTTACAGAAGAAGAAACTGAGGCCCATAGTCAATGGGAGAGCCATAAGCAGAAGTAGAATCCATGTCTCCTGACTTCAAGTCCAGAGTTCTTTCTTCCATAACACACTGCTTCTGGACTGAAGTTTTTCTTTCCATTGTCCATGAAGAAGGAAGTGGCAAAACCAATTCAAGACAAGGAGATGCACGTAACTTTCTTTCTTTTTTTTTTTTAAAGCAATTGGGGTTAAGTAAGTTGCTTAAGATTACATGGCCAGCCATTATTTATGTACGGGTGCTCATTTTCTGAGGTCAGATCCAATCCCGGGTCATCCCGACTCCGGAGCTGGGGCTCTTACTCACTGCACCACCTCGTCACCCCGCACCTAACTTTCTTAAGAGATGTCACTGTTTTTAAGGACATTTGCCCATTATTTTATGGAAGTGGAAAGTAGTAGTTACAAGTGGGTCTTATTTTACTAAAACAGGACCAACAGGTGCTGGTTGCAAATGGATCTCATCTTAGTTTTTGTTTTCTTCAAAACTCAGCTCTGATCCCTCTTTCTAAGGGGCTTTTCCTGGGCTTTGCCCCACACACACACGACCCCCCTTTAGTGTTTTCATACCTTTCAGATGATCTCCACCTGCTCTTCCTATATCTTGTACATATCTAATTATTTAGGTGTTATCTTCTTCCATTGAAATGAGTGCTGCATGGAGGGTGGGGAGGGGACTTTTGGATTATTTAATCCTTATATCCCCAGCATTTAACACACTACCCAGTGCATAGCAAAGCCTTAATAAATGCTGGCCAGCTCTGATTCCATTCTCACCAAAGCAGATCCCAAGGTCTCCATTTAGAAACATATTGTTAACATTCACTTGGAGTTGGTGTGTGCACTTTACTGGTATAGATTGCAACCCCTTTGCCACATCCTAGACAGTTATTGAGAACTTTTGTGGTTGAAAAATTCATCTTCCTGAGGCCATCTTGCTAATGAGCATCTCCAGAAGTAGCAAGGCTGGTCCTCAGATGATGGACACATGGCCCATTTGCCAGCTTCTACTTGAAACCTTCCTACCTTGGGAGAATAGGCTGGCAAATAAGCATTTATTAAACACCTACTATATGCTTTATAATTATTATCGCCTTTGATCCTGATTGTAATCCTGGAAAATAGGTGCTATTATTATTCCAATTTTACAGATAAGAAAACTGAGGCAGACAAAAGTCCAGCATCTTCGCTAGGGTGATAGAATTAGTCATTGTCTGAGGTGGGTTTTTGAACTCAGGTCTTTCTGACTCCAAGCCCTGCCCTCTGTCCACTCTACTACCTAGCTTCCTCCCTTTCAAACATCAGAGATCAGCTTAACCTAGTTAGTGGATAAGAGAAGAATCCAGGTTGAGTAGGGAATGTTTTTAGCAAGAGATTTGTCCTTTTCTATGGGGTTTATAATCTCCTGGGGTTGGCTAACTGCTGAACATACATGATTCAGAGAAGGAGAAATCAAAAGTTTTCCCTCCCTCTTGGTGAATAACATAATTTTCTGTGAAAGGAACCCCATAGGCTCTGAACAGTGACAGTGTTAAGGGACAGACACCTGGATCTGGAGAGATAAGCCAGAGATGAGTGCATAACTTTGCCAGTCCCAGCAGCTGGCCAGCTTAGCTTTGTCCACAGGACAAAACTCGCCAGTAGGAGTAACAAAGGCAAGCATCACAGAAAGGGAGATTCAGTCAATAAGGTAAGAGGGAGAGAGATGCCCACACTTGCTCATGCTCCCCACACACCCCTACTCCTCTCAGTCACTCCCCATCATCTACATTCACTATTTTCTCCTCCTTCCTCCAAATCCCACAGCTGGGGCAAGATTCCACCATATCTCTGAGGATTGAGCTGTTTCCCTGTGTTGTATCCTGGCAGAAAAATGACAATGGGCTAGCTGGAATTAGTCAAGTGAAAGGTTTATGTTGGCTTCGTCTTCTTTGTCCTTCCCTGCTCTCGACTCAACACTTGTTTCATTGATTCATTTTCACCCTGGGCCTCAGTTTCCTCTTGTGGAAAGTAAAGAGTTAGACTAGATATAAGATCACTATCACCACCATAACTAGCATTTATTAAGCACTCAAAGATTTGCGAAGCTTTTTTGTTTTTGTTCAGTTGTGTCTGACTTCTGTGACCCTATTTGGGCTTTTCTTGACAAAGATACTAGAGAGGTTTGCCATTTCCTTCTCCAGCTCATTTTACAGATGAGGAAACTGAGGCCAATAGGATAAAGTGCCTTGCCCATGATTACACAGCTAGTAAGCATCTGAAGTCAGATTTGAACTCATAAAGACAAGTCTTCCTGATTCCAAGCCCAGTGCTTCATTCACTGTACCACATAGCTGCCCTGCCTGGCACATAGTAGGTGGAATAAAAATGTTAGCTATCCTTGTCATTGTTGTCATTGCCATCATCATCATCATCATCATCATCATTGTTATTACCATCCTAGAAGACTTCCAAAGTCCTTTTCAACTCTAGAGCTATGAGCTTAATGAGGAACTGTCATGGAGAACACAATGGATCAAAAGTCAAACAAGTCCTGGGTTTGAATCCTGCCCCATATGCTTCCTGGCACCATGATCATTGATAAATCAGTGAACCTCCCTCAATTTTGGTTTCCTCACCTATAAAATAGAGATGATGAGAGCACCTGGTTGTGTTGTGAGGACAAGATGAGAAAATATGTCAAACGTTCTCAGTTTTAAAGTGTTCTGTTAGCTATTAATATGCTCGTCACAAGCCCTGATGATCAATCAATCAACAAGCAGAAATGCCTACTTTGTGACAGGCAAGAGGCAAGATGGTGTCATGGAGAGGAAGCCATCTCTGGAGTCAGGTACACCTGGGCTCAAGTCTCACCTCAGACATGCTAGTTTTGTATCCCCGGACAAGTCACTTAACTTGCCAGTGCCCTAGGTAGGCTCTAAGATGATAAGTAGCCAAACAGATGAGGACCTACATTGGTGGAAGGAGTTCCCATGCTGGGAGTTCCCTAGGCCAGTGATGTCATAGATTGGATCCTGCCCCCACCAAATGTGGCAGGTACTGGGGATACAACAGTCTCTGCTCTTAAGGCACTTAACTACTCTCTAGGTCTCAGTTTCCTCATATATACAATATTATCTAAAGTCCTGCCAGGATTGTACATTTCCAGTGAAATAAGTTCTGCAGAGAGCTTTGCAAACCCTAAAGCACTAGGTAAATGGCAGTTATTTTGTTACTATGGCTATTTCAAGGGTCTGGGACTTTCTTTTTTTTTAAAGCAATTGGGGGTAAGTAACTTGCTCAAGGTTACACAGCCAGTCATTATTTATGCGTGGGGGCTCATTTTCTGAGGCAGGATTCGATCTCGGGTCATCCCAACTCCGAGGCCGGCGCTCTTACTCACTGCGCCACCTAGCCGCCCCAAGGGTCTGGGATTTTCTGGCTGTGGGCCCTCCCTCCTCAAATAGAAATTGGAGTCCAGAGTTGATGGCCTTTGAGAAGTGGTTAGGTGGAAAAATTCCTCTACTGGAGACCAACCTGTAGGGCCTCCCTGAGTCTAGCTGGGTTGGGTCCTTGGCACCAGATACACTGCCCATCCCCAAGCCTGCACACAAAGCTTTTCTGTCATGGTTATATCTGACAAAGGCTGGACTCCATTGACACAGCCCTTGAGGATCGAGGGTCTCTTCTATACCTTAGGAGCTCATTAGAGAGAAACAAGAGCCAAGGTCAGATCCCTGTGAAAACAACATGTCTACACAGGTGTCAGGGACCATGGTCATATTACAATAACAGACTGAAAAGACAATAACACTGAATTACAGAATGGCACAGAGTCATTAGAACACAGACCATCAGAACTAGCAGAGGCCTTAAAGCATGGGATTTCTGAGCTCGAAGGGTCCTTAGAACAGAGAGTGTCACCATGGAGAGACCTTAGAAGAGGCAACATCAGTGCTGGGAGGAATCTTAGAACAGGGGATGTCAGACCTGGGACGGCCCTTAGGACATGGAATGTCAGTGCTGAGAGGAGACTTAGAACATGGAATGTCAGAGGTGGGAGGGGCCTTAGAACATGGAATGTTAGAACTGAGATGGACCTTAGAAAATAGAATGTCACAGACAACCATTGTCTAGTGACTAGACTACTAGTCCAATCTTTTCATTTTGCAGATGAAGATGTCAAAGCTGAGAGAGAAGTGGTTTGCCTAAGATCACACAGCTAATGTAGGTGCCAGAGTTGGGACTTTAGAACTCGGGGACTTGCCCAGGGTCACACAGTCAGGAAGTAGGGATCTTCTGACTCCCATACCTGTGGTCTTTTTGCTACACTTTACTTTCCCACTTTAAATCACTTTATTTGGAGCTCTCCAGTCAACAAATACCCTTTCTCCTCCCATTAGCCTTTATCCTCAGGGCCCTAGAGAAGGACCCCAGCCCAATCAGAAGGCCAAGTGGACCACGTATTCTTCTCAAAACCTTTCCAGGTAATTTGTCTCCCTAAATCCCAATTATGACTAGGTGGTATTTCCCTCAAAATTCAGGATTCTTAGATCTATTTATCCATCCTAACCTCCAGTCTTGCATTTCAAATTGCTTATTGGTCATCTCAAACTGGATGTCCCATAAATATCATAAACCCAATGTATTCCACATGTCAGTGTGTTATCTTTTACCCCCCCCCCAACCCTCCCTTATTCATAACTTGCTTTTTTACTGTTGAGTGCCACTATTTTCCCAGTCACCCAGGCTTACATCTGAGATGTCATCCTTCACCCTTTCCTCTCCCTAACCCTGTCCATATCCAATCTATTGCCAAAGCCTGTCAATTCTACCTTTATAACATTTCTTAAATATGCACTCCCTTCCCTTCTCTCTCCTCTGAAACTGCCACACCTGAATCTATTGAAAGTATTCTGGTTGTTCTACCTGCCCCAAGTCTCCCTCCACTCTGATCCACCTTCAACTCAGTCATCAAATTTTTCTTCCAAAGGTACAGATCTAACCATGTCACACCCTGCTCCCATTCAATAAACTTCAGTGGCTCCCTGTTAACTATGGTATCAAATATATAATTCTCTGTTTGGCTTTTAAAGCTCTTTATAACTTGGCCCCTTCCTAACTTTCCAGTCTCCTTATACCTTACTCCCCTCCACCTACTCTATGATCCAGTGACACCTCCTTGCTGTTTCTTGCATTGTACAGTCCATCTCCCAACTGTGAGCATTTTCTGTCTTCCCTGCATGCCTGGAATGCTCTCCCTCCTCATCTCTCCCTCCTGGCTTTCCTAGATTCCTTCCCAAATCTCAGCTAATATCTCATCTTCTATAAGAAACCTTTGTGGATGCCACTTAAAATGAACACCTTCCCTTGGAGATTCACCATCATTTATCCTGTGTCTGGCTTGCTGGTACACAGTTGTTTGCATGTGGTCTCCCCCACCCCAAGATTTCAGTCTTGAGCTCAGGGATTGGTTTTGCTTTTCTTTGTATGTCCAGTGCTTAGCACAGTGTCTGGTATATAGTAGACACTTAATAAATGCTCATTGGCTTATTGAGACACTTCCTAAATCCAAACCTTCTGGAAAATTTTATTCCCAAAGCCTCAGTTTCCCTTACTGATGAAGCAGCTGCCCTTGACTGAAGCCTGCTCAGGGCTTGTTTTCACAGCTCAAAGTTTAAAGGTCTTCATTGGAAATGTCACCATCTTACCCAATGCGCTCCTGTTCCATTTCTTCCATTTTCTCAGCTCGAGCGATCACTCTGTTGATAATCTCCTTCTCCTCGTCTGTGAGCTCTTCATTCTTTCTCTGTCTCTCGGTCTGGTCAGGGCGAACAGACCATCCTGTTGGGAGCCTGAAATGCAAATACAAACGCTGTAATGCAAGGAAAAACTGAACAGATGGAGATAAGTCCTTTTAAGGAAGGTGCTAAAAACTCCAAAGTCAAATTATGACTGAACAGAACATGTATCTGAGCCTCAGTTTCCTTATCTTTAAAATAGGAATAATAATGCCTGTAGTGCCTCCTGCAAAGGCACAGATAAGATTTTATATTTATTTATTTATTCATTTATCCATTCATTCATTCATTTATTTATATAGTTTTGGGAACCTTATAGCATTAGACCTGAGTTCAAATCCTGCCTCAGATACTGTCTGACTGTCTGATCTTGGACAAGTCATTTAAACTCTTTGAGCTTTGGTTTCTTTATCTATAAAATGGGGATATTCATAGGACCTGCCCCACAGCTGTGTTATTATTTTTTTTTTTTTTTGCTGCTCTTTATAAGAGCCTGGGTTGCTGACTTGACTTGTGAGGAGTTAACGTATAGCACCTAACATACAGTAGATGCTTAATAAAAGCTTGCTGATTGGACAGTTGATCAAGTATATAAAAGTGCCTTACAAACCTTAATTTGATTTTATTATTATTATTATAAAAATCATCTCATTCTTACCTTTTTATTAGAGTTTAGATAAAATGGTCTTGGGATGAGATCTTATCCATTATTATAATTTTATTTTAATTTTTTGCAAACTATAGCACAAACAGATAAAGTAACTTGTTATTAATATCAACAATTTGTTAATATGGTACAATGCAAAGTATACTAACTAGAGTAAGAGTCAGGAAAACTAAATTATATTCCTAGTTTTGACCCTCAGTCTGTGTGACCATGTATTCCCATTTTTGGACCTCAGTTTTGTCATCTGCAAAATGGGCATAATCCTGCTATGTCTCTCTCACAGGGTTCAATGTGAGCCCTGGGGCTAGTGACTTCCCTTATCAGAATCTTGGTTTCTTCATCTATAAAATGGTCACAGTAACCCTTGTGTCCCCTACTTCATAGGGTTATGGAGAGGCTCAAATGAGATAATGGATGTTGAAATGATTGGGAAAAAAGTTGAAAAAACTCAATGCTCTTGTAAGTTATGAGTAAGGTGATTAATAAGGTATTTCATGATATGGTTCACTGACTAAATGGAGAATTCCATTATCTCAGGGAGGGGTATGGGGGTCAGCCCAGTCTTTGTTAGACCACTAGAGAGCTTTGCCTCCATGAAAGGGGAAAAAATTAAATCCAATCAGTAACTAGCTCTTCAGTAAGAGCTCCAGCCCCATTAGCTGTCAGCATCTATGATTTCTGCTCCTCCAAACTGTGTCAGCGGGCACGAAATTGCCCTTTGACACTTGAAGTTAGGAGCTGACAGTCGTGTCTACCCTCTCTCCTACTCTCCCTCGGCCCCTCCCAGCTCCATTCACACATTGTCTCTCCCTCCTCCCTGCTGCCCAGGAGTGTGAAGAAATAAGCTGGTCTCTTGGGCAGGCAAAAGCATCATCCACATAGGAGATTCCTAACCTTGGTGGTACATTGGACTCCTTCAGAGGTCTGGTGAAGCCAATGAAGCCTTACTCATAATAATGTCTATACATGCACAAAATGCATAAGATTAGAAAGAAAGCCTATCAAGTTGAAGTAAAGATGTCATTTTTTCCCATCCAAGTTCACAGAACTCATGAAATCTATACACAAATCACTCTGAGGTCATTGGACCCTTGCCCTAGATGGATCACAGGATTCTACAATCTTAAATCTGCAATTCTAAGGGACCTCAAAGGTCACCTCATTCAACCCTTTCATTTTGCAGAAGAAAAAACTGAAGGACAGAGAAGTTAAGTGACCTGCCCAGGGTTGTACAGCTAGTAAGTCTCTGAGGAAATTTCCTCAGTGGGAATTCCTTTCACCAGTTAAAACACAGGTCTGGATGCTCATCTTCAACCCCTGCCCCCAGTGAAAAAATAAAAAACCAAATGTGGTAAAGACTGAATGAATGCTGAAAAATCTAGGGTCCCTCTGAGCTATGAGGAACCTTAGAGCTCTTTGCATTTCTTTCTAGGATCTCTTTTCCATCACTTTGATCATTACTCTTCACCTCTGGCCTTTTTCCAGTTTACCTATAGCCTCTGTAAAGTTCCATGACTAATACTGGACATACTCAGGGTCTAACTAATATGGAATAAACCAGAAGAATTTCATTTCTTTATGCGCCATCTCCCCACTAATAACATCACACTCATCCCTGGTCCCATGGTTATTCAATATGACCCAGACCTCATACAGTCTAACTTATTCCCTCCCTATCACTCCACAGGAATTCAAGCGGGTGTCTTTACACACATGACCCACAGTTTCCCCTAGGTGCCCAGATCTAACGCTATGAGCTCTGAGTTACCAAACTTGAGGATCCCACAAAACATCCACATGCCTACACATTCCGATAATTTCCCTCTCTAGCAGATGGGCAGAAACCCCATCGAGGGCATCATTCATTTTCCTAAACCTAATTCCTTGGCCACATAAGACACAAACACCAAAACCTGTGTTTCAAAACATCTCCAATCTGCCTCTGTGGGACTTACTGCCTCCTGTTGATTTTCCTGTTCTCATTCCAAAAATAAAGAGCAAAAACATGAGTTCGGTTTTTCCAATGACATCCTTTTCACCTAATGGAAATTCAGATTATGGGAAATTAATGGCAGTAGTGGTGGGAGGGTTCAGGAAGAAGATCTTTGATTCTCACTAACAATCACACCATAAATAATAATGGCAATAAAATATTCAATTCACACAGTATTATGTTACATTTATGTTTGTAAAAGTTTTTCATAGACATTATTGCAATTGGCTCACAATTTGCTAAGGTTAGAACAAATATGACAGGGCAAATGTGACCTCTGTGTGGCATTGTGGATAGGGTGCTTGGCTTACAATCAGAAAAAACTGGGTTGAAATCCTGCCCCACTGTGCCCAACATAAAAACAACAAAGAAAAACCACAAAGAAAACATTTAAATATGAAAAGATCAGTGGATGGGAGGTTGGGTTCAGGAAAGAAAAGGAATGGTTTGGGGTAAGTAAAAAAGGAAGCGATATTCCCAGCAAGTATGGGTAATAAATATTCATTGAAAAAGTCCATGTCTTTTGTATACATTGCACAAAAATAGAGAGACAGATCTCAGTCTCTCAATTTTTTCCATGTTTTGACCTGATGAGGTTCCCAGTGTTGAGTTAAATGAAATCATAGGCACATCTCCTGATAATCACCAGTACATTGCATCAGTTCCTTTAAGCCTACAACCTAATTCCCCCACAAAAGAAAAGACTGGTTTTCTGAAAGTTTCTTAGGTCCTTATAAGCTATTTGTCAATTAACCTTTCTAGGCATCAGATTAGAATGATAACTAGGGCAGGGTGACTGGGGCTTTGTGTCAGGGCACCTAAATTTAGAGGATGCTGAAAGTATTCTCAATCCTTCAGCAGCAGAGAAACAAATGAGCTGAGGAGCTAGTGAACAAGAATAGCTAGTCAAAATAAGAAACTACCAAATTAGCTGCTCTCCCCTCTTCCTCCAGCAGCAGCAACAGCAGCAGCTCTTAGGGAGCTTTTTCCTGGCATCCCCACCATACTGTTCTCTCCACTAAGGATAGTATTATGGGATCTCACCTGCATAACTGGATTTGTATTAAAAAGTTGACCTTGGGGCATGTTTCATGCTGTTTGCCTCAATCACTAGAAATATTAGTGATGTTTCTGCTTAAAATAATTGAATCTTAAAATAAAAAAGCTAGAAAGGACATGGATGATCATCTGAGTTCACTTTTTTTTAAAGAGGAATTTGAGGTTCACAGAGATAGGCAATGACCTGTCTGAAAAGTGGAATTGGAATTTGGAAAGTTTTGCTGCCTACTTATAGACCCATAGAATTGGAGCTGGAAGGATATTATTACCTTAGGGTTCCCCTAGTCCAGAGGTGTTACAGATGGAGCCTGTGGGTTTTATGTGGCTCACAACACTCCCACGTATAGCCAGTACCAGATTATAATGTAATTGGGGAATATTCAACAAAATAAATGAAAATTCAATAAAAGATAAATAACACTGCATTTTAAAACTAAGTCAATATGTGGCCCCTGTTTCTCTGAGTTTGATATCACTGATCTAGTCTCATTTTACAATTCAGGCCCTGATGCTCAGATGTGTTAAGTGATTCACTCATGGTCACACAGCTGGAAGGGCTTCCTGAATCAAAGCCTAGGATTCTCCTCACTCTACCACAGTACCACACACAGATAGCAACACGTGGCCTATGTCTCTCGTCTCAAGTCTCTCTCCACTTTAGCACATCCTCCATGGAACTGCCAAAGGAATATTTCTAACACACAAGTCTGACCATGTCATTCCCCCGCTCTACAAATTCCAGTGGCTCTCTGTAAGATCATAGTTCTACAGCTGGAAGGTACCTCAGCCAACTATTTGGTTTCTTCTAGCTTTCTAGAGGGTTCCAGCTGCCAAGAGGCAGATCTGAGCCCTGGATACATTCATGAAGGCTCAGCACATGACAGAACCAGAATTAAAGGAAAGTAGCCTCAAGGTCAGGGTTGTTGCTTTGAAAAATGGAAATGCCTTTGTTCTCCACAGGAACTTCTGTGAGAACAGGTCATAGGAGGTTTGTGTGTGGAATCCAGTACTTGGGCCTATATGCATGATACTCTTAGTATTCAAAAAAGGAGCTAAAAAGCATATGCTGAGGGCAGTTTCAAGGAACTGAATGCTAATCTCCCACAGTATTGTTAGAAGTCCAAAAGAATCTGAAAAATTTCTTCCCAGGTAAATTATTCCTCTTATATTCCCACGAATGCCAAGCTTTGACCAGAGTGCTGAGATCCCAGCAGGTGCCTGTGATTTAGGGGCAAGGAGCACATCTGGTCCCTACAATTATCCTTGAAAGCCACTCAAACAACTCTTCCAAGGAAAGCCAACTCCTGGCTCTTGTGGGAATTTTAAATAAGCCCTTGACCAGGACATCTCTACCTAAGTGACTTTGTATAAATCACACAAGTGAATAAATGAACAAAAAAACATTTATAAAGCACTTACCATGTGTCAAATTCTGTGTCAAGCATTGGAGAAACCAACACCAAAAAAGCAAGATAATTTCTCTCAAGGAACTAACATTCTAATAGGGGTGAACAGCACATATAGGGGAAAATGGTGACCTCATCTATAAATGAAGGCCCAAAGCAGATCCCCTCTAAGATCCTTCCCAGTTCTACAATCCAGTTAGCTAGGATACATGCTCCAAAATTGATGTGAAGGAAAGTCCTTCTGTCCAAAAGAGATTGACAGTCACCCATGTTGTTAACCCAACTGTCCATGGTCTTGACTCAACTGCACTGCATCTCACAGAGCCTACAAACAATGCCAGAATCAGTGTCCAAGCTAGAAGGAACTTTGGAGATAATCTAACCGAACCTCCTCTCTGTACAGATGAAGAAATCCAAGACCAGATGGAGGAAGGAACATGCCCAAGGCCACATGACAAGTTAGTGATAATACTGTTAATAGAGTGCACTCCCTGAGTTGAAGTCAGGAACACCTGGGATAAAGTCCTGCCTCAGACATTAGTTGGATGAACCTGGGCAAACATAACCTCTCATATTCAGTTTCCTAATGTGTAAATGGGGATGATAATAATAGCACCTATATCACAAGGTGCTTGTTAGGACCAAGTGATGGAACATATTCAAAGCATAACATATCTCATTAAACCATAAGCTCATGTAGAGAAGAGATTGTTTTTTGCCTTTCTTTGTACCACCAGTGCTTAGCACAGTGCCTGGCAATAGAGTAATCACTTATTAAGTGCCAGTTAACTTGCTATATAAACCTTAAAGCGCTATATAAATGCTTGAGGGCTTGGGCCCCAATCTTCTATCTACTACTCTTTCCACTACAACACAATGCATTTCCTTGCCCTCCCCCAATAACTTCCAAAGCTCCTTTATTAGAGTCATAATTCCAACCATTCAAAAGTAGCCCCCAGAAACACTACTTTCAAAAACCCAGTAATGACCCCAGGTTTCTTTTCTACACTTTCTTTCTTCTCAGCTTAGTCAGCATTCACTCCAGAGAAAAAGATGGTGCATAGCACAATGGGAATGGAACTGGTTCTAGTGGCAGAGGACCAGGATTTCAATCTTGGGTTTACTATTTACTAGCTAGGTGATCATGAGCAAGTCAATTAACACCAATGCTCCTCCATCTTCTCCTCTGTAAAATGATGGTATTGGACTCCATGAACTCTGAGACTCTTTCCAGTTCCAAATCTATAACCCTCTGATTATAGTATAAATCAGTCTATGTCACTGCCCCGCTTACTGATGACCTTCAGTGGTTCTCTATTCTTTCCCAGATCAAATATAAACTTAAATGTAAAATAAATTTTGAACTTAAAGCTTGGCTCCCTTCCTTATATTTCTAGTCTCCTTACCCCTTACTTTCCACTAGCATAGCACTATTTAACTTTTTTCATGTATTCTGTAATTTAGCTTTATAGACCTACTTGTTTCTTGCACATTATATTTCATTTCTCATCTCCATATCTTTACACTGGCTATCCTCAAATTCTCTCCCTCATCATTTCTGCCTTTCTCCCCAGCTACCTTCAAGACACAGCTCAAATTCCACCTCCTGCAGGATACTCCTCCGACTCCCAACCCCAAATTATCAGTATCTTCCCCTCAGAGATTACCTACCCCATCACATATGTATCAACTTTGTTGTTGCTGTTCAATTGTTTCAGCCATGTCTGACTCTCCATGACCCCATTTGGAATTTTCTTGACAAAGATATTGGGGTAATTTATCATTTCCTCTCCCAGCTCATCTTACAGAAGAGGAACTAAGGCAAACAGGGTAAAGTGACTTGTCCAGGGTCACACAACTAGTAAGTATCTGAGGACATATTTGAACTCAGAAAGATGAGTTTTCCTGATTCCAAGCCTGGTACTCTATCCACTGCACCACCTAGTTACCCATGTATCTACTTAGGTATATGCAATCTTCCCCATTAGAATGTAAGCATCTTGAGAGCAGGGGCTGTTTCTGCTTTTCTTCATATCTCCATAGCTTAGTATAGTTCCCTGAACATAGTTGGATAGGGATAAGGGTTTGAACTTGTGATTTCAATAGTATAGGGAACTCCAGGTGAAGAAAATCATTTTCAACATGGGTCAGCACCTTCTTTGCAATTTGTAGTCTTAGGAAACTGCCTAGATCGCTGAGAAGTTCAATGTCTTTCCTAAAATCACAGCTGGTATGTGTCAGAGATGGGGCACACCTTTAGCATGCAGAAAGACCTGGATAACTTCTTGTTGATTGATTGATCACTAAATAATGGTAAAGATAATGAGAATAAAAAGAAAATAACTATGATACCTGACATTGTACTTTAAACACATAATTATATTTAATCTTCACAAAACTCTGGTAGGGAGGTGCTGTCTTTACCTTCCAGGCTACAGATGAGGACTTAAGGTTAAAAGAGATTAAGTGACTTCCTCAGGGTCACACGACTAGTAAGTGTCTTGAGACAAGACATGAACCTGGGCCCTCCTCACTCCAAGTCCAGCACTATAGACTTTATATTGTAGTAGAGCAAGCAGCCCATAGCAAGAGAAGGAGTCAGCACAACACATTGGTTCTCTGGGTTCTGGAAGCCATCATCTCAATAAATTATGCTTGAGTGAATGAAGGTTAAGTTTAGTGAACATGAACACATACTTGCATGTACCATGTCATGCTTTCTAAGAGACAAAGGAAGAGAATAAGCATTTCTACAGTGCTATGTGCCAGGTACTGTGCTAAGTGCTTTTTACAAATATTATCAAATACTTACAATATTTACTTTAAATATTTAAATTAAATACTTACAAATGATTTTCACAATAATAAGAGCGATTATTATTCTTATTTTACAGTTGAGGAAACTGAGGCAAACAGATACATGACTTGCCTAGAGTCACACAGTAAATGTCTAAAACCAGATTTGAACTCAACTCTTCCTGATTCCAAGCTCAGCACTCTAAAAATAAGAAATTTATTTCATGAACATTCAACCCTGGTGACATGGAAAGAGTACTAGGTTTGAAGTAGAAAGACTTGGGTTTGAATCCTAATTCTGTTTCATTACCTGTGTGACATTGGACAAGGCATCTAGCTTTCTTGGGCCTCAGTTTCCTCTTCTGTAAAATGATGGAGTTGAACTAAATGGTCCTTCAGGTCCTTTCTAGCTCTACATTTATAATCTTACAGCCCCATGATCCCATGTATTTGTCTATTCCCTTCATTCTCATGATGACTGATTTTAATTTCACACTCACCTCCTTTCTTGTGAGGTAGAAATCTATATGCCACACTAACCTCCTGTTCTACTAATGTTCCTCATATTGTGCATGACTCTACAACATAGCCCGAGTCACTTTCTTATGTAAATTTCATTAGCTTCTGACTTTAACCATTGATCCCAAACATCCAATTTCCAGCAGGGTTCAGTTCATGGTCTACAATAGATCAGCTTGACGAGGGAAAAGCAAATGATGAGGTGGTAAAGAAAGAGCCCACTTGAATCTCAGAATTCCAAAGACAAAAACAACTGCATCTTCAGCAGGAGATAAAGGGATTTGGCTCTGGCAGCCTCATAAGGCTACTCCCACCTGCAGTGATTTCAGCAGAGTGGCTCTCAGCACAATCTGCTACATCTTGTTCCTGGATAAAATAAACAGATTCATCTCCTAGAAGCTGATGGAGAAGAGGAAGGAGATGAATACATCCTACAAAGAAGGCATCTGCTCCTACTTTAGAAGTCATGCTGCTGACCACGATGGCTTCAACAACCCTTTATAAAATTAAACAGGGAAGACTTACACAGATAACATCTAGGAGAGACTTTTGCCAACCCCCAAATGTTACCCTACCACCATGAATGGGAGGAATTGTGGTAATGGAACCTGTTTAGCCCAAATTAATGATCCAGTAGGATGTAGAATTCAGATTCTGCTCATTTGAGGATAAAAATAGAACCAATTTGGCCTTGTTCATTGTATCACTGTTCAGGATCAAACCGGCATCTTTAAGTAGGTAGCTGGGGAGTAAAGAAATCAAATAGAGCTCCCAGCTTACAGTCATTCTTAATTGTTTCCTAGAAAGGCAACTTCAAGTGAGTGGTGGAGAGGATGTTGTACTTGGCTTTAGGAAGACCTGGGCTCATATCCTACTTCTGACACTAGTTGTATGATTATATAACAGTCACTTTACACAGCTAAACTTCAGTTTTCTCACATAAAAATAGGCATAATAATAGTAACAATATTTAACTTCATAGGGCTGTTATGATACTCAATGTTGCCATGATTATGTTCCATTTTATAGGTAAGGAAACTGAGGTTTAGCAATGTAAACTGACTGTTACATAGTCATACAACTAGTAAAGTCCTCTGCAAATTTTTTCTTCCAGGTGTGTGAGGGTGAGGAGAGGAGAATGTTGAGACCTGTGACTTAACTGTTATGGGCAATTTCCAGTGTAGAAACTTTTTCTCCCACACAGATCAGTACATCATGTGTCATTTATATCCTTATTTAGTTGTCAAGGTCACCAAGAAACTAAGTGACTTCCCTAAGATCACTCCACCAATAGGTGTCAGAGACAGGATTTCAACTTTGGGTTCCTTGCATCCTGGCCTATCCTCTACTCATTATGTCATTCTTCATATTTCATATGACTATAATTTGCAGAAGTTGCTATTTTGGTAGAGGGAGTTTCCTTGCTGTAAGTTCCCCAGACCAATGAAATTACAGGTGCCTCCTTCCCCAATGTATCATATATATGTCTATAATCTACATGTGTGTACATAAACATGTAAATAATATACACATACATATATACATTTTTACATTACTTTTCTCCTGTTGACCTCATCAGTTCCTATGAGCCTAATTTTTATCTCTACACAGATGACTCTTAGCAATATATATTCAGCCCTAGTCTCTCTCCTGAGCTTCAGTCCAATTGCCTCTTGAACACTTTAAGTTGGTTATCCCATGAGCATCTCAAAATCAACATGTCAAAATCAAAACTCATTACCCTCCCTTCTTCCTTCCAAGCTTCACTATTTCTAGTGATACTATTACTACCCTTATAGTCACTCAGGTTAACAATCGCAAAGCCATTCTCTACTCCTAACTTTCTCTTACACGCAATCAATTCCCAAGTCATGTTGCTTCTAGTTCTACAACTTCCCTTGCATCTGTCTCTCTTTTCTCTAATTCTAGCTCAGGCCAACATTATCTCTGGCCAGGACTACTCCAATAGACTCTTACTACCCAAAAGACTTGTGCCTTCCTTCCCACTTGTACCTCTCCCCTACCTAATTCATTTTCCATAATAAGCTGCCACAATACCCAAGATATAATCTGACCATGGCAGAGGACAGAGTGATTATTGTCTCCCTAGTAAAGTGCACACTGCTGTGTAATACTTTTCTTAAAATAGTCCCAATCATATCAGCTTTGGAGGGACTGCCATATAATACTGTTAAGTCATATTGACCTCCTACCTGAAGAAAGAATCTTCTCTTTTATATACTCAATGGGTGTTCACACAGTCCCTGTTAGGATCCCACTTCTGACAAGAAACTCATTGCCGAATCAGGTAGTCAAATCTGTTCCATTGTCATAATCATTAGGAAATTCTTCCAAAAATCTGCCTCTAATCCTCCCAGTGGATCATAGGATCAGAAATTTTAGAGTTAGACAAGCCTTTTGACATAATGTAGTCATTTTACTGATATAGAAAACTGAAGTTCAGAGTGGTTAAGTGACTTGCCCAAAGTCACACAGCTTGCTAAGTGGCAGGGTTAGAATTTTAGTCCCATCTTCTAACTCTCTGTATGCTTGTCCTGTCTTCTGGGGCCAGATGTAACAAGAAGCTTAATCCTTCCATCCTCATCACATCCATTTCACAAATGTCACAAAGTTCGTTTGCAGAGGCTCATGCACTTGACTCAGAGGCCCCCTCACTCAGATACTATGCCCTCTTATTTTACTTCATCTATCCAACAACAATTACTCTAGCACCTTCCATGTGCAAGGCATAATTCTAATAAGACTTAAGTCATCTGCTTTTCCAGCCCATAGCATATTAGGAGCAGCAGTTTAGGAACATGACAACCCTGAGAAATAATTTATTAATGAGGAAGATAGGAAGTGAGCATCTGCTACGTGTCAGATACTGTACTAAGTATTTCATAGGAACTGTATCACTTTACAAACATTATATCTTGAGAAACTTCATAAAATATGACTATAAAAACAGTCAATCTTCAATATTCATGGGTTTAACTTTAGGGACTTCAAACATTCCTGTGATTTCCCTAGCAACCTCACTTTCACTTTTGCATTAGCAACCATGAATATTCTTGACTGCTCACAGTAGAGGGGAAAAAATGAGAGGCACACATGCAAGTTTGTAACCCCGCCCCCCCCAGGGGCTTCGCGGGTCTTGTTCCTCTTATCCTTAGGAAGAGCTCCCCGTGTATCCGTTGCATATTTTAATTGTTTGTTTTTAAAGCTGAAGTTTCATGTTGCAATTATGCCCCCAAAGTGTAGTGCAAGTCCTTTGGGCTCTAAGCCAAAGCATTAAAATCAGCAAAGTGACTTAGTGAGAAAATAAAAGTGTTAAACTTCCTGCCAGAACATCTGCAGCCACTATTGGCCACAAGTTTGGGGTTAATAAATGGCCAGTTCATTATATCCACAAAAAAGAGAAAAGTATTTATGGTGCTACCAATTTCACGTTATAAAAAGTGAATGTTATCTGAAATCAATGTTTTTTTAATTGATATGTTAGCACAAAAGGTCATAATTCTAGGGAATTACTACTGAGAAAAATTGTTTTGCATGTTATTGGTTTTATTTTGTGTGCTGCATTTTATGGGTTATTTCATGGTTACTATGTTAAAAAAAAAGTGCAAATTATCGGAATTGATGTTTTGTTATTAGGAGTTGTGTGCAGATTAACTTAATTAATTAGTTCTTAAGAGCTACTATGTGCCAGGTCTCATGCTAAGCACTAGAGATACAAATACAAAGATAGAGAGACTCCCTGCCCTTGAGAAGCTTACAATCTAAGGAGGAAAGACAACACACAAAAGGAAGCTAAAGCATTCCCAACCCAGGGGACATGGTTTAGAAATCAGAGAAGTCCTAGAGTAGTCCAACCTGTCTACACATGTAAGATGTTATTCATAGACTGATGGATTCTCTAAATAGATCATTCACAGTTAGTGGAAGAACCCATCTTCTAATATGGAAAACAGTAGGTACATATATTGGCATACCGAAGATATATACAAAGTAGGTACAAGAAAAACTTAGAGAAGAAGGAACTATCAACTTGAGACCCCCTATAGAAGGTGACATGTGAGGTGAGTCCTGAATGAAATCAGGACAATTTCCCTTGGTACAGATGAGGATGCTAGAACTTAGAGAAGTCATATAGTTAACAAGGGGAGGAAGCTGGGACCAAGTCCTAGTTGTCTAACTCTGTCTAATGCTTTTTCTATAATACCACAAAACTTAGTATATAGTAGGTGCTTAATACACATGTTCATATAGTAGGTGCTTCATACATGTGTGTTGAATTGAAATGAATTATCATCATCATCATTAGAGAGTATAAGATCAGAGATTTAGATCCAGAAGTAATTTCAGAAGTCATATAGCTCAATCCACTTGTTTTACAACCAAGGAAACTGAGGTCCAGGTAAATGAACTGATGTTTTACCCAACTAGAAGTAATAAGTAGAGGGGTGGCTAGGTGGCACAGTGAATAGAGCACTGACCCTGGAGTCAGGAGGACCTGAGTTCAAATCCAGCCTCAGACACTTAACACTTACTAGCCGTGTGACCTTGGGCAAGTCACTTAACCCCAATTGCTCTGCCTTCCCCCCTCCAAAAAAGCAAAAAAAAAAAAAAACCTTAAAAAAAAGAAGTAATAAGGATAGAGGCTGGATATGTTTTCTGCATTTTTGAAGGTGTAGGTATGTACAAAGATAATCCTACTTTCTCAGTTGTGGTCATTCAAACTGACCCCTCACCCACATCTGCCCTTTGCTTCAAAGTCATTTCCATTAGAAAGCAAAATAACCTTTTGTGCTGAGATGGAAATTATGTGCTCAGCACACTGCATTGTAAAGTATATGCCCATCATTCTGTTATTACCAAAAGAAATTATTCTACTTGGCATTTATTTTATCCAAGGCAGCTTTCCTGGTGTAAAGCTAAAGAAATCAAGATATCAGAGACTGGCTGCCAATCATAGCCAAGTTATTATCAAGGACTAAATCTTAAGCCCACCCTCATATCCCACAGCTGCCTCCCTCCCCAGGATGTGGAAGAAGTTGCCAAATCTTTTGAAACTTCTCTGAATGCTTCGAGTCTCTGGGAACTTTTTCAAATACCCCTTTTTTCACAACTGCTTATTCCTTGACCTCTGTCTTCTCTCTGCAGGAGCATACCACACTGATCAAAAAAAGTCAAAAGATAGTCAAAAGAAAAGTAAATGTCACAGAATACTTACTGCTCCTTTTCACTGTGCGAAAGCCAAGAAAAGGGAGAAACAGACAAGAAACAAGAAATGAGGTTAGAAAAAGAAATGCAGTGGTAATGTCTTCAAACAGTAATGCTGATTAATGACAGTAACCACAAAGCATAACTTACAATGACCTACTTACTTCTTACTGATCCAAAAACAAAGCTATATTTGCACGGGCATGTCAAGCCAATGGTCTTAGAGAAACTTTTCAGGCAGCTCAGTCAAATAACGAACCATTTTTGTCATGCCCATCAAATTTAGTTCAATCACTCATTTGAGAATTTTGCAATGGCCAGTTGATTGATGGTTTTAGTAAAATATAGAAATAACCTAATACCAACTGGCCTCCAATTCTTGTACTCCATATTCTAAGGATAGTGGGTAGCTGTTCAGTATGATGGAAAGAACATTTGGTTAGGAGTAAAGAGACCACAAGTCTAGTCTTAATTGTACTATTCTCAGGTGCCATGTCCTTGAGTAAGTTACTTCCCTGCTCTAATTCTCATTTTCCAAACTATAGAATGAAAAAGATAATGTCTAAGACAATCTTCTGGCTCTGATATTCTGTGATTTTATAACTCAGGCACAAAAACTTAGCCCCTTGACTTCCTAGAGATGAACCACATTCTTATTACCAATGCCCAACATGAAACACCAAAGTTTTGGGTGTAATTCTCCAATGGATAACAATGGACCAGATGGTTGTCTTATAGACGGGGGCAGGCTCTTTTTGTTTCCAGAACAATCATAACCTGGGAGTGCCCGTTTTACTTATAGTATGTTTTATCACCTTCTGGGTCAGAGTTAGCCACATAAAGAGAAACTAATTTCCAAAAATTAAGGGCTGAGAGTCAGTCAGTCAACAAGAATGTATTAAGAGCTTACTATGTGCCTCGGACTATACTAAGCATTGGGGGTATAAAGAAAGGCACTACCTAGTCCATGACCTCAAGAGGCTTATACTCTAATACTCTAATTGGAGAGAAAACTTAGAAATAATTGTGATTGAAAGCTATATACAGTGCAAAAAGAACATAATCTCAGAGGAATGGTATTCGTATAGTAAAAATGGGTGGGGGGCAGGAAGGATCCTTTAGAAAGTAAGATCTAAGTTGACACTTGAAGGAATATAGGGAAACAATAAGGCAGAACTGAAAAGGCTTTCATCAGCCCACATCTTAAGAATTATATTCCATTTCAGGGGTAAAAGCTTTGGAAAAGATCATATATTCATAGCTATAAAGGACCTTGGACACAACCAAATATAATACCCCTGTTTTACAGAAGAGAAAACAAAGCCAGAGAAGATAAGTGATTTGCCAAAGGTAATACAGGGAGTAAAAACCAGAACTGGAATTTAAATGCATGTCCACTGACACCAAATCTGTTTCTCTAACCACTGTATTACACTTGCTGTCAACACTGATAAACTGAAATAATCAGCAGAAGCTGCAGCATCCAGCATTTATATAGTACCTGCTATGTGCCAGGTATTGTGTTAAATACTTTTAAAATAGTATGTCATTTGATCTTCATAAAAACCCCAGGTGATAGGTGTTATTATTTTCCCCATTTTACAATTGAGGAAACTGAGGCAAATGACAGTTAAGTGACTTGCCTAGAGTCACACAGTTGGTAAGCATCTGAGGCCAGATTTGAATTCAGCACTTTATCTACTGTACCACCTAGCTAGAGAGTGTCCAAAGGAATACAGCCAGGATGATCAAGAAGCTCAAGGTTGGATGATATAAAGGTTGAAATAATTAGAAATACTTAGTCCAGAGAAAAGGAGAGTTGGGGGTGAGGGGGCATAACAGTAGTCTTTAGGTAGAAGACTTGTCATATGGAAAGGGAAATGGGTTTGTTCTACTTAGTTCCACCGACCAAGATTAGAAGCAAATCTACGACAAAGAAGTAAATCTAGGTTCTTTGTCCATAAAAAATTTCTTGCAAATAAAAATGAGTTGTAAGTGGGATTAGACTGCTTAGGGAAGCAGTGGGGTGTCCCTCACTGAAAGTCTCTTAGCAAAAGCCCTTACTGGGGGATGTTGTAGTGGGACATTTTGTGCAGGGATGAGTTGGACTAAATGACTTCTGAGGGTCCTTCTGATGCTGAGATTCGGGGATTCTGCATGCCCTTAGCCATCACTTTCAGAAATGATCAGTAGGTCAAACATGCTGAATCAAAAGCAGCACAGAAATGAAGACATTTAGCAATTGCTTCGGCTGCAAGTGTGTCCAACAGGATGTTAATTAAAGCTGGATTTCTTAATTTCTTTGAGAAAGACATTAGAAATGTCTGCATTACCCATTACCACTGCAGCAACTCCAGGCGTCATGCAGGATGGCTATTATTTAGTCATTAGCATTTATTGAAAAATAATTTTAATATCTGATGAAAAAGCAATAGCAATCAAGGGTGACTGGAGGCATTTAGAATGTCAAGATGCTCGGTAGGCTCTCAGGATCATATTCACGAACCTGGTCATGGACTATTTGAATAGTCCCAATATAAATGGAAAGCAATTGTTGGATTTCATATTGGCTAAACACAATCTTGATGGATGGGATTGTAAATGACCGGCATTTATTAAAGCAAACTCTATCTCTAATCCCATTTACCCTCTGGACAACTGGTCATTTAATAGAGACACATTTTCCAGTTGGTGAGACGTTCTTCTCACATTATATTGGACCCCAATGTAGGCTTTAGGAACCCACTTTGCTTTCAGAGGGAACCATACTTTTAACAAAACCCAATCAAAAAAGGAAGTCAGAATAAGCCTGAGTTCATACTCTGCCTCCAGTACTTATTAGCTATGTGACTCCAGGCATGTCGTTCAATCTCTCTGTGCCTCAGCTCCTACATCTGTAAAATGGGTATAACAGCATCTACTTTTCAGGTTATCGTGAGGATCAAATGAGTTAATATTTGTAAAGCACTTTTCAAACCTTAAAGCACCACAGGAATGTCAGATACCGTTATCATTATTGTTATTATTTCATCTTCATCTTTCTTGATGCATTTTATATAGAAACAGACCCAGGACAAATTGCTATCCTGCTATTATTCTTTCATTTAGTGTTCTGCAGCATACTGCAGAGATGAGGGTCCTACTGTTTGCTTCATTTTTTTGTCTATGCAATAGATTACAGAGTGCTAGAGATTACAAACACTCTGTTCAGTTGAATGTGTATTGCACTGTAGAAGGGCCATCTTGGTTTTCTGGGCCATTTGCTTTTGAAATGGTTTTCTTCATGCCAATTTATAATCTGAGGTGGTACCACAAGATCATTTTGGTTTCCCTCCCCCTGCCATTGACTTTTTAAAATATATGTGCATATGTATGTGTATAATTCTATGTGCATATATCGTATATGTATAGGTATATGTACATACATATTTTTAATTATAAATTTAACACATCAAAAAACAAATCATTATTAAGAAGGAATCTCTCCTCCCTCATCACCACCAGCAATAGCTGCTTGCAAACTGTCACTGACATGTGGGTAAACAAAGGAGTTCTGGGGGTGCAGCACTCCCCAGTCCCAGCCTTCACATCTATCCTCTGGATAGGTAACTACTATGGAGAAAGGGCTAACCATTTCTACCAAATGCCAACCAAGAGGCATTCACTGGGAAGGTGAACCAGCCTAGTTGCAAGAGCAGGACCCTCTGAATGCAAGGTAGGAGTCAGCAGGTACCAATCAGCTCAAGCCACCACCTTGACCACCATCTCCTCTCAGACCCTGGTGGAGGAAAGCCCAGAACCCTAAATTCAATAGTCTTGGGAATAGCAGTGCTTCCAGTTCAGCACCCTCAGTTATCACCCTGGAAATCAATCACTGTGGCAATACATTTTGGCCACTGCTCCTGCAGGTGTAATGGCCACAGCCACTAGAGACCCAGAAAAGAAAGGTCTTGTCCCAAAGTCTATGATCTTGGCAAATGATTCAACATCAGAAGGTAATAAGGATTTTATCAGTGGAAATGATATTGAAGAAAGGGCATGACCATCTGCTTTGCCCCTGTACTCTAGGGATCACGGGATTTTCCCATCTGATTTGTAACTAAAATCTGCCATACATGTCTCTCTGATTAGACTGTGAGC
Organism: Gymnobelideus leadbeateri; assembly: GCA_011680675.1. NCBI lineage: Eukaryota > Metazoa > Chordata > Mammalia > Diprotodontia > Petauridae > Gymnobelideus > Gymnobelideus leadbeateri. Next base: position 443,043 of record WOXC01006793.1, on the reverse strand, counting down.
TCCTTGAAAATAAGGGCTGTCTGACTTTGCTTCTAAATCCCCAGTGCTTTGCAAATAATAAGCATTTAAGAAATGCTTTATTCACACATTCATTTCACTAAAAGTGTTGGGATGCAAGCTGGTCATTTGTAGAATTGCTGAAGCATTTTGGGGACTACTTCAGTAGCAGAAAGGATACTGGGAGTGACACATATCTGATCCTATTCTCATGTGGCTTTGATTTAGTATTATTGCTGTTATTATCTTGACCTCATCTATTTTCAGTTGGGTTAAGATAGAAATGATCCTGGGACAAGCTTCTATCCTATTACCATTCTTTTATATTGAATGCTCTACAGACATTTGCAAAGGCTGAAAAAATAACTGCCTTTTGTAGCCAAAGGAAAGAGTTAGGATGTTATACTCATCTTCTGCAGGCTTACTGAAGGCATCATCGGAAAACTCCAATAGCAAACAGGGCAAGAGGAATGATACGTGCTTCATCTTAATCACACTCCTACTTTGCTAGGTTTCTATATTTTGAGATATTTTCATTCTATGTTACTTGGAGATCATGAGTATTTGGTATGTGAAGAGCTATTTCAAAGGTTGGCATTCAATTTGTTATGACTGGACAATAGATTTTGATGTGTTGCTGCTCTTGATCTGGTACAGTTCATCTCTTTAATTCTTAAAGATATTTTGAGGGTATTAATTGCAAAACAGGGATTTGTCATCTGTTTGTTAGTTATGAAAGAAAGATATTGGAACCCTGGTATAGGATCCTAGCCACCGGGGTATCTCTTGCTAAACATTTGGTAGCCAGGAATCATGTGGTAGAGAGTTTCTGTTGTTTCCCTGCATAATCTGGAATAATTAATAAATCTAGGCTTCCATCTATAATTTCTGGTGGCAACAACCTCATCTTGATTTGGTATCACAAACCCTTCCATTTCTATAAGGAAATTTGCTTGGTTGGGCCATTTGTTTGATGCTTCTTTGTTAATATATTGTTAGTTGAGTTCATGGGGATGTCACCCCAGCAGGGCCCTTTGGTTCCACTCTTGGATCTTAGCTGCTTCCTATTATTATCTTCATTGTTGTTAATCACTTAGACTGACCTTTTTCATTTTATAGGGTAATGAACTGAGGCCCAGGGTGAGAGAATGACTTACCTAGCTTAGACAGTCAACAAGTGTCAAAGCCAGGACTAACATAAAATTTCAGAGTTGAAAGGAACTTCAAAGGTCTTGTAGTCCAATTCTTATCTGAACAAGAAATTTCTCTATTATATTTTCAACATGCGACTTCTTTAAGGGCCCCCCCCCCCAGGAGGAGGAACCCAACACCTTCCAAGACATCCATTTCACTTGGGATCACTCATTGTTAGGAAGTTCTTCATTACATTAAGCCTAAATTTGCTTCTCTGAACCTTCTACCATTATTTCCAATTCTGCTCTCTGGAGCCAAGAATAACAAATCTCATTCCTTTTTCACATGATAGCCCTCCAAATACTTGAAGGTGGTTGTCATATGCTCTCTCTACCATCCCAGTCCTTCTCTTCTCTAAGCTAAACATTCCTACACGCCTCGACCAAAACTTATATGACATGACTTGGTATCTCAGGCAGCTAGATGATACAGTGTGCTGGGCCTGGAGTTAGGAAGAACTGAGTTCAAATCCAGCTTCAGACACTTAATAGTTATGTGATCCTAGACAAGTCACTTAACCCTGTTTGCCCCAGTTTCTTCATCTGTAAAATGAGCTAGAGAAGGAAATGGCAAGCCATTTCAGTATCTTTGCCAAGAAAACTCCAGATGGAATCACAAAGAATTGTACATGACTGAAAAATGACTGAACTGAGGTCCCTCATTATCCTCATTGCCCTATCCTGGACCTTTGATATACCCTCCAGTTTAACAAGCACTAATTTATCAAGACTAGAACCCAAGTGCCCTGACTCCTAGTTCAATTATTTTTCTCCCATACTAGTCTCTCTTTTCAGTGGAATTCTATTATTAAAATTTAGGACCCTGATAGTGAACTGATATGCATTTTTAAGTCATACAACCAATGCGGAATGGGACTCACTTATCATAATAAAAGTCTATCTCATTTTAAGGGTCTTGCTCTGGGGAAGATAGTCTTTATTTCTTTTCTTCTAAAAAAATATCTATCTCCTCTCCCTAGATCATAACCAGGAATAAACAGCAGCTTACCTTGTGCGAAGGGCCATGGCTCTGTCATTGGGGCACATCCAGCGATCAGAACTGTTGCTAAGCACTGTGTCTGTCATAGCCAGATGCTAGGGCTTCCTGAAAGAGATTCCATGAGAAAAATAAGTAACCAATCACCAAATCATTCATTCATTCCTTCATTCATTCAGCAAGTATTCACTAGATAGGTACGGATTTTTGCTTATACAAAGAAGTATATACTAGATATATACTATATACAAATTCGATAAACATTAATTAAACACCTACTATGTGCAAGGCAGAGATCAAATCAGCCAATACTTAAAATAATTCAGACTATTCTTTGGAAGGACAAATACTGAAGCAGAAGCTTGGATACTTTGGCCACATATGAGAAAACAGGATTCATTGGAAAAGACCTTGATATTAGGAAAGGTTGAAGAAAAAGAGAATGGCAGAAGATGAGATGATATAGTCATGGCAGCAACTAACATGATCGAACAGACTTTGAGTTGTTGTTTGTCCTTCATTCAAAAAGAGGACCACGACATCAGGAAGATGATGCCATGACTTGAAAGTGAACTGGATTTAAATGAGGTAGAGCTGTGCAAGATCGCCAGCCTCACTTTCTCCTCCAGAGCTACCTGGGTCCAGTGGCAAGATATAGATCAGGGTGATTGGAGATAGCCCCAACTGACTTTGGAAGATAATGGAAGATAGAAAGGCCTAGCATGCTATGGTCCATGAGGTTATGGTTAGACATGACTGAACAACAACAAGAACAATGTGCAAGGCACTATGTTAGACACTGGGGATGTAAGTATAAAAAAGTGAACTGTCCATTCCCTCAAGGAATTTAAATTCTATTAAGGCAATAAAGCACCAATAACAGTGTTTGGGAGCTGCCGATCTAGTGAAGAGATAAAATAAGGAAATTAATTACTCTGACCAAAGTCAGGTATGCCAAATGATGAAAACACCTGATTTAGTGGACAGAACTGCCTCCAGGTCAGTAGGACCTGGGCTGATTCTCACTTTTATCTCCTACAGCATTGCACCCTGGGCAAATCACTTGATCTTCTTGGTGCCCTGGGCAACTTTCTAAGACTATAACTTTCAGAATAGCAGGAGAACAGCTGTATTGATAAAGGAAGTTTTCCACTAGGAGGTCTCTACATCAAAGAAATAACAGAAAAAGAAAACTCCCACCAAGAGTGCTTGGGCTTCAAAAGGATGGATGATTCCCTATGGATGCAGTAAGATTAGAGAAAGCTTCTTGGAGGATGCTGGGGGATGCTGGAGGATTCTCTGAAGGAGAGGCAACTATTCAACAAGTGGAAATGAGAATAGGGGATAACTAGAAGGGGTAAGGAGGGTATTCCATAATGGCAGAGTGGTGTAAGCAAAGACTTGGAGGAAGGGGAGGACACTATATGTTTGGGAAAAGTAAGTCTGCCTTGATTCCAAAGTGTGGGGGAGGGAGGCCATGATATAAAGCTCTGTGCTTCTTTCAAGACACCAAGAGAAGGCAGTTAAGGGTTTTTAGTGGGGGAGGGGAGCAATTTAAGAAGTGCTTTAGGAAGATGAATCTAGCAGCATGACTTCCTTCTACAGTGATTAAAATCTGGTGAAATGAATCTCAGCATCTCATTATCACTGGAGATAAAAGGATAAAGCAGGATTCCTCATGGACCCTGGTGTCTCCTCCCATCTCTAGAGAAACTGAAAGCTAAGGGCCCCTGCAATGGGTCAAGACCATGTTTCCAGGATTACTTTCCAGCCAAAGTGCCTTACTTCCAGTTTGGAATAGAGATCAAGACTCTGGCAGAGTCTTAGGAAGACTCCCAGAGGCTCCTATCTGCAAACATTATTGCCCAACTAGGAAAGTGCCCCAGCAGCTTTCTCTCTCTCCCTCCTCCCTCCTCCCTCCTCCCTCCTCTCTCTCTCTCTCTCTCTCTCTCTCTCTCTCTCTCACACACACACACACACACACACACACACACACACACACACACACCTACCTCCATTTTAAGCTCAGCTGAATGGGTGGAGTATGTGGCAGTCTTTGGGAGCCACAGACCCCAAGGAAGACAGCTACATTTGCCTCTGGAAACCCTCCAAGGCCCTCACTCACAATGGCTGTCCTTGCGTTCAAATTGGCCCATGTTACCCCTATACTCAAGTACCCCCTTTGGTGCCCTGTTATCTTTAGGATAAAATACCAACTTCTTTAGTGATAACAAGATGCAGATGTTCCTTTCAACATCTGGAAAATGCCAGTGGCAATCAGCATTGCTTTTATAATTGTGGAAATATCTCTAGATTAGGTAGCTTTTCCATAAGCAACTGTGAGGAGTTGGGCTGAGAGTTGACAGAAAATTCCTGAGCTCTCAATATTATTATACAGTTTTCAGATCTGCAGCCCAGGCCCAATTCTGCTTTTAACAAGTTGTGTGAGTTTGAGTCAGTTACTCAACCTCTTTATATTTTGGTTGTTTCATCTCCCAAAAGGGATAAACACCTCCTAGATGTATGTGATCCTGAGCAAATCACTTAACTTCTGTCTGCCTCAGTTTCCTCATCTGTAAAATGGGGATAACAATAACACCTACCTCCCAGGGTTGTTTTGAAGATAAAATGACTTAATGCTTGTAAAAGAGTTTTGCAAACCTTAAAATATTCATACTAGCCAATATTATTATAACAGACAAATAACACCTGTTGAGTATCCCTAACATGACCCATTGAGATCCCCACACCTGTTTTCTTCTCTGCATTCACATGGTCACCACCTAAATTCAATTCTTTATCACTTCTTACCTGGACTATTACAATAGCTTATTAACTGGACTCCAGCTTTGTAAATTCTCTTTTCTCTAATTGATCTACATACCTGCCAACACTCCTCTGCTCAAGAATCCTTAATGGCTACCTATTTCCTCTGGGATGAAATACAAACTATTATCTTGGCATTCAAAGACCTACAAAGTCTGTCTTTCCAGATTTATTTTACATTATTCCCCTTTACACAGTCAGGATTCCAACCCAATTGACTTATTTGGAATTCCCTGAAATCATCACTCCATTGCCAGCCTCCTTCTTTGCCTGTGCTATCTATCCCCTCTACTTGAAATGCTCTTCCTTCTCATCTCAGTCTCTTCAAATTTTTATTTTCCTTTAAGGCTCTACTCAGGTGCTACCTCCTACAAAGAACTTCCCAATTGTCGGTGTATTCTCCCTCTGCAAATTATCCTTCATTTTCTTGTCTTTTGTATGTGTAATGCCCCAGCAGAATGTAAGTAATTTACTTACGAGCAGGGAATTTTTTATGATTTTCTGTATCCAGTCCCATTTTCTAGCAGTGTCTTGAATATAATAGATGTCTAATAAATGCTTGTTGAACTGAATTAAGTTGAGCTATTGGATGTGGAGTCAGAAAGACCTAAGTTTCAGTCCTGGCTGTATCACTAACTAATTGTGGAGCCTTGAGCAAATCCCACTGCTTTTCCAAGACCCAATCCTCTTATCTGTAAAAAATGGAGGCTGTTGTACTGATTTTTAAAAAGAAAGAGAACAAAGTCTGCAAACTATGGTCAGTTCTGCTATAATGCATGCTTCAAAAATGCAGATTTTCTCCATGATTGGCACACTGGGGAACATTTTGAGCATAACTCAAATTTCGAGTTTTCTTCTGTGAGATTTCTTCCATGAAAAACCAGTGAGCATGGAAGAAACAGCATCATTTCACAATAACACCCAAGTTGCATCTAATAATGCCCACTTCTGCAAGCAAATTTCAGGTCTTTGTCAAAGGAAAGTGCCATGTTTATTCTATATCTTCTGACACAGTAGGAGTCAGAAGAGGAGAAGGGCCCATCCATGCCCTCCCTTCCCTTCTGATGTGAATTCTGACCCCAAGACTCAGAGATTCAGCAATTCAGCTGGCCCTAGCCCAACCTGCTAGTGCAATACAGAACACAGATTAGCACAAAGGAAATATGAGATGGGCACATCTAAAGACATCCCTATCCCACATGTTCAAATGGGCTATTTGTCCCTGACATGTGGTAGAGCCTTCTGAACCTGTACTGGGCTAATAAGCCCCAATCAAGCACGCTGTACCTTGACCCCAAGATCATAACGTCTCTGATCCAAGGACAAACCACAACGCCAGAATACAGGCAGAGCCGATGCCCAAGGCCTCCAATGTGACCACCTTTTATTGTAATATATATGGGTTTTAAAACCACTTAACATGTATAAAATTGTGCTACATTTTATCATTAGGTCATCTTTTATGTGTCATTAATGAAGTTTTTGAGTATTGTGCCCCTAACTCCATTTCCCCCATAAACTTTATGGTTTTTATTGCTTGATTTTGAATAGTGTGCCACTTTGGGGCAATAAATATGTCCGGTTGCAGTGGAACTGCCTTATAGGCCAAGGCACTTGACTTTGGTGTCTCAAAAAACTTTAGACAGTATTCATATGGCAATTGTTGGCAAACACCTAGAAAGAGAAGCAACAAAATAATTTAAAAGCTAGTATGAGAACAGGTAGGTGGCACAGTGCACTGACCCTGGAGTCAGGAGGACCTGAGTTTAAATCTAGCCTCAGATACTAGGTGTGTGACCCTGGGCAAGTCACTTAACCCTGATTTCCTCTCCCCTCCCCCAAAAAAAAGCTAGTATGACTTCAAGCATGTCTAAATCCATTTCCTTTTCTGAGATCTAAACTAGAAGATGAGGGGAATGTCATGTATATCATTTAATTAGATTTTTAGGAAAACTTCTTTATAAAATATTTCATATTATCCTTCTGGAGAAGATGGATAAGTGGGGCAGCTAGGTGGCACAGTGAATAGAGTACCAGCCCTTGAGTCAGGAGGATCTGAGTTCAAATTCAGCCTCAGACACTTCATACTTACTAGTCATGTGACCTTGGGCAAGCCACTTAACCCCAATAACCCTTCTGTCCCCCCTACAAAAAGACTAAATAAATAAACCCCTTCATAATCTTGCCTCTTTTAGGAGCAGCTAGGTGGCACAGTAAGCAGAACACCAGCCCTGGAGTCAGGAGGACCTAAGTTCAAATCTGGCCTTAGACACTTAACACAAAACTAGCCATGTGACCTTGGGCAAGTCACTTAACCCCAATTGCCCTCCAAAAAGCAAAAAAGTAAAAAGAAAAAGATGGAGAAGTGTGAATTAGAAAGCAATACAATTAAATGGGTTCATAACTGGTCAGGGGGTTGAACTCAATGAGTGGTGCTTAATGGTTCTATGTCAACATGGCAAGAGGAAGTATTGGTGGAAGGCCTTGAGCTGTTAAACATTTTGAAGAACTGGGCTCAAGCCCTGCCTCCTCTATATACTGGCTGTGGGGCTCTGAGCAAGTCACAACCTCCCAGTGCTGTGGGCAACTCTCTATTTACCAGTCTACAGGAGTAGGGGAAGTCACTCCCTGGTCCAGTCAAATCAAACCAAGCCAAACCAAAAAACACCCCAATGACTTGGAAAAAAGACTTAAACTGGGAGCTTAAAGATGACAGTTAAAGATAACACAGTAGGTGACTATCAGGACCCCAAAGGAGCTTGACAAGGGAATAAGGATTTATAGCACCCACTATGTGCCATGGATAGTGTGAAGCACTTTACAAATATCTCATTTGATCCTCACATCAGCCCTTGGAGGTAGGTACTGTTATAATCTCCATTTTACAACTGGAGAAACTGAGGCAAAGAGGGTCAAGTTACTTGCTGATGATCACATAGCTAGTAAGTATCTACGGTCAGATTTGAAGTCAGATCTCCCTGACTCCAGGCCCAGCACTCTATCCCCTGCACGACTTAGCTGCCTCTGAGCATTGAGATCAGGTCAGAGCATTGAGTTGAATTCAAGAATGAATTAATGAAAAAGCATTTATTAAGCTTCTTCTATGGAATAGATGCTATGTTAACCATTGGGAATATAAAAATAAAAATGGACTAGCCTTTCATACCCTTTGACCCAGCAATACCACTTCTAGGGTTATATCCCAAAGAGATCATAGAAGTGGGAGGAACACCCATATGTACAAAAATATTTATAGCAGCTCTTTTTGTAGTGGCAAAGAATTGGAAATTAAGGGGGTGCCCATCAATTGGGGAATGGCTGAACAAGTTGTGGTATATGCATGTAATGGAATACTATTGTGCTATAAGAAATGAGAAGCAGGTGGACTTCATATTTACCTGGAGAGGCTTATACGAACTGATGCTGAGTGAGAAGAGTAAAATCAGGAGAAATTTGTACATAATTACAGACACAACGTATGTGTGACAACCAACTTTGATAGACTGGACTCTTCTCAGCAGTGCAGGGTTATAAGTCAACCCTAAAAGACTCATGATGGAGAGAGATTTCTACATCCAGAGAAAGAACTGAGTTTGAATCCAGATTGAAGCAAATTCCCTGCTTTTTTTCTTGTTTGGTTTTGTTTCTTCTTTCCCATTGTTCATTCCATCTGATACAATCCTTCTTTATAACCTGACTAATGTCTAATATGAAAGTACTTGCAGATCCTATGCTTGACTGTATGCTGCCATGGGGGGGGGGGGTGCAGAGAGGGAGAGAAAATTTGAAACTCAAGGAATTGTGGAACTGAATCTTGTAAACTAAAAGTAAACAAACACATTACTAAAGACCAAATTTTTTTTTATTTTTTAAAAAGTAAAAAAAAAGCTTAGTCAGGTTCCATTACTGAGTAAATCTTTAAAAATGTACTAGCCTCTGCCCCTGCCCATGAGGAGATTGCATACTACACTAGTAATCTGTTTTTTAAAAGGGTGGGGGGAAGGGATGGGGCAGGAAATAGACAACATGATCTCAAAGTCCCTTCTAGTTCTCATTCTATGACCTCACAAGGGTCAACTTTGTTCCTTTGCCCCTTCCCACATGACCAGACCCAGAGTCATCTGCATTTCTCACTTAGCTATCTTTCCCTTCTAATGTCTGAGCTCATGGACTGGTCATTGTTTCCACTAGAAAAACCCTAATTAAAGTTAATTTACTTTCCCCAGGAATTGCAGGTATTTAAATCTTATTCACTAAGGTTGTTCTGCTGGAGGTTTTCTACTGCACTTAGGGGAACAACAGGGATGCAGGAAGAAAGCCACTGTACTCAATGGGAAGCTTGGAAGTCACAGCTGGAGCTCTGGGTCCTCAGCATCTCCAGTCTCATTTTAAGGAAGTTAAACACTTCACAGCACAACCTGTAGCCAGCCATTAGTTTCCATAGCTCCCAAAGAGTTTGGTCCCCCTTCTTCTTGCCCCTAGCCATGGCAGCCCAGGGCAGTGTCATCAGGCAGCAGACAGCTGTGTTCTTTCTGCAGCCTGAGCTGACTTTATGACAGAGCACAGGAGGGTCATCTGAAAGGTAACCTGCCTAGTTCCCTAAGCTTGTGCTCTCTTTGGCCAGTGACCAGTAACTCCTGTTAAATGAGCACTCCAGTGAAAGCTATCTCTCCCTCCTATTTGATTGGAAAATGTCCCATCTCAGTGCAAAGAATAGAGGATACCTCCAGACATTTGGATTCAAAGGAGTCGAGGAGGAGAGGACAGGTGTTAATTTTCTATCTACATCATGTACAGCACTTGTGGGAATGTTCAGGTTCCTCTTGCAAAATGTGGCACCTTTGCTTCATGTCACCCATTGAGATTACGTTTTACTGAGTAGCAGTGGAAGCATATGGGCTTTGAAGTGAGAAGCCCTGAGTTCAAATCTAAACTCTGCCACTTGATTCCTATATGACCTTTTGGTAAGTTGTTGGCTCCCTTTGGGAATCAGTTTCCTGCTCTGCAGTAGCTCAAAAGAAGCATGAGATATACAAATTTAGAGGCATTTCCACTCCACATATTCATATGGACTATTTGTGCCCAGCCTGTGGGTGATGGTATCAGTCTGATCAGCCACTGTCAGACACACTGTACCTTGACCCTAACATAGTGATGTCACCTTGGTCCTCTCCAAGAAGGAAGGACAACAACCAACCAATCTACTCTATTAAATGTGTGGATTAGTGTGGATAAGTGTGGATTAGTTGGCCCCTACTATTTACTCCAGCTCTAAATTTATGACCCTATGGTCCTTTAAGTTTCCCCTACTGCTTATGTTTTACACCAACCATAATTTCACAAAAACAACTGTCTTTCTCAAGACCCAAGCTATCAAAATTTCACTTGGTCAATATTCAGTCCATACACATTTATTTCTTCTTCCAGACCTATGATTCCATTGTTTCAAGAAACTCCTAGTGAGGACACTACTTCAAAGGGACCAACTAACATTCTGCAATTTATAATCTTAGGGGGTTGCCCAAGACCCTGAGAGGTGATGTGACCTGCCTAGGATCCCACAGCCCAGAGCATGTGGCCTGCCTAGGATCCCACAGCATCAGAGGTGCAACCTAAACCTGTCTCCCCAACTTTGAGAACATTTCTCCATCAATTAAACCTAAATTCTCTATTCCACATGCACCTGCTTCCTTGAGAAAAGCTCAGCCCTGGGTTCTGGGAGAGATTTTTGAAGGATTTAAAGATTACTAGAGCTGAAAAGAATCTTAGGAGTCATCTCACCCCATCAATTTACAGATGAGGGAAGCAAGGCAAAAAGAGGGGAAATGACTTGACCAAGGTCATACGAATGTATCTAGTAACTGAGCCAGGATTCACACTTACGTCTTCTGAGTTCAATGCTCTTTTGACCAAACTCATTCATCCAGGAGGGATGAATAAGAAAAAAGCTTACCATCCAGTAAAAATACTAGTAGATCATATGATAGATTTGGAGATGGAAGGGACCTTGATATTATTCAGTACTTAGGACAGGGGCTGGTCCCTAGAAAATGCTTAATAAATGCCCACAGATGATGACCAAAGTTTAAAACTTTAAATTTTCAAATGAGGAAACTGGGGTCCAACGTGACTTAGTATAGTAAAGTATAGTATAGTAAAAAGAATATCTTTCATTTCTTTGGGCCTTAGTTTCCTCACCTATAAAATGAAAAGGTTGAGCAAAATGTCTTATAAGATCCCTTACAGATCAACAAAGATAAGGGTCACTCTCCAATTCTTGGTGACTCTCCCAGGTTCTAAAGGTGGGTGCTCTCCATGGTGCTGCCTGGCTGAATTTCAGTTCTTTGTATTGACTAAATAACAATGCTTGACTGAGCTGAGGTCAGTCCTTTCTCATCACCCTCATATCCCTCTAACTGCAACTCATGCAAGGCACTAAAATTGTTTATTTTGAATCAAATCACAAGTAAGTACAAAGGAGGGACTCTTTGTCCCTCTAAAGAGCCAGGAAACAAGATTCTTTCAACACCTTTCTGAGACCATGAATGACAAGGATTTGATGCCCCTTGACTGGTTTAGGCCAGAAAGGGAGAAAGAAAAGTCTTTTTCAATTAAAAAAAAGAGATTTATTATTGCTTTCCAGAACCACAAATGGTTAAGGGAAAGGAGGAGGAAGGCAAAGAGGTGGTGGGTTTTAATAGTTTGTGATTCTAAGTCTTATTCTGAGGTTCAGAGAGGGCTTTTTTTTTACAACATTCCTCTCAGGTAAGTAGTGAAAATATCATCTTATAACTATCTTACAGATGATGAAACTGAGGCTCAGAGTCACACAGTTTGTGAGTGCCAGAGCTGAGCTAAGAGGTAAGAACACTGGATTTGGAACTGGGGGTCTAGGTTTGAAGCCTGATCCTGCTCATTGCTACCTTTGTGACCTTAATTCAGACATTTCTCCTCCATGGATCTCAGTTTCCTCATCTGTAAAATGATAGGTTTGGACCAGATAACCTCAAAGCTTCCTTCCAGCTCTAAATTCAATGCTCTTTAATCTGAAACCAGTGTCTCCTGACACTCACGTGCTCTCTCCACAACACATTTCTAGGGTTTGTTGGCATTGATCCCTATGTCACCTCCAAGGTCTAAATTTTATGATCTTATTCCGCTCATCCCTAACCCCTCTTACATTTTCCAGTGCCTTCCACTTAGAAAGGGCTTTGCATATATTTTATGTTTAATGTTCTAAGTACATGTTATTAGTCCCAAGTAGAATGTAAGCTCCTTGAAGTCAGGGACTGTTTCACCTTTACCTTTGTAACCTCAATAACCTTCTCCCTCTCCCTCTCTCTCTCCCTTTCTCTCTCCCTCTCTGTCTCCTTTCCAAAAGAAGGTAAATTTTGTTGGCCAAAAACTACCTAGTTAACTTGGGGTTTACTGGCTAGATTTCTTTCTCAAAATTTCCATTTCACTCTGGAGCTCAGATTGTACCACAATGGGGGCTATTTTGGGGGCCCTCCTGGCTCAGAGTAAATGTAAATAGTAATTATTTCTCTTTTGGCCAGCAACCCTGAGGGTCTTCCTCTCTGTTTGATTTCCCCTTGACTCACTTCTTAATGAGGGTCTATTCACTGAATAGGCATTAGCTCACTCAAAGTTAAGGCCTAAAAAGACCTTAGCCTAACAGGGCCAGGGTCTCCCATTGCATCCTGGGCCATCTCCAGTCATCCTGATGAATATCTAGCCACTGGACCCAGATGGCTCTGGAGGGGAAAGTGAGGCCAGTGACCCTTCACAGCCCTCCCTCACTCAAATCAAAGTCAATTGCAAGTCATGTCATCATCTCCCTGAGGTCATGGTCCTTTTCAAGAAGGAAGGACAAACACAACTAGCTTAGCAAATAGGTATAGAAACTAGATCCGTAATTTCATTGGTAAAAGAAAGTTCTAAGTGAGGAAACTCACTCCTAATCTGAACTGGCATTTTCTCTGAGCACTGAAAAATTGTAACTTGCCCCAGGGCCATTCAGCCCATTTGTGTCAGAGTTAAGACTTAAACCAAGCCTTCCTGACTCTGAGGCTGGCTCCCTATCCACTATTACAGGTTGCTTGACACATTGGAAGACATTCAATAAATGTCAGTTGAATTGAATTGAATTGCTGAAATAAAGTTTATTGTCTAAGGTGCTGTCCAGATCTTGGGGACAGGAAAGAACAAGGACAGCTCTCTAGGGAATAGGGCTGGGGGGCCAGGGGCAGGGGTGGAGAGAACCTTAGAGGAGGGATGGCAACTAAAGACAAGCTTCACTGACACCACAGATTTGCAAGCTTTATCTCCCACTCTGTACTCCCCCTTTCTCTCCCTTCCAAGAAAGAGTTGAAATACTTACACATAAAGCCCCTGATGCTCCTATCCCTTGCTGAACATACTGGTCCAGCCTGCCCCCTGCCTTCAGATGTATTTCTGGGACTTTCCCTCCCCTTCAGTTAGTTTTTTTTTCTGAATTAGTCAGAGGCCATTGGGAGCCCTTTCCCACCTGGATAGGCTATAAGTTCCTTGAGGGCAGACATGATTTCATTTCAGTCTTTGTATCCCTCAGTGCCTAGCACAGTGCCTGGCACATATAGCCAATGAATTAGTATTTTTGATTGACATTGATGAACCAGCTTTGCTCAAGCCACAAGGAAGACCAAGAGACTGTAGCTATATGACCTCAACAAAGCATTTCAAACACTGCACAGGCAATTAAAACTCAGTGACAATAAACAAAACTAATTAAAAGAAAAAAACTAAATACTTAATAAGACAAATGAGGTGGAAGCATTAAAAACTGGGCTGAGAGAGTTAGCATTAATTACAATAAAGGATTGTTTCTGCCTCCTTTTATTTGTAAAAAAGGCCACTTTGGCTTTTCAATTAGGGAGAGAGGATCTATATGCCTGCCTTAGCCTAATGTGGTTTTGGTTTTGGGTTTATTTTTTTTTTGAAACAGAAATGCTTTCAGGAGGCAATATGGTTGAGGAAGCAGAAAGAAGAAAAAGGTGGTGCAGTGATGTGGAGGAGATAAATTGGAGTCAGTAGGATTGGGGTCAAGATCTGGCTCTCTCACTTATGCCCTCTGTAACCTTCAGCAAGCCATATGACTTTGAGGGGCCTCAGTTTCTCCATCTGTAAAATTTGTGGGGGTTGCACTAGGTGAACCTTTTCAACTTTATGTCTATGACCCTATGACAAGGAGACTGGAGAGTCTGAGGCATTGAGAAGCCTATGTTCTAATATAGGATCATAGTTCTAGAGCTCATACCTCAGAGGCTATCTAAAGCCAACCCTCTCATGTTGCAGACAAGAAACTTGAAGCTAAGGGAAGTGATGTGACTTGTCCATGGTCACAGGGAGCAAGCATCAAACATAGGATTTGAACCCAAGTCTTGTGATTGCAGAGTCAATGCCCTTTCCATTGTACCACAGCCCTCTGGCAACATCAAAGAATAGGGCTTGTAGTGCTTGACAGCCTTTCCAGAAGGCTACAGTCACCACAGCAATCCATATCTAGCATTCTGGGAAGTGTCAGCTATGTATTCCTATGAGGGAGGAGCTACTAAAGAATTCATGCTTTGGTTTTTTTTTCTTTTGTAGGGTTTTTTATAGATGTTTTTGTAGATAAAGGGATCCACCATCACAGAGGTAAATGCCATCAAGTCAATTGTCTGTATCAATAAGAGTTAAGACCAAATGGCTAAACAAGTTGTGGTATATGAATGTAATGGAATACTATTGTGCTATAAGAAACAAAGACAGATGGACTTCATATTTACCTAGAGAGGCTTATATGAACTGATGATGAGTGAGAAGAGCAGAACCAGAAGAAATTTGTACGCAACATATTGGGATGACCAACTTTGAGAGACTGGACTCTTCTCAGCAATGCAGGGTTATAAGACAACTCCAAAAGATTCATGATGGAGAGAGATGTCTACGTTCAGAGAAAGAACTAGAAAGGACAGAGTTTGAATGCAGATTGAAGCAAACTACCTGCTCTCTTTCTTTTTCTTGTTTGGTTTTGTTTCCTCTTTCCCATTGTTCATTCCATCTGATGCAATTCTTCTTTATAACCTGACTAATGTCTAATGTGAAAATATTTGCAGATCATATACTTAATTGCATGCCACCATTGGTGGGGGGAGAGGAAAGGAAGGGAGAGAAAATTTGAAATTCAAGGAATTGTGGAATGGAATCTTGTAAACAAAAAATAAATAAACTTTGTAAACAAAAAGTAAATAAATTAATAAAGACAAAAATTTAAAAATTTAAAAAGAAGTAAAAAGGACAAAACTAAAAAAATAAGAGTTAAGACTATTCAAAATCATAATCAAATAATAATAGTAATAAATATATTGTACTTGAATATTTATAAGGCACTTTCTATCCATTTAAGATTCAGAACAACCTTGTGAGGCAGGTACCATGGGTATTAACATCTGCATTTGCTTTTATTCCTTGGTCCAGACCTGGGAAAATAGAGAACTCTCAATGTGGAAACTTCTTCCATCAATGAATATCTGCCACTTGTTATTACTAATAGTCTTTTTTAATGAATTAATGAACTCAGTTTATTATAATATTTTGACTAAATTTAAATTCATATACTCCAGTGAAATTATATATATTCTAGCCTTCAACCTAAATCTTAATTATTTTTCCTGCTTCTAATTTGATATATACACTGGTTCCCAATTCATCTACACCAAGAGAATTATGTGTGCTTCCTGAATTCAGCCACAAGCCCAACAGACTGAATCCTCAATTCACTTGTCATAGAAGTCAATATCTATGATTGCATCCAAGTTCATTATTTTTTGAATGGCATAAATAATGAGAAATTCAGGGAGTCAAACTGTGACTGAAGAAATTTTCTCAAAATTAGACTATTCTGAGAGTCTTAATCTGAAATATGTAGGCTTAATAACTCATATATTCATAAAGCTAATGCTGAAAGAATGTGAAAGAGCATTATGTCCAATGTTCATTGTATAGGTGAAAAAATCTTGGACCAGAAAGATTAAACGACTTGTCACAAATATAGTAAGTATCAAAACAATACCTAGAACCCAAGCCCTCTGATGCTAGACTGAATGCTCTTTCCATTGTATCATGATGCCAATGAAAGGGAGTTGCTTATAACTATGACTAATAATCTTAAAGATTGGTCTCTTAAAAATCTTAAAGAGTTGTCTAAGTGACTTGCCTATGATCACACAACTGATTTGTCAGAGATGGAATGGGAATACAGGTCTTCCTGACCCTAAGGGCAGATCTCTTATCCACTACTCCCCAACTACATCTACCCTCATTTTAGAGATGAAGAAACTGGAGTTCATAGAAGTCTACTGACTTGCCCATGCTCACATAAATGATTTCTCTCAGAGATCCTGCAGATCTCTTCCACTGATCTGCCTGGTTTCAACTCCATCAAACAAGCAGCCCTTTCCAGGTTAAGCCCACCATTTCTAATCTCACCACTCTTCGACTAACACAAGCATTGATAGACACCACCTCCCTCAGTCGCTTCTCCCCTCTAATTGGAGGACTATGTCTTCCTTTAGAGCATAGACACCAAACTCTCAGTTCGCTCTACTTTGTATATACTGCTTTGCCTGATTGCAACTTCATGGAATAAAATGCCTCTGAGCCAGGTACCCCCTGGTATCTCCCCGTTCCTGCCTTCTTTTTTCTATTGTTTCTTCATATTCGATTGTAAGCTCTTTGTGGGCAGGGCCTGTCTTTCTTTTTATTAATTGCTTCTCCAGCACTTAGCACAGCATTTGGCACACAGTGGGTACTTAATAAATGTTTATTGGATTGGATAAATACAACCCATGTCTACCTTGATTCTGACCATGTCAGCCTCCCAACTCAACTATTATGGCTCCCTATTACCCCAATGGCTCCCTCCCCACTTTAGTCCATCCTCCACTAAGCTGCCAAAGTGATCTTCCTAAATCAGAGGTCTGATTATGTTACTACCACTCCTCTCCACTCAATAAACTCATTGGCTCCCTATTGCCTCTAGGATAAAATGTAAACTTCTCTGTCATTTAAAGTTCTTCCTAACCTAACCTCTTCCTATATTTTTTCCAATTTATTTATTTTTAGTTTTCAACATTCACTTCCATAAATTTTAAATTTTAACCACTTCCCTCCCCAAGATGGCATGCAACCTGATATAGGCTCTACACATAGATTCTTATTAAACACATTTTCACATAGCTATGTTGCATAGAAGAATTATAACAAATGGGAGAAACCACAAGAAAGAAAAACAAAACAAAAAATAAAAGAGTCTGCTTTGCTCTGCATTCTGATTCCATAGTTCTTTTTCTGGATGTGTATGGCATTTTCCATCATGAGTCCTTTGGAATTTTTTTAGATCCTTGCATTGCTGAGAAGGGCTAAGTCTATCAAAATCAGTCATCACACACTGTGGCTGTTACTGTATACAATGTTCTCCTGGTATTGCTCACTTCACTCAGCATCAGTTCATGTAAGTCTTTCCAGGTTTTTCTGAAGTCTGCCTATTCAGCATTTCTTATAGCTCAATAGTATCCCATTACATTCATATACCACAACTTGTTCAGCCATTCCCTAATTGATGGGCATCCCCTCAATTTCCAGTTCTTGGTCACCACAGAAAGAGCTGCTATAGATATTTTTGTACCTCTTCCTACGTTTCTAGCCTTCTTAGACATTGCTCCCTTCTCCTTACTCTACAATACAATCATAGCTACCTCTATACTGTTCCTGACCAATAAGTCCCCATCTTCTTCATCTATGCCTTTGTCTAGACTGTCTTCAATTCCCCAAATACTCTCCCTTCTCACTTCTGCCTCTGAGAATCCCTGACTTCCTTCATGATACAGCATTGCCTCAGATAAACTGAGACCTGGAAAAAGACCTTAATTTAGACTTAGTGAGGCCAAGGTCATCCACTGCATCTTGGGCCATCGCCAGTCATCCTGAATTATGCCCTGCCACTGGACTTTGATGACTCTGGGAGAGAGAGTGAGGCTAACAACTTTATGCAGCTCTCCCTCACTTAAATCCAATTCATGGGTGAGTTAAGACTTCATGCTGTGATTGCATTGGTCCTCCTCAAGAAGGAAGGACTACCACTATCAACAACTACTACCAACAACAGCAACAGCAGCAAGAGCAAGATGCAGTTCAAATCCCACCTCCAGCAGAAGGCCTTGTCCCATTCCCTCTAAGCTGCTAGTGCTTCCTCTCTGAGGTATGCACAGCTTTTATCTCCCTTATTTGAATGGAGGCCCCTAGAGGGCAGGACCTGTTTTTGCTTTTCTTTGTATCCCCAGCAGTTGATCACTTGACTCCTGACACCAAAACTGGCCATCCATCCCTCTACAGCCTCCTAGGAGCCTCTCATCACTATTTTACCAGTGAGGAAAGGGAATAAAAACTCTCACAGTCCTCAGCAAGCCAGGGCCTGACTGAGCTCTGCAGAATCAGCCAGAACCCCTCCCTATACCAGCAAACAGGGACACGTTGGAGACACATTGCCAAGACAGCTCCCATCTCCCCAGGGCTCGCTGAACAATCAAATCAATTACCTCCTAAACAAAGAACCTGGCCCCTTTGATAAAGGGGAAACTTGTTTTTGTGTCTGTTACAACTGACCTTATCTCTGCAACTGCTCCCTGGTAGTGAATGGTTTGGGGTGGGGATGGGGGTAGAGGAAGTGATTTATATTCCCTGGCCCCCCTACAAGAAAATGTGATTAGAGTTCTCTAGGGTACTGAAATAAGTCATTAAGCTTAAAGGTTTCTGGATGCCATTCAAGTCCTGGACTTCAGCAGATTCATCCCTATTAAAACTCAGCAACAGCCAGCTTGGCTCCAGCCACTGAGATCATGCTATCATATACCTCAAAACTACTATCATAGATCAGCTGGTTTATCTATCTGCCCCAAGGATGACACTCCCATTTGGGGAAAATAAGACCAGAGGCTTTAATCCATTACAAAAATGCCATTGCCTGAAGGTAGGTAGAAAAGTGACCACTGGCCAAAGCTCTTCTGGGGTAAAGGAGAGAGCAGTAGGATGAGAAATTGGAGGCCTTGTTACAGGCCCAATTCTGCTACTAATTAACTGTATGACCCTGAGAAAATTACCTCCTCTCCTCAGTCCTCAGAGAGAGCTTGCTCCTCAGTTGTAAAAATGAAGACAAGACATCAAATCATCCCTAAGGTTCTATCCTGTGCCACCCTGCTCTGTTTTAAGGCCCCCCTCAGCCTTGATGTTCTTTGTTCTAAGGGCCCTTAAAACTCCGTGTTTTAAGGTTCCTTTCTCCATGCACCTCTGAAATTGTCTGTTCTTAGGTCCTTCCCATCTCTGACATTCCCTATTCTAAGGTCTTTCCTACTTCTGACATTTTCTTTTCTAAGGGCTCTCTCAATTTTGACATTCTCCATTCTGAGGGCCCTTCCACAACTCTGACATTCTGTTTTAAGACCCCTCCCAGCTCTGATGTTAACTGTTCTAATGTCTTTCCTATTTCTAACACTTTCTTTTCTAAGGGCCCTCCCACTTCTGACATTCTCTATTCTAAGGGTCCTTCTACTTTGGATATTCTCTGTTCTAAACTTCCTTTCAGTTCCAATATTACACGTTCAAAAGACCCTCATACTTCTGACATTCTCCATTCTGAGGCCCTCTCATTTCTGACATTCTCCATTTTAAGGTTTCTCCCAGTTCTAAATTTACATGTTCAAAAGACCCTTCCAGCTTTGACATTCTAAATTTTAAGCTCTAATCCAATCCTGACGTTTACAGGTGGCAGTCCTGAAAGAGAACTGAACTTTAATTTGAGTAGGATCTTCACAGCAGAAAACAAAACCAAAAAAAAAATATGAAGACAAAAATCATGGAGGAGGGAGAAGATATAAGGAAAGAGGGAGGGAAGGAGCTAATTTTGAGCCCAGAGCCCTGGCTGGGAGCTGTCCAGGTGCTGATGGTGAGACCAACCAGACTCTTAAGACCCAAGCCAGTCTGCAGCTGAGAACCTATCCAGAAGGTACACCCCTCAAAGGCAGGAAGCCTTCCTTTCCTGTAGTCCTCCCTAATCCATATCTTATCTGCCTTAATTGTATAGGAAAAACCACCACTACAACCACCTCTGGTATTTAGAGTTCTTTACAATCTTGTTCCAGTCAGTTTCCAGGCTTATTTCAGATTATTCTTCTTCTTGGTTCCAGTCAAAATGTTCCCCCTGGGCAGGCACTTTGGTCACTTAAACTATACATTCCATCTCCTACCTATGTGCTTTTGCAGGGGCCATCCCCCATGCCTGGAACTTTCTCACCTCCACCTAGGACAATCCCCCACTTCCTTCAACACTCAACGCAAGGACCAGCTTCTACATAAAGTCTTTCCTGGCTGTCTCCAACTTCTAGTGTCCTCCCTAACTATCCAATATTTGTCTACTAGTAATTGTAATTTATTTATTTTCTATTAATTCTGTATATACTTATGTATGTGTGTGTTGCTTCCCCCAAAGGAATGTAAGCTTCTTGAAGGGAGGCAGGATCTGTTGTGATAATTTTTTTTTGCCTTTGTATTCCCAGGGCCTGACACTATGTTTGATATGCAGTTGATACTTAACTAAATGCCAATTGTTGATTGACTGATTGATCTAACTTGAAGGTTTGGCTCAGCATCTACTTCCTACCAGATGCCTTTCTTGAGTCTCACATTTTCCATGTTCTCTCTCTCCTAAAATTACCTTGTATTGACTTACATATGTATATATTATATATCCACCAGGTCCAATCCAATAAACCAATAGCCACTTATTAAGCACCTACTATGTACCAGGTATTGTATAAGCCATGGGGATACAATTAATAAAAAGGAAAGACAATCCCCACCCTCAAGGAGATTACAGTGTAATGGGGGTGGGAGAACACACAAAAGGAGGCAGGAAAAGTGGGGCAGAGAGGGAGACATGGGGGTCCTGGCGTGGTAGTATTTTGTTCTGTGGGGTTGAAACCAAGCAGTACAGCAGATGTAGAGTGGAGTGAGCCAAAATGGCCAGCTTCTGCCTCCTATAAAGGAAGGCAGAAGGGAGGAGTTTGGTATTTGGCCTCTAGGCCCTACAACTGATGGAGGTGGTGACTAAAGAGAACATGTGTGTCACCACAGCGAACACACTATTGGCCCTTGTTTCCCCAGAGCATACCACAATTCCTTGAACATGGTAAGTTAGTGCTAAATTGAATTGAACTTATATACTTAGTGTAAAAATGGAAGAGATAATGTCATCTTAAAGACTGTCAGGTCTGAAAGGGGACCAAAGGGTTATCCAACCAACTATTTTATTGTTTTAAATAGGAAACATTCCCAGAGAGGAGAAGGGTCTCCCTTGGAGATCTCTGAGCAAATTGGTGTCGGAACTCAGCAATCCTAACTCCCAAAAAGCAGCCAGGATGCCCAGAGCAGTGGGAAGAGTAGTGGGCTTGGAATCAGGAAGACCTGAGTTCAAATCTATCCTCGGACACTTTCTAGCTGTGTGAACCTGGGCAAGTGATTTCCCTTCTGTCTGCTTCAGTGTCCTCACCTGCAAAATGGAGGCCATATTAGCATCTACCTCCCAAGATAAAATGAGATAGGAATTATCAAGTACCCTTGGCACTATGCCTGGAACACAGTAGGAGATTAATAAGTGCTTATTTCTTTCCCTTCCTTTCTAGCCCTGTTGTTCTATTCTACTAAGCCAACTAAATTGTTCCAGCCTTAGGTGACTAACCAACTTAGAATCATCATAATAACAACAGCCAGTGTTTATATGGCATTCTACTGTTCACAATGTGCTTTACATAAATTATCACAACTGATCCTGCCTCACATACTTAGCTCTGTCACTCTGGGTAAATAATTTAATCTCTCATCCTGTTTCCTTCTCTATAATAATAATAATAGCTTTTCTACAGCATTTCAGGGTTTGTGAAACACTTTATAAATATTATCTAAGTTTATTCTCACAAAAACCCTGGGAGGTAGGTGCTATTATTTAAGAGATTAGGAAACTGAGGCATTCTGGGTAAGTGACTTGCTTAGGATCACACAACTAGAACACTGTCGACACTGGATCTGAACTCAGATCTTTCTGACTCCAGCCAATCTGCTACCTGTCTCATACAGTGCCAGTGCTAGAAGAGACCCTTCCCTGGACTCAGGAGGACCTGAGTTCAAATCTGACCTGAGACACTTAAAATTTACTAGCTTGTGACCCTGGGCAAGTCACTCAACCCCAACTGCCTTGCCTTTTCCCCTCCAAGAAAAAAAGTCATTTAGTATAAGCCCTTTATTTCCTATGTTGGGAAACTGAGGTTTGTAGAGATCAAGTGACTTATCCAAGGTCACAAGTAGCCAGAACTTAAAAAAAACTTATCTCCATACCTCCCAGTTCAGTACTTTCCCCCCTACAACAGGAAGAGAACCCACCTCCTGAGCTCAGGCTAAGACCAATTCCTCTGAATGTTGATTCCAAGAAATCTGAGGTACTGTAGAAAAGAATGACTTCACTCTTTTCCCATCAATAATAGATCTTCAGGAGATGGGGTTTCTGGTCCTCCTGCCATCCAACCAGCCTTCCATTTCCCTCAGGCTTTAACCCATCTCTTTCCCCACCTCCACCCATCAGTGCCTGGCTGGGTGAATCTGGTGAAGACAGCAAGGGGGTCCTTCACAAAGAGAGTTTGTCCATGGGAATGGAAGGCTTGGAAGAGGCAAATGCCTCACAAATGTCACACACACACACACACACACACACACACACACACACACACACACACACACACACACACACCAGCCCTAACTGTTACTATCAGTATAGATTAAGATCATACAGGCAGTGGTTCTGGAGTCAGATATGGGACCCTTCAGTGGGTTCAACATTTCGTACCCCTTCTACCCCCCAAATAGTGCCTCCATTCTTCCCATTGCTGTACTGCATCTACACTAATGGGGAAGAGAAAGTGGGGAGAAAGCAATTCCTCCCTCCTTTCCCCTCTCCCTCTTCCCCCAGCCTCAGGTCCGATGGAGCCACCTCAGGCACTCTGATTAGCTTGGATTTCCTCACTGTAAAATGAGGGCATTAGATTAGTTGGACTCTGAGGTCTCTTACAGCTCTAAATCTATGATCCCATGATCCCACAACACAAATTCTCAGTATTTACACAGGGCAGCAAATCCTCTAACCCTGTAACTGCCAAAGGGAGGGGCCCTGCCAGACATTATTCTAGCACTACTATTCTTTTCCTCCCCCAATCCCACTGCCTCAGGGGGACTCAGTCAAGCCTTCAGCATCATGGGCACATACATGCATGGATCATGTAATGTTTTCTAAGAGACAAAGGGAGAAGAAGAGAATAAGCATTTATATAATGCCTACTATGTGCTAGTCACTGTGCTCAGCACTTTTCACAAATATTATCTTCACAATGACCCTGTAAGATAGGTACTATCATTATTCCCATTTTAAAGGTGAGGAAAATAGAGATTAAGTGACTTATCCAAGGTCACACAGCTAGAATGTAACTGAGAATGGATTTGAATTCGGGTCTCTCTGACTCCAATCCCAGTACTCTATCCACAATGCCACTGGGTTGTCTGTAGAGGGTGGAGTCAGGACTTGAACCCAGGTTCTGCGGACTTAACTTACCCACTTTGCCATGCTACCTTGTATTTCTCATAATTCTGTTGTTGGAATTTTCTCAACTTCCACCCCCTCTAAGCCCCTTGCAGAGGAGGTCTATGAAACAGTCACTAGAAGCTTGACCAATGGGAAAGAGAGGAAGCAGAGGGACTTGTCTAACCTTTGGCAGGATTCAGCATGGTGGCCAACAAAAGATAGCCTAGGCAAAGGCTTGGAGGCCAGAGACAAAGCAGTAAGAAGGATAATCTTGAGTCATGTTATAAAGGGCTTTAAACATCAAACAGTAGTTTGTATTTTATCCTAGAGTCAAGTGGGAGTGGGCATCCTGAGAGGGCCAGGGGCAGGAGCAGGAGTGGGAAAGAAATGAGGGAACAGAAGCTGTACTTTAGAGCTGCTGAGGTGTGTGTGTGTGTGTGGTCCAGTGGGATACACTGGCTTGGGAATTCATAGGGTGGAGATGGAAACTTACTGGAATTCTTGAGCACTGCACCATTCTGGAGTCCCACCAGGTAATGGATCAAGGCTGGACAGCCAGCTGCCTTCCAAATTCCTTCCTTCTCTTTGCACCACATGCTAAGCCAGAGCCTGAGTCTCAGCCTCTCTGCTGTAGATGCCAAAGATTTGTAAGGAGGTGTCCATATGGTAGGGGAGGGAGAACCCTAGCTGGAAACTGCTCATCCCCAACCAGAATCATTAGCTTAATTTTCCATATTCACAGGCTGGTTTATCCACAGACAAAGAGACAGGCTGGAATAATAGTAAGAGCATTGGCTTTGGAGTTAGGAAACCTAGGTTCAGCTCTGAGCTTTGTGGCCCACTCATTGTGTCCTTGGTAGAGGGGAAAGAATACTGGCTTTAGATTCGGAGAACCTGAGTTCAAATATTGCCTCTGATGCTTTTTGCCTCTGTGTCCTGGGACAAGTCATTTAACTTCCCTAGTCCTTAGTTTCTCCATCTATAAAATGAAAGTATTGGACTAGAAGTAAAATGAGGGGGTCCCTTCCAGCTCTAAATCTGTGATGGTTTCTGGGGCTTCTTTTGGAGTAAGGAGATGAAGAAAAGGAACAATAATTTTTCATCCATTTCAATGATCAGCTAGGGACAGGGATGGGACTATACCAATGATTTCATTAGTATAAAGAACACTCGGGAACTCCAGTGTAGGTGGGCACCTTTTCTGCAAGTGAGTCTTAGATTTGCCTAGAGCACTGAGGACTTAATTGGGGTGACTAGGGTCACCCAGCTAGTATGTCAGTCAACAATCACCCAAAGTGCTTACTATGCATCAGGCACTCTTGCTAAGTCATGAAAATAGAAAGAAGGGTAAACTATATAGTTTCTGTCTTCAAGGAGCTCAAGTCCAATGAGGAAAACAACACAAAATAACTATGCTCATCTATATGAAATGTACTTGGAAGGTAATCTCACTGGGCCCTGGAAAGACCTCCTGCAGGAGGGGGAGATGAAGAGTGAGATCATTCCACAAATGGAGACCAGCCAGTGCAAAGATCTGGAGGGTAGAGATGGATGGTTATGTGTGAGGAATGTTAGGTAAGCAAACATAGTTGGATAGTACAGTTCATAGAGGAAAGGAAAGTATAAGAAGACTGAACTTAAACCAAGATATTCTAGCTACAAAGCCAACTGTCAATTCCCTGCAATAATTGTCCTTTAATCAATAAGCAATTATTAATTGCCTATTGTGTACTAGGGATACCAAAACAAAGATGACATCATCCTTGCCCTCAGGGAGTTTATACTCTATATGAAGAACCAACATAAACATATATATACATATTAGGATAAGGTCTGAGCTGGTGATTTCATTAGTTTAAGGAGAATATTCTATCAATGCAGTCTCTGAGATCAGCCCTGACTCTCATATACAAAAGTAGTTGAGGAAGGTGGAGCAGGAGATGAGAGAGGCTGAGGCATTATAAAAAGCCCCAAGGCTGCAGGGAACTCAGAGGAGGCAAGGATTTGGGAACAACAAGGCATACAAGCATAGGACCTGGTTTCCTTAGCTTCTACTCTGGCTCCTGGTTGTTTATTTTTTCTCCTTAAGGGATGAGAATGGAGCAGCTGGGTGGCAAAGTGCCTTGCCTGGAGTCAAGCAAGACCTGAATTCAAATTTAACTTCAAACACTAACTGTGTGACCCTAGGCAAATTACTTAACCCTGTTTGCCTCAGTTTCCTCATCTGTAAAATGAACTAGAGAAAGAAATGGCAAACCACTCCAGTAACTCTGCCAAGAAAATGCCAAATGGGGTCACAAAGAGTCTAACATGATTGAAAAATGACTGATGATCCTGAAAGGGATAAGAGAGACCTTTCAAGTTTCCAAATCCATCAGACCTACACCGACCATTTCTCTACCAATTGACTGAGTTTGAACCTTCCCGGGCTTCATAAAGTCAGCCCGTAATTTAAAAAGAAAGTAAAAAATTGAACTGTCTCTCTCTGTGTCTCTCCTGTCTCTCCTATCTGTCTGTCTGTCTCTCTCTCCCCCCCCCCCAACAATATTCATCTTTTCTCCTTTCATTCAATTGGCTCCCACACCTGATGCCCAGAAGACTGTGACTCAGAGGTAGCGCAGACTTTTAAATCTAGAAGCCCAGATTTTGATAAGCCAAGAGGATGACCACGGAGGAGAGACCCCTTTGTACCCTGGTTTAAATTTGATTTGACCAACGTTTATCAACATTGGCATCATCATCATCACCATTCATGCATTACAAAGGCAGTGCAGTGTAGTAGATAGAGAACCAGGCTCAGAATCAGGAAGATCTGAGTTCAGATCTTGCCTCTGACACATATACTCTCTGCACATTCAGGTCAAATTCATTTCTCATTGCCCAACATAACTTTTGAAGGAAGGAAATTAGTATGTATTAAGTGCTTACTAAGTGCCATTCATTGTGCTAACCACTCATAAATATTATCTCCTTTGATCCTTATGACAGCCCTGGGAGGCAGGTGCAATTATTATCCACTTTTTACACTTGGGGAAACTGAGGCAAATGGGGGTTAAGTGACTTGCCAAGGGTTACACACTAGCAAAGTGTCTGGGACCAGATTTGTCACCTCTGCAGATAGATTTCAAGGAGTCTGTGAACTTGAAAAGGAAAAAAATCTATCTTTATTTCAATATCCCTGATTTTCTTTGGAATTCCATATACTTTCTTTTATGTACTTAAGATACCATTCTGAGGAGGGTGCACCAGACTGAGAGATGTCCTTGACACAAAGATGGTTAAGAATATCTGCTCTAAGACAATAAATTACAGAGTAATTGCATTGATTGAAGGAGGTAGTTTCCTCTTTAAAAATTCCCTACACAAATGAGATCCTAGGTCTGGAACAGAAAATAATAACCGACATGTTGGCAAAATGGACAGTTCCTGGCTGTTCTGACCCTGGGAAAGTCACTGACATCTGTTTCCCTTAATTTTCTCATCTGTAAAATGGGCATAATAATAGCACCTGCCTTCTAAGGTTGTTGTGGGGATCAAATGAGAAGAATAACAGTGCTTAGCACATAGTAGGTATTTAATAAATTCTTTTTCTCTCTTCTCCTCACCTTTAGTTTCCTCATCTGTAAAATGATGGGGTGGGTCTCTAAGGTACCTTTCTGCTATAAAACTATGACATAGGAAAGGAGTTGGAATCAGAAGACCCTGGGGCATTAGGTGGCACAGTGGATAGGTAGAATGCTGGGTCTGGAGACAGGAAGACCTGTGTTCAAATCCTGCCTCAGACATAGCTGTGTGACCCTGGGCAAGTCACCTAACTTCTGTTTGCTTCAGTTTCCTCAACAGTAAAATGGAGATAACAGCATCTCCCTTGCAGGGTTTCTGTGAAGATGAAAGATAATATGTGTCAAGCACCTATAACATGGTGGGTGTTAGATAAACACTAATTCCCTTCCACTATCCCTCTCTGGTTCAAATCCCAGTCCTTCCACTTAGCTACGTGATTTTGGGTACTTGGGGTAATAATATAGATTCAGGGATAAGAATCCATTCTCTGCCCATCCCCAAGAGTGGTTGGAAGGGATGAATGAGACATGGCATTTGAAAGCAATTTGTCAGCCTTAAGGTATTATTAACATAAATGTAAGGCAACACCATTATTAAGTCTCTGAGACCATAGAGGTAGGACAGGAAGGAGCCTGGGGATCCAGCCCAATGTACAGATAAGGAAACTGAGGCCCCCAAAGGCCACCAAGTTCACCCAGGTGGTAAATAGAAGAGACAAGTTTCTAGTTCCCAATCCTACTCAGCTCCGACTATATCCATGCCACCTCCCTGATTGTCCTCCCACTTTGTGGATAGAGAAACTAAGATTTAGAAAGGTCACCGCCTGGGACATAGACAGAACCAGCACTAGAGATCAGCTCTCCCATCTTCTTTATGGTCTAAGATGCTTCCCAGACTCCAGGGCTTTCTGCTTCTCATCTTTGCTAATGCATCCTTCCGCCTCTGCCCCGCCTGCCCTGCCTGGCTGTCAGCTGAATGTTTGTGAGGGTCTATGCTCCCTGTCCAGGCTGCTCAGCCCTGCAATGCAGCTTTCTTAAATACTGAGTAAGTCTACCGCCTCCACCAGCTGCCACAGCCTGGCGCTCAGGGAATCTTTCTATTGACAAAAGCTTAATGCGATTAATCAGGTGGAAAAGGTGGGGGTGGGGTTTGCAGATAATACCTTCCCTTTCTCCATCATTACTTCCATCCCCAGGATAGGATCACTGGGACTGCAGACCACCCCCTGGCCAGCCAGCTTCTCACCCCTGTTTGTATGTGTAGATTATTTTGAAATAAATCAATGAGCTATAGTGCAAAGGACTCTGATTCTGGAGTCAGAGGCCATGAGTTTGAATACCATCCCTTACTCTTACTGACTGTGTGATCTTGGCCCAATCATTGCATCTCTCTAGATGACCTTGGAATTTTCTTCTGGCTCTCAGTTTGATTCTAAGATCTCAAATTACTGACCCTCTCTGGGCCCCAGTTTCCTCAGCAGCCAAATGATGGGCTTGGACTAGTTGGCTTCTGAAGGCCTTTCCAGCTTTTGAGTCAGGTCCCATGTTGTACATTGCTTGAAATGTCTGGGGAGTTGGCAACTTCCAAAAGAGTCTGGCTTCTATGAGATTGCCTGGCTGTGCGGGATTAAGACAATCAATTGAGCATTTATATCATGCTTTAATGTTTGCCACATGCTATACAGAGATTATCTTACAATTTTGGGAGGTAGGGCTAGTATTATCCCCACTATATAGTTGGGGAAACTGAGGTAGGCTAAGGAGGAGTGACTTGTCCAGGGTCACATAGGCAGTAAGTATCTGAGGCTAGATTTGAACTGATGTATTCCTGAGTCCAGGACCAGTCATTTACCTACTATGAGACCCTGTACAAGATACGAAGGATACAAAGACCCTTGAAGAATGAAGTCAGCAGAGACCACTCCCATGCTGTCCTCATTCACCTACTTCAGGCAAACATTTCTAAGTATGTTGTCTGGTTAATGACAAAACAGCTATCTTCAAGAGAGGGTCCCCTCTTTTTTTCCAGAGGCAACTGATGGGTTCAGTAGATAGTACCCTGGGTCTGGACTCAGGAAGACCTGAGTTCAAGTCCAGCCTCAGACATTTACTATCTGTGTGACTCTGGGCAACTCACTTAACCACAGTCTGCCTCAGTTTTCCCAAATGTAAAATTGGGAGAATAATAGCACCATCCTCTCAGGATTGTTGTGAGAGTCCAATGAGATACTATTTGTAAAAAGATACTATTCAGCACAGTGCCTGGCACTCTCCAAATGCTCATGCCCTTCTCATTCACTGCTCTTTTCCAATCTCTCCCTCCCCAAAAGCGCAGGGCTGACTACTAATTAATTCAGGCTGTTCACTGGAAGATCAAATACTGAAGTTGAAGATTAAATACTTTGGACTGGCTGGAAAAGACCCTGATGTTGGGAAAGACTGAAGGCAAGAGGAAAAGGGGATGACAGTGGATGAGATGAAGAGAGAGTGCCATGAAAGCAATGAACATGAGCTCGTACAGACTTCAGGAGACAGAGGAGGGTGGAACAGTCTGGAGTGCTGTGGTCCACAGGGCCATGAAGAGTTGGACATGACTGTACAATAATGATGCCCTCACAAGTGAAAGCTGAGAGCAGAGCCAAGAGACCAGTGGGGCACCAACAGGCTCAGTGTTAGCCGCAGTAAGCTTTAGGGAAGGCTGGGATAGATGCAGGGAGGGAACAATAGAGTTCTACCCTAGCTGGGCTTCTTGCAGCCTGCCGGCCCAGCCCCCAGCTTGGCTTCCTCCCAGCCTGCTCTGTTCCTGATGGGTCATAGATTCCAAGCTGGAAAGGGCCTCAGAGATCCTCTGGGCTGGGATTCTTTATCTTTTATGTGTGTCCGGGACTCTTTCTGCAGTCTGGTGGTGCCAATATATCCCTTCTCAGAATAAGGTTTTTAAAAGTCTAAAATAAAGCTTATGGTATTACAAAGGAAACCTATTATATTAAAATATAGTTATCAACATTTAAAAAAAACAAGAACCTATGCTCCTCAGGGAGCTGAGGCCCAGAAAGGAGAAGTGATTTACCCAAAGTCACAAAGGTAGTAAGCAGAACAGTCAGAATTTGAACCCAGACCCTTGGACTCCAAAGTCTGTTCTCAAAGCCATTGCAGCTTTTCTTTTCCTCTAGTCAAATGCACCTAAGCTACCCTGGGGAACTTACAACTCAGGATACAAGAATAGAAGAACTACTAAAAACTAGACCATTTATTTATCACCCTCCTCCCCTCTAGGGGTCTCAGTCTCCTCCTCTGTAAAAATGATGGGGTTGGAGTAGAGGACCCCTAATATCCTTTCTAGATTTGGAACCTTTAATTCTCTCTCTAACATTCACCCTCCCCCTTTCCTTTGCCATGTGTATAACCACTACACAGACACACAATCTGCGTAAACACAGGGTCCTACTCTAAGGTCCTGGAACTTTTATATATATTTATATATAACATATATCTTTATAAGTAAATATTTATATGTATATACATTTATAAATGTGTATACATATATCTTTATAAATATATATATATACATATATATTTATATTTGAATAACTATTTCACCAGAATTGGTTCCCTTGGGAATCCTATGTATTTTATTTAATTCATTTAAAGATATGATTCTGCAAAAAGGTTCATAGAGTTAACCAGAATGAAGGAAAGAAGGGTGGGTGAAGGGAAAAAACATTTATTAAGCACCTATTATGTGCCAGGCATTGTGTTAAGCATTTGACAAATATCTCATTTGATCTGCAATTGACTACCAAAGGGCTCCATGACACAGAAGAGACCTAGTGTAGAAGATTCAAACTATAGTCATGTTAGGAAGTTAACTTAGATTGGTTAACTGAGCCAACCCTCCCACTACCATCACCACCATCACCACCGCCACCACCGTCCCCATCACTATCACCACCACCCCCTCATCACCACTACCATCATTACCACCACCACTACCATACCACCATCATCACCACCATCACCATCACTACCACCACCATCACTAACTTCACCACCATCAGAGGGGGTCAATCCCATGTTTTATCCACAGATTTAAAGTTGGAAAGGACCTCAAAGACTATCGAGTTCAACTCCATCCTTTTACAGATAAAGAAAGACAAAATGACTTCCCCAGGGTTATACCTACCCAACAGGTGTTAAAACCCAGCTGCCCTGGGATTTGAACCTGGGCTCTATTCTTCCCACTACACCATGAGCTTTCTCCTCACTGGTTTCCTGTTTTATGAGTCCATTTATCAGGATATGCCCAGATTCATCTCAAGTGGGGAGATACAAGAGAAGAGGGGAGAGAGAAGATTCCTCTTGGGTCAGTCCTTCCGCTTCTATGGAGAAGGCTTCAATTTATCTGAACAACGGCCTGTTTTAGCTCCTCTCACACAATAACCTTCCCAAGACACTGGACCAATCTGAAGGACCCCAAAGCCTTCTAAGCATCTGCCTTCATCCTGGCTCCATCACAGCTTAGCCAACCGTACCACCTAGACCTTCAGGCAAGAGAACAAAAAATAGAGATGACAGCACACAACAGAGGGAGAATTAGGAGAACAGAGAGAAAACCAGGCTCTGCTTTCTAGGAGGACTGTAGTTCATCTCCTCTCTGGTAGCAGAACATAGGGGAGCACATGGAACCTCACGAGGACGAGTCAAGTTGGCTTCCCCAGCATCCACATGCAATGCCTCATCTGTAAGCAGCTCGGTGCTTCCTGGCTCGATTTGAAACTTGGTTCCCAACCTGGCAAAAAGCCAGGAACTCCCCAGCTCAGAACAGGTGTGTCTTTCTCTCTTACCCACCTGGGACTTTTCACAGAGAGATAGAGAAAGACCTCAACACTTCCCAAAGAATCTGTGTTTCTTCTATTGGCCCCATTTTAAGGGAAGTTGTTTAGCCTTGGAGGGAGAGATCATTTGCCCTCTCCACTGAAGGGTCACTACAGTACTGCTGGCCTGGGAGGGGCTTTGGAAAAGAACAAAACAGATTTTAAAACCAACCTTTCCACTCCCTTGCTGTGAGATCTTGGCCAAGTCATAGGACCAATTCCATAATTATTTATGAAGCACCTACTATGTGCAGTGTGCTATGCTAGGTATAGTGAACAGTCAACAGAACAATTTTACTTGGATGAAAAGTGCCTGGGGCAGGGTGAGAATACTATGCAGTAAGACTGGAAGGAGAGGCAAGAAACAGATTGGGAAGGCATTTAATGCCAAACTCAGGGTTTTTATTTTATCTTAGGAGCACTAGGGAGCCAAGGAAGACTTTCAAGGAGGGAGTGTTTTAGGATTGTCAATTTGAATCGTGTAGAGGATGAATGGAAGAAGGGGAGAGGAAAGACACAAGGTATTGGGAGACCAGCTGACTACTGAAGGAATACAGATAAGAGGTGTGTCGGGGTCTGAGCTAGGCGAAAGACTGTGTGAGGACAGAAAATGGGGTGGATGGGAAATCCATGGTGCAAGGCATTTCCCCCAAAGAGGGGAGAGCAAAGAATGAATGGAGGGAGGATTGAAGCACAGGAAAAAAAATGACTTCCTGATTTTTGTAAGAATTTAATTCAACTGCCATCTTAAAGGTGATTCTGGTTGAAGTTTATTGCATTTTACAGGTAGGAAACTTAGACCAAGAGAAGAGAGGAAACCATTCTAGCTCTGACTTTCAATGATTCAAAATTCCTTCTAGCTCTTTGCTCATGCTCTCTCCCAGTCCTGACATCCCCTATTCTAAGGCCCCTCCCAGATCTGACATTCTCTGTTCTAAGGCCCCTCCCAGCTCTGACATTCCCTGTTCTAAGGCCCCTCCCAGCTCTGGCATTCCCTGTTGTAAGGTCCCTCCCAGTTCTGACATTTCCTGTTGTAAAGCTCTTTTTAGCTCTGATATTCTATATTCTAAGGACTTTCCCAATCCTGACATTAAACACTTCCTCCAGCTCTGACACTCTATGTTCTAACGACCTTCCCAAATTTTAGATTCTGTGTTCTAAGGCTCCTCTCAGCTTCCTAGAGTAATAATAACCAGCCACATGAAATCACTCTGGGGATTACAGGTTCACTTCCTTCTTCCACTGCCAAGGCAGCCTCAGGCAGCCTCACAGCCCAGCTCAGTTTGCTGACCCCGGCTCAGACTCCTCCCTGGGGGCCTGGCCCTTCTTGGTGCTCCCTGAGCATCCTCCTCCCTGAGGGCCTGGCCCTTCCTGGTGCTCCCTGAGCATCTTCCTCCCTGGGGGCCTGGCCCTTCCTGGTACTCCCAACCCATCAGATGCTGCTGGTGATCACAGGCAACTTTCTGCCCTTTTATTCTCCCTTCCCTTTGCTGAGCATTTCATTCCCTCCACTTGTTCCAAGCCAACTGAAATCTTTTGCTCCATCTGTGGCTGCAGCATCCAGAGACAGAAGGGATCAAGCCCAGCCCTGGAGACAGAATTTAGGAAAGAGGCCCATTCCCACCAGCCAAGCCCCTGATCAAGCAGTGGGGGCTCTTTCTGGAGGAGGAAGACAATTAATCTAGCATGTGGATATGGGAAATAGGGGGAGGAGAGCAGAGGGACATGCCATGCCCACAGATACACACAGATACATACATACACCTATGTACACACACATAAATGTATTTCTAAATTGCTTTAGGGAAAACAGGTACTGAAAGTCATGAAATCATAATGACCAAACTTTGCTCCAAAGAACAAAAATAAGAAGGTGCTTCCTTTCCCCCCCTTTTTTGTAGAGGGGTCCAATCCTAGGTATGAGACACCATAGGTAATGTCATTCTTGTTTAAGGTGTTGGTTAGTTTTGGTGAAATGGGATTTTTTTTTGGTCTTTTTTATACTTTGCTTTAAGCGATGACTTTCAGGGAAGGGGAGAGAAATACTGGGAAATGAAGGTGATATAAAAACAGGAAAGGCCAATAAAGGTTTAAAAATAACAAAGAACTTTAAGACCATAGTTGGGAGGGATCTTAGAGGTCATAAATAAGAGTTAGGGCAAACCTTGGAGACTATCTAATTTAATGCCCTCATTTTAAAGATAAGGAAACTGAGACCCAAATATTTACTTACTGAGTTACTCAGTTACTGAGGATAAGGGACTTGTCCAAGGTCACAAAGTGATTAAAGGGCAAAACCAGGATTCAAATCCAGGTCAGATGACTCAAAATTCATCTGCTTCTCATCAAATCAAACCTTTTCCTTTTACAGAGGAGGAAACTGAAGCCTAGAGGCAATTTGCTCAAAAATATAAAGGAAATAAATGACCAAGCTGTAATTCAAACCCACATTCTCTGACTCCAGAGCCAATGGCACCTCTCCCATAGGTGGGAACTCTATGTGCTGATGCTTATCAATGTCTCCTCTTTTATTTCACTTCTCAGGGTCACACAGCTAGTATATGCTATTGGCAGAACTTGAACTTGGATCTTCCTGAATGTAGAGACAGCCCTTTATCCCTACACTAAGCTACAGATGAAAACAATTGAAGCTCAGAGACATTCAGTGATTTGTGTCACACATCTAGTAAATGTCAAACTCCAGGACTCAATTCTATCCACGTGGAGTTTAGAGATATTAGCATTCCTGTTGCTGTCCAGCAAGATAGAAAGGCAGAACAAAAGGTTAATGGGCCACAGCATCCAGGCTGCTGCCTGGCAGTGATAATGGGGGATGAACATATATCACAGAAGTTCCAGTAGGATCCAGATTTGCCATCATCCCAGACCAAGATGGCACAATGACAAAGGAGTTCATCAAGTTGCCTTCTTCTCTTCCCTCTTTGCTTCCTTCTAGGGACTTACAAACCAGCGCTAGGGTTTGTCATGTTGAGGGAATTTGCCCAGCTTCTTCCTCCCCATCCTACTCCCCCCAAGTGAAAACTAATGTATAATATTTTGATGGGTTGTTGTTTTTCATCAGTTCATTTTTTAAGACAACCAGTGATATCACAGGTGCTGTCTTGATTTGCATGTGAATTGAATTTAAGTGAGGCAGAGTTGCACAAAGCCAAGGGCCACTCTCTCTTCCAGAGGCATAAAAGTCCAGTGGTAAGACAAAAGTCAAGATGACTGGCAATGATCCAGGAGGCAGCCGATACCTTGGCATCTTCAGTGTCTGACCAAGCTCTGAGTGCTCCACAGCACCTCCTCCAGCCACCTTTGTGGTCATTGAAACAAATTGTTCCCATCCATCCATTCTTCACACACTTGGGGTAGACATCTGCCTGATGACTTTGAGGCTCATCAGTTGGTTCCCCTCAACCTGGCTTAGCCCGTCTGCTGAGATGGTTTTATCAGGGTGTGACCACTTCAAATGCTCCAGCTTCTTGGAGTCACAGGTGAAAGTTGGGTGTCAGGTGGATACAGAAGGTGGATGAGCAGCCTTTACACTAGAGGGGCTGGTCCTCCTGAACACCTCATATACCCCCATTGAAAGGTTAACATTTTGATGAGATAGATAAATAGGTAGACATACACATAGACTGAAGAATGGAATAAGGAAGAGAGATATACGATAGACAGATGATAGAAGGATGGAAAGAGGGAGGGGAGGGAGATACATAAACATATACACAGACTGAAGAATAGAAAAAGGAAGAGAGATATAAGATAGACTGATGATAGAAGGATAGAAAGAGGAAAGGAAGGAGGGAAGAGAGGGAGACAGAGAGGGGGGAGAGGGAGGGAAGGAGACAGAGGGAGAGGGAGAGAGGGGGAGAGAGGGGGGGGGAAGGGAGAGAAGAAAAGAGATAGGCAATCTCTTCTATAAGACAATAAACATTGATTAAGTGCCTACCTTGGTCCAGGCACTATGCTAAGCACTTTACCATATTGCTTCATTTGAACCCCACAACAGCCCTGCAAGGTAGACTGATAGCGCAGAGTAGTTATTAAATACTTACTATGTACCAGACAGAGAATGGTGAAGAGATGGCAACACTAGGGTCCACCTCCCCCCACCTTCCAAAGAAGAGGAGTTGGAAGAAAAGGGAGACCTGAGATATATATTCAGGTACCTGAAGGGCTGGTATGCAGAGATGTATTCTCTTTAACCCCAAAGAGCAGAGCTAGGAGCAATACTGGAAGGTGCAAAGAGAGCAGATTTGGGCTTTGATGTCAGGAAAGATTTCCTAACAATTAGAATTATCCCAAAGTGTAATGGTATCTCTTAGAAGGCAATAGCAACATAAAGATGAAGTTGTAAGGGGCCTAGGAAGCCATTGGGTTTGATATCCTTCATTTTACAAATGAGAAAACTGAGATCCAGAGAGTTTCAGTGACTTGTCCAAGGTCACAAAAGTGATGTGTCAGAGGCATAATGGACCCCCTCTCGTTGGAGGTTTTCAAGAAAAAGCTGAACAATCACGTATGTTATAGTGGAGGGTTCCTTTTAAGGTATGGATTGGACTTGATGGGCACTGAGATCCCATTAAAATTCTATAATTCTGAGACTTTGAGCATATCTCCATTATTCATATGAGGAGAGGAGAGGGGGGAAATGGACATATGACAAGTAGTGGTTCAGATACAATGTGAGCTCACAGAAGAGTTATAAATTTTGTATTTCCTTTTCTGGGGATTCTTATTTCATCCTGTTAGAGTGGAGAAAGACTGTGCAAAGATAAAAGACAGGAATAAAATGCCATTTTTTCAATGCCTGCTGCATGGAAGACAGTGTTCTGGGAATCCAGAGACAATAGAATGAGTCTTTGCCTTCAAGGAGCTTCCAGAGGCAACACTGAGCATTCCCAGAAAAAGTCCTACAGAAACATGAAATCATAGAGTGGCAGGGAGGGGCCTTAGAACAGGGAATAGTAGAGCTTGGAGGGACCCTAGCAAATATAGTGCAATGGAAAGAACACTGAACTGGAAATCAGGTGACCTGGGTTCTGTGTGACCTTGGACAAGTCTCTCAACCTTATCTCCCTCAGTTTTCTTATCTGTAAAATGGGGGTAATAATAGCCCCTGCTTCCCAGTGTTGTATCACATGAGATAACATTTGTGAAACCCTTTGCAAACCGTAAAGTGTTATTTAAAAGCCAGCTGCTGTTGTTTTTATCATTAGCTTGTTATGAGGTGGGGACCTGAGATCCAATGCTTAGCACAGTTCCTGGCACCTAGTAAACACTTAAGAAAATCATGTTAACCAAACGACATCTTGTGCTTTTCCCTGAACTTCCTGTGATATGGCGGAATCAGTGTCCTGGCCAGTGAGGAGCGAGTAGGGTGGAGGTAGGAGAGCCAACCTCAGACAAAAACAAAACAAAACCTTGCAAGTCAACAAAACTAAAACCAAAAACATAGATAGGGAAAAGGTCATAAAGGGACTGTGAAGCAAACGGGATTTTTGTGATGGTATTGTTAAAACTAACATGCAAATTACAAATTGTAAATAGCTTTGAAGATAAAGTTTTGTGAAAGATCATAGTTTAAATTTGTTTTTGTTGATTGCACTTAAGTTTAGAATTTTTTAAATTGTATAGGAAAAATGTCATGGACCTTTCCTTCTAGAAGACAGTGAGTAAGCCTGCCAAGGGAGAGCAAAGGGTTCATTGCAATCCATTGCGGTAAATAAAGTAGGGCAGGGCTCTGGTTACAGCTGAGAATAACTCTCTTTCCTGGATTCCAAATCCCCACTCTGGTTATAACCTCATTCAGCACCATCCTTTCCTCTGGACTTCCTCTCTCCATTCCCTACCCCCAGGTCCTGGTCTTGGGTTCAGTAGAAGACAACATATTCCCCTACAGCTTTATACCACTCACATCCATGTTATCCACACAATTCAGCCCCCATCGAATGGACCCAGCCTAGTGGAGAGAGCTCTTAAGACAACATAACAGAAAGAGAAATGAAAAACCCAGGTTCAAGTCCAAGCCCCAGCTTTGATCCTTATTGGAAGTGTAAAGGCAAACCACCTCACCTCTCCAAACCTCAGTTACTTCATCTACGAAATGGGGAGAAAAGTATTTGTATGGTAATACAAATAGCATAATAATATGACCTCACAAGACTGTTGGATTACAGGAAGTAAAGCTGTTCTCAGCTCTAACCACAGCCCTACCCAATCTACTGCATTTACCTCAGTGGCTTGCCATGAACTCTCAGTCATCTCTTGGCAGGCTTTGTTGTTATTTGTTGTTGTTCAGGACAGCTAGATGTCAAAGTGGATAGAGTGCTGAGCCTGGAGTCAGGAAGCCTTGGATTCAAACCTGGCCTCAGACACTTACTAGCTGTGTGACCCTGGGCAAGTCATTTAACCCTGTTCACCTCAGTTTCCTCCTCTGTAAAATCAGCTGGAGAAGGAAATAGCAAACCACTCCAATACTTCAGGAAGACTCAAACATGACTGAAAAATGACTGAACAACAACTTGGCCATCTCTTCAGGCTTACTCTCAGTTTTCTGGAAAGGAAGGCCCTTAACTTTGTAAAAATTTAAGGAGAAATAGTCATATGAATTGTTATTTAAAATATCCACTTTATCTGGACATGGTGATGTACACCTTAGATCACTGATACCATGAAGACCAAGGCTGGTAGTAACCTGAGTTTGGGAGTTCTGAGCTTTGTGGGTTATATACCTCAGGTGTTTGAACTCAGTCTGGAACCCATATTGTGAGTCCTAAGCTACCTATGCTGGGCAAACCAGCATAGTCTGGGAGGAAGGGAGGTTGAGAGGGAATGGGGAAGGAAAAGGAAGGAAGGAAAGAAGGAAAGAAAGAGAAAGAAATGGAAGGAAGAAAGATGGAAATAGATAGATAGATGGATGGATAGAAAAATGGATAGACAGACATATAGAGAGATAGACAGATAGATGGATGGATGGATGAAGGAATAGACAGAGACAGACAAATAGATAGAAAGAAATAGGCTTTAACATGCCATTAAGTCATTTCAACCACTTCTGCATTTCTCCGGTGTCTCTCACACAGGGGCACAAAGTTCAGTTTGATTCAGTTCATTTCCATTTAAGAGCCTATTAAAACCTGTGAGGATCTTAGAGGAGAGATAATGGAACCTACCTCCTTCCCCTCTTGGCAGAGAGGTGGAGACAACTGGGACAGCGTGTCGTATACATTGCCAGAAAAGGTTTTTGTGCCAGATGTTCTTGCTGACTTATCTGTCTGTGGAAAAGGAGGGTTTGATGGAGGTGGGAAGGGGAGGGGGAGGAGAAAGAAGAAGAGAAGAGAACAGGCATTTCTGTAGGGTCTACTTTGGGCCAAGTACTGTGCTATGCGCTTTACAAATATTATCTCATTTGATCCTATTTGAGTGGGAAAAGACTGTAAAGATAAAAGAAATAAAATGCCATTTTTTTTCAATGCCTGCTGTATGGCAGACACTGCCCTGCAGATCCAGAGACTGCAGAATGAGTCTTTGCCTTCAAGGAGCTTCCAGATGCTGTGGTGAGGCAAAGAATCCACACTTAGCATTCCTAGATGCAAGAATACTAGTCCCTAATTTGGCTATTAGTCAAGAGGCCATGCACTTTCTGTCTGAATTTATTTTTAGCCGGCATGACAAAAATAAAAGGGCCCTTCATCATTGGTATCAAGATCCCAGCTCAGTACCTTGGCCAGGGGATCCAAGCAATCTTTGCTACAAGTCACTAACCTTTGACTCCTGGAGGAGGACCTAGCTGGCTGTGAGCCTGCAATAGCAAGAGAGTCATCCCTGTCTCCACCTTTGCTGCTGGGGGCAGGGGGAGGGCAAGAATCCCTGGGACTTTAAGTCCTGGCACACAGATGAACTTAGCATTGACTCTTGCTGGAAAACAGAACCTGACATCTCCCTCTCTAATGGGATAAGGGCTGGGTTTCTAGGAAGGATGACCCTGTCCAACAGTCATTTTCCTCATCTTGTTTTGAAGTGCTGACACCTCCATTCCTAATACAAACCTCTCCCCAAAGTGCCCCACATGTTGAGCTGCAAGAAACCTTAGTCTGATCCCTTCATTCTGTAGAGGATGAAACTGAGAACCAGAAACATTAAGTGCCTTGTCCACAGTCACAAAGATATTAAGTGGCAAAGCTGAGATTCAAACCCAGGTCTGGACACAAATCCATTGTTCTTTCTACTATATGCTACTGCCTCTACCACTCACGGGACACTCTCTGACTCCTAAATCTTTTCATTTACCACATCTCTGGTTCCCATAGAGTCCTCAAAGCTAATGTTAGCCTTTGCCCATAAAAAATAAATGTTGTTAGAATGTACTTGCTGGGCTAACTGCATGGTCGTGGGGGTGGGATTGTATTCAACCATCCATACTCTTATTCAGGTCCCCCTGTGACCAATAACATGAATTCCTGAACAACTGGATGGAACTTCTGGCCTTGTCTCATTTCTAGAATACAAACAAACTAGGCTTCTTATGGTTCCTCATACAAGATGCTCTATGTCCTATATAAGGTGCTTTTGCACTGACCCATGCATGGAGTGCACTCCATCCCCACTCTGCTTTTTATACCCTTAAAGAGAGAGAGGAGAGAAGGAGAGAGGGAGGGAGAGAAATAGAGAAGGAGGGAAGGAGAGAGAGGCAGAGAAGGAGGGAGGGAGGGAGAGGGAGAGAGGGGGGAGAAGGAGAAGAGGAGGGGGGAGAGAGAGGGAGGGAGGAGGGAGGGAGAGGGAGAGGGAGAGGGAGAGGGAGAGGGAGAGGGAGAGGGAGAGGGAGAGAGAGAGAGAGAGAGAGAGAGAGAGAGAGAGAGAGAGAGAGAGAGAGAGCGAGCTGTCTTTGGCCATCATCTTTTGACAAAAACCTGAATAAAGTTTCTGAAATCCCTCCCCTCCCCCTCTTTGGAGCCTGTAGACTCTGCCAGGGAGCCAGGTGCTGGAATTCAAATGTCCTCAAATAACACAGCATGAATCCAAAGCTGTTTTCATTCACAAGATGCCTGTCACTGTGCAGGTTCCTTTTTATTAAGTGGGGGTGTGTGGAGCGGGGAGTGTTATCTGCATTATCCTGTACGGAGGATTATGTCGGAGAGCTGTGATGAGCTTTCCCCCAAAATAAATCCTTCCCAGACCTATCATTGTGGAGCTGTCAGATGAGTTTCCTTCTGTGGATTAATTGTAGGGAAGGGGAGAAAGAAAAAACCAACCAGCCCATCTACGGTGTTACCTGTGATTGC
This sequence comes from Gymnobelideus leadbeateri, assembly GCA_011680675.1. Taxonomy (NCBI): domain Eukaryota; kingdom Metazoa; phylum Chordata; class Mammalia; order Diprotodontia; family Petauridae; genus Gymnobelideus; species Gymnobelideus leadbeateri. Next base: position 401,603 of record WOXC01006793.1, on the reverse strand, counting down.
TCAGCCTTCAGTTGTTGGCAAAGCCCCAGTACAATATAATCCAAGCAGCCCCTATATCACTGAGTCTAATACAGCAATACAATTACTTATCGGAAGCCATCGTGCCGCTGCAGACTGCTGCTCTCTGCACCGCACCTATCTGCTGCCGAATTCTCCCAGGCACCTGCTCAGCGTGATGGTCTGGGGAAATGGGAACAGGATCTGGTAGGAAGAAGGGGCCATGGGATGACAATGACTGTGGGGCCTGGGTAAGGAACAGATTATGTCAGAGCTCAGAAGGAACATAAGCGTGGACTGTCAGCGCTGGGAGAGCTTTTAGAACAGAGAATTTGAGTGGTGGGAGGGACCTTAGAACAGAGAATATCAGAGCTGGGAGGGCCCTTAAGACATGGGATGTCAGAACTGGGAGTGACTTTGGAACTTTGGTAATGTCAGAGCTGGGAGGGGCCACAGAATAGAGAATGTCCGGGATGGGAGGGGCCTTAGAAAAGGGAATGTCAGAACCCCCCTCTGACTCTCAACCCCTCTCATTGTATAAAAAATGGACTTTCCACTATTGAAAAGGAAAGTGAGGTGTAAAGTGGTTGTGACTTGACCATAGTCACACCCATAGTAAATACTAGAAATCTAGCACTCTTGGCACTACCCTGTATCTTTGTAGATTCCAATACAGAAGGGACTGTCTTATCAAAACTTTGTATTCTCACCCCCCACACATAGCACAGTACTCTGCACGTAGCAGGTATCCAATAAACATTCATTGAATCAAATTTCCCACATTCACATGACTGCTAAGTTGCAGACCTTATTATTACCTAGAGCCCAGCTCTTACCCTCCCCGTTCTCATGCTCTTTACAAAAGGCTCTAAAGATTGGTGCCACATTTTTCATTGGCTACATCCTCCCTTTGATCCTTCTGGAATCAGTTCTAAGATAAGCTGATCACTCGATTGATTGATTGCAATTGTTTCCCAAGTCCTACTTCAAGGCATAGAGATGAGTTACACAATCCACACTTATATAAGAATAGTAATTACAGCTAATATTTATATGGTACATTTAGGTTTGCAAAGTGCTCCCAATAACTTCATAAGGGGGTTAATGCAAGTATTATTGTCACACTTTTGTGGAGGTTGTAGCTGAGGACCAAAAAAAGGAATTCGATTTGTTGTACACGTCTGAACTGGGAATAAACCTCAGATCTTTTTGTCTCCAGGTCCAACACTCTTTCTACCTTCCCATGCTCCCTCTCAAGAGAATCCGATATGATAGCATTGTTGCTGTTACTATCAAGATTGTCACTAGTATTAGTATTATTACTTTATTTCTGTTACTCACATGAATCTGGTATAATTCCACTGGCATTCAGCCAAGTACATTACACTAACAGTGTGTCATTTTATTTTGAAAATTCAGATAATCTAATATAAAGTCATTATTACAGCACAGGACCAATTGTCCAAGTAGATTATAGCAATAGAATTTTGGAGCAGACGGCTCCTGGTGATGTGACAAGGAAACCATTAACATTGTCATTGCTGTTAAAGCCACTGTTACTTTCTAGTACCATTTTCAACCACTGCATTCATATTTGAACCCCCTGCTTTAACTTTCCTGCCTCCACACCTTTTCTCATACTGTTGCCCCTGCCTGGGAGGCCCTCTTTCTTCTTTTTTGCCTGTCCAGCTTCAACCAATCCTTCAAAGCTTGTTTAAGTCACATCTCCACCTTACTTGATTGCAAGACCACTGCCCAAGTGATGTCTCACTTTTCTGAATTCTTGGAGAATGTCTTGGTTATGCCACTCACTGGATCAGAGGGCTCTGACAGAGTGAGAAGCAACCTTGAGGCCATCTAATCCAAACCCTTCATTTTATAGATGAGGAGTTTAAGTGACTTACCCAGTGTCACAGAGATAGCATCAAAGACAGACAATATCCTTAGGCCATCTAGCTCAGCCTCAACCTGAAGTATGAGTCAGTTCCCTCATCCATAGCCCAAAAGAGGTCTTCCAGTCATTGTTTAAACACTTTCAGGGACAGCACAGTCACTTGCCAAAGCTGCCAATTCCATTGTTGGACAGCTCTAGGGGGTAGATTCTACCTTTTATTGAACAGGCATCTATCTATCTACCTCTCAATTAAATTCTCTTCATTGGTCCCACTCCTCCCTTTGGACTCATATAAAATAAATACATCTACTCACCCCCATGATAGCCCTTAAGATATTTGGAGACAGTGATGACAGAGGCATAGAATCATGGAACTGTATATTTGGAAGACAGATATGAGAGCATCTAGGCCAAACTGTATCTGAACAGGAATATCTTTCATAGCATCCAAAGAAAGGAGCCATCTAACCCTTGTTTGAAGACCTCTCCCCACTCAGTAATGGGGAAACTCGCTTGACCTCTAGCATTGATTTCTTGTTGTTATTAGTTATTTCTTCTTGTACGTGTGTCTCGTCATTTCTGAGAGATTGTAAAATCCTAGAAGGCAGGACAGGAAGTAAGATCCTATTCCACCCCCACCCCCCACCATTATTCCTAGAACAGAGTTTGGTATTGACCGTGGTGCTTAGTACATTTTTGTTGACCTATTCAAAAGGGAAGTTTTCATCATAGGATCAAAATTTAGAGCCAGAAGAAACCATAAAATCTAAAACGCTAAAGTAAGAAGAAGCTCAGACTTTTAAACATAGAACAATGTATGTCAGAGCTGGAAAGAACCTTAAAGGTCATCTAATCTAACCCCTCATTTTATGGAGGAGAAAACAGACCTGAAACGTAAAGGGATGGGTCCAATGTCACACGGGCGGGGGGGGGGGGGGGCAAAACCAAGATTTGAACCAGGTATTCTGGTGTTAAGTATAGTGCTCTTTCCACTGGACCATAGTACTTTGTGCCCTTTCCCCTACTTGATGCTTTCTTAATCAGGCAGGAGCAATATTTAAGAGGTGAAGCAATTCTCAATGTCTAATCCGTCCACAGCAACCACCAGAAGTTGGAAGACACTGATGACTTCCAGAAGGTAGGGAAGAAGAGTAGTATTTCATTGACCTTAAAACTCCTAACAAGGGTATGGGATAGAGTAAGGAAGGGAAAGAATTCAACAATTCCTAATTTTCTGTTTACAGTACCATCCAAACTCTCAATTCTCAGTGTCAACTGAATCATTTAAATTCATCAACTCCAGCCCACCAGTGTACAAGACTAGCATTTATTTTTATCCTAGGTTAAAGCTACAGCTGTTAAACAGGAATAAACCATGCCTGCTTTTTGTTGCTTTCAGTCATTTACCAGATTGCCTAATCTCATGGGCACTTTGGTCTAAAGTGCAAAGAAACTGTCCATATGTATACTTCATTCATATAAGAAACCCTAAGTTCTCTACCGTGCATATGTGAATATATGAGCGTACACATGTGTACACAGATACAGACACACACACACAATTTGACAAAGGCCAAGTGGAATATCTAGAAACCAACACCCTGGAGATAGCATCCTGATTCTACCCTTCCACCCCAGAAAAGTTGGCCAGGGCATCTGTGAAGCAGTGGAGATGAAGAAACAGTAAATGGAGATGCTGGGATTCACCCAGATCTTCTCCTCAAGAGTTCCTGGCTTTTCCTTGTCCTTCCTGCAATCCATCTCAGCATTTCCAAACTAGAAAGGACCTCTAGAACACATCTCATCCAATCCCTCAGTACACATGGGAGTCAATAAGGCCCTAAGAAGAGAATCAACTTGTTCAAAGTCAACAGAGAGTAAATTGCAAAGCCAAGACTGGAATCAAGTTCCCCTAAGTCTTTGGCCACATCTCTTTGTATACACAGTGCTGCCTCCCCTGTTTCTTCTCTCCCCAATGCACCACACTGCACCAATTTAAACTGGGTGAGGGGGAGGGACAGAGGGAGATGTGGGCCTTTTGGATCTCAGCCACCCCAGGGATGAGGGGGGCAAAGATGGAGGTGGAGAAGGGGAAAAAGAAAGAGATAAGAGATAAGTTCTACAACTCAAGCTTTATGACTGCTCTCACAGCTACTCAACAAGTCACTGGTGAGGTCAGGACTAGGATCAGGAGCCCTGATTTTCCATCCTCAGCACTAACCAAAAGGCCACACTTACCTCCTCCCTAGGAATGCCTGCATGGCTAAACTTCCTACATAGAGGCAGACCCCGGGAATCAGACATTTTTATGTGCTTTGGACATGAATAAAATTATTGTGCCTAGTCTTCATTTCATATCCACTAGAGTTGAGTATTATGTTCCTTCAGCCCACAAAGACCAAAGTAGAAAGCTAAAAGGTAGAGGTTAAGTGCCCTCTGAGATAATGCCCCAGACACTAAAATATAAGGACCTTCATTTCAAAAGACTGAAATTATTACTTGGGTGGGAATAAGAAAAGAAATCCCAGCTTCAAAGAATCGTGGATTCATGCCAACAGCATCTTTTTCTTTTTAAAGATTAAATTTGAGATTCTCAGATTCTGTTATAGGAGACCACAACCTTCCTCTCTCAATCAGTCTGGTGCAACCTGCACCACTGGGATCCCAGATACATCAGTAATGGTCAGAGAAAGAATCAAAGAAAGAGAAACTGATCTAAAGGTAAAGGCTGGAACCTTTTCTGGGCTCTGACCCAAGCCCTTTTCCCTCCACAATGGAACCATGGACAGCATCACTCTCCTAAGTCTCTCTACCCTCTATGTGAGAGGTTTACCCAGAGTTGGGCAAGCAGAACCTGGAACATTCATTTTCCCGTTCCTCTGCAGTCTATCTGGACACTGTTCACCAATGGAGGTACCTTATGGACCTGCTAGCCAAAAGCACAGGTACCACCGTGAGCAAACTTACCCACAGGGCTATCCCTAGGACAGGATCCTGAACTAAGCTCACAAGCCCAGGCAAGGATTAAGCAGCTAGTTATCTGGGTTCCGGCTATCTTCTCGTCTCTCATGCCAACCAAAGTCTATAGCTCTCACTCTATACTTCGCAGCTCCCCCACCCAACCAGTTAATTCATTCATCGCATTTTGAGAACTGTCTTTTACTTTTAAAGGGCTTATTATGAGCATATATGTGTGTGTACGTATACACACATATACATATATATGTATACATACACACACATATATATTTAGGGAACACACACAAGGAAATCACACCACCTCCTCGGACACCAGGCAGTAATCTCCCTGGGCTCTCTATTGCCTCTCAGGTGATAAAACACTGCAGATGTGTTCAAAGAGACATGATCAACACACACACACACACACACACACACACACACACACACACATACACACACAGGCACACCACGTCCCCCCTTCAAATCCATCTGCCCCACTTCCCACCCCGTTCTGATCCAACCCAGCCCACTGCCCCGAAGAGAGGAAGGACATCTACTTAGACACAGAGGACTGAAGGAGGGATGGGAGGGGAAGAGCCACCCAATCTCCTGCCAACACCTTCTGCCCACCCCTCTGCCTGAAGGAAGAGGCTGTGTCCTTATCACTCCTTTAACAGCTTGGCGCTTCAGCGGGGGTCCCTAGAAGGAAAATTGAACAATCCAGCATCCCACTCTCCTCACCTCCAAACCAAGTTAACCCCATCTTCTCTCCCCCACCCCCCACATGCAGGACCCAAAAGAAAAAAAAAAGGAAACACTACTCTACATCTCTGGCTGGTGGCGATGGAAAACTCGGTACAGCTGTCAGAGACGGGATCGAGAAGAGAAATGCTCCCTCTGGTTGCCCTCAGCACAGCCAGGCAGCGTTCTGTCTCTGCCTTCCTGGCTCACTCTCTCTCCTCTCCCTTCTCTCTTGCTCTCTCTCGCTCTCCCAGACAACTCTTCGGGACTGCCGGCAGCAGGCAAATAAAGAGCCGTCCCAGTGCCCAGGGCTGTAGCTGCTGCCACCGCTGCTGCAGAGCTTTATGCAAACAGCCAAGATGTGGACCAGCAATCTCCCCCCCGCAGGGTGAGGCAAGCCTGTCTACCACCCGTGATTTATTTGCAAGATGCCTGGGAAAGGAGGGGGTGGAGGTGGGGCTGGGGCTGGGGAGCAGGAGGGAGGGGGGAGCCACACAGATCCTGGGCAGAGCAGAAATGAAGGCACACTGTCACAGTTGGCAGAATGCAATGGCATTTCCCCAAAAAAAAGGAGAGAAGAAAGATAGTATGGTGTGATGGAAAGAGATCTGAGTCTGAAGTCCAAAGTGGAGAGGGCCTGAGTTCGAATCCTAGCTTGTCATCTACTCCTCAAGTGACCCTGGGCAAGCCTCTTCCCTACTCCAGGCCTCAATTTCTCCATCTGTAAAATGAAGGAATTGGACTTCATGCACATGCAAAAGTCCAAAGATCTAAAATTAAGGAAGGAAAGAGTCTAGAACCTCTGGAGCAATGGAGATCACACTCAGTGGTTAGAGCTGGGGAGAAGAAAGTGTGAGGAGATGAAGAGAGAGAGGAGAGGTCGGGGGTTGGAAGGAGGCTTCATGCTCCCACATGCACACAGAAGAGTGAATGCCTGCCTACCACCACCCAGTCATTCTAATATTAGACCCTGCCACCCAGCTCAGTGTTACTGTACCTTAGTAGCAGTCATCAGAATCCCCACGCTCCCCCTAAGCTGAGCCAAACTCAGAACTGCTGTTCTCCTCCCCTCAAAAAGGGAATTATAGGGACTACCCCATCCTCTCTCCCTTACTTAGTCTATGTTCAAAATCCAAGTGGTTTCTTTCCTTCCTTGAAATCTATCCCCTTCTGAGGCTGGATTTCTCTGCTTGTCTTTGGAGCATAGCTCTCCAAGTTACCACAGATCTCTGACCTCAGATAGCTAGCCTTCTCTGATTTCATAATGCGCAGGAACCAAAGGATGCAGAGTCAGGCTGGATAGGTGGTTCCCAATCAAGAATGGCTCTGAAAATCTGGGTTCTTCTTTGGGAGACCCTGGGCCAGGACCCAGATCTTTTTGATAGCAGGAAAACTCAATATGGCCATGGTTGCCTTTAGTTACAAATAGGACACAAGTACATTTTTTTAAAGCCTCCATCTTCTTGGGTATTTAGAGCAAAATGGGGACATATGAGGTCATCTATCTCAACCCCTCCATTTTAGAGATGAAGAAACTGGAGGCCCCAAGAAGGGAGAAATCTTGACCAAGGTCACCCAAAAAAACCCAAGCTAAAAACACTATACTACCTCTCTGGACCCCGCCATGCTCACACATCTACTAAGTATCTGAGGTAGACTCAAATAACCAGAAGTCAGGAGACTGGGACAGCTTTCAAATGGTCATCTTACTGAACTTGGACAACCAGTCTAGTCAAGGGTTATATGGCACAGTGGAAAAAGACTTGTCTTTGGTGTCAGAAGACCTGAGTTTAAACCTCAGCTCTGCATCTTGTTATTTTGTGACTTTGAGCTCCTCATCTGTGATAGGAGGGGGTTGGACTAGAAGTCTTTTTAGGTCCCTTTCCCCCTAAGCTGATGAGTCACCCATGAGCCTCAATGCTACAGACAATGGGGGGAAATTGTCAAGATAACAAAACTGCCAACAGGTGGGCATCTGTAGCTCCCAATGGTCCTTGACCTTGAATATCCATGGGGAACTACCAGTACAGGAAAACGTGGGGTGAAAGCATGCCAGCCTGGCAACCTGCTGTGTCTTATCTGTATATATTTTGGGCCATATGTGTGTGTGTGTGTGTATTTTTTGTATCCTCTCTGTTGAACATAAATTCCTGGAGGGCAGGAAATATTTAATTTTTGTCTTTTTAACCCCAGCACCAAGCGCTGTACCATGGAGGAGAAATGGGATACAGTGATTGTTGACTGATTGACTGGATAATTAAATGTAGGCATAGGATGTCTCCAACTGCTACAACAAAGCTGAAGGGGACTACTTTCAGAGAAAGTTGTTTTTTTTAAGAACCAAAAGTAGATACTGTGGGCAGTCTGACAGAGAGGGAAGCTGGGCTTCTGGAGTAGCTTCGGTCATATTCAACTTTTCCTTCAACATGTGGCACAGTGTGGTATGAAGACTATTGGCCTGGGGGTCGGAAGGCATAGGAACTAGTTTGAACCCTGACACTACAGAAAATGCAATCAGCAGCAGCAAGCCATTTCCTTTCTCTGGGGCCCAGTTCACTCATTTGTCAAATCAGAGAGCTAGTTGGATTGGGCAATTCGGTGGCTCAGTGGATGGAATTAGGGACTAGGAATCAAGATTTATCTTCCTGAATTCAAATCCAGCCTCAGGCACATACTAGCTGTGTGGCCCCAGGCAAGTCACTTAACCCTATTTGCCTCAGTTTCCTCAACTGTAAAATGAGCTGGAGAAGGAAATGGAAAACCACTCCAATACCTCTGCCAAGAAAAACCCAAATGAGGTCATGGAAAGTCAGACACGACTGAAACGACTGAATAACAAAAGGTCCCTGACAGTAATAACATTTAGTGTTCCTAGGATCTAAATCTGGAAAAGCTTAAGAGAGATTTTAAACCAGGCACCTCTTATGGAAGAAGAGGAAATATGCTGAATTTCCTCCCCCTCCTCAACTGTGACATTCTATGTTCTAAGGTCCTAGAACAGCGATCCTAGCTGTGACATTCAATGTTTTAAGGTCCCTTCCAGCTCTGACATTTCTTATTCTAAGGCCCTTCCCAAATCTGATATTCTATATTCTAAAGTCTGGTATTCTCTGTTCTAAGGTCTCATCCATCCCCAATATTCTATATTCTAACTCTAACCCGCAATCCCATCATTCTGTGTTGGCTCTGCCATCTTTGTTCTCAGGACCTTTTCTCTCTACAGTTCCAAGATTCTGTGACTCTGTGTCTTGTTGGAGAGGCTGTTACTTATCCAGTAGTTCTCTTTTTCCATGCAGGTCAACTTTAAACTGTTGACCCAACATCTTGGCAATATTTTCACCCTGCTTTAGGGAAGTTACCCCACCCTAACCATCTCCTCCAACCACCACCTATAAATGCTAACCACCAAAAGAGAGGTTCTTAACCTGGGGTCTGTAAAGTTGAGGTTTTTTAAAAAAATATTTTGATGATTGTATTTCAAAGTAATTGGGTTCCTTTGTAACCTTATGTGTTTTATTTTGTGCATTTAAAAATATGATTCTGGGTGGCTAGGTGATGCAGTGAATAGAGCACTGGCCCTGGAGTCAGGAGGACCTGAGTTCAAATCTGGTCTCAGACACTTAACATACAAAACAAAACAAAATGAAATGAAACAAAACAAAACAAAACAAAAAACTAGCCATGTGACCTTGGGCAAGTCACTTAACACCAGTTGCCCTATCTTCCCCCTCCAAAAAGCAAAAAAAAAAAATTAAAAATATGATTCTGAGAATGGGCCCATAGGTTTCACCAGTCTAGCCAAGGGATCCAGGACACACATTGCTAATACAACAGGAACTATTAGAAATAAGGGAATCCCCTTCATATTATCTGCTTTCTCAATACTCCCTTTCTTCAGAGGCTTCTCACTGGGGCTGGCCAGGTGAATTGGCCAGTTCCCCAGCTCCAGTCAGGCTGCCTAGACTTGTGGATACCAGACCCCAAGTGTCAGCCTGAGCCTTCTAAATGACAGTGGGGATTGGGGAAATGGATCCTGAAGTAGATGCACTGGCTTTTGCAAATTGAACCAGAGGGACCAGGGCCCTAACACCTTGTTGCTCAGAACTGCATCTTCTTCCTCATTGTCACTGGAAAAATGGAGGCCATAGAAGGTCCCTATCAGACTTCCTAGTCAACATTAATATTCAATTAAAGTATTCCAAGGTTAAGAGATTTGTCCAAGGTCCCCAGGTGGAGATGGGATTTGAATCAAAGTCCAATGACTCCAAACTTGCCTTCCTTTTCACTGTCCCTCCAGTGATGTCATGGATAGAGGGCTTGATTTAGGGTTCACACCTTGGTTCTACTTCTTATCAACTATGGGATCCCAGAGACATTCTTCTACCTCTTTGAGACTCAGTTTCCTCATCTTTAAAATGTTAAGGTTGGGGTTGGTAAGCTCTAAGGTACCTTTCTGCTCTAAATATTATAGTCATGTGACATTGTGGTCCCATGAGGGGTGGAATTCTAGGATTGAGTCAGCAGATAAGCTCAAATCCCAGCCTTGTCCCTCACTACCTGCACAACCTGGAGCAAGTCTATGTTACTATTTTAACTTCTCTGGGCTTCATTTTCCTTACCTGTAAAAGGAAGGGAGGAGGTCTCCTTTCTGGCCCTAAAGCTATGATTTTGTAATTACACCTGTATAGCATTGCATAAGTCATTTCTCTTCTCTGGGCCTCAGTTTCCTTATCTGTAAAACTGAAATAGTTGGATTCAATGGTATCCAAAGTCCCTTCCAATTCTAAATCTATGACCCTGTGATCCATTTGGATAAGTCACATTCCCTTTCAAAGCTCCAGCTTCCTCATGTGTAAAGTGAGGGAGCTGAATCTGGTGGACTGATGATCCTGTTGTAACTACAGCTCTCAGAGAAGCCATAACATGATGCCAACTGTAAGCACCAGAGAACCTAGCATACTGTGCCCTTTATTGGGCCTCTCCCTAAATCCCCATAGGTACTAATGGGAAGATAATGGAAATTTGTCACCATAAGGATCTCCCAATGTAGAGGATTCCCTCTTCCTGTACAGAAGGCAATCCTTCCAAAACTTTGTACTTTACAGATTCATAGATCTCAGAGCTTAAGGGATATCCAGTCCAACCCATCCCTATATGAGAACTTACTACCTCCTGAGGCAGCCCATTCTACTTTGTGGCAGTTCTAATTTGGAGGAAGTTCCTTCTTTATCTTAAAACCTAAATTTGCTCCTTTCCTACTGAACTTGAGATAAATCGGAGGGAGTTGCCAGGAGCAGCTGCCACACAGAGCACCTGTTCACACAGATAATAAAAGTCGAAGGAGGGATTCAAACCCAGTCCTCTATGACTCCAAGTCTAGCACTCTGTCCACTGCTTTTAATTAGGAGAATAAAGCCCTAGGGAATGATTGCTTCTTTCCCCATTGCTTACCTTATCCCCTTCTTCCTTCCTAGAAGCCAGAATTCTTAGGGAAATAATCACCTTGAGATTTTCCAAGAGAAAGGTAAGAGATGAAGCCTTGTGGCACCATCATACCAAAGCCTGGCCTCCTAGCAACCCTACAAGGACTTGGCAAATACATAAGACACAGAATCAAGGCATTTTAGAGTTGGAAGGGGCTGACCATAGCATCCATCCATCTACTAGTTAGGTCCATGAGGGTGGAGATCAGACTTTATTTAATAGATTCTGTATCTATCCCAGGGTCTAACACAATAGACATAATAAATGTTTTCTGAATGAAGAAATAAATTCATAAGTGAATGAATGAATCAAGCAACAAGCATGGAGTGCCTACTTACTACACTTCAAGCACTGTGTGATGTCTTGGAAATTGTTCAGTCATTTTCAGTCATGACTGACTGTGACCCAGTTTGGGTTTTCTTATGTTGGAGTTGTTGGGGTTTTTTGGCAGATACTGAGGTGGTTTGTCATTTCCTTCTCCAGTCCATTTTAAAGAGGAGGAAACTGAGGTAAATAGGATGAAGTGATTTGCCCAGGGTCACACAACTAGTAAGTGTCTGAGGTCGAATTTGAACTCAGATCTTCCTGACTCCAGGCCCAATGCTCTATCCACAACACCATCTAGCTGTCCCTTAGCAAAGACAGAAATGAAGCTGTGTTTGTCCTCTGAGTGTTTAACATTTTATCATACTAGTTTCTTGAGGGATCTAATCTAATCCCTTCATTTTACAGACTAGGAAACTGAGGCCCACCCAGAGAAATTAAATGAATCACAGCTATTGTTTATCATCTGTGTGACACTTATCATCACACAGCTGATAAATGGTAGCTGGGATACAAACCTAGGTCTCCATGAATTTCCTCTAAGATGATCTCCCTCTTTTCCAAATGATCACACTCCCTCATTCAGGCCCAGTGCCCAGGGCAAAACAGGACAGTCTGGCAGAATTCTGCCTTCCTCTGCTTACTGAGAGTGCTAAAGCCAGCGTCTCCCTCCACGGCACTCCACACCAGGAGTGGCTTCCTCAGCTTTTTTGCCCCTGGGCTTTCCCTTTCAGACTTTGGGACCAATTTTTCCAAACCGGATTGAAGGAAAGAGGACCTGTGGAGGACAGAGGAGAGCCGACTCAAGGCTTCAGTCCATCTGCCGCCACCCTGTCCTCCTCTCTTAAAAACTTCCTGGACCTGCCGGCATTGATAACAAGAAGGGGGAGGATTGTGGTAGTGCTCCTTGTCCAGAAAACAAACAATCACAGAGGATCAGGAAGGGGCAGGGCCAGGAAATGGAGCAAACAAAACAGATGGGGAGCAAGAAAGAAGATGGATTGCTGGGGGCAAGAGCTCAGACAACTCCTTCCCAATGGGGAAGCCCATTAGCTGTCTCTAGGCAAGAGAAAGGGCTACTTGATAGACAGTTTTATGCAGGGAATGATGGGGAAAAGAAAAACTTTTAAAGACAAATTAAATCAACAAGTCCTCCCCCATTCTGCTCATTAGACTGTAAGCTCCTTGAGGGCAGGAACTGTTCTATTTTTTCCTCTTTGTATCTCCCGGGCCTTGCACATAATAAGTGCTTAATAAATATTTCTGAAATCAATATCAAAGGATCAGAAAACACAGGACTAGGGCCAGAAGGGATCTTAGTGGCAATCTAGTCCAACCACCTCACTCTACAGTTGAGGAAACTGAGTCCCAGAGACATTAAATTACTTGCCTGACATCACACAATAAGCAGCAGAGCCAGGATTTATATTGAAGTCCCCTGACTTCAAATCCAGATGTCAATTACCCCTTAAACGTATTTAATGCTTTAAGGTTTGCAAAGCACGTTACATATATCGCCTAATTTGATCCTTGAAACCCTGGGAGGTAGATGCTATCATTATACCCATTTTACAGATGAAACAGTTAAGGCCAAGAGAAACTAAACTATTTACCCAGCATTAGACAGACAATAACAATAATAATGGTAGCAACAATAATTTAAGGTATGATATGATCTAAGGGCTGCAAAAATTATCTCATTTGATCCTACTTCAGATCAATGCTAGGAGGAGGAAATACCTCTCTCATTTTACAGATGAGGAAACTGAGGCAGGCAGTGGTGAAGTGACTTGCCCAAGGTCATAGAGTGTCTGAGATAAGATTCTAACTCAGGTTTTCCTGATCCAAGGTTCAGAGTTCTACCTGCTAAAATGCCTCATTTGAAGGAGTGTTTATTAACCAATCAATGAATGTAAGTGGAGTATTTATTATGTGGCAGGAGATTATATGGTTTATTTTTAAAGTCTCTTTATAACTGAGGAGCCAAGTTTGCTCAAAATGAGGGTGTTACACACTGATACAGATTGCAGACCTCCATCAATTCACAGAGAAGCCTTAGACTCTAAGGCTTAGAGTTATTTGCCTAAAGTCAAGAGAAAGTGACTCCCCTTTACTTAGTCAATAAATGTCAGAGACAGGATTCAAACCCAGGTCTTCCTTACTCCAAGGCCAGCACTCAGTCCCCTAAATCCTACTGCCTTTCATAGACTTAATAACCATCAATAAAAACAACCAGTCAAAGAAATATACAGAAGCACAATGAATAAGAACACTGGGCCTGGAGTCAGTAGGACCTGAGTTCAAATACTTACAAACTGTGTGATCCTGGGCAAGTCACTTAACTTCTGTATGCTTCAGTTTCCTATCTATAAAATAGGTCTAATAATAGCACCTACTTCCCAGCTGTTGTGAGAATCAAGTGAGATATCGATTGTAAAGCACTTAGCACAGTATCTGGCCCATATATAAATGCTAGCTATTATTATTAATTGTTATTAGTAGTAGTAGTACAAGAAGTAATAAATATAAATTTCCTGCCACAAGCTATTTGCCAAATATCTCGAAGAAAGTAGAACCCAAAAGTAATCATCTGTATGAAGTTTCCCTAGTTCTGGGTAAAAATATATAGATATATAAATGCTTGTTGATGCCAAACCTTAAACTGACTCTGATGTCCCCTGTTCTAAGACCCCTCCCAGCCTTGACATTTTGTCCCTTTTTTTTGGCTTTTTGGAGGGAAATTGAGGTTAAGTGACTTGCCCAAGGTCACACAGCTAGTTTTTCTGTCAAGTGTCTGAGGCTGGATTTGAACTCAGGTCCTCCTGACTCCAGGGCCAGTGCTCTGTTTACTATGCCACCTATCCGCCCCAATTCATTCTGTCATTTCTGAAAGAGAAAGGAAGAAGGGAATGGGGGAGACTGACACAGAGACAGAGTCAGAGACAGACACAAAGATAGAGGGAAACTGAGAGAGAGAGAGAGAGAGACAGATAGTGAGAGAGAGCAAGGGAGAGACAGACAGAGAGGAGAAAGAGAGAAAGAGAAAGAGAGAGAGAGAGAGAGAGAGAGAGAGAGAGAGAGAGAGAGAGAGAGAGAGAGAGAGAGAGAGAGAACCCTAGGGACTAGAAAAGCTTCTCTATCCAGAATGTCAGCAGCGTCTGGGCTCCAGGCCTTCCCTCTCTCTCAGGCACACTCAGAGCTCAGATCCCCCAGGCACCCCAAAAGAAGCCCTCGCCCTCCATGACCTTTCCAGAAGCTTCTGTCAGGCCCAGATAGCATTCAGCAGCCACCAGCCCAGGGCCTTGGGTCCTCGGGCTGCAGACAGTGGGCAGATCACCCCTCCTTCCCCTGCCTGGGACAGATGCACCAGAGGCAGGATCACTGAGGCCATGTCTGAGAAGGCCCTGGTCTGACTTTCTCTCGAATAAGAAAAATACCAGTGATTGCCATTCACTTTTACAGTTTGCTGAGGGCTTTACTTGCAGCATGTCCCTTGATCCTCACAATAGCCCTGTCAGGAAGGGGCTGTTACCTTCCCCCAATTTAAAGATGGGGAAACTGAGGAGTCTAGCAGTTAAGTGACTTACCTAGACTCAAAAAGCTGATAAATGTCAAAGGCAAGATTCAAACTCAGCTCTTCCTGACTTTCCAAGTCCAGCACTCTATCAACTCTACTACCTCTAGACTACTCCCTCTGTCTATCTGCCCATCCTGATTCTAAGTGTCTATTATTTACTAAACTTCCAGGACTCCTGGTGGGTCCCCAGGGGCTCTACCTGAGGACAGTGATCTGAAGGACATGGGGAAGGGCCTCCCTTCTCAGGAAATGATATTGCTGCCTGACATCCCATTATTAGAATAAGGTCTATCCCCCTGGCTTAGCAGCATCCTCTAGGGTAAGTGGAATGGGCCTGGGGACTGAGGCAGGTGGAATACATGGCATTCTGGGAGTCACCTGTATCCCTCTCTCCTCCCCAAACATGGCACTCTAGTAGAAATCCCATAGGCTGGGATTTCTGGGGGCATCTTTCTCAGTCCACAGGCCATCTCTGCCCTGTGCCTATCCCTCTTCCTCTTCTAGAACCCCTTAGATCTGGAATCCCAGCATTAAATGAGATAATATGTGTAAATGCTTTGTGAACCTTAAAGGAGGGAACTAGGTAACACAGTGCTGACAGAGAGCTGGGTTTGGAGTCAGGAAGACCTGTGTTCAAATCCAGCCTCAGACACTTACAGCTGGGTGATCTAATCACTTTAAGCTCTGTCTGCCTCAGTTTCCTCAGCTGTAAAATGGGGATAATAACAGCACCTCCTTCTCAGCAGTGTGGTGAGGATTTAATGAGGTAATATTGACAAAGTACTTAGCCCACTTGGCTGCTTCTTGTCTTTGTTTCCTGTTCCTCCATATCATAGAATCTCTGCTGGGAATCTTCTCTCAATCACCAGGGGCCTAATATGTGCTAGGCACTGTGCTAGACTCTGGGGGAACAGAGATAAAACCAAAACAGTTCCTGCCCTCAGAGAGCTTGCATTTTAACAGAGGACTCAGCATGTTTCCACATAGAAATGAGATACAAAGTATATGCATATAAGTACATACATACTTACCAGCAGACAAGATACAAAGTACAAGATACAAAGCGGAGATTGAAGGTGACATCAGAGGAGGGGATGTTAGCAGAAGGGAGGGGAGGGGTAGAGGGAAAGCTGGAAAGTGAAGGAAATCAGGAGAGCTAAGAGGCAAAGGTGAGGAGGGAGTGCACTCCAGGCATGGGGACAGCCAATGCAAAGGCCAGGAGATGGGAGAAAAAAGAGTTCTGTATGAAGAGTAGCAAGTAAGGCGTTATGGGAAGAGGATTAAATTGTAGGAAGCCTGGAAAGGCAGGAAGGAGGCAGGTTGGAAAGAGCTTTAAATGCCAAACGGAGGATTCCAGAGGTCACAGGAAGCCTCGAGACTTTATTCCACACCAGAAGAGACTTTCTGGCACTTTTCCCTGTTTGCAGCTCATCTTGCTTTGGAGACCTCGTTCCTGGTCCATATGGAGGGTGGGTGGGATGCTCTAGTCTGGGACAGAGAGGCTGACAGCCTTTCTCATTGCCCCCCTCTTCCTCTGTGGGTATCTCCAGTTAAGCCATGGGACCTTCCCTTAAATACACGAAATAAAAAGGCTCCCATCATTGAGTGGCCCATCTCATTCTTCTGGGAAACCCCTTTAATGCTCAGCAATGGACCCTAATAGAGAGTGAAACTAGATTCCAGAGTGCTGATGATATACCTGTTCTGCATTACCCAAGGTCAATCAGAGAGGAGGACTGGTGACAAGAAGGGAAGCAATATGGGAAGATCAGAACTGAGCCCCCAGGGGAAAAAAGTCGGTGGCCTAGAGAGCCCCAGGCCAAGGAAGAGGAAGATTTTACCTGACCTCCAGGAACTGAGGAGGAGGAAGAAGGAAGGAAGAAAATAAACTATAGCAGATCTAGGGTAGAGAGGGGACCCAGATGCCCAGTATAGGGGAGATTTAAGTAGTTTCACAAATAAGGCACGGGATGGGCTGATTTCTCAGGTGCTTCTGAACTCTGAAATTCCATGGTCTGGTAAGACAGTCAGTAATAGGCATTTATTAAGCATTGTGCCAGGCACTGTGCTAATTATTAGGAATGCCACACACACATACACACACACACACACACACACACACACACACCATCTATGCCTTCAAAGAGGTCATAGTCTAATGAGAGAGATGGTTTATAAGAAACTACTTACATATCATGGGTTATAGAAGGGGGCAGAGCAGGTCTGGTGAATTCCCAAACCACTTAGGATGGCAGTGCTCATGTATAAGATGCTAGGGGACTAGTTCTGGGAGACCAAAGGACCAGAGCACTGGTCTATCACATGGCTGGGAAGAATGCTTCCATTGGCTGCAGAGCAGGAACAGTTGGCATCTCTCAGATGGCCTGAGTCAGCACTGATCCAGCCTTTTCCAGCATTCTCACTGTGCAGCATTCACATTAGAGTCTAAAGGAGGAAGTGAATTAGTCACTCATACTATATGGTAAAGGAAGTAGGCTTCAGGGCCTCCTTCTCCTGAGGCCAGGTGGCTCCAAGGAAGAGCCTTTGGTCTTTTCATTCATGCTTTTCTATTCAAGGGGAAGAGAATGGGGTGTCTGATCTGCCAGAGGAGTGTGAGCCAGGGGGATCTAGGCAACCATAAATCCAGGCTGGATGTTACAGCCAACCCAGTAGCAAGGTCTAAGTCCCAGGACTCTAACCCAGCATAAGCCAGCATCGGTACTGGCTTTGGACAAGAACTTGGTAAGACTAATGCTATGTAGGAACTGAACTAAACTACGAGTCTAATCCCAACTCTGTCCCCAGAAACTAAGTAATAGGCAAAAATCATGCCTCCCAGGGCTTGGAGCAAATGTTTGCACATTTGTTTTTGCTCGAGTTGTTAAGTAAATGTCCTTTGTAAAAGTTAATTTGATGTTAAGTGATTACAAGAAACTAGGGCTTGTAGTCACTGGACCTCTAAAGTAGGGAGACAGAGCTGGTGGAGGCTCGAGGTGATAATAGAAAATAGATAATAGAAAAGAGAATTCCCAACCCCCTCCCTAAGGATGGGAAAATGTGAAAGGTCTAACCCTGGGAAAGGGCAGCCAGAGTAGTTATATGTATCTGTGTGTATTAGGTATGTGTATATATTATATATGCAATATGTGTGCATGTAATATATATATGTAAATATGCCTATATATACCCATGTATGCAAATACAGATACACATATGTACCTATAATAGGGACAGTGAGGTGGCACAGTGGGTAGAGTGCCAGGCCTGGAGTCAGGAAGATTCATCTTCCTGAGTTTAAATCCAGCCTCAAACCCTTACTAGCTGTGTGACCCTGGGCAAGTCACTTAACCCTGTGTACCTCAGTTTCCTCATCTGTAAAATGATCTGGACACACAGTATCTTTGCCAAGAAAACCCCAAATGGGGTCACAGAGAGTTAGACATGACTGAAAAGCAACTGAACAGCATAGTAGATGGAATGTAATCTGAGAGGAAAGACCACTAACAGCTAGGTAGGGCACTAGGAAAGACTTCCTGAAGAAGGCAGGATTTAAGATGAGTGTTCAGGGAAGCCAGAAGGCAGAGTTAAGAAAGAGCTTTCTAGGTATGGGGGAGCAGCCAGAGGAAAAGTACAGAGATGGAAGATG
The DNA here is from genome assembly GCA_011680675.1 of Gymnobelideus leadbeateri. Lineage (NCBI taxonomy): Eukaryota > Metazoa > Chordata > Mammalia > Diprotodontia > Petauridae > Gymnobelideus > Gymnobelideus leadbeateri. The sequence goes on along the minus strand of WOXC01006793.1, from coordinate 382,979 downwards.
GAGTATCTTGTGCAGGGAACAGCAAAAAGGCCAGTGTTACTGAATTGTAGAGAACACTGAATGGAGTAAAGTACAAAAAAACTGAAAGTTGGGAAGGGACCAGACTGTGAAGGGCTTTAAATGTCTCTCACCAGCTCCTGGCAGCTCTGACATTCTGTGTTCTAGGGATCCTTAATAGCTTCGAAATTCTGGGTTCTGACATTCCATGTTCTAAATTCCCTCCCAGCTTTCATATTTCATATTCTAAGGTCCCCTCTGGCCCTAAGAATCCCTTTGCTCAGACTGAGCACTTAGAAAGCCAGCCTAGCAAGCACAACAGGGAAATTAAATAGGCAGCATCACTAGCAAGTACCACACATACCTATAGGGACTATCTCCTGAGAGAATGCAAGATTAAAGAAGAGAAGGAATATTGAAAGGGGAATGGAACCCTGTTTGGTTCCTAAGCTTCTTTCTAAAGAAAGACAAGCCCACAATTAGATTTTCTAAATATATAACATTTCCATTCTTCAGAGTACCTAGACAGCTTGCTGCTAAAAATAAGAGAAGGAAATCTGTCTGATTTTTTTTTGTTGTTGATGAATCATAAATGCATTCTCTCTGGCAGTTCTTGAGTTTCAGGGTAGACCTCAAGTGATGATTTCCTTTTCCTCAGGTGCCTCTCTGGTTAAGGTTGGACCATGATCTCCCCACCCAGAAGACTCTTCTGCTGTTCTCCCCCAAACTTGGGTGAATTGTGGAGGTCCCCAGAGCCAACTGTTATTTCCCTTCTCACTCTGGAAATACCAGGCAAGAGTTGAAACTGGAATAGAAGATTCTCACCCCCATTCCTCTAGCCCAAGAGTGCCTTGCTCACTCCTTCAGTTTGCTAGTAAACAGGGATACCAACTAAAGCCTGAACCAGCCATGCCACTCTAGGGGACTCCTGGTTCAACTCAGAGTCTGTTGCACAAGGGAAGAATGCTGAGTCATCACTCGGTGTTCCAACATAGACTCTCTATATCAAAATTAGAGTGCAAAATGTGAGTGTGTACACACACAAGCACCATTGCTCTAACTAATGGTAATTAATGGCAAACCATTAATATTATGCCTCTGACATCATGAATTAACATCAGTAGACAGCGTGAAAAGAGCATTGGGCCAAGAGATGGAGATCTCCAAGTTAGAAGGGTCTTCAGGGGCATCCAGTCCAAGCCTTACCACTCCAATAATCCCTTCTCCCACATGCTTGGGTCACCACAACCCCCAGGTCCATAGCTACACTTTCCTGGAAGACTTCAAAGAAGGGGATCCCGTTATCTTCCAAGGAAACTCAATCCATTTTTGCTTAACTCTAATTGTTACAGGATTTTTCCTCACTTCAACTCAAAAGTCACCTTTTATAAGAGGCATTCCCAGATTCCACTTTCCCCTCCTTTGTATCTATTTTTAAGCATATACACAGTCTTCCCCAAATAGACTATGAGCTCCCTGAGGGCAAAGACTTTTCATTTTTGTCTTTGTAGTCCTAGCACAGGGTCGGGCATATAATACCTACTTAACAAATGACTTTATTGCTTCCTTTAAGCCTAAATCTCCCCTCTGGAACCTCTCCCCATTGATCTTAGTCCTGGGGCAAAGTAAATTAAGTCTAATTTCCCTTTTAAGGCATAGTCTTTCAAATGCTTGGAGATTAACTATTAGGTACTTCCCTGAGTCTTTTCCTCTCTAAGATACAGCTCTGCAGGTCCTTCAATGAATCCATGCATGGTACATAACTGGGTTTTAGTCCCAGGTCTGCTAGATTGAGTGAAGGAAGTCACTTAAGCTCTATGTAATTATATCACCTCGGTTTTTTTATCTGGAAAATGACAATCTCTAAGGTCCCTTCAAACCCTAATATTCATCAGCCAATGAATTGGACCCTCCTGGAATAAATAAGGGAGTTTTATTTAGGGTGCTTCTGCCCTGCTTCAAAACCTGAGTTAACCTTCAATGGGGACATCATGGTATATTAATAATAACAACAACAGCAACCATTATTGTTATTATTACATAATATCTAGGCATTTATTCACCCTTTAAGATTTGCAAGGTGTTTACAAATATTATTTCATTTGATCCTTGAAACAACTATGAGATCTGGTACTATTATAATCCCCAATTTATAGATTATGAAATTGAGTTAGAAAGATGTTAAGTGACTTGTCCAAGATCACATAGCTAGGAAAGTTTGAATCCCAACTCAGCCATTTAATTCTATCTGTGACCTTGGGTACATTGTTTTTCCTGCCTTGACCATGTTTCCTTATTTTTAAGTGAGGTGGGGTTGGGCGAGTAAGGGAGTTGGATTTGATGACCTTTAAAGTCTAAATCTATGCTCCCATGAATGACAAAAGCCAGTCAACCTAGTATTTTCTTCCAAAAGAACTGCCACCCTCACTCGTTATAATTATTGTTGTTGGTCCTTCATTTTTGAAGAAGACCAATGACATTACCAGAGGGATATGAATTGGATTTAAGTGAGGCAGTGCTGCACAAAGTCATCAGCCTCACTCTCCTCCAGAGTCAGCATGGTCCAGTAGCAAGACAAAACTCAAGACAACTGGCAACAGCCTGGGATGCTGTAGCAGCAAGCACCCCAATATCCCCAGGGTAGCTGCCAACACAGGTTCTTAGATCTGCTTTTCAAAAGGAAAGCAACTCAAAATGGGTTAACAAGTTTACTTTAATCAAATAAACACACATTACCTAGTTCAGGGGGAAAAGGTCAGCACCCCGAACTTCAGAGTATTCATACAGATCAAACAGACAGGCTTCCAAACTGTCCAATCATTATCAATATCAAAATCACAGTTACCAGAGAGGGAAGCATCAACATCTGGGTTTTCAAAGCCGGGGGCTCTCAACAACGGCTTCCCAGAGTCTCATCTGGTCAAATCACACAACACTTCTCAAAGTGAGCCCCAAAGCAAAGCCTCTCATCAGAGTTTATATAGCCTTCTCCTGGCTCAGAGATTGTAACAACCTCCTTGACCCACTGCCCAATCACAAAGTATCAAGGTGTGGACTTTCCTGAAAAACAAGCCTCCCACCACAGGCTCCAGGTGCACTTAAGCTAGGGGCAGGGAAGATCTTTAAATCTGCATTTCCATTACAGATGCAGTGGACCTTGACACCTTCGATATCTGACTAAGCTCTGAGTGTCTTTGCTGCCTTCATGGCCATTGGAACAAATTGTTCTCATCCACCTATTCTGCTGGGTTAAGTCTTCATAAGCTTGGAGTAGATACCCCCCCAACTCTCCAATGGGTTTGAGGCCCTTTGGTTACCCACAACCTGGATTAGCCCCATCTGCCAAGGTAGTTTTACTAGGGTGTGACCATTATCCATATTGCAACTTCTTGGAGCCACAGGTGACAGCTAGGTGACAGGTAGAACCAAAGTTGGGTGAGCAGCTCTGAAAAAGGCTCTGTAAACCCTCACACCAGAGGTGCTAATTCTCCTTGAATATCCCATAAACTAGGTGGTGCAATAAATAGAACATCAGGTCTGGAGTCAGGAAAACCTGAGTTCAAATCCAGCCTTACCATACTTACCAACTGTGGGACTGTGGACAAGTCATTTAACCTAGTTTGCCTTAGTTTCCTCATTTATAAAGTGAGCTAAAGAAGAAAAGGACAAGTCACTCCAGTATATTTGCCAAGAAAACCCCAAATGGGGTCACAAAGAGTTGGACACAACTCAGATGACTGAACAATAACTCAAATATATCTGTGACTTCATCAATTTGAATACTCTCCCCAACAATGCAGATAGCAACCAATCTGGCACATCCTATGTAGTGATTACATATGAAATAAGTCTCAACATCCCTTCACAGTCTAATAATCATGACTATATATAAACTATACATGTCTATTAACTATATTCTATATACAAACTATATAATAATATGTAGTGCTTACTATGTTCCAAGCACTGTGCTGAGTGCTTTACATTTATATCATTTCATCCTTACAACCCTAGGAAATGAGAGTTATTATTATCCCCATTTTACAGATAAAGAAACTGAGGCAAAGAGAGGTTAAGTGACTTGCCTAAGGTAGGGTCACATTTGAATTCAGACCCAGAGTTCTATATACTGCACCACCTAGCTGTACATCTACTCTTACCCTGCCCATTTAAGTTATCTCCCATTGCTTCCCAGTGCAAACACTCTGTTTCAGCTAATCTGTTCACCTATGTGCCTGACCCTCCCTGTACCTTCCCTCATGCTGTTCCTTTTTACTGGGGCAGCTAGGTGGTGCCATAGTGTATAGGGAGCTGGGTCTGGAATCAGGAAGACCTGAGCTCAAATTTGACCTCATACATTGACTGGTTGGGACACTCTGGGCAATTCATTTAACATCTCAATTTCCTCAACTGTGAAAAAAAAATGGGAACAAGAATAACATTTACCTGCTATGGTATGAGGATTAAATAAGATAAGAATTGTAAAGTGCTTAGAACAATGCCTGGCACCTAATAGATGGCATGTGAATGTTAACTCTTGTTATTGTTACTGAAAGGCATTTGCTATTCCACTGTCCTAGTCTAAGTCCTGCCTAACTTTAATGGCTCAGATTATATCCTACCTTCTACATGACTACTCCAACTCACAAAGCTCAATTTCTCTCCTCCAAACTCTTACAGAGTCAATGTGGTCAATGGAGTGCTCAGGGAGGACCAGCGCCTCTGATGTGAGGGCTGCTCATCCACCTGTGGGATCCATCAGTCACTCGACCCTCGCCTATGGCTCCAAGAAGCTGTAGCATTGTCCACTGGTCACACCCTGGTAAATCTGTCTTGGTAGATGGGTCTACACCAAATTGAGGGAACCTATCAGTGAGTTGACAGGGTGGTTTCTACCCCAAGCATGTGAAGACTTTCCCCACTGGAATGGGCAGATGAGAACACTTTGTTCAGATGGCTAGGAAGGTGGTGCTGTGGAGCACTTAGAGCTTGATCCACGCTGAAGGTGCCAAGGTCATCCACTGCATCCCAGCCCATCACCAGCCATCTTGACTTTTGTCTTTGCCACTGGACTTTGATGACTATGGAAGAGGGAGTGAGACTGATGACTTTGTACAACATTGTATCACTTAAATCCAATTCACAAATGAGTCAAGACATCACCTTTGTGGTATCATTGGTCCTCTTTGAAAATAAAAGACAAACCAAAAGTCAATAATCATTAATCAATAAATAATAAATTAAGTGTCTATTTTATGCTAAGCACTGGAGATACAAATAAGAAAAAGAAAGATAGTCTCTGCCCTCGAGGAGCTTCCAATCTGACAGGGGAAAAGAATACACAAAAGGAAGCTAAAATAAGGGGAGAGGACCACTAGAGGGTACCTGGAGCAGTTTGGGGGATGGCAGGGGGCAGAATGTTTGTGAGACAAAGCCAAGCAGAGGCCTAAACAGGAAATGAAAGCATTTCTAAACAAAGCATTTATTGGGCACTCACTGTGTTCCAGGTACCCTCATTCTACAGATGAGGAAATCAAGGCACAAGGAGGGCAAGTAACTTGCCTAAGACTGAACAGGTAGTCAGTGGAAAGACTGGATCTTGAACTAGGGAGGCAGTATTGTATAGTGGATAGAGAAGGGAAGGGGTTGTTGTTGTTGATACCATTTCAGTGGCATCCAACAAATCTTCATGATTCCAGGCTAAGAATTAGAAACACAAATATAAGTAAGCAAGACTGCTCTGCCCTCATTCTAATGGAGAAAGAAAATGCATAAAGGAGAGCTAAAAAGTTGCATGGAAAAGAAGAGCAGAGGGAGAGGGTAGTCCAAGGTCCCTGAAGGATGATGGCTCGAGGGCAGGTTTGCCCTATGGGAAGGGAGGGGAACAAGCATTTAGTCTGGAGCTGGTGGCCAGGAAATCCACCAATCCACACAACCAGAGACACGGAGTTAGAAGACAGTAAAACCAACCCCATCATTTTCCATATGAGGAACATTATGCCCAAGGAAGCTAAATCTAATGTCAGCCAGGAAGTCATTGGAAGAGGTAGGCTGGGAACCCAGGTCCAGGAATCAGTGCTCTTTCCACACTGGCTAAGAGGAATTCCACCTTCCCCCATCCCATCTCCGTCCTTCACACGTATTTTATTTCTTCTTAACTAGAAAAGCCTTCCAGAGGCCAAGGCCAGCTGTGGGCTTGTCTCAGGCCCCAGAGAAAGCTTACAGGTCATTGCTGGCTCCTTGCCATTTTGATTAAGGAGGGAAAAAGAGTGTTATGTCTATTTATGTTTTTGAACAAGAAGGCCAATTCCTTTGTGGTGACATCCTTTGTTCATCTTGTTGGCTCAGCATCTTCCTAGTTCCTTTCCTTTCTAAAGCAGGCTCGCTAATTGGTTTTTCCCTCCTAACATCCCTTTCCTTTCCCTCAACCTCTCGGGTCCCTGAGCTTTTCCAGCATCCCCAAAGGCACTGAACACTGTGATGAGGGATAGAAGGCCTTCCTCATAGGGCACCTGCAAAAGAATGCCAGCTCAGTGAAAAAAGGACTGTCAACGTGAAGTTTCAAAGAAAACAATCTGACACCTTCTTTAATCTCTCCCTCTCTTCTGGCGATTAAAGCGTTCTAAGTAACAACTGGAAACTCATTTGATTCCCTAGTTCAAAATATGTTCTATCAGCCAATAAATTTAAAAATAAGATTCCAGCTTGGAAAAGAAAAAGAAAAGCATCTTCAAGTTATGTGTGGCTAATTAGAGACCAATTCTCCTGGGGAAAACTTTTGCCAGGTATTTGGCTACTTATCAGTCAATCTTCCACTTTTTGCCCACCTTCCAGATATGAATGATCATTGAATGATTGTGGAGTTGGAGTTGTAAGAGACCAAGGAGAACTAGTCCAGCTCCCTCATTTTACAGATAAGAAAATCAAGGCATAAGGAGCACACATAACTTGCCTAAGATAACACAGGTGGAAAAATTGGCTTTGAACTAGGGAGGCAATGTTGCACAGTGGATAAGGAAGGGAAGGGGTTGTTGTTGTCGTGACTATTGAGTCATTTCAGTGATGTTCAAATCTTCATGATCCCATTGGGGAGTTTTTTTTGGCAAAGATACTAGAATGGTTTGCTGCTTCCTTCTCTAACTCATTTTATAGATGAGGAAACTGAAGCAAATGGGGTAAGTGACTTACCCAGGGTCACATAGCTAGGCAGTATCTGAGGCCAGATTTGATCTCCCAAAGATGAGTCTTCCCAATTCTAGGCCTGGCACTCTATCCACTGCACTAACTGCCCCATGGAAAGGGAGGGGAACAAGCATTTATTAGATGCCAACCACATTCTAGTGCTTTATAAATATTACTTGACTTGATCCTCACAACAAGGTAGATAGGTGCTATTATTATTCCCATTTTATCATTGAGGAAACTGAGACAGACAAAGGTTAAGTGACTTGCCCAGGGCCACACAACTAGTAAATGTCTGAGTCTGGATTCGAACTTAGATCTTTCTCACTTCAGGCCCATCACTTTATTCGCTATGCCAGCAAGCAGTCCCAAAGACACTAGACTTGTAGTTGGGAAGACCTAGGCTCAAAGCATGCTTCAGATATTCTCTACCTGAATCACTTAATTTCTCTGTGCTTCTTTCTCCTCATCTGCAAAATTAGGGATAGCCTCAACATTCTCTTCTAGCTCTAAATCCATGATCTGATTTTATGATCCTAGGTGCTCAGAATTCAAACCCAACAGGCTCCTAAAAGCTCTTCTGCTTTGCCCCTTCACTCTGCCTAGGGAAGTCATCTCACCCATGCCACTAATGGAAAGACACTGCACCCAAGGCCCAAGAGGAATTCACTGAGGATGATTCAGAAGGGTATCTTATGGGTATCACCTTATGGTCAATAAAGGAAAGTGCCTGGACCAAAAGGGGAGAGTGACAATGTGGTATCCTAAAATATGATCGAAATCCATCCAATTACCTTCCAACTCAAGTATTAGAATTGTATTTGAATCATGTAACATCAGGACTTAGGGAAATATGAATAATAAGGGTATTCTATTTCCCTACCTCCATAATTACAGAGAGCATGGACTTCTCAATTTGAGTCAATCAGTCAGAAGTATGAACTAGATATAAATAATTTCTAGTAACTCCACTTAATCAATCAATCAAAGGCATTAAACTAAGTGTAAGCAACCTAATTGATAAGTGGACACTTGGTCGCTCCCTGTGGGCTTTAGATATGTTTGTTTTTTTTTTAAAGCAATTGGGGTTAAGTAACTTGCTCAAGGTTACACGGCTAGTCATTTGATTTATGCGTGGGTGCTCATTTTCTGAGGCCGGATTTGATCTCGGGTCATCCAAACTCCGAGGCCGACGCTCTTACTGCGCCACCTAGCCGCCCCTTGAGGGCAATTGGGGTTAAGTAACTTGCCCAAGGTTACACGGCTAGGTTTTTTTTGTTTGTATGGATTAAGTGTCAGAGGCCGGGCTCCGAACTCAGGTCCTTCTGATTCCAGGGCCGGCGCTCTATTCACTGCGCCACCTAGCCGCCCCTAGATATGTTTTTTAAAAACCAAGAAGCCAGTTTGGAATTAGGCATTGGAGTATATACCCAGTATAGAGGAGAGTCATCTAGCTAAATGCAAAATGGAAGCATTTGGTGAGGGGAAGGGAGAGAGGGAATAGAAAAGCCTCCCTCTCCTCCCATGCCCCAATCACCCTGTGAACTCTGAAAGGCTGGAGGATTTGCATTTCTCACCAGCACACTAGAGTAATCCTTGGAAGAGTTGATGACAGTGTCTGCATGGGCAGCTGAGGACAAACCAGACAGATTGAAGAAACCCAGCAAAACTACATCATGCCTCAGGGGAACTTCACAAGGACTCCATGAAGGGGAGAAAAAGAATTTCAGCAAAAGTACTTCCAGGGTCTGAGAGTTATTCCCTTTGTCATATTTGCTCTAAGCTTGACCCCATTTTCTCCTGCACTTGATTTATACTTATGGGAGAGTGTGCCACCAGTTTGGGGAGATGTCTTGTAACAACTGTTCTTTTTGTTGCTGTTGTTGTTCTTACAATATACCAGTTTGGTAAATACCCATTTCTAGAAGTTAATTAAGTCTGGCGGGCTAATTGATATCAATTGATGATCAATAAGGGAAATGAACAGGTAGGGGTTTCAGGGCAATTGTACTTCACACACACACACACACACACACACACACACACACACACACCTCCTCAGGGTCCCCTAGAATCCCTAGAGAATAAAACCCAGACTTGCTCAGAAACTCTAGACAGCTAGTGCCAACGGAGGCTGGAAGAGAGTGTCAACAGTCAGCATGCATTTACTATTTCCTATGTGCCAGGCACTGTGTTAAGATCTAGGAATATGACAAAAGGGCAAAATCCCAGAGCCTTGCTACAAAAGAAAGGAGGTCAGAGCTGAAAGAGTCCTTAGAACAGAGGAACTCAGAGTTGGAAGGACCCTTAAACCCTAGAATATCGAGGGCAGAAAAACATTAGAAAAGAGGATTAGAATAGACAATACCAGTGGCAAAAGGACCTTTAGAGTCATCAGATTCCAGAATTTGAGAGTTGGCCATTTAGTCTAACCCATAAAGAAAAGAAATCTCCACTCTTGTGTACCTGACAAATAGTGGTCTGTCTTCAGCTTGACAGACTTTATTTACGAGGAGAAACCTACTATCTCCAAAGACAATTTGACAATAGAATGTACAATGTTAAAAGTGGAAAGAATGTTAGAAAATAAATGTTCAAGGTACAAAGGACGTTAGAACAAATACTATCAGTACTAGAAGGACCCTTAGAACATAAAATATAGAATGTTAGGAGTGGGAGAAACATTAATACATAGAATTTTAGAAGTCAGAAAGACCCTAGAATAGAGGATGCCAAAGCTAGAAAGATCTTAAGCACATACAATGTTAGAGGAGGATGGAATTTTCCAATATAGTACTCTGGAAGTGTAACAGACCTTAGAAGGTATAGAGTTAGAGTTTGGAGAAATCTTAGAAACCATCTAGTCTAATTTATTCACCTTACTAACAAAGGAAATTGAGACACAGAAAAGGGTGGTGGCTTGACGAAAACAGTGATTGGTGTCAGAGAGTAGACTGAAACCAGCTCTGATCCCAAGCTCTGACTTCTTTCCACTAGTACTAGGCTGCCATCTGAGCATGCCTATACCTCAGTAATGAGTTAGAAAGCCCTTTCCTCACAATGATGCTATGAGGAAGATGGTGCAAGGAGTAATCTCAGACATCATTTAGTCCAAATACTTCATTTTGCAAATGAGGAAACTAAGAGACAGGAAAGTAAAGAAACTTCCTCAATGTCTCACAGATAGTAAGGTAACAGAGATACAGTTCAAACCTGAGTCCACTGATTGCAAGTCCAATGCTCTTCTACTATGTTTCCCTGGAAATTAAAACTCAGAGAGGCGAGTGCCTTTTCCAAGATCAGGCAATGGAGTTGCGTCTTCAGACTTCTCACCCAGAGCTCTGGCAGGAAAAAGATCTGAAATAAGACTGGCATCATGGTCTGGTACCACAAGAGGATAGTGTTGGACTTGACATCAAGAAAGCCTGGGCAGGCGCGGCTAGGTGGCTTAGTGAATAGAGCACCGGCCCTGGAGTAAGGAAGACCTGAGTTCAAATCCAGCTTCAGACACTTACTAGCCATGTGACTTTGGGCAAGTTGCTTAACCCCAATTGCCCTCCAAAAAAAAAAAAAAAAAGCCTGGATGGGATCCCACCTCCAATGCTCACTAACATTGTGAGCTAGGGTAAGTCACATAAACCTTTGTGTCCTAAGGTCTCATCTATGAAATGGGGATAATATAATAATAATAGTTAGCACTTATATAATGCTTCAAGGTTACCAAAGCACCTTACAAGTATCTCATCTGTTCCTGGGAGATATGTGCTATGATTATGTCCATTTTACAGATGAGGAAAGTGAGGCAGATAGAGGTTTAAGTGACTTGCTGAGGGTCATATAGCTAGTAAGGCTGCATTTGAACTCAGGCCTTCTTGACTCCAGGTCTAGTACCCTAACAACTGTGCAACCTAGGTGATAATTAGCTGGGTAATTACTGATAATAATTCCTATAGTATTTACCTTATAGGCTTATTTTGAGGTTCCAATGAGTGAGATTTATAAAGCACTTAGCACAATGACTGGCACAGACTAAATGCCACAGAAATACTGATTCTCTTCTTTCCTTCTCCCCACCAAAGTACCTCACAAACTTTAAAGTGGTAATGGCTGTCAGTCATTATCCTTATTTTTTATTGATTCAGAGCTGCAATTCTAGGTGTAACAAGGCTAGAAAAGGTTATTCATTCCAAAACCTTCCAGTGGACAGCGATGTACAAATTAGCTTCCACATCTGTTTTAGAAAACTAATATCATTACGGGAAAGAATTCACTGGGGGTTCTTTGTGTCTTTTTTTCCTACAAAGACTTCACTTCAAAGGAAGATCAAGCCATTTCCTTGTGAAACTCATAATCATTCCACAAGGACACCTTTTACCGATGTAAGTAACAGCCAGATCAGGGAGGAGGGAAGACAAGTGGCTTCAGGAAGGGGCCAAATTGTTGTACACAGAGGACTTTGGTGAGAAGAAAACTGCACAGTAGCTGACTTGCTCTGGGGATGGTAATAAGTATTACTGTTGTTCATAATGATAAGGCAGCTGAGGCTGAGGATGATGAGGATTTTAGGTTGGATTTCAAAGAAGAACTAATGTAAAGGATATCAGACAGTATAAGATGGACATGGAATTGGTCCCAGAATTGAACCAGAGGGAGAGATCCATATGATTTGCCTTTGGGAAATGACAGAGCTTTTAAAAGCAACCCCAAGAATCCCATGAAAGCAAAGGTCTATCTTTTTTAATATTGGCATTCTACCAGTGTTGCTACATGGCAGAGACATATGGGACTCAACCATCTCCACAGAATTAAAAATGGATTATCAAGCAGAGGACAATGGAGAGGCATATGGTAAGTGTAAGTTGGATGCAACATATAAGGCGATGAAGAAGTTTGAAAAGAGTAGAAATTAAAAGTGTTAGCAAGGAATTCTATGATCAGAAGAGAAAATAGGCTGATAATGTGTTGAGAGCAAGGGATGATAGATGGACAGCCAGAAGGTACCACTGGCACCCCCTCACAATGTCAAGAGAAAATGAGGAAAGACCCCCCCCCCATCATGAACTATGGGGAGAACATAGGCTAGAGTTGATTATGGTTATGTTGATATATCACTGCATCACTGGAGGGAACTTCCAAATTAATGAGATCACAGATTCATTTGGGTATTTGTGGAGAGAGATAGAGACAGACAGACAGACAGACAGAGCCTTCAGGGGAAAGTCACCCTCCTACAACTCTAAGTACATTGAGGGCAGAACAATATTGTGTATTTCTTGGTATCCCCAACTGTTCGTGGCTACAAGATGCTAGGGTTATACATTAAAAGAGACCTTAGAGCTCAACCCCTTCACTCTACATTTTTTTTTTGTTTCCTTGTTCAGTTTTTTTAACTTTCATTTTTAACTTATCTCCCTTCCCTCCTCTTCTCCCACCCATTGAGAAGGCAAGAAAAATAAAATCCATTAAATATGTATAGCGATGCAAAACAAATTTCTGCATTAGCCATGTCTAATTAAAAAATAAAGCAAGAAAAAGAAATAAAGAGAAAAAATAAATTTCAATCTACCCTCTGAGTTCATCAACTATTTGGAAGTGGGTGGCTTTTTCATCATTAGTCCTTTGAAACTGTAGTTGGTCACTATGTTGATCAAAGTTCCAAAGTCTTTCAAAGCTGATTATCTCTACACTATTGTTGTTATTGAATAAGTTGTTCTCCTGGCTATGCTCTCTTCACTTTGCATCAGTTCATACAAGTCTTCCCGGGTTTTTCTGAAACCGTACCCTTCATAATTTCTTATAGCACAATTGTACTCCATCACATTCATATACCTAACTTGTTTAGCCATTTCCCAATTGATAGGCAGCCCTTCAGTTTCCAGTTCTTTGACACCATAAAAAGAGCTGCTATAAATATGTATGTACATATGGGTCCTTTCCCTCTTTCTTCAATCTCTTTGGGGTAGAGACCCAGCAATGGCATCACTGGGTCAAAAGTTTAATAGCTTTTGGAAGTATAATTCCATTTTGTTTTCCAGGATGTTTGGCAGGTCACAGATCCATCAAAAATACATTTCATTTTACGTGTGTATCCCCAGTATTTACTTAGCACAGCGCCTGGCACACAGTAGGTGCTTGATAAATATAGATTGATTGACTGATCAAAAATCTTAAATGTCCTGAGCAGGTAAACTCCATTCTGATCGTCAGGAAATTCTGATTCTGAAAATCTGTGACATTATTTTAGAAAATCTAAGAGTCTTGGCTCTCTGTACAAAAAAGGCTGCCCAGCCCAGTCCAAAGATATCAGCATGACTCAGCCCTGTGTAAGATAGGGCACTCTCTACATTTTCCACTTTGGGCTTCTTATCTGAATTTTTCCAAGCCTGTTCACTTAGCTGCAGAGTTGTAACTGACCATTCTGGTGCCTTGAGCAACAAGCATGAAAGTTGTCCTCAAATAAACTGTGTAAAGATAAATAAAATTTTCATTAGACAAGGAAAGAAAATTTCAGAGCCAGGAATTGAAGAGGAAAGGCACTGTCACATATTGGGGAGATGTAGACCCTGACCATTGGCTCCCATGAGTAAAGACCCCAAAAGGATCAACACTAAGGAGGCTCCTGGTAGAGGATGGGGCTGAGTTAGACCCACCTGTGGCCTTACCCACCTACAGTGTGGCTGCCATGGGGGAAAAAGGCCTATCTAGTAGCTTCAGATTTTAATGAATTATTCTTGCTAAATAGATAAGAAGCTCAGCTGTTTCTACCAGAGAAAGGAATGCAAATATTGTCACTGCCTTCTAAATTTCAGCACCTTGGGACGTAGACCCAATGGCTCTGTCCTAGTTACAACTCTGCTTAGCTTCATTAAGTGAGTAGTGGTGGGCATTCAAGTCCCAGGTCAGGACTGGCAGTGGAAAAAAAAAAACAGAGAGTTTTAAAGTAGAGTGTTTTTCTTTTCTTTTTTCATCCTGTCTTGTGTCTGTCATCAATGTCAAAAATAAATTAACTCAAAAAATAGTATTAGATAGGAAAGGAAAATAGAGGAGTCACTATGGTATAGAATCAAGCATGCTAGACTTAGAAGCAGAAGACCTGAGTTCAAATATCATCTTTCCCATTTCCTATCTTTGTCATTTTTACCTCTCTGGACCTCAGTGTCCTCGTCTGTAAAATGAGGGGTGGGGATGTGAATAGACATTCTCTAAGGTCATTTCCAAGTTTACCTTTATAAGCCTGTGCATCCTAGGAAGGCAGAGTTCTAGGTCCTAATAGTGACTACATCCATTTGTTAAAAATGGTATTTCGGGGCAGCTAGGTGGCACAGTGAATAGAGCACTATTACTGAAGTCAGAAGGACCTGAGTTCAAATCTAACCTCAGACACTTGACACTTAACTAGCTGTGTGACCTTGGGCAAGTCACTTAACCCCAATTGCCTTGTCTTCCCCCCTCAAAAAATGAGATTTGTCCATCAGGAGTCCTTTAGAACAAACACTTCATGAGGGCAGGAATGATGCTTCCTATGTGATGTAGTAGAAAGAACAATGAACTCCAAATCAGAAGATCTGAGTTTAAGACCTTCCTTTGACACTCAGAACCTCTAGTTCAAAATTTTTGTTTTACAAATGAAGAAAATGAGGCTCATGACTGGCCCAGGGTCACACAGCTGGTAAATGGAGGGAAAGGGGGACAGGATTTGAATACAGGTCCTAAGACTTTAAATCTTCATTGTCAAGGGAATCTCCAACCCTTGGTTTTCTCATCTGCAATGAAAAGAACACCAGTGACCTTGGGTTAGTTACTTCACCACTCTGAGCCTCAGTTTTCCTAATCTATAAAATGGAAGGGTCGGACTCGATGGCCTCTCAAAGTCTCTTCCCATTCTAGACCTATGATCTAAGGATTCCATGCTCTGTATCTATAGCACCTCCCTCATGGGGATTGAGGATTTAGAATTAGAAAGAGCTAGAGCTCTGGCCTTGGAGTCAGGAAGAACCAAGTTCAAATCCCACCTCAGACACTTACTAACTCACTCTGGGTAGATCATTTAACCTGTCTTAGATAGTTTCCTTCTTTGTAATAATAGTAGTAGCCAGAATTTATATAGCATGTTAAGGCTTGTAGAACACTTACAAATATTATCTCATTTGAGCCTTTTAATTTTATTCATTGTAAACATAAATACAAAACTGGGGGAGGGAGAACATTTCCATGAACACAGCAGAATATAAAGAAAGGATTCAATATAAAAGCATAAGTTTTTATTTCAGGCTGTTTACTTTTTTTAAACCTATGTAATAAATACTATACATTTTTTTCAAAGCTATCCAGCTTTTTGGTGCTTCCTTCCAAGTTTTCTTTTGTTCTCTGCTGTGTACTTTTTAGTTTTTTAATTTGACTCTTTTGGAAGTCTCTCATTTTGGCGCAGCTAGATGGTGCAGTGGATAGAGCACTAACTCTAGAGTCAGGAGGACCTGAGTTCAAATCTGACCTCAGACACTTACCAACTTTGTGACCTTGGTCAAGTCATTTAACCCCAATTTCCTAAAAAAAAAAAAAATAGAGTAGCAGCCTTTCATTTTATAGCTGGGTGGTAATGTGGATAGAGCACTGGACCTAGAGTTAGAAAAACTGAGTTCAAATTCCACCTCAGACATTTAACAGCCATGTGACCCTGCAATAGTCACTTAACCTCTTCCATTCTGTTTCCTCATCTGTAAAATGGGAATTATAAAAGCATCTCCTTCCCAGAGTTGTTGTCAAGATCAAATGGCAGAGCAGTTATAAAGAGTTTTATGAACCTTAAAGCACTCTATAAGTTCTTGCTACTATTACTACAGAGAAGAACACAGTCTGAGAAAGATTAATGACCTACTTAGTGTGACAAAGCTAATAAGTGTCTGTGGCAGGGTTTGAACACAGATCTTCCTAACTCCAAATCCAAGGATCT
Organism: Gymnobelideus leadbeateri; assembly: GCA_011680675.1. Taxonomy (NCBI): domain Eukaryota; kingdom Metazoa; phylum Chordata; class Mammalia; order Diprotodontia; family Petauridae; genus Gymnobelideus; species Gymnobelideus leadbeateri. Next base: position 366,850 of record WOXC01006793.1, on the reverse strand, counting down.
AGCCATTGTCTATTCTAGATACTCTGGGAGTCTCAAAGTAGATAATATGTACAAAGCACTTTTTAAACTTTAAAGTGCTATTAAAAATATTTGTTATTATATTATTCCATGAGATAATATATGGAAAGTCTTTGGTAAGTCATAAATGACCATATGAATAATTATTATCGTTATTAATTGGGCTTAGGTCCTGATACATATTTATCTAGGATGCTGCCTGACAGCCTGGTGTCCCTTCTCTCTGCCAAGATGAAAAGCATTTCCCATCTCCAGAGCCTAGTCTTTCATTGTCAATGTAAATGGAGGGAGGGGCTCTCATCCCTCATCTGCCACTCTGCATACTCAGATACCAGAATGAAGCTCACAAATTAGACTAGGGAAGAAAGCATCCCATTGAGAGGCTCCTGAAGACACAGGCATCTGGATGCAATTGGCTAGAAACAGCAGTTCCACTAAATGGAAGGCTTCTTTAAAAATGTATCTTCCACCCTTGGAGAGTTAAAGGCTTAATGTATTCGCTTCTTGGTGGCATTTTCTCTAACCAAACTATTATTCTTGTTGAGGAGATGAAAAGAAGGCCTTCCTCAAAGATTGTTCCCATTAATTTTTAAGTTCCCTGCTAAAAGATTTAATCTCCCATTTCTCTCCTGTTAATGGGATTTGTGTTATAATAACTTATTTACTGATTTAATTAATCACCATATAGCCTGTCTAAGGCTAGATTCGGTATTCACAAATGACTGATTTTTATCAGGAAATACAATGTACACCACTTGATGTTGGAGAAATATACAAGCTGAATAGACTCCTACCTTTGAAATGGTCTTTGCCCTTAGAAGAGTTTCTTTGTACTATGAGTCACAGTGTCAGAGAGGTACAAGGAATCTTGGGGCACAGAATATTGGAACTCAGAATGTCAGGGCTGAAAGGGAATTCAGAACATTGACGGTTAGAGCTGGGAGGAGCCTGGGAATTCACAATGTCAGAACTGAGAGACCTTAGAATACAGAATATTAGAGCTGGTAGGGTCATTAGGACAGGAGAAAGCAGAGTTGGGGAGGCCCTTAGAATAGAGAATGGCAGAGCTGGCAGGGAGCGGAACCTTACAATAAAGAATGGCAGAGCTTGGAAGGCCCTTAGAACAAGCAATATCAGAGCTGGGAGGGCCTTTAGAATAGAAAATGTCAGACTTGGGAGGGACCTTAGAGTACTGAATATCAAAACTCTAGGGAAACCTTAGAATACAGAATGCCAGAATGGCCACCAATTGGAGAATGACTGAATAAACTTGGCATATGAATTTAATGGAATATTACTGTTCTATAAAAACTTATGAGACTATTTCAGAAAATCCTAGGTAGCAGGAACTGGGATCCAGGGAGAAGAAAAGAATCAGAACAATCAATATAAGGACAATGGCATTGTAAAGAATGTTAAACTTTGGAAGACAATAACCCTACCCAAGATAATGACCAACAATGATACCAGAGGACTCATGATGAAGCAGGCTGCCCACCTCCGGAGAGAAAGGTGGTCTACTCAAGGTGAAGAATAAGATGCACGTTCCTGGGCAAGGCCACTGTGTGGATTCATTTTGCTTAGCTATGTTTATCTGTTTGAAGAATTTTCTCTGCCTGTCTGGGTTTTAAATTGGTGTCAAGGGTTTGGAGAAAGGAGGGTAAGAAATAATGATACTCCCCAAAATAGAGTCATTAAAACATTTTTAAGTGCACAGAAGGGAAAAGAAAGAAATACATACAGGAAGGACTATTTTAAAAGTAACATGCAGAATTATTATATTACCTTCTTTAAAAAGCAAGTAGAGGTGGAGCCAAGATGGCGGAGTAGAAACAGCTCATCCAAGCCACTCTGCCCCCAGATTCCCCCCAAACTATGTAAAAGGGGACTCTGAACAACTTCTGGAGCCCCAGCAACCACAGAACGACACAGAGAAGCTAACCTCCCGCTGAGGACAGCCCAGCAGCCCTGCAGGAAGGACCAATGCAGTGCTCTGGGACCTGGCAGCACACAGCTCGCAGAGCGCAGGAGTCGAGCCAAGCCCAGGTCCGAGTGAGCCGAGGTTTTAGCCCCAGGGCAGCAGGGCCAGCAGCCGGCCGGAGGAACCCCAGAACACCAGCAGCTGTGGCGACTCCAGAATTATCAACATAGACATGCCTAGGACAAAGTAAGAGGTTAGTGTCCTATGGACTTTGGGACCCGTATTTAGGGAATGCATCGGCTCCCTCCCCTGGGGGCTAGAAGCCACTGAGGACAAATGCCATTTTGTAGTTTTCAGAGGCAGCTCCAGCTCCCGGTCTGCAAATTGTAGGGAGATCCAGCGATCAGTCTTGGGGGGTAATCGCTCTTGCTTTAACCTCCCTGGATCTGGATTGTGATCTAGGGTGGAAGTCGTGGGTGGGTTTACAGCTTGCCAGAAACAGAAGTTGCCCCCCACACGTTCGGGATGAAAATTCCTCTATCTGGCCTTAAAGCAATAGTGTGGCAACAAGCCCAAAAGTCAGGTAATCAAGTGGCAACATGCCAAGGCAAAGGAAACAGAAAAATGCAACCCTAGACTCCTATTTTGGGGGCATAGAGCAGGAAAAGGACTGTGAGATCAGAAGTCCTGCTCCAAAAGCCCCAGGGGAAAACATGAGCGGGTTGCAGGCCATAGAGGACCTTAAGAAGGACTTTAAAAATCAAATAAGAGAAGTGGAGGAAAATTGGAAAGAGAAATGAGAAGGATGCAGGAAAAGTATGAAATGAGGGTCAACAGCCTGACTGAGGAAACAACACCTTAAAAAATAGACTAACTCAAATGGCAAAGGAGGCCCAAAAGGGCAATGAGGAGAAGAATGCCTTAAAAAGTCAAATTTGCCAGATGGAAAAAGAATCTCAAAAGTTCACTGAGGAGATACATTCCTTCAGAGTTAGACTGGAGCAAATGGAAGCTAATGACTTTATGAAAAATCAAGATGCTGTTAAGCAGATGCAAACAAACGAAAGATTAGAAGGCAATGTGAAATATCTCATGGGAAAAACCACTGACCTGGAAAATAGATCCAGGAGAGACAATTTAAAAATTATTGGACTACCTGAAAGCCATGATGAAGGAAAGAACCTAGAAATCACCCTTCAAGAAATTCTCAAGGAAAACTGCCCTGATGTTTTAGATCCAGAGGGCAAAATAGAGGTTGAAAGAATCCACAGATCACCTCCTGAAAAAGATCCCAAAAAGAAAACTCCCAGGAACATTATAGCCAGGTTCCAGAATCCCCAGATCAAGGAGAAAATACTACAAGCAGCCAGGAAGAAACAATTTCAATATTGTGGAAACACAATCAGAATAGCACAGGACCTGGCAGCTTCTACACTGAGGGATTGAAGGGCATGGAATATGATATTCCAGAGGGCAGAAGAGCTGGGAATGAACCCAAGGGTGACCTACCCAGCAAAACTGAGTATTTTATTTCAGGGGAAAATATGGTCATTCAGTGGAATAGAGGACTTTCAAGCATTCTTGAGGAAAAAAACAGAATTGAATAGAAAATTTGACATCCAGACACAAGAAGGAAGAGATGCCTGAGAAGGTAATCAGGGAAAAGAAATCAAAAGGAACTTATCAAAGTTGAACTATTTACATTCCTATATGGAAAAGCAATAACTGTGACTGATGATATCTTTCTCACTATGAAAATAATGGAAGAAGGGTGTGGTCATATGAATACATATGTGAATGTGTGTGTATATGGTTACAGTTATATATGGATAGAGGGCATAGGTTGAATTTGTTGGGAAGGGAGGATACTCAAGGGATGAAATTATGAGGTGAGAGAGGAAAGTGGCAAGAGGAGATGGGGAGAGACAGGGTAGGGTAAACTATCTCATGTAGAAGAAGCAAGGGGAAGTGGTTGCAAGGGAGGGGGAGAATAGGAAGGCAAAAAAGGCAAACCACATTCTCATTGAATTTGGTTCAGGGAGAGAATGACATACATACTAAATGGGATATCTCAACCTGCAGCAGAATAGGGGGAAGGGGGATGAGAGGAGGGATGATGGATGGGAGGGCATCCTTGGGGGAGGGGAGGTTGGAAGTACCCACTATAGAAGAGGGACAGGATCATGTAGGGAATGGACCAGGTGGGGGGTGGGATGAGTGGGAGGGAATTATAAGCAGCCTTGTACAATATATCTACTATGATAATGTTTTGCATAGCTAGACATGTACAACATATACTGAATTACTTATCTTCCCAGAAGGAATGGATGACAAGGGAGGAAGGAAATGGATCTGAAATTCGAGGTCATAACATTAAATGTTTCAAATATATATAAATACTATTATTAATACTATTTTGCTTGTAAAAGGGAGATAAGATGTGCAGGCATTGGGACACAAAGACTCACCTTCCTCTAATGGAAAAGTTGATGGGGGTATGGGAGAAGGTATGGGAGAGAGCAGATTGGAGGAAGCGATATTTTGTGGGACTACTATTCTGGGAGGTTGGGTAGGGGAATAATGGGGGGAAAATGATTGTAACTCAAAATCTGGCAGAAATGAATGATGTAAAACAGAAGTTAATAAAGCATTTGTTTAAAAAAAAGCAAGTAGAAAAAATGGAGATTCCTGGTTTCATATAAAATCCTCTTTCAGGTTCTGCTATGTAGACAAAAATATTTCCTTTTCAGTGTTTAAGTTAAGAATAAAATATATCTTTTTAAAGACATAAGAAAGTCCCTTAGAGCAGAGAAGGCCAGGGTTTGGAGGGACTTTAAAATACAGAATGTCAGATCTGGGAGGAACTTTAGAGAATAGAATGTCAGAGCTGGGAAGGCCTTTAGATCATGGAAGGTCAGGGCTGGGAGGGACCTTAGAATAGGGAATGTCAGAGCTGGGAGGGGTCTTAGAACAGGGAATGTCAGAGCTGGGAGAAATCCTGCCTGTTGCTTAGTCAACCCCTCTCATTTCTCACATGGAAAAGCTGAAGCCTTCCTGAGGGGAAGTGAGTTGCCTGAAGTCACCCAAAATAATAAGTTAGGTATAAAGTCCTGGTCCTACGATTCCAAATCCAGGGTCCTTGGATGTTAGAACATAGCCTATCAGAACACAGACTTCATAAGTACTTACTGATGGATGGATAGGCTGTCAGAACTGGGGAGGGAGGGACCCCAGAATACAGAATGGTACAACTGAAAGGGATTGAGACCATCTAATGCAGTGGCGTTAAACCCAAATAGAGTGCCATGTGTTCAACACCTCTGATCTAATCTACCCATCTCATTGTACACACAGGGTGTCAAAATAATTTGGAGATACCCTGTTTTCCAGAACTAAGATCCAGCAAGCAGGCTGTGTCCTGAGCTTGCTATAGCAATAATCCTTTGCTCTCAGGATGACATTGCTCTCTGGGAAAGTGTATTGCTTAGAGCAACACCAGGTGTTTCACTAAGAAATTTAGCTCCCCTTATTTCGCAGGGCCGTCCATCACATGCTCACAATCCCTGTTCCTTGTCACTGACAGGTGCTGCACTCTTGTTCCTGTCACAGAACTCTGGTTCTGTGCCCCACAGGATGGTTATGACCCCTGAGACTTGAAACAATGATTGTCCCCATGGGACCCAAGAATTCTAACCATGAGAACTATTTCAAGATCTGAGAATGACTGTGTTGTGAGCTAACCCTTTTCATGTATCTAAGTGGCCCTAACCTTAGCAGTCTTAAGCCTCCTTCTTAGGAAGGGGGGGCTTCTGTTTGCAAAAGTCATTTTCCTTTCTCTGAAATTAATTAAACTTCTGTTCATGTATTGACTCTCCTGACTTTAGCCTGCTCTGTTTGCTATCTCTGGCTATGCATAGGGTAGAGGCCGGCTCTGGTCCAGTTGGCAAAGGAAACTAAAGTCCAGAGAGTGGATGTGAAATCCCCAAGACCACACAGGGGAGTTAACAGCAGTGCCAGGACTAGAAGCCAGGTGCTCTGACAACAAACCCAAGCGTCTCCTGTTGTACCTTGCCACTTTCCAAACACAAGTCAAATGCTGCAACAAATTCAGTTCCATTCTGTTCTATAGGACCTACTATGTGCAAGGTACCATCGATGCACAAGTATTTATTAAGTGCCTATTCTGTGCCAAGAACTGTGCTAGGTTTGGGTCCTAAAAATAAAATGAATGAAATAAGCCCTAAGTTCAAGGAGTTTACAGTCTAAAGGGGGAGACAAGAATGTGTGTGAGCTTATATACAGACAAATACAAATACATACAAAGTAATTTAATGCAAGATAGCTAGGGATGAAAGGCACTGGCAGCTGGAGGGACAAGAGGAAGGCTTCATGCAGAAGTTGGAGCAGAAGCTGTGGCTTGAAGAAAGAGCATGATTCTATGAGGTTGAGGGCAGAGGGGAATGTATTCTAAGTATGGACACAGGCCAGTGCAGAGGTATGGAGGTAGGAGGTGAAGGGGGTGTTCAATGAGCAGAGAGAAGGCCAGTTTGGCCAGAGGAAGAAACAGAGGGAAAACCAAAACAGTTCGTCTTCAAGGAGCTTACATTCTATCATAAGGATGCATCATCACCATAGCTAACATTTACACAGTGCCTACTATGTGCCAATCACTGGGTTAAGAGCCTTACCATTTCCATCTCATTTGGCTCTCACAATAACCATGGGAGGAGGTAGCTGCTCTTATCACACCCATTTTAGTGAGGAAGATAGTGAAGCCCAGAGAACACAAGTGATTTGTCCAGGGTCACACAGCTAGTAAGAGGCAAGATTTGAACTGTCTTCCTTATGCTAAGCTCAGCCCTGGATCCACTTTGCTACCCTATGGCTATGGCAAGAGGACGAGCCGTGTGATTTCATATCCTCAGCCTGAGTCTTAGCATACACTTGCCACTTGCTTAATTAAGGTCACCCTTTATGCATCATAGAAATATCAAGGGGCCTCTAATGTTTTAACAGCTCAAATATTTACTTCATTACCAAACCAAAAAGTCAACTCAAGCCACATCCATCTCCTTCATGAGGAAATGCCCCCTCCCTTCTCGCCCTCCTCTCTCTCCTCCTGTCTCTTCTTAAATCAAGTCATTTGAACAAGAGGCTTTCTAGGTGTCAGAAGAACTTGGCCACTATCACCAAAGGAACACATGAGATGGAAACATGAAAAGCAGCTGGCCCTGGGGCCTTGCATCCACAGAGACATACCCTGATCTCTTTGGTGCACAGCCTCTATGGCCCAAGCACCTTTGGGTGACCAAACTTGCCCATGGGTGAGGGAAGCAGGAGAAGGAGATGGAAGGGAGGCCCAGTCACTTGTACAAGCTTGGTGCCAGATGGAGAAAAGGTCATGACCCTTTCCAGTCCTCTCCTTGGAAGCAACCAAGGACCCTTTGCATCAGTGACTAAGTAATGTTATATCATCAATCAATAAACCTCAATTGATCTATTAAATTCCTACTAGGTACCCAGGCACTATGCTAGATGCTGATGAAACGAAGACAAGAAGAAACAGGCCCTACCCTCAAGAGGCTTACATTCTGCTGGGAGACACAACGGGCAGTACACAGATTCAACTCAACAACCATTTATTGGGGGCAACTAGGTGGCCCAGTGGATAGAGCATCAGCCCTAGAATCAGGAGGACCTGAGTTCAAATCCAGTTTCAGACACTTACTAGCTGTGTGACCCTGGGCAAGTCATTTAACCCCGATTGCCTTGCAAAAACACAAAAACATTTATTAAATATCTACCATGTATGCTAGGTTCTGGGCATACAAGAACAAAAAAGGGAATAGTCCCTGCCCTCAGGAGGCTTATATCCCCACATACATACACACACACACACACACACACACACACACACACACATATGAATAAGAGGCAGTATTTCATTGTAGATAGAAAGCTGAACTGAGTGTGAGGAAGAGCTAAGTTCAATTCCTCCCTCAGACATTTACCAGTTATTGCCTTAGGCAGTTATTTCATCTCTGTGCCTCAGTTTCTTCATCTGCAAAAATGAAGGGGTAGGACCCAATGACCTTTAATGTCCCTTCCAGATCTAGACCTAATCTAATAATTCCATATAAAATATACACAAATGTTTGGCTTATCTCCCCAACCAGATAGCTAGCATTTTCACTATGGCTAGGTGAGATGACTATACACCACACACTCACACACACACACACACACACACACACTCACACACACTCTCGCGCACACACACACACACACACACACACACACTTTGGCATTAGACTTCATTTCCACTGCCTTTCTATTTCCTCCCCCCTCCATCAACCAACTAATCAATAATCCTTTATTAAGCACCCACTGTGTGCTAAGTGCTATACCACACTTCCTCCTTTCAGCTAGAAAACCTTTCCTAAGCACTTACCATGTGCAATTAAAACCAAGCCTAATGACACTGATAATTTTTCTATTTCCTTCTGCCCATCCCTCTTCACTATTTGTCCCACTCTTCTCAATAAATAGAGGTAGATAAGTAAATACATAAATGGCAAGACAGAGTTAAATAAATAGATGATTAGATGAGTTTTTAGAGCCATCAGTAAGGATTTAGAGTGTGGAGTTTTAATCTAAAAGCCATGAACTTGAAAAAAATAATAACTATACTTCAATGTAATTAGTTTCCTTTATAATTCTAAGTATTTTATTTTACTTATTTAAGTCCATTATTCCAAGAAGGGATCCATAGGCATTCCAGACTGTGTCAAAGGGGTCCAGGACACAGAAAAGGCCAAAAACCTCCAGCATTAAAGAAATTCCTGTATCTGTAAGAGAAAGCTACAAGTTCTAGGGCTGTTCCTGACTTTTTTTAAGAGAAGCCTCCTAAGGTCTCCTTCACTTCTAGGTTGTCCTTTGGGGACAGAATCTTGGACTGGAAGTTCTATGGGGGTGACACAGAATTAGGCTCTTAATTTTAAAGAGCTAGCATTTATGTAATTCATTAAGGTTTAAAAATCATTATTTATATATATATACACATATATACATATATGTATATTTATTATCTCAATTGATCCTCAAAGCAGCTCTCTGAAGTACATGCTATTACTGTCCCCATTTCATGGATGAGAAAACTGAGGCTGAGATAGGTTAAGTGACTTGCCCAAGATTAAACAACTAGCAAGTGATACAGGATTCAAATTTATGTCTTCCTAAGTCCAAGCCTATTACCCTACCTACCACACCACACTGCCTACATGGCACATTTCATACATATATCTACAGAGTACCATGCTCCAGCTAAAGCTTTCATTCTCCTTAATGGAACTATCCCTTTGGGAAGAAATGATGGCATTGCTCCAAGGATGGTCTAGACCAGGAGTGGGGAACCTGCAACCTCCAGGCCATATATGGTTCTCTAGGTCCTCAAGTGTGGCTCTTTGACTGAATCCAAACTTCTATAAGGGGATTTGCTCTGTGCAGTTTGGAGTCAGTCAAAGGGCCACATGTGGCCTTGGGGTCACAGGTTCCCTACCCCTGATCTTGACTCATCTCCTATTGTACCTCAGTCTCCAATTCTTTTTTTTTTGGAGGGGGGAAGGCAGCACAATTGGGGTTTAGTGACTTGCCCAAGGTCACATGGCTAGTTTTTGTGTTACATGTCTGAGGCCAGATTTGAACTCAGGTCCTCCTCACTGGAGGACTGCTCTATTCACTGCACCACCTAACCACCCCCTCAGTCTCCGATTCTTAAGTCCCCCATTAGACAGAGGGATGATGTTTCTCCTATAGGGATGGCAGTGAGATGGAGAGAGCCTGAAATTGGGAGTCAGGAGACCGGGGCTTTCCTGTTTCAATTCAATAAACATTTATTAAACACCTACAGCATACAAAACATTAACCTAGGTGCTAGAGACACACAAAGATAAAAATGAAAAAACAGTCTGTGCCCTTAAGGAGTTTATGTTCCATTTGAATGACTGTCACTAACTCATTAAGTGACCTCAGGCAATTCCCTTAACTTCTCTGGGCCTCAGTTTCCTTATTTGTAAAATGAGGGGATGGGTCTAGATAACTGACATGTCCTGTGTTCTCAAAGGGCCCTTCTAGTTCTGGCATTATTAGGATTCCAAGTTCTCAGTCTAAAGAACAAGAATGTCTCACTGTCACCTTAGAGAATCTCAGAAAAGGTCATTCTACTTTTTGGCAGTTCCACCTCCCTGCCTCACCTCTGAATTGTATTTTGATCTAATTTATTCACTTTCCTATCTGCATTCCCCCCACCAACCCACCCACCAACTTCAGTTTCTTATAGCTTATTACAGCATTTTATGAAAGTAAAGCATGTGTCTGCTTGGCATTGAAGGAATTTGAAAATGCCTCTGCTGAACTCCCTAGGAGAGCTTACAAATCTGCAGGGTACTTACAGAGGGTCCTTATGATCTCTCCATCCCCAAGGGAAAGGGAAACTCTTCCCAACATTAAAGCCTACCTCCCAGGGAGATGGACAGCTGTTAATCCCAAAGCCATCCCACAGAACATTGTGATGTGTGATGAACTATGTATGAAGAATATTGATGGCTAAGCTGATGGCCTAATTCTCACAGCTTCCTGGAATCAGCCCAAGCTTGTGAAGACAAGATTGAAGGCTCCTGAAAATCTCTTATAGTAATATTACTTCTTTCCCTATTCCCTCCAATGGTGGTCTAGCAGAGATGGGTGAACAAATTGGTGTCATTCAGCTTAAAATAAACACTGCTGGGCAGCTTGATCTTTTGGTCCCTGAGCAGGAGAAAATACAAACTGAACACAGAATTAAGCAGAAATGCTCCTACTAAAAAGAACTCAATACACGAAAATAAATCCCAGACCTTACCTTAGAATCCTGGATCCTTAGAATTCTAGAAACTTGGAATCCTGAAAACTTAGGCTTCTGGAACCTTAGAATTCTAGACCCATAGAATCTCATAATCTAAGTATCCCATTAAAGAAGAGTTTTAGGTGCTTAGAATCTTAAAACCTTAGAATTCTGGATCCTTTCAATCCTAGAATCTCAGTGTTCTAGATCCTTAGAATCCTCAAATTTAAGAATACTACAAACTTAGAATTATATAATTATAGAACCCAATGATCCTATAATCTTTGAGTTCTTGACCATCAGAATCCTAGAGTCTTAAAATTCTAGAATTACAGAATCCTGGAACCCAAGAATCCCATATTCTTAGAATTCTAGAGCCTTTGAATCCTAGACTCTATGAATTCCACAAACTTTATTCTGGATTTTTAAAAACCAGAATGTTAGAGTTCTAGAATTGTAAAGCCTGATTATCCTATAACCTTTGAATTCTAGAGCCATCGATTTCTAGAATCTAAGATCCCTATAACCTTGGAATTCTGAAATCTTAAAATGCTAGATTCTTTGCATTGGAAGAAATCAAAGCCATCTACACTCTTCCTTTCTACTCATCCTGCCCTCTCCCATCTCATGTCTTTGCTCACAAGGTCCTCCATGTTTGGAATGCACTCAGTTTTCAATTTCTGTCTACTGAAGCCCTGCCCTTCCTTTGAGGCCGTGCTCAGGTGCCAGCTCCTCCAGGAGTTCTTCCCCAACCCCTCACTCCACGTTAAAACTGAGAAAAGTAAAACTAAGGATATCATTCCTTTTATGTTTTCATCGTTCCCCATATGCAGCATGCTTACTGTCTACTTTTCCCCTAGCATATACCACTTTTGTATCATCCATTTAATTTGTGTATGTGATATATCCTCAACCTTAACACCCCTTCCCAGATTAAACTGTAAGCTTCTTGAGTACAGGGATGGTATTAATTTCCTATTTCTTTCCTCAATACATAGTTCAATGCCTTTGCACAGAGTCAATGCTTAATAAATGTCTGTTGAATGCTGAAAGACTTAAGAACTTTGATCAGTGCAATGATCAACCATGATTCCAGGACACCAGTGATGAAGAATGCTACCTACCTCCTGACAGAGAGGAGATGGACTAATTAATATGCAGAATAAGACACTTATTTAACATGACCAACACAAGAATTTGTTTGCTTGGCTGTGTTTATTTCTTAAGGAGATTTTGTTCCCTGCAACCACCATCTATGGGGAGGGAGGGAAGTAGAAAAATAAATGTTTAATAATTGAAAAATTCAAATACTAAATATTGTTTAAATGAAATTAATTTAATCTGGCTGACCTCCTTTGCAATGCAGAAATCCCCTCCATACCCTCCCTGACTCATGGTCAACCAACTTTCACTATCTAAGATGTTTGATTACTTTCTTATAGAGCTGGCCAGCTTCAATTGTTCATTTTTCTGTGTTTCTTTACTCTTGGGGAGAGAAAATCTGGAATACATTAAAGACATGTTGGATGTGTTCTTGAACAGGAAGAACTAGGACCCTGATGACCAGTTAGCTGAGCATTTAAATAGAAAGCTATGATTTGGTCCCACTGGTAAGGAAGTTGCATGAACTTTGGGACATGCATCTGTATGTTGCTTCATTCAAGAGATACTGCAATTTTTAAAAATAGAGAAGGAAGTACAAGAAGATGCTTCTTGGGACGTGGTTGTATAGATCTTTACATGAAATACATAAGAGCTCAGAGCTTGAAATGGACCTAAGGACCATCCAGTCCAGACAAGATGTGCATGGGAATGCTCTATAATCTCCCTGCCAAGTGGGATTCCCCATCTAGCCTTTGCTTAAAGTCTAGGATGGGGATCCCATGACATTCCACGGCAGTCCATTCTACATTGGGACCAGGAACTGTGTCCTGACATCCAGCCTAAATTGATGTCTTAGTAGCTTCCATTCAATGTCTTGATTATGCCTTCAGGAGCTAAGCAGAATGAAGCTAATGCTTCTTTCAAATGATAGTCAATCAACAAACATTCATTAAGTCCCCACTATGTGCTAGACACTGTGCCTGGGGATACAAAACAAGGTAAAAGACAGTCCCTGCCCTCAAGGAGCTCACAGTCTAATGGGGGAGACAACATGCAATCAACTATGTATAGACAAGATACAGGCAGCATAAATTGGGGTTAGCTTGGAGGGAAGGCACTAAGATTAAGACAGGCTTCTTTTTTTGGTTTGGTTTTTTAGTTTTCAACATTCACTTTTATAAGATTTGGGCTCCAAATTTTCCCCTCCTTCCCCTCTCTCCTTTCTAAGACAGCAAGCAATCTGATATAAGCTATACACGTACAGTCATATTAAACATATTTCCACATTATTCATGTTATATAAAAAGAATCAGAACAAAAGGGGAAAACCACAAGAAAAAAAATAAGAGAAAATAGTGTCGATCTGTACTCAGACTCCATGATTCTCTCTCAGAATGTGAGTGGCATTTTCCATCACGAGTCTTTTGGAGTTGTCTTAGATCATTGTATTGCTGAGAAGAGCCGTGTCTATGAGTTGGTCATCATACAATGTTGTTGTTCTTGTGTTCGGTGTCTTCTTACATAAGGTAGGATTTTAGCTGAGACTTGAAAGGACCCAAGGAAGCCAGAAAGTAGGGATGAGTAAGGGGAGAATTATGGAAATGGGAGACAGCCATTGAAAACTCCTGAAGTTGGAAGATGGGGCATCATATTCAAGGAACAGCAAGGAGGTCATTGTCACTGGATGGCAAAATAAATCCAAGATCATTTTAGTAGGGGATATGCTAGAAGCTAGGGGGTCAGAAAAAGCCTCCTGAGCTTTGAAGGAAAGTAAAGATTCTAAGAGGCAATACTTGAATGGAATGGAACTGATTAGTTATGACTGACACATGATTCACAGGTATGTTTTGATTAATTAAGAATATGATTGACCATTTCATAGTCAGGTTTGGTCAGACTTTAGGCTCCTAGGGGGCCAGTGGTCAATGTTTTTTACTCCTAACTCTGATATAGATAGATGTCAAAGTCCTTCCCATACTGAGTGTAAATGAAATATTTACAAGACAGTCTGCAAGCAGTCTAAAATTAGCAAACAGTCTGCTATGTTGACATTTGTCTTAGGGAACTGGCACTTGGGTGAAAGGCAAATTTATAAGTATGGGGGACAAATTATTGTAGTTATTTTTGCACATGGGTTTTCAGGAGACCAGGGCCTCCTCTGATCCCACAGTGTCCAGACGATTTGGTCCTCCCTTCCCTCCACTGCAAAGTCCAAGGGAAGACTTAGTTTAGGGGATGTATTATAATATACTTGCCTAAAACCCAATTTTTTGCAAGAACAACCAAGTGAAGTAGGACTAGTGGCTACCTGCAGAACTAATACCTATGTAAGTTATAATAAGAAACTGAATTTCACTGTTAGGAGACAGAGCCAGCCAGCCCTTCTAACTGGCTCACATCTGTTAGGAGACAGCCAGCCCAACTCAAGGACCTGAAGGATAGTTTGGGGACTCCAGGAGCATGAATTTTCAGAAAGATCATGAGATTATCCTCTTCCTCTTCTCCCCTGCTTCAGTTACCTCCTCTGAAAAATGGGCACAAAGAAATCAGGCTGATTCTGATGCAGAAAAAGCCAGGGAAAGATTATTCTAATTCTGGGGTGCACTGAAAGCACTAACTAGGAGGAAAGAGCTGAAGCCTTCTGAGCTAGCCTAGAGGACTCCATGAAGCCTTTTCTGATCTGTGCTCTGGCCCCCTCAGCTGCTAGGGCCAGGTCCCCTACTATCCCACATTTGCTTTCAGTCATTTTTATTGACTTGTATGTGCACATGGATTTTTCCCTATAGAGTAATTTTCATGTCTATGGCCCCCCATTGGTATAAACTCATACAGAACAGCGACCAGTGGTGGTAGCAATAGCTATTGTCATCTTCTTTGTGTTTCCTGGGGTACCCTGCACATGATATTTTAGATCCAGAGCAGAAAGAAAACTCAGAGGCCAATCTGTCAAAGCCCCTCATTTCATAGAAGTGGAAACTGAGGCCTATGAAAACAAAGTGATTTGCCCCAGGTCACATCACAGAGAAGCAGGACTGAGTAAGTAAGTACTCATGTACTTAAGTCCCTAAATCCCAGAATCAGTTTTTAGGTGTGTGTTTCAAGAAAAAGATAAGAAACTTTGGTAGAAAAAAACTGGAGCATTTGAAGAAAAGTTAAAAGGATCTCACCCATTTTATTTGGGGAAAGTGAATAAGAATTCATTAAGCACCTATTATGTGCCAAGAGGGCAGCTAAGTGTCACAGTGGATAAAGTGCAAGGCCTAGAGTCAGGAAGACCTGGGTTCAAATCCAGCTTCAGACACTTACTAGCTGTATGATCTTGGGCAAGTCACTTCACCCCGTTTGCCTCAGTTTCCTTATCTATAAAATGAGCTGGAGAAGGAAATGGCAAACTGCTTCAGTATCTTTGCCAAGAAAACCCCAAATGGAGTCATGAAGAGTTGGACAGGACTTAAAAGGACTAAAAAAGTCAGACACTGTACTTATGATCTCGTTTGATCCTCTCAACAACCTCAGGAGATAACTGCTATTGTTATCCACAATTTATAGCTGGGGAAACTGAGGCAGACAGAAGTTAAGTGGCTTCCTCAGGATCACACAACTGGAAAAGATCTGAGGCAGGATTTGAATTCAAGTCTTCCTGCTTTGATCTTCACAACAACCCTAAAGGTAAGTACTATACCCAATTTACAGATGAGGCAGACTTGTTAAGTGGCTTGCCCAGGGTCACAGAGCTATTATGGGTCTGAGTTGGGATTTGAACTCAGATCTTGCTGACCCCAGGCTCAGTGGTCTCTTCATACCACCCCCTAGTGACCCTATTTGGAGAAGAGAAGGATAAAAGAGAATTGAAGAATCTCAGAGCCAGACAAGACCTCAGCAGCATTTGACTTCCAGCTGTACTTGTCCAAGAATCCCCCATAGACCATTCCCAACAAGGGCTCACCCAGTCACACCTGAGCATCTCAAGGGATTGGTCACTCACCACCTCCTGATGTAGCCCATTCCACTTTGGAAAATTCTCTTTGTTTGAAATTTTCCTTAAATTAAGCAAAAATCTGCCTTTCTGAAACACCCCATTGGAAAATAATAACTGACGTGTATTTATTTTTAGCCCAGACTTGTCATCGTGGTGTCCTGGGGGAACTTCTACCCATGTGCATAAGCAACTTGTCTGTAAATTTAGAGTCTTACAGAGAGCTACCCAGGCCACAGAGAGGGCATGCTCCATTGTTGACATGGAGGCATAGAATTTCAGAATTTGAAGGAATAATTCAAACCATACCTCAAAATAATTGCCCCCACAAGATCCCCAATTTGTCATTCACCTTCTCCTTGAAGACCTCCATCAAGAAAGAACCCACACCCTCTCAAGGAAGGGTCATTTCATTTCTCTCTACTTCTCATTGTTAGGAAGGATTTTCCCCTACCAATCACCCTAAATTCTTTCCTGTGCAACTTCTATTCATTGTTCCTCGTTCTGACCTCTGAGGTCAAGTAGGAAAAGTCTAATCTTTCTCCAAGAGAGACATTTTAAAAGATATCTATCCTATCTACCTAATTCTTCTCTTCCCTACCCCCAGTTCCTTCAACAGATCCTTTCAATGTCATTCACTATCCTGGTAGCCTTTCTTGGGATGTAAGGTTGATTTTTTGAACCCAAGCAGAAGACTTTACATTTATCCCTTTTAAATTTCATACCCATACATATCAGAGGTCAGCAAGTCAAGGCTTCTTCTATAAAAATAGCTTGAGAAAATTATAACTTTCCTTTATGCTCTATTTTCCCCTTAATGTTTCCATTTTCTGTATATAATACCCTTTCCTCAGAAAATGATTTTTAAAGAAATCCCAAATACACCCATTTAATTGCCCAAGCAAATAAACACATCACAAGAGATTCCCTAGGAGCTCATAATGATCCTCTGGCTTGAAAGGCACAAGAGGAACATAAACTGCTCTTAGCACAATCAAACATATGATATGGGTAATAGTTCAGAGCAAAGCTGGCTCTATTCTGCAATTACCTTAATCTGTCAACAAACAAATACTTGGAGGAATAAGTCACTCTGCTATAGCAATTAGTTTCTAGAATGGCTCCTGCATACTTTGAAATACTGACCAATTTTTTCCTTCAATCAACAAGCACTTATTAAATGCCTACTGTATGCTAGGAACTTAGAATACAAAGACAAAAATGAAACCTTCCCTAACCTCAAGGAACTTCCATTTTCTTAAAAGGAGACAACATGTACATATATTAGTATGTACAAGAAATAGAGTGAGAAGAAATGAAAGATAGATGCAAGGTAATATTGGGAGGAATATAAACTAAGGCAGGTAGGTATCAGAATAGTGAATAGAACACTGGACCCAGTCAGGAAGACTTGAGTTCAAATCTTGCCTCAGAAACTTCCTAGCCATGTGATCTTAGAAAAGTCACTTAAGAGCTGTCCACCTCAGTTTTTTCAACTATAAAATTGGAATGATAATAGTACCTGTCTTCCATTGTAAGGATAAAGAGAAAAAAATTGTAAAGCACTTTATAAACATTGAAGCACTATATAAAGGATAGTTGTTATTATTGTAAGAAAAACCTTGCACAGAAGGTGGTCCTTGAACTACATCCAGAAGGAAGTAAGGGAATGTATGAGGCATAGGTGAGGAGGGAATAAGCTTCAGACAAAAGCAGAGAGATGAATGATAGAGTGCAGTGGGGAAGTATTGTGAGTGAAATCTAAATGTGGCTTAGTCCAGCAGGTTTAATGGGGTTTTTTTCCTTTAAAAACAAACCAAAATGGACATTCCACAACCACAAAATCCAATTAAAACTACTTTAATAATTGAAATTTTAAAACACATGATACATGAATGAAAAGAGTTTAAAACACGAGTTCCCTTTTTGCAGTCAGTGAGCCAGAATTGAAAGAAGTGGCCCACAGGCAGTTTGAGCTCAGGAAAAGATTTCTGACAACCTTCCCCCCTCCCACTGCTCCCTAAACCTTTTTTAATTTAAATAATGCACCAGGCAGGCTAAGCTAGGAAGCAGAGGGAGGACCAGCTGCAGCCACAACAGTCACATCTACTCCCAGAGATTTACCCAATTTCCCACTAGCCTCAGGAACCAATAGGAGGCCATTTTGACTGAATTGTCATGTGCTGTCTGTGAAGGGGAGTTATGTATAATGAAGCCAGAAAGGTTTATTACCACTATACAAAGAAAGTTTTAAAAATAGAAAATAAAGGTTTTAAAAAATAAAGTTTTTGAAAAAAAACGAAGGCAAAATATATATTTTTATATATGCTTGATACATATGTGTGTATATATACACATATATAAATGTATATATACATATATAAATGTATATATACATATATAAATATATATACATATATAAATGTATATATACATATATAAATGTATATGTACATATATAAATGTATATGTACATATATAAATGTATATGTACATATATAAATATATATGTACATATATACATTTCTATGTGTATATATATACATTTATATGTATATGTGTATACATATATATACATATATATACACACTTGATATTCTGGACAGAAACTAGAAGGTTACATTGTATCCTCCAGCTGTATAAAGATTGGAATAGGGACAAATTTTATGTAGATAGATCAATCATGAGGCCATTGGACTAGACCAGGAGACACAAGAACACAGGTAATAAGTATCTGAGGCAGGATTTGAATTCAGGAAGAGGAATCTTCCTGGCTCCAAGTCTAGCACTCTATCCACTGTGCCACTAAGCCGCCCTAATCCTCTAATTTTACAGATAGGGAAACTGAGGCCCAAAGAGCCCCCCGCCAACCCCAGTTCAACCCATTCATTTTATTGCTGAAGAAACTGAAGCCCAGGAATATTAAGTGACCAAGGTCGCCTCTGTATGAGCAAGAGGCATCAGAGTCAGTCTGTCAGCCTTAGGGTTGTAGTGGAAAAGTTCAGTGAAGTCATAGGCAATAGAATGAAGACTGGACAGGAAGTCAGAGGACCTCAGTTCAATTCTCAGCTCTAACCTGGATGACCCCGGACAAGTTACCTCATCTTTCTGAGATTTATTTTCCCCACCTGTAAAATGAGGGTGGACTCAATGGCTCAAGAGTTAGGATCTTATGATGGGAGACTATAATACTACCCAAGTGACTTTGAGCAAACCTCCTACATCTTTCTGAGCCTCAGTTTCCATCTCTGTAGATGACCTCTGAGCTCCATTTCAGCTCCAAATCCAGGTTTCTATTTTAACATACAGTAAACTTTGATAAGGAGGAGGAAGATGATGATGATGATGATGATATAACATTTATATAGCACTTACTTCATGCCCTGAAGGCACTGTGCTAAAAACATAATTATTATTTCATTAGATCTTCACAACTAACCTGAGAGGTAGGTGCTATTATTGTCCTCATTATTCATATGAAGAAACTGAGGCAAACAGAGGTTAAGTGACTTGTCCAGGGTCACACAACTAGCAAGTATTTGAGGGCACATTTGAACTCGGTTTTTCCTGACTCCAGAGCCCAGCGTCCTAACCACTGCAGTGCCTCAACATACCATGAAGTTCATAAAACTCTGAATGGATGCTGCTTTTATTATTCTTATTTAATGGAGCTCATATAGAAATGGTCCTACCTGGCTTAAATCTCCATCCACCATGCCATTTTCTTCCATATTTAATCTTCTATAGATTCTTGCACATGTGGGTTATTTTTATTATTATTCAGACTTCCAAGATCTGGGGTTCTGTGGCAAGGAGTCATTGGTCAGGACAGCCTCAAAGTAACAATGATGATGGTGGTGGCGGTGGTGTGGGGGTGGTGGTGTGGGGGTGGTGATACATCAATAAAACTCCTTAGCATTTCCAAAGAAAACTCCCATTGTACCAGAAACTTCAGAGCCATGAAGTCCTGCTGGGCCAAGACCACTGCTTTGACTATCTCCACTCTGGTCTCTCATCCATCCTACCAAACCAGGATTTTCATCACCGACATCTCAAATCTGAGTTGTCATTTCCCATCCTGGACTCTGTAGGCACCGATCCAAAAAGCAATTAGCCTCCATTGGCAAAGCACTGACATCTGATGGCCCTCTATGTAAAATCCTAAGTCTGATTGGCAGAACCAGAACATGCCACCAAGCCCTGGCCCCCAAGGCATTTAATGTCATTATCTGCAAGGAACTTTTTCTCAGCTTAACCAAGGCAGTAATGAAGGCTGGGACAGAGTCTCACTCCAGGTCCCCCTGGAGGCTCACAAAAAAATTAAGGGACTCTGAAGGCTCTAGCCTCCTCTCCCTATAGGTTTTTAAATTTCCTTTTCTTTTCAATTAATTTCAGAGAGTATTTGAGTATCTTGATAGAATTCTCAGGAAATCTTTGCAACTTCTCAAAGCAGAAAGAAACAATGATGTGATGGAGTCACATAACATGGATTCCAACCCCAATTCTACCACTATATTATGTGACCTTGAGTAATACTACTATCTTACATTTATATATCACTTTAAGGTTGGCAAAGCACATCTCAAACATTATCTCATTTAATCCTCACAACAACCCTGTGAGGTAGGTGCTATTACTATCCCCATTTTACAGATGGGGAAACTGAGGCAAAGAGAAGTTAAATGACTTGCCCAGGATCACACAGTATCTGAGCCCATATTTGAGCCCAAAGGTCTTCTTGACTTAGCACCAACCTTCTAGCCACTGTGCCATCTAGCTGCCTAGGTAAATCCTCGAATCTCTTTAAGCCTCAGTTCCTTCATCTATATCATGAGAGTTGGATTGAATTTCTCCTTATTCTCCTTCAGGTCTAAAAATCCTATCCTCCTCCTGAAAGTTAATCAGACTACCCCTTCATCTCCTGCCCAAAACCCTATTATTGGCTGCAAAGCTGATCTCTTCTCTATGTTCAGACCTTATTTGCTCTGATGGTTTTCCTAAGGCTAAATCTCTGTTCTCTCAGTGATTAGACCGGCTACTAAAGAGAACAGTGATAAATTACAGCAATCTAGGGCTAGATGCATCCTTGCTTTTTTTCCCCAATTTTCCACCTGAATCCAGAAGGTTCTTCTTTTTTCTGGTGGGTATGGAGTTCCCCAGGGCTATGGCTCATGTCTATCAGCTAGATTTTAACATCAGCAACATTCACTCTTAGAGAATCAGTGAATCCCAGAATCTTAGGGTTGGAAGGGTTTTAGGGACATGGGATTGACATAGTACTGGAAAGGGCAGGATCATGGGGTTTTGAGCTGAAAGGAACTTCAGCGATCTTCAAGTCCAACACATCCATTTTACAGATGAGAAAACTGAGGTCCGTGGAGGGGGGAGTGACTTGTTTACAGCTAGGAACCTGAAGATCTGGGCTCCAAACCCAGTGCCACTCTACCACACTAGTGTCTTAGAGGTCACTTAGTTAGTAGCTGACCAAGAATCCCCTCTCCAATGAATGGTCCAACCAGCCTCTACTTGGAGACCTCCAGTAAGGGTGGGCACACTTCTTCCCAAGGTACCCCCTCGTCTTTTGGATAGCGTCTCACACTTTCCATAGCACCCCCTGTGAGGGAGGCAGGGTAGGGGTTATTATATCTATTCTACAGAAGAATCTGACTCACTAAAAGCCAAAGGATGGTATAGAGGAGCCTAGTTGAAGGTCCCAGGCCTGGGTTCAAATCTGCTCCTGTTGCCTGTATTCTCTGACAAGTCATCAAAACTCTAGGCTCCAATGTCCTCATCTATAAAATAAGGAGGTTGTATTAGATGATCTCTAAAGCCTCTTTCCACTCTACAGACAGCTACCGTATCCCCTTCTAAGACCTCTCTGTTCCCAGCTAAACATTCAAATTCCTTAGTCCTCTACTATAGCTCCCTCATTTTACAGCAAGGGAAACTGAGACCATAAATTCAAGGACACGTTTTAACTTCTATTTTGCCAATTGGCAGTGGGGGATGATTATGGGGCAGGGCAAGGCAAAATCACTTCATATCCTATGCCAGTGGCTCCTGTCCCCCTTCATAATATCCCAGTAGGTCTGCATCAGACCTACAGATTCATCAGCTGCTGTGAGAGGTCATATTGTAAAGCACGTTGGCATGTGATTCGGAGCCGGTCAAAAGGTCATTGTCAAAGGAGGCTGGTGGTGCTGATAAGGAGCTAGAAAGGATGTTTAATCAGACTTGTTTATCTGATTCAACAATAGTGCAATAAATGAGGAGGGCCTGGAAATGCTTATCACTCAATCGACACCTACCTCAGTAATTAAGTAAAGACATATAAGGTACATTCCTTTTGGAAATATCTTCCCCACCCCCATCTCACTAAGCAAGAGAACGAGAGAGAAAGAAATACAGAGACGGCATTGACTTGAGTAAAATGCCTGTTGTCCTTGGAACTTAAAAAGAAGCTCTCTCCATAATGAAATGTCACTTTTCTAGAAGGCTTAATTAGAAAAGCTTCCAAGGAATAAAACTCCAAATGATTCTGGACAGATGCTCTAATCAGACTGGCCAGAGGAGGGGAGAGGGTGGCCAAAAGGAAGCAGACCTGAGGACTGGAGGGACCCTAATGAGCACATCTGAGAAAGAGGAGAAAAGAAGGAAGGAAGGAAGGAAGGAAGGAAGGAAGGAAGGAAGGAAGGAAGGAAGGAAGGAAGGAAGGAAGGAAGGAAGGAGAGGAGAGGAGAGGAGAGGAGAGGAGAGGAGAGGAGAGGAGAGGAGAGGAGAGGAGAGGAGAGGAGAGGAGAGGAGAGGAGAGGGAAGGAGAGGAAAGGAAGGAGGAGGGAGGAAGGGAGGGAAGGAAGGGAGGGAGGGAAGGAAGGGAGGGAGGGAAGGAAGGAAGGAAGGAAGGAAGGAAGGAAGGAAGGAAGGAAGGAAGGAAGGAAAGAAAGAAGGAAAGGAGGGAGGGAGGAAGGGAGGGAGGGAGGGAGGGAGGAAGGAAGGAAGGAGGGAAGGAAGGAGAGGAGAGGAGGAGGGGTGGAAGGGAGGAAAAGGAAGGAAGGGGAAAGGGAGGAGAAGTCATAGGAAAAGACACAGGAGAAGGAGTATGAGGAGGGAAAAGGAGGGCAAGGAGGAAGAAGAGAAGGAAGAGGGGGAAAGAAAAGAGAAGAGAGGAAAAGAAAGAAAATACAAGTAATGAATACATCTCTTCCTGATACATCAGTTTGCTATGAAGGTTCCACAATACACATTTGATTAAGATTTTATAAGACAGATATTTCACACATAAAATAAGAAGAAATTGGTTGACACTCACTGAAGTTCAACCACTACTTAATGGCCCATATATTTTGTCCGTGATTGGCATTTAGTTAGCATACATTATAAGATGAACAGAACAATTACCAGTCTCACACTGCTTAATGTACAAGGAGTTCATTCCAGAGAAAGACCCTATAGACTCAAACTCCTGTTAGTCTTAACTCAGACTCAAATACACATTCTTCAAATTCTGCAAGTGAAAAAAAGAATGATATCAAGGAAAAAAACACTGGACATGGAGTCAGGAAGACCTGAATTCAAATCCCACCTCAGCCTCTTCCTAGCTGTGTGATCTTAGGTAAGTCACTTATCCTCTCAGTGCCTCAGTTTCCTGATGTGGAAAATGGGGGCACAATATGTGTATCCATACCACACAGAGTTATCATAAAGATAGAGTTTCGTAAACCTAAAGTGCTGTAGAAATATACACTTCATATGTGATTATAATGACTGAGCCCCAGAAAAGAGTTAAGAAAAAGCGCCTTTGAAGAGAAGTAGGGGAGTATGGATATAGTATATTGCACACACTGTATAAATCAGTCTAAGCATTAGGAAGTTTTGCTGACTGGCTTTTTTTCCTCTTTTTTAATCTGTTTCAATGGATGGTTCACCAGGAAGGGGAAGGGGAGGCAGAGCATATATGGAAATTAAGGTGATATAAAAGCAAAAAATTAATAAACATATTTAAATAAACATTTTTTTCTTTTTGGAGGGGGGAAGGTAAGGAATTTGGATTAAGTGACTTGCCCAAGGCCACACGGCTAGTTTTTTGCATTAAGTGTCTGAGATGGGATTTGAACTCAGGTCCTCCTGACTCCAGGGCTAGTGCTCTATTCACAGCGCCACCTAGCCGCCCCTAAATAAACATATACTTTTCAAAAAAAATATGTAAGTGATAAGGTTAACAAAGCATTTTCCATGCGATAGCCCTGAAAAGAAGGTAATGCACATTATCATCCCCACTGGATGGATGAAGAAACTGAGGCTGAAAGACAGGACCCAACATTCACCAAGTCACCCAATTAGCACATGTTCAAGCATGGCTTAATCCCATATTTTCAGCATCCAAATTCAATTCCTTTTTTTCCTGCCCCATATCACCTCTCCTAGCATTTGACACTTGATAACACTATCCTTTCTGATACAGAATTAATGGCTGGCTAGAAGCTTCTCTGTAATGCTGATATACTATGTTCTTGGAAGAGATTGCAAAGAATGTTGATGGTTTATGGTCATGCAGTACAACCACTGTCGGAATTATTATCAAGAGGGTTGTTGCAGCCCTATAAAGTCCAGTAAATTACAGTGATTTGAGATGCCGATGCACCCGCTAACCCACCCTTTAACTTGGATGGCAGACATCTTGACTAGTCTCTAATGCAGCTACCTCCACAGACTCTGCAGGACTTCCTAACTCTTTCCATCACTTTCTTAGCATCATTATTTTAAAGGTGACCTGGGCAAAAGAAATGGCTGAGAGAACCACTTCTTTGTATCATCTGGTGGCAGAGAACTTGTTATCTGGGAAAAGTCAGGGAGGAGGAAAGTGTTACCTCTGGGGCTATAATAAGGGCATAGAAGTAAGAAATGGAAGAATTGAATTGGAAATATATGAAAATTGAAATATTGAAAATTGAAAAACAATATTTGAATTGGAAAGATACTTAAAACAGAATGTCAGAGCTAGAAGGGGCCTCAGGACATAGAATGTAAGAACCAGAATGGCTTTGGAACTGGAAAGAATGTTAGAACATAGAATATTAAAACTAGAAAGGGCATTAGGACATAGAATGCTAAAGCTGGGAAAGCTGCCTAACATCACTGTCCAAACTGGCAGAGACCTTTGCACACAAACTCTCAGTTACAGTAGGGTCTTATAATATCACAAATCTATAGTGGAAAGGAACCTCAGAGGCCAGCTAGTACAATTCCTCATTTTACAGATGAGGAAACTGAGGTACAGGGTTATCATTCCATGTGGAACTTGAACCCAGGTCCTCTGGCTCCAATGCCAGTAGCTTCCACTATACCACACTGCCTTACAATTCTAAGAATCATAAGATCTTGTGAAACTTCTCCCTAAATACACCAGACTGCCATTGAAAGTAGAGACCAACCTTCCTTCTGTCTTCCCTTCCTTCTCTCCCTTCCTCTTTTCTCTTTCCACCACCCATGTTAGTAGACTGCTTTATCTTCTCAAATGACTTTAAAATCATTATCTCACTTAGTCCCCACAATAAGACCATGAGGTTTATAGAGCACATGGCACTCAGTTGATCAGTTGGTCAATAAGTATTTTTAAGTGTCTACTCTCTGCTAAGAGCACACTAAGAGTACAGTGGGGATACAAAGAAAGGTAAAGGACAATTTGTGCCCTTGAGGAGCTCACAGTCTAATGGGGAAGACAACATGCAAACAAATCTGTACAAATAAGCTATAGATGGGATAGATAGGAAATAAAGAAAGTTAAAGCACTACAACTGAGATTCTTTTTATAAAGATGAAGAAAATGGAGACTCAGAGAATGGCAGTGATCTGTCCAGGGTCCTGAAAGGGTTGGGACTCCAACCAAGGTCTTCTGAGGTCTTTCATACCATACACATCTAGGATGGTAAGAACATGGGATTGAAAGCTGGAAGGAACCTCTAAGATCATGTAGCCCAACCCCTTCATTTGACTGGAGGTAACTGGGATCAAAAAAGGGAAAACATTGTTAAAAGAACATAGCTCTAAGGCCTGGAGAGACCTCAGCGGCCAGGTAGTCCGACACATATACATACACAGACACACACACACACACACACACACTCACACACACACACACTTTATATATGAGGAAACTGAGGCCCTGAAAAATTGAGTTGCCCAAGGTCATACATAAAATAAAGGTCAGATTCAAACCCAAACCCAGGTTCTCTGAGTTGACAGCCCAAGTTGGTTTCATTACCTCAGGCCCAATGGGAGCTCAGATTATTCATATCAACTCTTGAAAAAGTAAGAAAATAGGGACATGAATTCTCCCCTTAACAGGATTTAGAAGCTACCCTACCTCTCTGCCACAGCCCATGCACTCCATCAGGTTGTAGTTTTAAGAGGCAGCAACAACTGATAAAGCCATATCTTTGCTGCATTTACTATAATACTGATGGCTCCATCCCATAGAAACACTACTATGACCAGCAGCACTTGCCAATGAACTGAGAAAGCTAAATTAAGGTGTATCATCCTTCTTTTAAAAATCATTATAGAATTATATTATGCAGGCTGCTGCAGGGCATATTAAAATATGCCAATCTATTTCATTTTTGCTTTGTTTCATTTTTTAAAACTTTTTAAAATACTATTTTGTTTACAAGTGTTAGGCCAACATTTTAAAAATATTTAACTCTAACTAAATACAGTAGTGTTAACAAATATATTCCCTAGAGTCTTGTAGAATCTCAATCTGTCATTCCATCTGTCTTTCACTCTCTGAAATATTGATATACTGAGCTATGACTGATCTCTATTTTCCCATTGATCCATTTACAATTTAATTCCTTTCCTTAAAGAGATACCATGATGTTGTGGCAAGAGGTCTGGACCTAGAGTCAGAAAGAGCCAGATTAAAATCCCTTGTCAGACACTTACTTGCTATATAACCTTTAACAATCAATCAACAAACATTTATTAAGCACCTGCTATGTGCATAGATGATAGAAAATAATTGCAACAATTTTTCTTTGGTCACCATGTTTTCGAGGAGGTAATCTACCTAAGAGGATTAAAGAGAGAATTGTGCTAATCACTAGACATGCAAAACAGTACCTGCCCCATCAGAGTTTACTTTCTACCCAAAAGATGTGTGTGTGTGTGTGTGTGTGTGTGTGTGTGTGTGTGTGTGTGTGTGTGCATGGATGGATAGATGTGTATATGTATATGTATATACAAGATATATGCAGAGTAGATGAAAGGTAATCAGAGAAGGGAGGGCTCTGATGCCTGAGAAAACAAGGAAAGATATCCTGCAAAAGGTAATGCTTCCTCAGAATCTTGAAGAAAGACAGGAATTTTAAGAGGCAGAAATAAAGAGAAAGAGCATTCCAACCATGGAGGGAGAGAGCAGCCAGGGCTAAAACATGGAGATGGGAGATGCAGAGTTTTGTGTGAGGAATAGCTAATAAGCCAGAATGACTAGATGTGGAGAAGATAAAAATGTGAGAAGGCAGGAACAGGCTGGGTTGTAAAGATCTTTAAGCACCAGAGCAGTGTATATTCGATCCTAGAGCTAATAAGGAATCATTGGAATTTATTGAGAAGAGTCAGACCTATACTTTCAGAAAATCACTTTGTCAACTCCATGGGAAGAGACTTGAGACAAAGAAGACCAATAGGGAAGCTATTGCAATAGTACAGGAGAGATGATAGGTTCCTTCAAGACTCGATTCAAATGCCATCTTCTATAAGAAGTCCTCCTTAATCTCAGTGCCCTCTCTCTGTGGATAGCCCTAGTTTTGCTATTTAGTTGTTTTCAGTTGTGTCTGACTCTTCATGGTCTCTTTTGGGGTTTTCTCCAACTCATTTTACAGATGAGGAAACTGAGGCAAATAGGGTCAAGTTACTTGCCCAGGGTCACACAGCTAGTAAATGTCTGAGGCTGGATTTGAACTCAGGTCTTCCTGACTCTGAGTCTGATGCTCTATCCATTGCACCACGTAGCTGCCTTTAGTTTATCCTGTACATATCTTTTACATACTTAATTACTTACATATTGTCTCTCCTGTTAGACTATGAGTTCCTTGAGGGCAGGGATTGGTTTTTGCCTTCATTGTATGTGCCTTTAGCACAGTACTTGGCAGATATTAAGTGTTTAATAAATGTTTGTTGAATGACTAACTGAACTAGAGCAACATCTGTGTGAGTGGAGAGAAGGTATTTTATATAATCGATGTTATATACACAACTAAGACAAGGTAGTTTGAGGATGGAGAGCATTAGCATTAGAGAAAATCACCTAATCTTTTGGAACATCAGTTTCTACATCTGTAAAATGTCTGTAGAACCCTATTTTGCAGAGTTGTGGTGAGTTCCAAGGAGATAATGTACGTAAAATGATCTTCCATCTTTAAAGGGCTATGTAAATATCAGCTATTGTTATTCCTGGCCTATGGGCCAGATCTCTTGGGTGAGTAAAGCACCTCCCACCAAGTTGGATCATTAACTCCTCCCAAGTCCAGTGGAAGGCACTGTGACTCAGTGGAAAGATTATAGCTCCAATTTGAAATCAGAGAACCTGATTTTGAGTCTTTTCTATCTGTGTGACCTTGGATGAGACCTTCCCTCTGAAGGTCTGTTTTCTTACTTATGAAATGAGAAGGTTGGACTAAATATCTTCTGAGGTCCTTCCCAGTTCTCAAAGTACAATAGATCCCCTGGTGAAATAAAAATGAAGCAGGAATTTCTTAGGAAGTTAGTTAGAAGTTCAAAAACCTAGTTTATCCTAGGAGGATAGTTTATTCTGTCCTCATAATTATCACTATTTGAAGTTCCAGCCAGGAAGTCCTGGATCCAAATCTAGCTCAGATATTAGCTGTGTGACCCTGGGTAAGTCATTCTCATCTTCGCCTCCATCTCTTTATCTGTAAAATGTGAGGAGTAATACTCTTAGTACCTACTTCACAGGTTTGCTGTCGAGATACAATAAGATAATATCTGTAAAGTGCTTTAACAAACTTTAAAGCACTTTGTAAATGCAGTTGCTATGATTATTTCCAAAACATTTCCCTAACAAAAGCTCAGTGAAGTGGGTGGTGAAAATATTGTTGCTCCCATTTTGCAGATGAGGAAAGTTAGTCTGAGACTAGTGGAATAAGTCACTCATTATCATCTCATGGTAAGTATCAGAACTGAGACAGATTTAAGACCAAGGTATCCCGAATGTTCCCTATCCCTGGAATGCATGTACTTCACCCCCTAACCTTCTAACAGAGGCTTAGCTGAAACTCCACCTCCATCTTGAAATCTTCCCTGATCTCCCCCAGCTGAACTTTGTTCTAGTACCCCACTTAACACACACAGAATTAGCACTCTATTTTCCTCTAAACACTCACAATCTAGCCCTCTCATTTTGCAGATGGGGAAACTGAGGTTCATCAAGGCTAAGTGACTAGCTAGTAAGTCACTCAGCTAGTCAATGTCAGAGCCCAGAGTTGCATCCCAGTCTTAGGACACTTAGTCACACTATCCCCCACTGCATACTGAATAAATGTTTTCCTTGCTATGTAAGCTATTAGCAGGTTCGTTCAGCAGCTGTGACTAATATTGATCAAACTCCCGCTGTGTCCCAGAAACTCTCAACAACACACATGGCAGACACAGTCTGCCCTCCGTGATATGGCATCCAAAGCCATCTGAGCCCATGGAGCCAGGCATTGTGTTCAGATGTTTGCCTTGATTAGTTTTTACTAACTCTCAGTGCTGGTCTGGAACTCAGGTAGAATTTAATCATCTCCAGCAAGATTCTTCCTAAGACCACCCTCCCCCCACCAAAAACACACAAAGAGAGAGGCCTTATAGCACTTTCCTTTGGGAATCTTCAGAATCCTGGGCATTGAAAGGGTCCTTGAGGAACATCCAATAACCCATACCTAAGCAAGAAATGCTTCCTGCATCACATCCAACAAGTGAAATCAGCAGGGATTTATTAAGCAATTGTTACAGGCCAGCCACTGTGTTTAGGTGTGGGCACTTAGAACAAAGGGTCATCTAGTGTTCTGCTTGACCTCCAGTGAGAAGACATTCATCCCTTGTTGAAGGATCTCATCTCATTCCCGGACAGCTCCAATGGTCAGGAAGTCCTTTCTGACATCCAGTCCAAACTAGCCTCTCTGCAACTTCTCCCCATTGCTTGTCCCTAAGACCAAGTAGAACACACTTTTCAAAAACCTGGAGACAGCTAAAATGACCTGGCCTCCCAAATCTCTTAAGTCTTCTTTTCTTTAGGCTTAACACCTTTAATACTTTAATGATTCAAACAAGCACTTATTAAGGGCCTACTGGGTGCCAGACACTATGCTAGGTCTAGTGATATAAAGACAAAACAAGACAGTGCCTGTGCTCAAGGAGTGATCATAAGGCATTAACTCCCACTATCTCTATCAACTCCTCTATATGCTCTCCAGTTTACCAATGTCTTTCCTGAAACTCAAAACCCAGCACTGAACCCAATGCCCCACATGTGAGCTGAGCTTTTGGTAGCAAGAAGGGAAAGGGGAAGTAATTTTTTCAAGGGGATTTTTTTTACTGTTGCTCTTTTCAGGACCAAAGCAAGTCTTCCTGTGGAAAGATATGAACAAAGGAAGAAGAATCTACCCCAGTCTTCCCTAAGGAGCATCTTCCCCTAAAGTAGGAAGAGATCTCAGAAGCCATCTAAGTTCATTCCACTCTTTTCATAGGGATGAGGAAAACTGAGTTGCAGAGAAGTAAACTGATATATACAAGACCACATTAGATTTAAACCCTGCCTTCAGGAAGTTTACACTCTATATTTACAAATGTGATGGATATCATTCTGCCAACCTACCTGTGCTTTGTGAAAAACATTACCAAATTGGCTTCAATAAAGATATTTTCCAAAATTATATGTAGAGATAAATTTTTGAGGGTAGGATAGTAAAGTTGGGTGAAGGGGATAACTTGAAAAATAGATGCCCTCCTTTAGGCACAAAGTGTGGCTTTTATTGTAAATCCTTTCAAACACTTGACAGAAGTCAACAGGCCTTCCCCTTTCCCTCCTCGACACCCCCCTCATATATAAGCTGCTTCACTCATACAAACATAACCATGCCAGCAAATCTCTGGAATCACTAAGTAAGCACCCAAGAGAAGGATTTTCTCCCCCTGGATTTGAATTGGTGGATTTTCTTCCAGAGAAACAATGAAACTAGATGAGGGAGGGAAGGGCCAGGAAGGAAGAGGAAGAAACAGAAATGAATATGGAAATACAGAAAGGGACAAACAGATGGACACAGGGAGGGAGAGGCAGGGAAAGGAAGGGAGGGGAGAAGAGAAGAGAAGAGAGAGAGGGAGATGGGGAGATGGGGAGATTCAGAGAGAGACACAAAGAAACGGAGAAAACAGAGACAGAAAAAACAGAAGGGAAGAAACAGATGGACAGAAAGACAAGAAAATTAACACAGACATATTGACACAAAGACAGACACACACAAAGAGGAGAGATAGAGACAGAGAGAATGAGACAAAGACAAAAAGACAGAGGCATAGGTTGAGACAGAAACAGGGAGAGAAACAGACTTAAATAGAGATGTAGACACAAAAGAATCAGAGACAAAGAGAAATAGAAACAAAGAAACAAGGAAGAGAGAAATCACATAGAAAAATGACAAGATAGATGTTTTACACACACACACACACACACACACACACACACACACTTCCATTTGCATTATCCATCACTGCCTGCAGGTTGTTGACAAAAGACCATCCCCAAAAAAGATTGGAAAAGAATGAATGTTGTCCCTTATTTCTCATCAACCCGAAATCAATGGAAATGAATGGTTGCCCATTAGAATTGAGTAAGAGCCTTCCTGCAGAACACAAAGAGGACCATGCCACTCTCCTCTGTTTGCCTGGGCTGCCATTAACTTATGCCAAAACCCCACCACTGCCAAGTAACGGGACTCATACCAGGAAACCAGGAGAAAGAACTTGTCATATGACATTCCTGCTGCTTTATTGGTATTTCTTTTCCAGGAGAAATTTGTTCCTGGTAGTTGTTACAGAGCTACTGGAGGGGAAGCTCCCAGAGTGTAGGGACTGTGCTTTAGTCATCATTATACAATACTTTCCTGTAACAGTTTCTTCATCTATAAAATGGGGATAATAGCATTCACAGTATTTATCCAATCAGATATTTGTAAAATGCTTAGTGCATGACACAAAGTAGGTATTTAGTATATATTTATTCCCTTCCCTTCCTCTCATGGTTGTTACAAGGATCAAAAGATCAGTGATATTTTATGAAAAGCACTTTGTAAACCTTAAAGCTCTCTGTAAATGTCACTTATAACAACAACAATCATATACTCCTTTAAGGTTTCCAAAGCACTTTATACATGTTCATTTGATCCTTGGGAGGTGGATGCCATAATTATCTTCATTTTACAGATGAGGAAACTGAGACCCAGAAAGGGCTAAGTGACTTGCCTAGGCTCATATAGCTAGTAAGTATCTGTGACTGGATTTGAACTCAGGACTTCCTGACTCCACATCCAGTGCTCTATCCACCAAACGACCTACCTGCCAAATAATAATAATAGTTATTATTACATGATATAATAATTATTATTATAATATCATATAATAATACTATAAAGAGGTAATATGATATAGTCAATAAAACTGACCTTGAAGTCAGAAAGGCTTGGGATCTAATCCTGCCTCTGACACATTCTGACTGTGTAACCCTGGCCAAGTCGATTCTCTAGGAAAATGGTCTCTAAAACCATCAGTTGAAAACAAGGGCCAACCTATATTGGTTAGAAGGAGCTTCCTCACCCAAAAGTTTGCTATGCCAGTGAGATCACAGGCCCAGGCCCTCTCCACATTATTGTTTTTAGTAGTTCACAGTTGACATCGAGCACCTTAGAGTTTGTGTATTCCCCACAATGAGTCCAGGAAGCAAGTAAAACAGCTATATTTTATAAATGATGAAATGAAGGTCAAAGAAGTGATAGGATTTACCCTCTCCCCCCACCACCACCAAAAAAAGAGGAAAGGGAAGAAATAGGATTTGAACCAAGACCTCCTGACCCCAAGTCGGATTCTCTTTCCATTTCACCACACTGGTTCTATTTTTTTGTATCAAATATCTTCAGTCCAATTCAATGAGCCCTTATCAAGTACCTACACTGAATACATCAGTCTCTGAAGATTTAAAAATTAATATGACTCATTAAATTAATATGGACTCAGAGTCAGGAAGACTAAAATTCAAATCCCATCTCACTTGCTAGCTGTGTGACCCTGGGCAAATCCCTTAACCTCTCTGGGTCTCAGTTTCTTCATTTGTAAAACAAGAAGGTTGGATCACCTCTGTCTCCAAATCCATGATCTTAAGATCACACAGAGGCTGGTGGGAAGATGCATGTTGCATAGTGGGCATGAGCAGGGCATAACACAGAACCTGAGAGACACTTCAAAGAAATACAGAAATAAAGGAAATCACCAAGGAATTATATGGTAGCAAGAGAAGATGGGCTGGTCATATGGCAAGGGCCAGTGATGATAGATGGACAACCTAAATGCACCACTAGAAGCCTAAAGATGTAAAGTGTTTGGAAGGCCTCCAACATATTTGTTGAATCCCCTGTAGAAACTTATGGGAACGCTTAGACAAGAATTTCACAGGATGAGCAAGCATGTCTTGGCCTGCATTCCTGGAAGGAACTGTCTGATCAATGAGATCCCAAATCCATTGCAGTATTTGAATATAATTGCTATGTCCATAAAATGGTGGGCAATGGTTTTATCTGTGATAATACTCTGGTCTAGTACAGTTTTATTTTAAGTTCTCAAGGACTTTTTAACGTTTTTGTAAGGTAAGGATTCATCACCTGTTCGTTTATTAAGGACAATCTGCTTTGGATGTATATTCTGATCACATGGGCATTTCTTTCCAGATGTTTAGTAAGACATTTTCACAACCTTTAGCAATATTTTGCCCAATTTCTAGCATTTACTTGCATAACTCTGCCACAGTCATTAAGTCCTGGCCCCTTATGGATAAAACTTCTGTGCTTTAGTGGCTTTGACCAAGCCCCGAACTTCTATCATAAATGCCTCCATCTCTGCAAATTCACAACTCAGATATTTTTTCCATGCTTCTTTACCCAAATATTGTTGGTTGAGTTCTTTTAGATGTCACCCATAGGGGGCGCCTTTTGATTACACTCTTGGATTTTAGCCATTTCATATATTCCATTCCATGAGCAATTATATTCAACAAATCCAATTATGTGTGCCTATTGTCAGCTTTCATTGCTGTTCTGTAGAATAATGGCTGTTTGTTCTAGAACTTGTCCATCATCATCATCAGCAGCAGCAGCAGCATCCTCATCATCATCATCATCATCATCATCACGATCATCATCACTACCACCATGATCATCATCATCACTATTATTATCCCACCCAAAATCCTTCTACAATGTCTCGTTGTGATGTGGAGATTACACTGGGTTCTAAAAAGGCTGTGCCAGGGAAGTAAAATCTATGGAAGGTCATAGGGTGCTAGGTCTAGAGCTGGAAGGGCCCTCATAGGCCATCTGGTCTAACCCTCTGATTTTACAGATGAGGAAACTGAGGTTTAGGAAGGTTAAATGACTTGCCCATGATAATACAGGTTGTATGGAATATAAAAGATAGAATTTGAACCCAGGTCCTTTGACTCCACAGGTATCGACTTTTCCACTTTACAATGATACTAAGCTGAAGACATTGTCTTCAGGCTTCCATGATGGACCATAATATGTCTTCAATCCAAAGAACAGTCTAAATCATTTTGGAGAGGATGGTCATCAGGTTGCCCATAGCAGATGGATTTTTTCATCCTCTACATACCCTTAAAGACTACTACCAGGGCAGCTAGGTGGTACAGTGAATAGAACACTGGCCCTGAAGTCAGGAGAACCTGAGTTCAAGTCCGGCTTCAGACACTTGCCACTTTACTAGCTATTAAGTGACTTGGGCAAGTCACAACCCCAATTACCTTGCCTTCCCCCTTCCAAAAGAAAAACTACCACTAAGTCATGGAGAGAGGGCATACAAAGTGCATCACTAGAAGGAGTACTCTGACTGATGAAATCACAGCTCTTTCAGGTTTTAAAGCATCATTGTCAATAATAACAGTAAAAACACATATCTAGTCTTTGTAAAAATGTTTTGCTCACAGCTAAGGCAGGTAATATAAGTATTACTATATTATGAGACTTTATAATCATCCACTTTTCTTCCCTCTTCCCTGCCTCACCAAGGATGCTTTAATAATCATAGCTCCATTTCTATGGTACTATTCATTCTTTCTACAAACATTTCTGAAGCAGGTGTTATAACAGGACTTGGTGTAGAAAGCCTCTCATAATCTGGCTCCAGACATTTCCTGAATTTATTCATATTGCTCCCCTGCATTGTCTATTCCAATGAAACCAACTCTCTCCTTCTCTGTGCCCTATCACAGATTGGTCTCCATGCCTGGAATGTCCTCCCCCTTCACATCTGCCTCTTAAAATGTTTTGTATAATTTAAGACTCAATACAAATGTCAAATCCTTTGGGAGACTTTCTTGTTGCCCTCTCCTTCCTGTTCTCCACCCCCCCCCCATTAATGCTTTCTTTCTCCTCTGGCTCTATAAATGTTGTATGCCTCCAATAGAAAGCAAGCCCCTTAGAGGGCAGCAATTCTTATTTTTGTTTGGAATCCCCACTGCATAGCACAAGGACCAGGTACAGGAGGGTGCTGGACATGTGATTTCATCAGTATAAGGAACTCTCCATTAGAAAACTCTCCACCAATGTACCTTCTCTGAAATTTCCAGTTTTAGGTATCACCAGATATAGTTAACCAATATGTAACAGAGGAAGCATTGGAATTCAGGTTTTCCTTATTCTAAGGCCACTTCTCTATCCATTTATTCAGTCCCTCTTTATCTGGGCCTTGAATACAATAGATATTTAATAAATTTTATTGATTATTTATATTTTTATACATAATATATAAATATTATATATTTATAGTATTTATTCTTAAATATCATAGGTGATTAACAAATGCTTGTTTAATTCCCTTGAATACAATAGGTATTTAATAAATGCTTGTTAAATTGCCTTGAATATAGTAGGTGTTTAATAAATGCATGTTGAATTGAATTTCTTTTTTTCTTTCTTCCTTTTTTTTCTTTTTGGAGGGCAGTTGGGGTTAAGTGACTTGCCCAAGGTCACATGGCTAGTTTTTATGTTAAGTGTCTGAGGCTGGATGTGACCTCAGGTCCCCTGGACTCCAGGGCCAGTGCTCTATTCACTGTACCACCTAGCTGCCCCACATTGAATTGAATTTCCCAAGAGTCACAGAGCTATTAAGTGCCAGATGTCAAACCTTGGTTTCTTTACTCTAATCCATTCTGTCTACTTTATTATATTACTCTGATCCTTATTATTAAAAAAGGGAGAAAGAAACTAAGAAGCTTAATGTGAAATACTTATGATCCATAGGCCTAGAAGGTAGATAGCAAGACCAAGCAAGTACATAATCAGGAAATAATCATACACTGACTTACTTGAGGTAGAAGAGAAGCAGCTGTGCCAATGTCCAAATCCTACTGCTGATATCAGGGTAAACTCAAGAGAAAACCACTGCCTCCTCTCTGGCATACTCTGACCAACCCAGACTCTGCCAGGATTTTCACAGAAGGTTTTCAGATCCCTCAGTCCAAATCAATCCCTGGCACTACTCCTGATTCCAGCTGGTGCCTGCAACAGTCCACTAAACAACAGAAAGTCTGTCCATGCCCTTAGAAGAAGAGATTTGGGAAGCTGGTCTGCGGCTGAATCCAGGCTCGCTTAGTTGCTAGCTTATGTGACCCTGGGCAAGTCACTTTCCCTCTGGAGGTCTCAGTTTCCTCCACTACAAGAGGAGGGAGGAATCAATGACCTCGGAGGTCCTTCCCAGTTCTAAATCTCATCATTCCATGGACCCACAGAAGAATTTTCTCATTTTACTTATAGCCTACAATATTCACCTAGCCCATATCAACACTGCCTCCTCTGAGGAGTTGTCTCATTCTGTGTCTTTGTCTTGTCTCTTTAAGTAACTGGTAAGCTCCTCAAGACCAGAACCTGTGTAAGACAGGATTTAGGGAAGGAAAGGACCTCAGAGGCCATCTGGTCCAACCCACCCAAGTTATAGGGCAAGAAATTGGGACCCACATAGCGGAAGCGACTTGGTCAGGGTCATGCAAGCAGTAACCAGCAGAGCAGGAATTCAAGCCCAGGTCCTCCAGCTCCAAACTCAATGATAGTTCCAGTAATAACACTATTAACAAAAATAATAAGTGATATTCAGGGCAGTTAGGTGACACAGTGAATAGAGCACCAGCCCTGGAATCAGGAGGACCTGAGTTCACATCCAGCCTCAGACAATTAACACTTACTAGCTGTGTGACCTTGGGAAAGTCACTTTAACCCCAATTGCCCTGCCTTTCCCCCTCCAAAAAGCAATAATAATAATAATAATAATAAAGTGATATTCTCATTGTTATAGTGATAAGGGCTGAACCTGTAATTTCTCTGATATGTAAGCAGGGTTCTTAACCTTGAATATGTAGGATCCATGAACCTGAATGAAAAAAAAATCTTCATTTTTTACTAAACTCAAACTGAAATTGATAATTTCCTTCAATTATGAATTTTTAAAAAGTCACATTCTGAATTGGAGCCTATGACACACACACAAAAATGTTAAGACCCTTGTTGTAGAGAGAACTCCCAGGTGAAAAAATCCCTCCACTAATGAAGGCCAGCCACTTCTCTGCAACTTGAAGAATTGCCTAGAATCCTGAGAGGTTCTGTGACTTGTCCAAGGTCACTCAGGTAACATGTGTCAGAGGAATTTGAACTCAGGTTTCCCTAACTTAGAGGCCAACCCTCCATCCATTTAGCCTTGCTGCCTTTTTGATAATTATATATGGCTATGTAATAAGAGTAATACAAACTAAACTTTGCATAGTATTTTTAAGTTTGAACATTTGCATATCTCCTTACTAAATTATCTCCTTTGATCTCACATTAACCCTGTGAGGTAAGTTATTTTTATCCCAATTTGACAGATGGAGAAACTGAATCTATTAAGTAATTTGTACAGGACCACAAGCTTGTGACAGTGAAAAAAAAATACCAGCTCTGAAAGTGGGACCTGGATTCAAATTCTGCCTTTAATATTTTGTGTGATCTTGGATCAGTCCGTTTACTATACTGGTCCACAGTTTCCTCAACTATAAAACAAGGGGGCTGGATAAGATGCCCTCTGAGGTTCCATCCTTCTCTAACTCCTATCCTCTAGAGCTAGGATCCCATGTGTCTGAGGCAGGATTTTAACTCAGATCTTCCTGACTCTGAGCACACTGAGTTTTGTTCCCAGTACAAGGTCACTTACTTAACAAATGCCCCTTGATTGGCCTTCCAGGAGCCACTCTATTTAACCTGAGTATTATTGACTAGCCCAGCCAATTGTGAATGATGACCAGCCTTTGCTCTCCTCTCAACTCTGGAACCCTGCAGAAGGTGATGGAAACATAATTTAATCCCATCCAATAAACCTTCCCCCGTCCTATGGTCAGCTCTGAAGATACAAAGAGCCCCAGCTCTCAAGAAGCTTCCAATCTAATTGGGCATGGGGGAGGGGGCAACAAGCATCTATTAAGTGCTTCCTGTGTGCCAGGCACTGAGCTAAGCCTGATAAGGGAGGGGCATGAGCACCCAGATAATTGATCTATGGGAGAGAGATAAGTATAGAAAAGTTCAGGTAAGGTGCTAAAAGAAATTTGAGAAAAGAGAAATCACTCCTCCTGGAAGGAAGATGAAAAGCTAGGGTGTTGAATGGAGAGAGCTCCTATCACAGTCCCTTGCCCAAGCAATGAGGCAGCATGGTCTGATAGATAAAACACTGGACACCAAATTGGAAAGACCTGAGTTCAAATCCTTGTGTGACCTTGGGCAAGTTACTTACTCCCTCTGAGCCTCAATTTCTAATGAAGGGGTTGTACTCAAGGCCTCTGAGGGTTGGCTCTAGAGGTATTATCTTAAGGAATATACTTCCTGGTTACAAGGTCTCATTTCTTCATCTGCTAAAACTAGGATTTCCATACCATTAGAGGTAGTGGGGTATAGTCACTATAAAGAGCCTCCGAACTGGAAAACCCAGGGTTCAAAATCCTTTCTCTGATACCCACTAGTTCAACCAGTCAGTCAATCAACAATCAACGCACACCTACTATGTGCAAAGCATCATGCCAAGCATTGGGAATAAAAAGAATGAATGAAGTCATCGACACTCACATTCTTAGAGCTTACATTCTAATTGTAAAGAACTAAGAATGGTGGCAAGCACTATATAAATGTTAACTATTATTAGCCAGCAGTTAGGTGGTACAGTGAATAGAGCATTGGACTTGGAGTTGGGAAGACCTGAGTTCAGATCTAAATTGTGTGACTCTGGGCAGATCACTTAACCACTATTTGCCTCAGTTTCCTCATCTGTAAAATGTCGGTGGTTATGATAGCACCTACCTCCCAGGCTTATGAGTATCAAATGAGAGAATAATTGTAAAATACTTACTGTTAGAACATAGTAATATACAAAAATAATAGTAATAATAAATGTTTATTGATTAATCTCACTGACCAGTTTGATCTTTATTTTCTGGCTAGCCTTTGGACAAGGAAATTGGGGAGGTGTCACTTTCTCTGTATTTTGCTCATTAATTGAGGAAAGGGGCAAGGTAGACATTGCTGGGGAAGAAGGAAAGAGGCCCAGTTCTTGGAATCTGCTTGGGGCTCAGAAATTCCCCACTCTGCTTCTCTCCATCCATAGACAGGAAAAAATTCTGCTGAAACTAAGCCAGCTCCTCCAGGCCCAGCCTCAACATTCGTCCTCTAAACTTTTCCAGACACAAGCACAGCATCGTTGGTATTCAGGGGACATCGGTGCCGGTTAATGCCATCCAACTCTTCTCCCAAGTGACATCCCCTCTCTCCCCTTGTCCTGCATGTCCCTCCCCCCCCTTCACCCCCCTAGGGTGAAAATAACTCATTTCTGATTAACGGCACATCCTCCATCCTCCTCGACCAATGCAGGCTATAACTACTTGTGAGCACACTGCCAGGAAGCTTGGGCCGGACATGAGCTCTGCATCTTTATAGCCCAAGGAAGAGATGCCAACATATGTCTTCTCTCCCTCTTTGCTCAGACAACCCACCTGGATGTTAGAGGGCCCTTAATGTTTATAGCATCTTTGTAGCCATTGGGTTGCTGGTCACTGTTGGGGATAAAAGTGAGATCATGACAGTATCTGGGGTCTAACCCACCCCTTTAAAAAAAGGGGGAATGGCCTTACTTAAAAGCAGAACAGAAAACTACCCTGGGTGACATAAGACCTTATAACTCAAACTGTCAGAGCACAGAGAGACCATAGAACAGAGAATGTCAAGAATGGGAGGACATTTAGAACTGAGAATTTAAAAGGTGGAAAGGACCTTAGTGCAGAGAATATTAGAGCTGGGAGGAAGTTTATAACAGAGAATGTCAGAGGTTGGACAGCCCTTAGAACAGGGAATGTCAGAGCTGGGGTGGGAGGCTTAGAACAGAGAATATCAGACATGGAAGTTTAGAACATTGGAAGAGACTCAAGAACACAGAATGTCAGAGCTAGGTGAAACCTTAGAACACAGAATGTCAGAGCTTGGTGAAACCTTAAAACACAGAATGTCAGAGATGGGTGAAACCTTAGAACACAGAATGGCAGAGCTAGGGGAAACCTTAGAACACAGAATGACAGCTGGAAAATACCAAAGAACAAAGAATGTCAAAGTTCAGAAGGACCTTGATGCCTATGTGATCTCAGGCAAGTCAATAATGCTTTCTAGATCTTCCTTTCCTCTTATGTAAAATTAGGGAGTTGAACTAGCTGGAACTAGGTTCCTTCCAGCTCTAGACCTCTGCTCCAAGGATCCAAGGCTGAATGTAATTCCATATAACAAAATGTCAGAATGAGAGGGGCACTTGAGCATAAAGAATGACAGCAGTGGACAGTACCTGGAACAATGGACATCAAAGCTAGAACATTCCCATGTTCCCTCTATGTACCTCAGTCTCATCTTTAAAATAAGAGAGTTGGAAGAGATGACCTATAATATCCATCCCACCTCTAAATCTGTAATTCTTTTTTTTTTTTAAAGCAATTGGGGTTAAGTAACTTGCTCAAGGTTACACGGCTAGTCATTTGATTTATGCGTGGGTGCTCATTTTCTGAGGCCGGATCTGATCTCGGGTCATCCAAACT
Source organism: Gymnobelideus leadbeateri (assembly GCA_011680675.1). Taxonomy (NCBI): domain Eukaryota; kingdom Metazoa; phylum Chordata; class Mammalia; order Diprotodontia; family Petauridae; genus Gymnobelideus; species Gymnobelideus leadbeateri. The sequence continues at coordinate 325,527 of WOXC01006793.1, read as the reverse complement.
CCGAGGCCGGCGCTCTTACTCACTGCGCCACCTAGCCGCCCCTTTAGGGCAATTGGGGTTAAGTAACTTGCCCAAGGTTACACGGCTAGGTTTTTGTTTGTGCGGATTAAGTGTCGGAGGCCGGCTCCGAACTCAGGTCCTTCTGATTCCAGGGCCGGCGCTCTATTCACTGCGCCACCTAGCCACCCCAAAATCTGTAATTCTTTGATCCCTTCCAGTTCAATGAAATGCCATCAAATTCCACTTCATCTCAAAAATGGTCTGCTCCTAGAGTGCAGCCAAGCACTCACCTCTAACACACCAGAATACCAGCCATGGATTCATACAGTGTTAGAGCTGAAAGAGACCTCAGAGCAGATCACACAAGGGTATTCCATATTCACATATAGCATTTTGAAGTGTTTACTCTCCTTACAACCCTGTGGGGGCAGGTTCAGCAGCACATTACTATTATGCCTTGTGAATGTAATAAATGGTTATAATGCCATAAGAAATAATGATAAGGATAGTTTCAGTGAAACTTTGGAAGACTAGTGTAGATTGATGCAAAGTGAAGTAAATAGAACCAGGGGAATAACTTATACAGTAATGATAACACTGTAAAAACAAACAACTTTGAAAGATTTACGAGCTCCTCAATGAAACAACCACCCACAATTCCAGAGAACCCATGATGAAACACATTGCCCACCTCCAGATAGAGAAGTGATGGACTCAGAGTCCAGATCAAAGCATATTTTCCCTCCCTTCCTTCATTTTCCTTCCTTTCCTTTATTTATTTCTTCTTTCTTTCCTTCTTTTCTCCTTTCCTTCCATCTGTCTTCCTTTCTTTCCTTCTTTCTCTCTTCCTACATTCCTTTCTTCCTCTCTTTTTTTTTCTTCTAGACATGGCTAATACAGGAATTTGTTTTGCATGACTATACATATTTGTAATGGACTTTGTTTTCCTTGCCTTCTCAATAGATGTGAGAGGGGAGAAGGAAGGAGAGTATTTGGAACTGGAAATGAAATAAAATAAGAAAAAAAATCCCCTCTAAAACATCTTCAAGAAATGGTCTTTCAGCCTTGGATTAAAAGCCACCAATGAAAAAATAAAAGTTAAAATATGCAAAAAGAAAAACTCACACCATTCCAAGTCTGATTCCACTTTCAGATAACTCCAATTATAAGAAAGTTTTTCCTGACATCAAGCCTAAATGTTCTCTTTTGCCAACTCCTCCTTCCTTCCTAGTTTTGCCGTCTGAGACCAAGGGGTGGGGGAACCTCAATGCTTTTTTCACATAAAAAAACCTTAAGCTATGAGAAAGCAGCTAACACATCTCCAATTAAATATTCTCTTCTCCAGGCTGTCTCCTTGCAGTCCCTGCCCTCAAAGAGCTTACAGTCTAGTAGGGAGACAACTATAATAAGCGTATTCAAGAATTGCCAAAGTGCTATGTGAGGTACAACATGGAAAGTGTCAAAATATGCTTCCCAGGTTTCAAGTCTAAGAGTGATGTTCCTTTTGGCCCCACACAATAGAACTAAAAGCCAGGGGGTGGTGGCTGGAGAAAGGCTAATTTCATTCATTGCAAAGAAAACCTTCCTAATAATTAGACCTATTCCAAAGTAGAATGGGCTATCTTGGGACATGCCTAACTTCCCCAATCTTCCAAGTGAGACCAGAGAATCATTTGTCAGATAAACTATAGCAGGACTTGTGACCAAGTATGGGTCAGAAGAGGTGAACAGAGAACCCCCTCCAACTCTGAGTATCTGGAATTCTGTTTCTTCAGTTTCTAGGGCTCATAACCAGTTTGACCTAAGAATAAATCCCATCTTCAGGGTCACAAAATTACCCTGAGCTATGGGCAAAATAAAAATGAAAATTCAGATGAAACAAAAGTTGGCCCTGGGGCGAAAATAAGATTTCCAGTTATTTTTAAGCATTGGATATGAGCCAAGAATGACACTCCCCCCCTCTTCCCCAGAGTGACAAAGGGCAGCCACCAAACAGCAACCGATGGACAAAGGTCATCCATAATTGCCTGCAACATCTCCCTGGTTCTGCCATTATTGACCTGTTTTTATTCATTTAAGTTTTCCTATGAACTCTCAGGATATCTTCCACTCAAGCTTGTCAACCACATGCTATTTAATCCCAGCCTGGGGGACAGTAAATCTAGTCATAAGATACAACACAGTATCTTAATAACTGCCCTGGATGGGGAAAAGGGCCACTGCATTATCTCCACACCAAAGGAAACCAACTCCATTACAAAAGGTCAGTTTTAAATGATATTAGAGGAAGAGAGATTGAAGAAAAGCAGGTCACAGGAAAGAAGGTTCTCTCTCACATGGGGCCTCCGGCTTTTCATCTAAATGAGATAAGAAAAGTCACCATCACCCCCTCAAAACATGTCCTTCTTTCAACCCTTCACTGGGGCCCCCAACCTAATATTTTCTTCTTCCAGTAATCCATTTTTCTTAGCAGAAAATACATTGATTTATTTACTTATTTTTGGAGGCAAAGAACAATGTGGCCCCTGCCCAGGTCACCCACGCGTCTTAAAATTCCTGGCTACATAAAGCACCCGGCTTCAGTGCCAGGTCGTGCTCATTTCCTCTTCAAAACTACCTTGTATTTCCATATTCTTGTTTGTAGCCATACAGGATTCCCTTTCCTACCCTCCACCAAAGGAAATAAGCTCCCTGGGGGCAGGGTTGTTTCTTTTTTTGTTTCCCCAGTGCCTAGTACAGTTCCTGGAATGTCAACTGAATTGCACAGTGTACTATAGTGGCAAGAGCACTAGATTTGAAGTGTGAATCCCAGCTCTTCCTCTTTCTCTCTGTATTATGTGGATTGTATCAATTCACCTCTCTGTGCCTCAGCTTCCTCATCTGAAAAAATGAGGAGGTTGGATTAAATAGTCCGTGAAATCCCTTCCATCTTTGGGGCTGCATCATCCATGGCCTTGGTGCCAATGACTTCACCTCCACGGGCCTCCATTTACTCATCTGTAAAACAATCTATATGGCCTCTAACATCACTTCTAGCCCTAAACCTATAGTCCTATGGATAGCCTCAAAGGTCCCTTCCAATTCCAACTTCCAATAATCTAAATGACTTCCCACCAGATTTCTCCACATTGTCCTATACACAGGATACAACCTTCCAGAAAGCCCTGACCTTTGAGTCTCCTACCTTCTTGTCTGATCTGCTTTTTGCATCTCTGTAAGGGACATGCAGCATTCACTACAGGTGAGTGGCTTTCTGGCTTCCATTTTTCAGTCTGTTCTAAAGGTGAATTTCATTCACTTATCACTTTATTATCTTTGGGCAAGCTTCTTAAGTGGGTTGTATGCTGTGAATGCAATAAGGAAAATGTCATCTGCCAACAAGTAGCAGGGTGGGTTTTAATCTCTAGGTTCAAGACTACTGGGAAATGCTTAAGATTAGAGGTACCTAGGGAAGGCAAAGTATCTGCATGGAGACTTCCTCCACTCCACACTGTAAGACTTAGTCTATGAATGTGGAGTTGGGGGGATTGAAATGGGGGGATGGGTTGAGGATTCTTATTTGGCCCTGTCATGGATTATCCAATTAACAGTGGGAAAAATCACTTGATGTCTCGATACATCAGTTTCCTCTTCTATAAAATGAAGATGACACTTTCTCTGCCATTCAATATAATATGTATCTCACAGAGTTGATACAATGACCTGGAAAGGACACTACTACTTCCTCCCTGTGTTACCTTAGGCAAACCACTTAATGTCCTTGGGCCTTGGTTTCCTCATCTATAAAACAAAGTAGATTGAAGTAGATTACCTTTCATCTCTAAGTCTCTGAGGCTATAATCACAATTCAAAATGTATAAAGTGTTTTTACATAGTCACAGAATTACCCTCACCACTGATAAAAGATATATTCATGCCCTTAAAAGGGAGGGAAGGGGCAGCTAGGTGGTGCAGTGAATAGAACACTGGCCCTGGAGCCAGGAAGACTTGAGTTCAACTCTGACCTCAGACACTTAATACTTACTAGCTGTGTGACCTTGGGCAAGTCACTTTAACCCCAAATGCCCTTCCCCCTGCAAAAAGCAATAATAATAATAATAAGTGATATTCTCATTATTGTTATAGTGATAAGGGCTGAACCTGTAATTTCATTGATATATAGGTAGGGTTCTTAACCCTGAATATGTAGGATCAATGAACCTGAGTGAAAAAAAAATCCATTGTACCACCTATGTCAATCGATTTTTATTAAGTTATCATATGCCTACAGTGTGCTAGGCAGGGCAGTTAGGTGATGACATAGTACACAGAGCACTAGACTTGGAATCAGGAAGACTCATCTTCCTGAATTCAAATCCTATCTCAGACACTGACTAGCTAAGTGACCCTGGGCAAGTCACTTACCCTGTTTGCCTCAGTTTCCTCGTCTGTAAAATGAGCTGGAGAAGGAAATGGAAAACCAGTCCAATATATTTGCCGAGAAACCCCCAAATGGGGTCAAGGAGAGTCAGACATGACTGAAAACAACGAAACACTAGAGCACCGAGAATACAAAGAGACAAAAGACAGCCCCTTCCTTCAAGGGGCTTACACATTTATGAGGTAGTCAACATGCAAACAAATACATACAGACAGGATAAATAGGAAATAATTCAGAGACGAAAGGTGCTGGAATTAAGAGAGGTCGGGAAAGGTTTCCTATAAGAGATGGGGTTGCAATTAGGACTTGAAGGAAACCAGGGAGGCCAGTAGGTGGAGGTGAGGAGGCAGAGCATTCCAGGCACAAGGGACAGCCAGAGAAAATGCCTGGAGAGGAGAAATGGAGTGTCCCCTTCAAATCACTTAATTTGGAGTCATAGGACCTGGGACCACAATCCATCTCTGCTATCTATTTATGTGACCTGGGTCTCACTGTCCTCATCTTAAAAAAGGAAATAATGATCACCTAGGATACCTTTCTTATTGGATTAATAGATTCAGAGGTAGAAGAGACCTCAGAGGTCTCCTAGATCAATCCCTTCTTTTACAGAGAAGGAAACTGAGGTCCAGGGAGGTTCCATTACTTGTCTGAGGCTACACAAGTAGTCAGGATCAGAGGCAACATAAGAACTGAGGTCCCCAGACTCCACTGTACCATACTGGATTGGCATGATACTCAAATTAGACCATTTGGTTTTTGTCTTCCTAGCTTCAGTATCTAGCATAATATTTGGCATATATCAGGCACTTGATAATTGTTTGTTGGATTGGATTAAAATTAAATAATGTGTGTAAGGCTTGATGATTTCTATGGTTTCTCCTACCTCTAAATCCTATATCTTATGACTTCTTTCCCTCCTCAAAACCATATAAGCCCCATGCAGAAGAGGGATCATATCTTGGGGGGCAATGTGACAGAGGGGAACAGGATTTAGACTTGAATCTAGATACCTGAGAATGCCTCTGACACTAATCTCCCTCAGTTTCCTCATCTGTAAAATGGGTATTCTTCACTTTTTCTACTTGAACAATGCCCATTTTAAATGAATATATATAGAATACCTAAAATGAGCATAGAAGAAGATGAAATAACATTTGTGACTGATAACCTGGCCAAGTCACTGCATCTCTGAGATTCAGTTTTCTCACCTGTAAAATGAGAATAATAACATCTGTAGCGCCCTATGACCCAGGCTTGTTGTGAGGCTCAACATTTCTGTAACTTTATAGCACTGCAGAAATGTCACATTTTGTATCTAGCCAATGTTGACACTGGGTCAGGGCTCTGTAAATTGTTTCCTAAATAGTTGGTGTTACTGTTACTCTTCAGTTAGCTTTTGTAAAGTGAAAGTTTTCAGTAATTATAACATGAAACATTTATGCTGTGGTTGTGGTTTGTCCTTCATTCTCAAAGAAGACCATTTTGTCAGGAAAATGGTAACATGATTTGCAAGTGCATCGTATTTGAGTGAGAGAGGGCTGTGCAAAGTCACCGGACTCACTTTCTCCTTCAGAGCCCTCTAGGTCAGTGGCCAGATATAGATCAGGACAGATGAGGAAATCAAGGCTTAGAGATACACTCAGGATCACATAGCTAACAAGTATCTGTGGTCATATTTGAAATTAGGTCTTCCTAGTTCTGGGTTTATCACTCTATCCACTGTACCACCTAGCAGCCTCCTAGTCAGAAGCATAAGGCTCTAAGAAGAGTGGAGTGCAGTAGCACTGTGGAAGGATGGTGGCCAGAATGACCAAGGGTAGATGAGAAATGCCTCTCTCTGTGTATATAGGAAGGAGAACACATGAAAAGACTGATGTGGCTACACAGGAAACTCCCTGACCAATTCTGATTTTTAAAGATATGGATAAATGGCTGAACTCAATGGTGCCATTCGAATATAATGGAAAAAATCATTACACTCTGAAAAGTGACAAATAATCTGAATCTTGGTCCTGATGCTAAGACCCGTCTTCTATAGAATGACTGTGTGCTGTGTGACTAAGAGTTGTGGAATATTGTAATCTCCAAAGAAGGAGAGTTGAGGATCACCCAAGATGTCATAGAGAAGTACATGGTGGATGTGAAGAGGTTATAATACATCCCAAATGAAGACAGGAGAGGCAATATAAAGGATATCTCTCAAAAATGTATGGAAAATTCAAGGAGGCATAAAAATATTTGTGTGGATTAATACAGAATTTAAAAAGCAAAACTGAGGGGGGGAAAGGCTATTTAACAGTGGCAATCATATATGTGAAAACAAAACTAAAATATAGTCTAACTCAGACTAATGATGATGATCAATCTTGCTATAGGAGAACCAACAATGAAACTGACAATGAATCCCTGGAGAATGAAACTGACTTTGGAATATATTGATGAAACCAACTTCCTCCTCTTCTTCTATGTATAGAACTGGAGAAGGGGGTTGCTCCAGTTAAGACACCCACTGTTAACTGCAGTAACTTTAAAAAGCTTCACTTAACTTTTTCATTATTAAAATAGTGGATTCAATGATATAGAGGGAAAGAGTATAATGTGAAATGATTGTGGGAAGGAAGAAAAAACAAAAGACATAAAGAAAGGCTGCCTCTGTGGACAACGAGTTCCCCGGGTTTTTCCAAAGAAGAATCTGCATGATCACTTGCTGGGGGTACTGCCCAAGGGGTTCTGAGTCTTGCATAGGTGATACTAGATGACCAATGTGGTCCCTTCCAATCTCTAGGCCCTATGCCTCCCTCAAAATCCTGCTACTTAACAAATAACTTTCCATCTCTAGACCTCCTATCTAAAAAGAGAATGCTGGAGTAGATACATCTCTGAAGCTTCTTGCCATGTGATTTTAGGATCCCCCAGCCTCTGCTCTGTGGGTGTCTTTTTTTCACTCACCAATAGGCCAATGGATCTTTGACCTCTTTGGTTTGGGCACTCCCTCCAATGATAAATTACAATGTATCCATACTTGCCCATCTCTCCTCCATGTCCTTCCCTAAAACCACTATAGGGGGCCTACCAGAGTGCTGGGGGCCTTCCCTATGTTCTCTTAACAATATGTCACCAATAGAGCATGTAGGTTATCTCTCCACTGATCATCCCTTGATCTCATCACATGGCTGACCCATTATTTTTTTCCGTTATCTTTCTCTAACAATGTCCATTATACTGCTTCTCCTGTTCTCATTTGGGATGTATTACAACCTTCTCACATCCACCATGCCGTTTTGCATGACCTCTTGGTCATGGAAGAACTTCAGTTCTTTGAAGAATGCAATATTTTACAACTCCCAGCTATATAGAACATAGTCATATAGCATAGAGTCATTCTGTAGAAGACAGGCCTTGGTATCAAGAGGAAAATTAAGATAATTAAAAGGACAGTGATATTTCCCAAAGCCTGCCCTCCTCCTCCTATTCAGTCCTGGGACCAGCACATCATCCATCTTCTATATTTGTCTAAGATATAGAAAAATAAGAGAGAGACAGAGACAGAGAGAAATAGTAGACTGACAGAAAAAGAGGGATAGATAGATAGATAGATAGATAGATAGATAGATAGATAGATAGACAGATATACTGATGGACCAGTCCTATAAATTGTCCATCAAAAGGTAACAATAGGGGCAGCTAGGTGGCACAGTGAATAGAACACTGGCCCTGAAGTCAGGAGGACCTGAGTTCAAATCCAACTTCAGACATGTAACAAAAAACTAGCTGTGTGACCTTGGGCAAGTCACTTAACCCCAATTGCCCTGCCCAAAAAAAAGGTAACAATAGTGAATGTTAGAGAGCCATTTGACTAACTGCAGAAAGAGACTTTAGAATAGAGAATGTCAGAGCTGAGAGGAAGTTGAGAATGTAGAAAAATATCAGAGGCAGAAAGGATCAAAGAACAGAGAACGTCAGACTTAGGAGATGCCATAGAACAGAGGATGTTCTATATAGAAAGGAATAGTTTTTTTTAATATAGCACCTACTGTGTGCCAGGCACTGTACTAGTCATTTTTTGCAAATATGATCTCATTTGACCCTCACAATAACCCTGGGAAGGAGGTGCTATTTTTATCTCCATTTCATAATTTTAAAAAAAACTGAAGTTAAGTGACTTACCTAGGGACAGAAGACTGGTAAGTGTCTGAGGTTGGATTTGAACTCAGGTCTTCCCAACTCCATGCCCAGAGCTCTATTCATGCTGCCTCAAGACTGAAAGGGACCTCAGTCCAATTTCCTAATTTTACATAGGAGGAAACTGAGGTCCAGGGTGACCAAGTGACTTGCCCAAGGTCACATGAGTAAGAAGTGGCAAAAGCAGGATTCAAACTCAGGCCCACTGACTCCAAGCCTAATATTTTTTTCACCATTTGAAAGCATCCACTCATCTATCGAAGAATGTTAAACCAAGAAGGAACCCTAGGAAATGGAATGTTGAATCAGAACATATCATAGGACATATATGGAGTGTTGCAACTAGAAGGTATCTTACAACAGAGTATGTCAAAGCAGGGAGGGACCTTAGAACAGGGGATGTCAGAGCTGGTAGGGGCCTGATAACATTGGATGTCAGAGCTGGGGAAGGACCTTAGAACAGGAAACGTCAGAACTGGGAGGGGCCTTAGAATGGAGAGTGTCAGAGCTTGTGGGGGCCTGAGAATAGAGAAAGCTCCACATAGTAGGTATGGACTGACAAAGACAGTTACCTTTCTAAGTCACTGCCATATCACAATGAATATATCTGAATTGTCCCCTAACACTGTTTTCAAAGCTTAGTATGGATTCAGTAGTATTATTGGGGGAATGGATAGGCTTTTATTAGCAAAATAATGTTCAAAGATGTCTTTCATCACTCCTTGGGTGGTTCACTTAGACCTCAGCACTGCTGGATTCTGATGGGTGTCAATTATCCATCTTGTTACAAAAACCTCTAGGGGTAAGCAAACTAAATCTCAGAGAAGCAGCTGCTTTCGGCAGCTGCTACAGAATCCAGCCTCCAGATGGGCACCAGTCACATGGGAGTCTTGAAGCCCTGAGAAGCAAGAGGCCATTCTACCCTTCTCTGCCATTAGTGACCCTGCCAGAGGTGCTGTGCCCCCCAACAATCTGGCCCAGGGATGGAGAACCTGCAGCCTCAAGGTGCCTTCTAGGTCCTTGGGTGCAGCCTTTTATTAAAGGGATTCATTATGGGAAGTTTGGAGTCAGTCCAAGGGCTGAACTTGAGGACCTAGAGGGCCATGTGTGGCCTCGAGGCCATAGCTACTCTGGACTCTCTCCCAAGATTAAGGGGGAGGCAGTCTCCTATCTGGTCATGCATTTAACAGTCATTGCTTGAATACCTACTATGTGCAGAGCCCAGTGTTCTAAACTAGGGGAGATACAAAGGTAGCTCACAGAAAGGGTTGGAAGAAACCTTAGAACAGAAGAGCATAGAATCATAGACTTAGGGAAGGAGAAAGGAAGGGAATAAGTCTTTATACAGCCCTTACTATGTTCTAGGCACTGTGCTAGTCACTTTTTACAGGGATTATCTCATTTGATCCTCACAGCAATCCTGGTTCTATACAAGTCTAGTGCTCGTCTATCAAAGAATATTAAACCTGGAAGGAACCCTAGAAAATGGAAGGTAGAATCAGGGAACTATCATAGGACATATGTGGAGTGTTGCACCTAGAAGGTATCTTACAACAGAGAATGTCAAAGCAGGGGATGTCAGAGCTGGGAGAGGCCTTAGAACAGGAGATGTCAGATCTGGGAGGGGCCTTAGACCAGGGAATGTCAAAGCTGGGAGGCTTTAGAGCAGGTGATGTCTGAGCTGGGAAAGGGCTCAGAGCATGACAGGGCTGGGAGGAGCCTTAGAAAAGGGAATGTCAGGACTGGGAGGGGCTTTTGAGATCACCTAGTTCAATCCTATCATTTTGCAAATGAAATTAGAAAACTGGATTTGGGGTTCAAAGAGTCAATAAGTATTTATTACACACAGTTCTAGGCACTGTACTAAGCATTGGAAATACAAAGGCAAAAGACAGTCTCTGTTCTCAAGGAGCTCACAGTCTAAGAACTTTTGTTGTAATTTTTTCAATCATTTCAGTCCTATTAGACTCTGTGACCCCATTTGGGGTTTTCTTGGCAAAGACACTAGAGTGGTTTTGCCATTTCCTTCTCTGTCTCATTTTACAGATGAGGGAACTGAGGCAAACAGGGTTAAGTGACTTGCCCAGAGACACACAGCTAGTAAGGCAAGATCTGAACTCAGGAAGATGAGTCTTCAAACAAAATGCAAATGATTACATCTAAACAAGCTACATACAGGGGGAAAATGGAAATAATCAAGAGGTAGAAGTAATAAAAATTAAGGAGCATTGAGAGATCATCTGGTCTACCCACCTACACCTCATTTACAGATAAGGAAATTAAAATCCGGTAAGACAAAGAAAGGTGCATGCATGTTAGGATCACATGCAAGGTAAGTGACACAACTGGGTCTTGAAGTCCTCTCTTCATTCCATCATCATCTCTGACCTCAGCTGGGTCACAGCTTCCTGAGGTAGGACTGAGGCTGATGGGGAGAAGGCAGGATCTGGCACTGCCTTCCATCAAGTTTACTAGAGCTATACATAATATGAGTACTAGCTGTAGACTAGCCTGAGAGATAGAAAGTGAAAGGTCCAAAACAACAGTGATCAATTCCAAGAGGGCACCAAGGAAGGCTTTTCACAGGAGACCCAAATTTGCCCTGGGCCTGCAAAAGCAAAGAGAATGTCAATAAGTCAGGGGTGAGGATGGAGGAAAGGATGGGGAAAAGGAAAGAAAGGAAGAAGAAAAGAAAAGAGGAAGGAAGGAAGGAAGAGATGGCGAGAGGGAGGAAGGAAGGAAGAAGGAAGGAAGAAAAAAGGAAGCAAAGAAGGAGGAAAATGAGAGAGAAATGGAAGGAAGTATTAAGAAAGGGAAGGAAGGCAAATCAGATGGCAAGTCCCCATGAAAGATGCTGCAGCCTAGATGCACACATTTGAAAAAAGCTCAAAGCCTTTGGCTGCCAATATAGAGAATACCTGACACCTGCTCTGTCTTCATTTTGTTTGCAAATGATGATACAGGATAATGACTGCCTGGAGAGAGACAGTTGACAGTGAAGAATGAGCTGGTTCTCACTGGGTCTGGTAAGGAAAGATCTGAACCCTAGAATCCCAGTATTGGCAGGACCTACAACTGCCAACCAGTCCCATGTGCACCTGAACAAGGGTCACCCTACAACATCACTGATAAGTGGGATTCAACCTCGTCTTGAAGACCTCCAAGATGGGGAGCTCACTACCTCTGTAGCCAGTCCACTGCCACTTTAGGAAAGTCCTCATTGTTATGAAGTTTTTCTGACATCAGGCCTAAATTTTCCACTTTGCAGTTTCCCCAGTCACTTCTAGTTCTGCCCTCAGGGATTGAGTAGAATAAGACTAAGCCTTCTTCCATATGACTTGAACACAGCTATTATGTCCTACCTACATCTTCTCTTCTTCAGGCTAAAAATGGGTGTGGGGGATGGGATGCACAGTGAGACATAGAAAAGGTGGGAACAGGAACCCACTTGCAAACAAAAGAACCTGTCCTAGACAAAGGGGCAGTCACTACTTCTGGGGAATGGAGTATAAGGAAATCATGTCCTTAGGAGGGTACAGCAGAATAGGCCATGGGTAACAGGGGGCAGGGCAAAAAGAACTGAACTGGAAAGCAAAGTTCTTGGCTTCCATCTTTCCATGACCTTGAATGACACTGAGCTAGAGGGCTCAATCCCTTAGACATACAAGGCTGTGGAAGACTGAGTTCCTTTTCCAAGCTTGGATAATGGCCCTTGGAACAAACAAACGAACAAATGAATGAATGAATGAACGAATGAATGAAGAAGTATTTATTAAATGATTACTATGTGCTAGTGGGTTAAGTCTGGTGATACAGATTCAAAAAGCAAGCCAGTCATTACTCTCAAGAAGCTTATATTCTAATAAGAGGAAATAACACATATGGGGTCTGGTGGCCATGGAGGAGTGAAATTTGGAAAAGTTACTGAGGACAACATTTGAGGAGGAACAAGTGACCATCCTTTCCAGGCAGGGTGATATTGATTTGATTACTGTTCCCAGAGCTAGAAGAGAAAAGGGTATGCGGAGAGGCAGCCAATGCAGTTCCAAACAGTATGGCATGAAAGTGGCTGGAAATTATTGTGCTGGGTCACAGACAAGATCAAATATGGAAAAGATTCACCTATTAGGAGCCCAGAGCCCCAAGGTGGGATCAAGGTAGAGTCTAGAACCAAGAAGGCCACAAAACAGTGGGCTGGGGTTGGAGCTCTCCAGTGCTGAACTTTGTGAATCAGAGATCCCTGCAAAGGCTCTGACCTCATCAGGACAGTGCTTCCCAAGAGAAGACTCACCAGGAGACTGCTATCATGATTCATTTGTCATATCCTTGCTCCTTAAAATGGGTAAAATAATATAATCACAACTGGGTTGGTCTATGGGTCTAGAGACCTGAGTTCTAAACACAGTGCCTTAGATACCAAGCAGGAAAAAATCTCAGAGATCATCTAGCAAAGTACCTTCATTCTACAGATCAGGAAACTGAAGTCCAAAGAGGTAAAACAGTTTGCCCAAAGCTATATAATAGTAGGGAAAGAATTAGAACCCAGGTCCCTTGGGGGGCGGAGCCAAGATGGCAGAGTAGAAACAGCTCATCCAAGCCACTCTGCCCCCAGATTCCCCCCAAACTATGTAAAAGGGGACTCTGAACAACTTCTGGAGCCCCAGCACCCACAGAACAACACAGAGAAGCTAACCTCCCGCTGAGGACAGCCCAGCAGCCCTGCAGGAAGGACCAGCACAGCATTCTGGGAGCCAGCAGCGCAGTGTGCAGAGAGTGGAGAGCCGAGCCGAGCGGAGCCCAGGTTCCCGTGAGCCGAGGTTTTAGCCCCAGGGCAGCAGGGCCAGCAGCCGGCTGGAGAGACCCCAGAACACCAGCAGCTGTGGCGACTCCAGAATTATCAACATAGACATGCCTAGGACAAAGTGAGAGGTTAGTGTCCTATGGACTTTGGGACCTGTATTTGGGGAATGCGTCAGCTCCCTCCCCTGGGGGCTAGAAGCCCCTGAGGAGACACGCCATTTTGTAGTTTTCAGAGGCAGCTCCAGCTCCTGGCCTGCGAACTGTAGGGAGATCCAGCGATCAGTCTTGGGGGGTAATCGCTCTTGCTTTAACCTCCCTGGATCTGGATTGTGATCTGGGGTGGAAGTCGTGGGTGGGTTTACAGCTTGCCAGAAACGGAAGTTGCCCTCCCACATGTTTGGGACGAAAATTCCCCTATCTGTCAGCAAAGACATACTGTGGCAACAAGCCCAAAAGTCAAGTAATTAAGTGGCAACATGCCAAGGCAAAGGAAACAGAAAAAGGCAACCCTAGACTCCTATTTTGGGGGCATGGAGCGGGAAAAAGACTGTGAGGTCAGAAGTCCTGCTCCAAAAATCCCAGGGGAAACCATGAGCGGGTTGCAGGCCATAGAGGACCTTAAGAAGGACTTTAAAAATCAAATAAGAGAAGTGGAGGAAAAATTGGAAAGAGAAATGAGAAGGATGCAGGAAAAGTATGACATGAGGGTCAACAGCCTGGCTGAGGAAAACAACACCTTAAAAAATAGACTAACTCAAATGGCAAAGGAGGCCCAAAAGGGCAAAGAGGAGAAGAATGCCTTAAAAAGTCGAATTTGCCAGATGGAAAAAGAATCTCTAAAGTTCACTGAGGAGACTCATTCCTTCAGAGTTAGACTGGAGCAAATGGAAGCTAATGACTTTATGAGAAATCAAGATGCTGTTAAGCAGATCCAAACAAATGAAAGATTAGAAGGCAATGTGAAATATCTCATGGGAAAAACCACTGACCTGGAGAATAGATCCAGGAGAGACAATTTAAAATTATTGGACTACCTGAAAGCCATGATCAAGGAAAGAACCTAGAAATCACCCTTCAAGAAATTCTCAAGGAAAACTGCCCTGATGTTTTAGATCCAGAGGGCAAAATAGAGGTTGAAAGAATCCACAGATCACCTCCTGAAAAAGATCCCAAAAAGAAAACTCCCAGGAACATTATAGCCAGGTTCCAGAATCACCAGATCAAGGAGAAAATACTACAAGCAGCCAGGAAGAAACAATTTCAATATTGTGGAAACACAATCAGAATAACCCAGGACCTGGCGGCTTCTACACTGAGGGATCGAAGGGCATGGAATATGATATTCCAGAGGGCAAAAGAACTGGGAATGAACCCAAGGGTCACCTACCCAGCAAAACTGAGTATTTTGTTTCAGGGAAAATATGGTCATTCAGTGGAATAGAGGACTTTCAAGCATTCTTGAGGAAAAAACCAGAGTTGAATAGAAAATTTGACATCCAGACACAAGAAGGATGAGATGCCTGAGAAGGTAATCAGGGAAAAGAAATCAAAAGGAACTTATCAAAGTTGAACTATTTACATTCCTATATGGAAAAGCAATATCTGTGACTGATGATATCTTTCTCACTATGAAAATAATGGAAGAAGGGGGTGTGGTCATATGAATACATATGTGAATGTGTGTGTATATGGTTACAGTTATATATGGATAGAGGGCATAGGTTGAATTTGTTGGCAAGGGAGGATACTCAAGGGATGAAATTATGAGGTGAGAGAGGAAAGTGGCAAGAGGAGATGGGGAGAGACAGGGTAGGGTAAACTATCTCATGTAGAAGAAGCAAGGGGAAGTGGTTGCAAGGGAGGGGAAGAATAGGAAGGCAAAAAGGCAAAACCACATTCTCATTGAATTTGGTTCAGGGAGAGAATGACATACATACTAAATGGGATATCTCAACCTACAGCAGAATAGGGGGAAGGGGGATGAGAGGAGGGATGATATATGGGAGGGCATCCTTGGGGGGAGGGGAGGTTGGCAGTACCCACTATAGAAGAGGGACAGGATCATGTAGGGAATGGACCAGGTGGGGGGTGGGATGAGTGGGAGGGAATTATAAGCAGCCTTGTACAATATGTCTACTATGATAATGTTTTGCATAGCTAGACGTGTACAACATATACTGAATTACTTATCTTCCCAGAGGGAATGGATGACAAGGGAGGAAGGAAATGGATCTGAAATTCGAGGTCTTAAGATTAAATGTTTCAAATATATATAAATACTATTATTAATACTCTTTTGCTTGTAATTGGGAGATAAGATGTGCAGGCATTGGGACACAAAGTTTCACCTTCCTCTAAATGAAAAGTCGAAGGGAGTATGGGAGAAGGTATGGGAGAGAGCAGATTGGAGGAAGCGATATCTTGCAGGACTGCTATTCTGGGAGGGTGGGTAGGGGAAAAACGGGGGGAAATGATTGTAACTCAAAATCTGGTGGAAATGAATGATGTAAAACAGAAGTTAATAAAGCATTTGTTTAAAAAAGAAAATTAAAAATAAATAAATAAATAAAATCATGGGGAAAAAAAAAGAACTTAGGTCCCTTGACTTCAAATTAAGCAATTTTTCTCTTACAATCTAATATCATAGCACTTAGGGCTGAAACAGACATCAGAGATGATTGATTATCATGGATTTAGAACTTGAAAAGACCTCAAGGGCCATCAAGTCCAATCCACTTTTTACAAAGGAGAAAACTGAGGCCAATACAATCTGAGTGGCTTAATTGGTTCATTGGATGATAGATTTAGAGCTAGAAGGGACCTTGAGGAAACTGGGACCCAGAGAGGTGAAGGGACTGTACCTAGTGACTAATAAGTATCTGAAGCAAGATTCAAACTCAGTTCTTCTTAACTCCACTTCCAGTGTTCTATCCACTGCACTTCCTAGGTTCCAAGCTCCAATAGGTAGTAATTATTAAAGGTGAGATTTGAATTCAGAGTTCCCCGATTCCAGAACCAGTGATTAATCCATTATACCATACCCAAACCCCCCATTTTACAAATAAAAATGAGAATTGAGAGATGTTAATCAATAAACAAATATTTATTATAAATCTTTTATGTGGTAGGCATTATGCTAGTTTCTGGGCATATAGACAAAGACAAACAAGTCTCTGCCTAGAAGTTTACATTCTAGCCGAGGAATCAACAATCACATATGTAAGCAAATATTTTTTTAAAACATATAAAGTAAATACAAGATTATTTCAGGGAGGGGACAGAGTAAGTGACTTGTCCAACACAGAGATGGAATTGAACCTTGGCACCCTAACTTCAAATCAAGAACTTTCTGCCACAACCTGCTATAGACCTTAAGTAGAATACCCCCTCTCTATGGGCAACAGCTTTCTCATCTATAAAATGCAAATAATAATACTTTTACCATCAATCTCACAGGGTGGTTTGGAAGAGAGAACTTTGTAAACCCTGTGTCCACAGTGGAGCAGAGACTCTCTTTATAGTTTCAGCACAAAAAGAAAGTGCTTGTGATCACTCACAGCCCAGAGCACAGGCCAGGAGAGGAGTAGATCCTTAGATCATACCACCTTAGAAGAACTGAAAACTTACAAGTCCCTAGAAGTATCTCTGAAAACAGCTGCACAAAACCCCAGAAGCTTGGGACAGTGCACCCTCCACCATGGAAACAGAAACCTACTTTAACAAAGAGTTAAAAGTCAAGTAATAGGTTGGGGAAATGAGCAAACAATAGAAAAAAATTCTGACCACAGAAAAATACTACGGTGACAAGGAAAATCAAAACACACACTCAGAAGATAAAGTCAAAGCTCCTACATCCAAACCCTCCAATAAAAATATGAATTGATCTCAGGCCATGGAAGAGCTCAAAAGGAATTTTGAAAACCAAGTAAGAGAGGTAGAGGAAATTTTGGGAAAAGAAAAGAAAATTGGTGGAAGAAAACCATGAAAAATGAGTCAACAGCTTGGTAAGGGAGTCACAAAAGAATACTGAAGAAAATGGCATCTTAAAAAACAGAGTAGGCTATACATTAAAGGGGGTACAAAAAGCCAATAAGGAAAAGAATGCCTTGAAAAGCAGAATTGGACAAATGGAAGAGGAGGTACAAAATCACACTGAAGAAAATAATTCCTTAAAAATTAGAATTGAAATGGAAGAGGAGGTACAAAATCACACTGAAGAAAATAATTCATTAAAAATTAGAATTGAGGTGGGCAGAGTCAAAATGGCAGAGTAGAAACAGGTCTTCCACAGGGCTCCTGTTCCCAGCTCCTCCAATTCATGTAAAAAAAAATTACTCTAAACAAACTTTGGAGCTACAGAACTGACAAAATGACAAAGAGAAGTTAACCTCCCACTGAAGACAGCCCAGAAGGATGGCAGGGAGTAGCCAGCACAGTGTGTTGGGAGCCGAGCCCAGCCTCAAGTGCACCTGAGGTTTTAGCCTCAGGGTGGCCACAACCAACAACTGGCTGGAGAGACTTCATATCACCAGCAACTGTGGTGGTTTCCAGAATTATCAGCCCATAGATGCTAAGGACAAAGTGAGAGGTCAGTGCAGTGTGGACTTTGGGACCTGGGAGTTTGGGAGTGTAGTTTGGCCTTTGCCCCCAGGGCGAGAAGCAGCTGAGGTGTAGTGGCCATCCAGTCACTGCCATGTAGCTGCTTCAGAGCTCCTGGACTGCAGATTGAAAGGCAGCAAGTGACCAGTCTAAGGGATAATCACTCTTGCTTTAACTGCTTGGATCTAGATCACTGTCTGGGATGGAGGTCCTGGGGTGCGTGACCAGTGTGCCAGAGCATGTGGAGGCTTCTGAGAGGGCAGCCAACTAGTAGCTCCAGCAGCTGAAAAACCCCCAGTGATTTGGGACAAAGCTCCCCGCTCTGGTATCAGAGTTCAACTGTGGCAAAAAGCTCAAAAGTCAAGTAATTGAGTGACAACATCAGCAAGCAAAAGAAGCAAAGCAAACACAGCGATCTGACTTTGGATTCCTTTTTGGGAGACAAAAAGGATGGGGGCATGGAACAGAAGGAAGACAGGGAAGTCAGAATTCCTGCACCAGAAGCTTCCAAGAAAAGAATAAGCTGCTTACATAGAGGAGCTTAAGAAGGATTTTGAAAACCAAATAAGAGAAATGGAGGAAAAATTGGGAAGAGAAATGAGAATGATGCAAGAAAATTATGAAATGAAAGTCAACAACCTGACTGAATAACACCTTAAAAATAGACTAACTCAAATGGCAAAAGAGGCTCAAAAAGCCAATGAGGATAAGAATGCCTTAAAACGCTGAATTTGTCAGATGGAAAAAGAATCTCAAAAGCTCACTGAAGAGAATCATTCCTTCAGAATTAGATTGGAGCAAATGGAAGCTAGTGACTCTATGAGAAATCAAGATACTATTAAACAGATCCAAAGAAATGAAAAAATAGAAGGCAATGTAAAATATCTCATTGGGAAAACCAATGACCTGGAAAATAGATCCAGGAGAGATCATTTAAAAATTATTGGACTACCTGAAAGCCATGATCAAAAAAAGAACCTAGAAATCATCCTTCAAGAAATTCTCGGGGGCGGCTAGGTGGTGCAGTGAGTAGAGTGTCGGCCCTGGAGTCAGAAGGACCTGAGTTCGGATCCGGCCTCAGACACTTAATGCACACACAAACAAAAAACCTAGCCGTGTGACCTTGGGCAAGTTCCTTAACCCCAATTGCCCTCCAAAAAAAAAAAAAATTCTCAAGGAAAATTGCCCTGATGTTTTAGAACCAGAAGGCAAAATAGAGGTTGAAAGAATCCACCAATCACCTCTCAAAAAAGATCCCAAAAAGAAATATTCCTAGGAATATTATAGCCAGGTTCCAGAGTTCCCAGATCAAGGAGAAAATATTACAAGCAGCCAGGAAGAAATAATTTGAATACTGTGGAAACAATCAGGATAACACAGGATCTGGCAGCTTCTACACTGAGATCAAAGGGCTTAGAATATGATATTCCAGAGGTCAAAGGAGCTGTGATTAAACCAAGAATCACCTACCCAGCAAAACAGAGTATCCTGTTTCAGGGGAAAATATGGTCATTCAATGGAAAAGAGGACTTTCAAGCATTCTTGATGAAAAAAACAGAGTTGAATAGAAAATTTGACATTCAGATATAAGAAGCAAGAGAAGCATGAGAAGGTAAACAGGGAAAAGAAATCATAACAAACTTATCAAAGTTGAACTACTTACATTCCTTCATGGAAAAATGATAATTGTAAGTGATGAAACTTTTCTCAGTATGAGAATCACTGAAGGGAATAGAAATATACATATATATATATATATATATATGTATATATACATAAATATGTCTGTATAGGAGGGTATATGGGCGTATGAATACATATGTGAGTATGTGTATAGGTATACATAGACAGGTATACATAGACAGAGGGCACAGGACCAGTTGAATAGGAAGGGATGATACTTAAAAGGTGAAATTAAGAGGTGAGAGAAGAATATAATGAGAGGAGATGTGGAGAGATAGAGTGGTGTAAATTATCTCATATAGCAGAGGCAAGGGAAAACTGTTACAATGGAGGGGAAGAACAGGAAGGCAAATGGGAATGAGTCAACCTTATTTTCATTGAATTTAGTTTAGGGAGGAAATGAAATACAACTAAATAGGGTATCTCACCCTACAGGAGAGTAGGGGGGAAGGGGATAAAAGACGGGGATGATTGAAGGAAAGGCAGGCTTGAGGAGACAAAAGTTGGAAACACCCACTTTTGAAAAGAGACCGGATAAAAGTAGAGAATAGAACAAGTAGGGGGTGGGATAGGATGGAGGGAAATATAGTCAGTCTTTCACAGTATATCCACTATGAAAATGTTTTGCATAGCTACACATGTACAGCCTATATTGAACTGCTTATCTTCCCAGTAAGGGTGGGTGATGAGGGAGGTAGAGAAAGAATCTGGAATTCAAATATTTAAAAATCAAATGCTTAAATATATATTGTTATTATTTTACATGTAACTGGGAAATAAGATAAATAGGCATTGGGCATAGAGATCCACCATGCTCTACTGGAAAGTTGGAGGGGAATTGGGGAAAGACATAGGAGAGAGCAGATTGGGGGAGGGGATATTCAGTGGGATGGCTGTTTTGGAGTGGTGGGTAGGGGGAAAATGGGGAGAAAATTTGTAACTCAAAATCTTGTGGAAATGAATGATGTAAACTAAAAAATAAAAATTTTTAAATTAAATTTAAAAATTAGAATTGAACAAACGGAAGCTAATGACTTTATGAGAAATCAAAAAACAACAAAACCAAACCAAAAGAATGAAAAAATAGAAGACAATGTGAAATATTTCACTGGAAAAATGACTGACCTAGAAAATAGATCCAGAAGCGTTCATTTAAAAAATTATTGGACTACCTGAAAGTGATGATCAATAAAAGAGCCTAAACGTCATATTTCAAGAGATCAATAAGGAAAACCACTCAATATTGTAAAACCAAAGGGCAAAATAGAAATGGAAAGAATCCTTCAATCACCTTCTGAAAAAGATCCCCAAATGAAAATGCCAAGGATTATCATAGCCAGATTCCAGAGCTCCAATGTTAAGGAGAAAATATTGCAAGCAGTCATAAATAAATAATTTAAGTATCATGCAGTCATAGCCAGGATAACACGTGATTTTGCAGCTTCTACACTAAAGGATCAGAGGGCTTGGAATATGATATTTTGTACAGTGAAGAAGCTAGGATTATAACCAAGAATCACCTACCCAGAAAAAATTATTATAATTCTCCAGGGAAAAAAATAGACATTCAATGAAATAGAAGACTTTCAGGCATTCTTGATGAAAAGGCCAGAGCTGAATAGAAAATTGGCTTTCAAATTCAATAATCAAGAGAAACATAAAAAGGTAAACAGGAAACAGAAATCATAAGCTACTTAATAAGGTTAATCTGTTTATATTCCTATGTGGAAAGATGATACTTGTAACTCATAAGAACTTTTTCATTAATAGGTCAGTTATAAAGACTAAATATAGACAGAGGGCACAGGTGTGAATTGAATATGAAGGAATGATATCTAAAAAATTAAATTAAAGGGTGAGAAAAAGGAAAGGGAGAGATAGAATGGGGTAAATTATTTCATGTAAAAGATGCAATGGAGGGGAAGAGGAGGGAGATGGGGGAGGGGGTGGAGTGAGTGAACCTTATTCTCATCAGAACTGACTCAAAGAGGGAATGATTTATACCATCAATTGGGCATAGAAATCTCTTGCCCTACAAGAAAGTAGCAGGGGAAAGGGATAAGAGAAAGAGGGGGCAGAGGTGATATAAGGGAGAGCAGATTGGGGGAGGGGGTAGTCAGAAGTAAAACATTTTTGAAGAGGGATAGGAGAGAGAACAGAATAAATGGGGTGGGGAATAAGATGGAGGGAAATACAGTAGTAACTGTGAAAAAAAATTATAGCAAGTTTCTCTAGTAAAGGTCTCATTTCTCAAACATATGGAGAACAGAGTCAAATTTATTAATTTCTCAACTGATAAATGATCAAAAGACATGGACAGTTTTCAGATAAAATGATAAAGCTATGGCCATGTTTTTAAAAAATGCTCTAACTCACTATTGATTGGAGAAGTGCAAATTAAAATAATTCTGAGGTACTGCCTCATGCCTATCAGATTGACTCATAGGACAGAAAAGTAAAATGACAAATGTTGGAGGGAATGTGGGGAAAGTGGGGACATTAATGCACTATTGGTAGAGTTGTAAACTGACTCAACCATTCTGTAGAGCAATTTGGAACTATGTACAAAGGATTACAAAACAATGCATATCTTTTGACCCAGCAATAACATTACTATCCCACAAGAGATAAAAACAAAAAGGAAAAGTACTTCTATGTACAAAAATATTTCTAGCAGCTCTTTTCTTGTGGCCAAGAACTGGAAGTTGAGGGGATGCCCATCAATTGGGAAAATGGCTGAATAAATTGTGGTATGTGATTATGATGGAATACTATTATGCTTTAAGAAATGATGAGCAGGATGTTCTCAGAAAACCTGGAAAGATTTACATGAGCTGATGCAAAGTGAAATGTTCTGATGACCAGCTGTGAATGACTTAGCTATTGTCAGCAATACAGTGATCCAAGATGACTCACTCCCACCTTCATGAATTTGATTTTTCTGTTCCATACTCCCTTGCTCCCTGCCAAACCAAACCCTAGTTGACTCTTAGCTGCTCCAATACAGACCCTAAAGCCTCAGAGATATTGACAAAAAACAATAATAACTCACAGCACTTTCTAGAGAACTGCCCATTTGAGCTTCACAACAACTCTGGAAGGGGGGATCTATGAGTATTATTACCTCCTCCTTACAGATGAAGTACCTGAGGCTCAGAAAAGGGAAGTCTCCCTTGCTCACAAAAGGAGGAAGTATCAGAGGGGTAACTGAATCCAGGCCTTCCTTCCATCAAGTTAGCTGGGGATCAATACCTTCTTACATAATGATGGCACATATTCTTACTGTTTAGTCATTTTTAGTCATGTCCAGCCCTTCATGACCCCATTTAGGTTTTTTTGGCAGAGATGCTAGACTGGTTTGCCATTTCCTTTGCCTCCAAGTGAGGAAACTGAGGCAGACTGAGGGTTAAGTGACTTGCCCAGGGTCACACAGCTAGTAAATGTCTGAGGCCAGATTTGAACTCAGGAAGAGGACTCTTCCTGACTCTATCCACTGTACCACCACCCTTTGTGCCCTGGCACATTTAAGTAAGCACTTAATAAATATACTTTTTTGATTGACCTGAAATATGCCCAAGAGATCAGTGATCTCATAGATGTGAATATTCCCTCCACTGATGTAGATTGCAACCCATCCAGGCCCACCCATTCTGTACAACTCTGTCTTCCCCTAAGTAGAAACCTCCCTTACTTTCTCTTAATACCCAGAAGTTAGCAGCAGCCTACTAGCAGCCTCCCTCACTCTTACCATGTGAACATTCCATCTTTTTCAATCACATGTCTTGTTTGTACACTATTGCTTGCATGTTGTCTCCCCCATTAGAGTGGGAACTCCTTGAGGGCAGGGACCCTCTTTTGCCTTTCTTTGTATCCCCGGCTCTTAGCATAGTGCCTGACATGTAGCAGGTGCTTAATAAATGCTATTTGACTGACATTTCTGTGATGACATTTCATTCTAACACAGTAGTTGCTTAATAAATTATCACTCAGTTGAACATACTTGAATTAAACTGAACTGTATTGAATTGATTCTAAATCCAGTACCCTATCCACCATGCCACACTGCCTTTCATGTTAAACCAGGGACAATTTCCAGATGGGAGTCACAATTTTGCTTGCTAGAGTGACAAAATCACAGTGTGCCCTGACCATTTAATGACAATATTGATGCCAATGAGCAGGATTCCTGCATTTATCTATCTTTCTATCTCTGGGGGGGGGGGAGGGAAAGAGGAAAGAAGAGACTGACAGGAAAAGAAACAGAAACAGGAGGGAAAGGAAAGGGAAAGGGAGAAAATGAGAGAAGGAGAGAAAAAAGAGAAACACACATTTTTAAATATATTTGTGATGTTCTGTAAAGATTGGGGGCTCATTAGCAGAGCTCTCAATCTAGAGCTGGACCAATCTCCTCATCTTAAGGGCAGGCAAGCTAAGCCTTTCCCTTGTTCACTCAGGAGTAGGCCAGAAAACAAGCTGTTTCTGAAGTTTGCTCCAATATTTCAGCATTAGCCAGCCAGGGCGTTCCTTGGCTGGGAGTAATTACTGTCTTTCCGGCTGCTTGACTCCCCCCGCAGTTCTGCACCAGATTTTGTAAAAAGTAAGAGCCTTGGAAACTCCTCCTAATTTGCTTGTAAAGAGAGTCTAATAAAGAGGACAAATCACCCCGCAGTGGCAATTACCCGACTGGAGAATATGACAAAACAGGCCTGGGAGGGACTGAGGAAAACACAGGAGAACTGGGGTGGGTGGACTCTAGCCTGGGCAAGGGAGAAGAGTGACTGCTGCCTGCTCCTCTTTCTTCCTCGCCCCACCCCCACCCCATCCATCACTTCAGCACCTTGGCTAGGTATCTCAGTGAAGACCCTCAGAAAAATCAGTGGTAGGTTTTTGATACCAAATCCATCACTCTTTTCACTGCACCAGACTGCCATTTAATCCTTTCATTTTACTGATGAGGAAACTGAGGACCAGCAGGAACGAAGTGACTTGCCCAAAGTCACAAAGATTAAGTAAAGTGGTTCAGGCAAGGACTAAGGCTAAGCCCTTTGACTACAAACCAAGCTTCCTCCTACAGGTGAGATTCTTCTTAGAGGGGAATGAGAGACTTTGCCACTCACTGATCAGTTGAAAGAATTAGGGATATTTATAGCCTGGAGAAGAGAAGAGAAAACTTTGGGGAGATATGAGAGCTGTCTTCTAGGATTTGAAGGGCTGTCACAGAAAAGATGGATAAGACATGTTCTGTTTGGCCCTAAAGGGCTGTTGAAAAGAGACAGATTTGGGGCTTTATGTAAGAAAAAGGTTTTTAAAAAAACAATTGTTTGTTGTTGTTCAGTCATTTTTCTGTCATGTCTGACTCTCCGTAACTCTATTTGGGGTTTTCTTGGCAGGAATACTGGGGTGGTTTGCCATTTCCTTCTCCAGCTCATTTGACAGATGAGGAAACTGAGGCAAACAGAGTGAAGTGACTTGCCCAAGGTCACATAGCTAGCAAGTGTCTGAGGCCTGATTTGAGTTCAAGAATATGAGTCTTGTTGACTTGAAGCCTGGCCTTCTATCCATGGTGCTACCTAATTTTAATTTGAGCTCTCCAAAAGTAGAATGAGCTGCCTCAAGAAGTAGTAATATCAAATGAGATAATATTTGTAAAAGTGCTAACTTAACACAGTGCCTGGCACCTAGTCAATGTTTGTTCTCTTCACCTGCACCCCAGTGGGCTCTGCACTGCAGAGGTTCAAGGGAAAGTTGGCTGTCCACTTGGCAGAGATGTTAGAGAAGGCATTCCTACTCAAGGCCAGATGGTCGCCAGAGTCCCTTCCAGCTCTTACTCCATGATCCAAAATGGAAAAAAGTTATTTCTTATGTCTGGGAAGTAGCAGATTCCAGTGACATAACAAGTGAAGGGCTCAACTTGGAATCAGGCAGATCTGAATTCTAGTCTCACCTTTGATAAGCTGTGTGACCATGGGTAAGTCACTTGTCCTCCCTGAGCCGCAGTTTCCTTTCTATCAAATGAGGGGAGTTGAGCTAAATAGCTTCTGAGTTCCCTTCCAACTCTAGAAATGTTATCTTATGGTTTAAAAGCTTGTTCCCTTACCCTTCCTCTCTCCCCTAATAGATTCCTCCTCACTGTAGACATTTAAGCAAAGACTGACTGTCTCGGTTTCCTCATCTGTAAAATGAGGTAGTCGAATAGTCTCTTTCCTTTTAGATCTAGACATATGATCCTATAAATCTTTCTGAGCCTCAGTTTCCTCATTTATAAAATGGGGAATGCTTACCTCTAAGGATTATCTGTTGAAATTTTTTTAAACCAAGATGATCCCTGTAAAGTATTTCACAAACCTTAATAAGCTTTGTAAATACTAGTCATAATTATTATGACCAGGTTTCTGCCACCTGGAGCCTGCCCAGTGGCTCTAGCTCTGAGAGAGATGAAAGGGAGGAAGCTGGCCTCAGTTACGCCATCCCTGGGAAATGCCATCCCTTTCTAGGCAGGGAGGGATACAATGTACCCAGAGAATTTTCCTCTCACGATTATTCATTCTGAGTTTTCTGTGACCAAGCCAAAAAGCTATCTCGGACTTTTCATTTAATGTTCAAAATAGACTAGAGAAGGAAATCGACCAAAGGAAGAATGTGAATTTTTTTTAAAACTCAGCTTTATAACTTTCTATCAGCTATCAGATAAGGGAATTATTCTGCTGTAGCAACTCTGCCACAGGGGAATCCAAAAATAAAATCTCTGATCTCTGAACCCCAGAGCTGGGGAATGAAAGTTCTTATCCAGGTATTGGGATTGATCCTTGGAGACAGGGTCACCCCCCAACCAATCTAGACACCATCTCCCTGTGTATACTTCATCTGGGGCATCAGGGGAGGGGAGAGAATCAGGCTTGGGGCTCTACCATATCATAAAAGGTCTGAAATGCTACTCTCTGGCAATCATGAGATAACAGAAAGATTCCTGGCCCAGGAGGCAGAAGAACTGAATTTGAGTGCCAGCTTGTTCTTCCACATCTACAAACATTTCAGTAAAGGTTTATTAAACACCTGCTATCTGCCTTGCATTGATACAAAAGCAAAAACAAAATAGTCCCTGCTCTCAAGGAACTTACATTCCACATTATTTTTTTTTGCTTTTTGGAGGGGTAAGGTAAGGCAATTGGGGTTAAGTGACTTGTCCAAGGTCACAGAACTAGTTTTGTGTTAAGTGTCTGAGGCTGGATTTCAACTCAAGTCCTCCTGACACCGGGGCCAGTGCTCTATTCACTGCTCCACCCAGCCACCCCTAGGAACTTATATTCTACTGAAGATACATAGGGGGAACAAGGAAAGAAATATTAATTCAATTATCCTAAATTTCCATCATCAACCAACCAGAGCAACACCTTAGAATACTCTTCATGTTCCTGCTTCTTAGAGAAATAATGTGACTAAAATCACAGGTCCATGACTCCTTTCCCTTATTCCTCCCCTTCATTATTTCCTCCTGTGGGAGGAATAGCTATGAGATTGTGTGTTATGGTGGATAGTACACTGGATTTGAGGTAAGAACTAGATTTCTCAGATGCTTACGAGATACTTGCTGAGTCTCAGTTTCCTCATCTGTAAAATAGGGATATTTGTAGTTATTACATTTCAGATAAACTGGCCATCATCATCACCACCATAACAACAAGCATTTATAGATCTCTTTAAGGTTCATGAAATACTTTACAAATATCATCTCATTTTATCTTCACAACAACCCTGAGAGGTAGACACTATTACTTGATAAGTTGACTATTGATTTCATCCATTTTACAGATGAGGAAACCGATGCAAACAGAGATTAAGCAACTTGTTCAGGGTCGCACAGCTAATGTGTCTGGGGCCAGATTTGAACTGGAAACTTGCTATTCCTACCTCATTACATGCAGTCTCCCATTTCTATATCTTTGCATGAATTCTCTCCCAAGCCTAGAAGGCACTCCCTTCTTACCAACTCCCTCCCAGAATCCCTAGCTTCCTTCATAGTTCAGCTCAAGAACCATCTTCTAAATGATGCCTGTTCTGATCCCTCCCAGCCACTTGTGACCCTTCCTGAAATTATTTCATTCATATGTATATACATATATGTGTGTATACACATCTTTTATCCACTTATATAAGTATGTCATTTCCCCAATAGAATGTAAGCTTCTTGAGGTCAGGGAATGTTTCATTTTTTGCTTTCATATCCCCATCACCTAGCATAGGGCCTTCAACAATCAAATTAACAAACATCTGTTAAGTGATTCCTATGTGCTAAGTGCTAGGGAAACAAAAACAAAGAAGACAGCTCCTACCTGCCCTTAGGGAGTTTAGATTCTAAAGAACCCTGCACATAGTAGGTACATAATGATTGCCTAATAACTAAATCACAGATTTGTGGTTTGAATCAGATAAGATCACAACTATAAATCACATACATAAGTCACAACTATAAGTCACAAATTTTTAAAAGAGAAATAGGATCTATCCTTGTTTATGTCACTATTGACAAAGGTAAAGGAAATGAGGATTCCTTCATTAAACTATTCCTCAGTGACCCAGAATGTCTAGTTATAAGTTCCAAGAGTTCCTTGATTTGCTTTGGGGTTTTTTAACCATCTAGACTAGAGAAGAGATTCTTTCTCAGTGGAGATAATGTGGTCCTGATTCAGTGGCTCAAATGGCAAGAACTAAAACCAGATATGCCCCTGGGATGGAGTCACACTATGCCAGCTGCAACACATCTGCCAAGCTGGATGGCATGGGTTATCTTACTGGAGACCTGGAATCATTTCTCACTCCAGAGAGTACACTTGTGTGTCTTTCAAAGATTGGGGGGGCAGGCAGAGGGAGTCTTAGCCCTAGCCCTGATTCAAAAGTTAAACTGACTAGAAGATAGATAACAGCTAGTATTTATATAGCAAAGGTGTGCAAAGCACTTTCTATGTGTAATCTTCTTTGACCCTCACAAGAACACTATGAGGTAGGTGCTATTTTTATCTCCATGGTCCAGATAATGAAACTAAAGCTGAGAGGTTAAGAGGTTAAGTGACTTGCCCAGGGCCATACAGCTAGTAGATATCTGAAGGAAGATTTTAATTCAGACCTTCTTGACTCCTAGTCAGCACTCTATTAATAGATTAGATAGATAGATATAGCTGCATAGATCAGCAGAGATAGATGATAGGAAGATAGATAGATAAGCAGATAGATGATAGAGATAGATGATGGATGGATGGATGGAGAGATAGGTAGGTAGATAGATAGGCAGATAATAAATAAGTAGATAGATGAAGGAATGGATAGATAAATAACTGATAGATGATAGGGAGAGATACTGATAGCTGCATAGATCAGCAGAAATAGATAGATACATAGATGAGATAGATAGATTAGATGGATGGATGATAGATAAAGAGACAGATGGATGGATAGATAGATGGTAGAGAGAGAAGAAGAAAGAGAGAGAGAGAGAGAGAGAGAGAGAGAAGAGAAAGAGATGAATAAACAGACAGATAGATAGATAACATTTATTAAGTGCTTACTATCCAATAGTGGCTTGCTAAGCACCACATCCCAGGAATTCGCAGCTTGGAGAGATACAGGGATCTTACGGGATGAGGTAGAAGCAAGAATGCCTATTCATTCTATTTTTTTCGGGACATGTGAGTCCCCATGAAGAAACTCCTTCTACCAAGGCAGTTGAAGCAGGAGCTCCTACTCTGTAATTTCCAGGTCTTAGACAATTACCCAGGGTACTAAGCAGTTCTCTGACTTGCCCAGGAATACACAGTCAGTCTGTGTCTAAGGTAGGACTGGAAGCCCAGTCATCCTGACTCTAAGGCTGGCTCCCTAGCCACCCTACCACCCTGCCCTTACTCTTCATTTGGTTTTGCTGTAGAGGGCTATTGGGCAGGGCAAGCCTAAGAATGAATCTTTATTGACCACTGGGTCTTAAATCCCATAGCAGAAAGCTGTGAAGACTCTAAATGCACAGGTGCTAGGACTGCTATGAGAAGAGACTGTGTCACAGTGAAAAGAGGTTTGAAAGTCAGGGCAGATGGGCATGTTTGTACCTGGTACAGGAAGGAGGAAAGTGCTTTCAGTTGGGGTGAATATGGGGGTAGAGAAGGATAGAGATTCCAAAGCACCAGCATGAAGGGAAGCAGGGAGATCACCCCTACAGATCATCTGGAAACTTCCAATCCAATGGAATTGCATCCAACAAGCATTTATTAAATGATTTTTCTTTTTTCCAGGTGCCATGCTTGTCACTGGGGAGAAAAAAAGAAAAATCCTCACCTGAGGAGCTTACATTCCACTGAGGCTATAGCACATGTAAACAGATAAGCATATGCAAGATAATTTGAATGCATGGATAAAAATCCATTTATTATGCACTTACTACATACCCATACTATGTGCCCAGGAAGTGGAGGAGGAGGAAGAAGGGGAAGGAAGCACTCACAACTAGGGGGAACCTTCTTCTAGGAAGTTACCCATGAGCTTAGCCTCAACCTAACTGCACAAGCTCATGGAAAGGAGGGACCATTTCTGGTTTTTGTCCATGCATCCCTAGTGCTTAGTAAAGGGCCTGGAACATAGCAGGCAATTTTAGATATGCAATAATTGACTGATTGTTTGAAAGAAGGAAGCTAGGGATTTCAAGAGGCAGAGGTGAGGAAGGAGGGCATTCCAGGCATGGGGTAGTTTATACAGAGGCACAGAGATGAAAGATGAAGGGCTAAGTTCAGGGAACAGAAAATGGGCCAGTTTGTCTGGACTATAAAATGTATGGTGAGAACCAATATAAAAGAAGCCTAAAAAGGTAAGCTAGAGCTAGGCTGAGCATGGCCATAAATGCCAAGCTGAGAAATTAGTATTTTATCCTCAGTGTACTATTTGTAGTCTGTTGGATGCTGGATCAGGAGCCATTGAAGCTTCTTGAGCTGATGAGTGCCATGTTCACACTGGTGCTTTGGGGAAGACTATTTTGGTAAACATGTATAGGACAGACAGAAAAGAAAGAGAGATCAGAAGTCAGGAATCCAAGTAGGAGGCTATTAGAATAGTCCAGGTGGATGAAAGAGATACTGTGAAGGTAGAAATGGACAAACTAGGCAGTAGGTGGTGCCACAGTGCACAGAGCCCTGGACTTGAAGTAAGAAGACTCCTCTTTATGAGTTCAAATCTGATCGCAGACACTTACTAGCTGTGTGACCATGGGCAAGTCACTTAATCCTATTTGCCTCAGTTTCCCCATCTATAAAATGAATTAGAGAAGGAAATAGTAAATCATGCCAGTATCTTTACCAAGAAAACCCCAAGTGGGGTTTCATTTCATGACTGAAATGATTCAACAACAACAGAAATGGGCAAAACTTAGCAACTCGTTAGATATGGGGGAGGGAAGGAGGGGAGAAGAGGAGTCAAATATGGCCCTGGAATTATAAACCTGCATGGCAGGAAGCATAGCGGTATCCCCAGCAAATATGGCAGTTTCAAGGAGGTGAGCTGTGAGTGTAATCCAAGAGAATGAGAGAAGGGACCACATTACTTTTGTCTGCAGTCCCAATTATAACACAGTTAGCTTGACACATAATACATTAATTATTTATTTCATATTTAGTATATAATATATATCATTAATATATTTACAAATATATATTATATAAAATATATTAAAATATATTTAACATACAAATATATTTATTTATAATTAATAAGTGCTTGATGGTTGAGTGTTGATTCGAGTTGATTTGTGTTTTGTTAGATTTAAAATGCCAACCAGACTTCCAGATGGAAATATCTAATAGGTAGAAATGGAAGACCAGAGCTTAGTAGAGCAAATAGGCTGCATATAGCTCTAAATATAGAGCTATTAGATATAGCATTAGAGCAATAGCTCTAAGAGTCATTAGTATAGAGATGATCATTGAATCATGAGAACAAATGAGGTTACCAAGAAAAGGAACATGGAGAAAAAGAAAAGGAGCCATGACAGAGCCTTGGCATTCACCCGTGATTAGAGGGAGTGACAATGATGATAACCTTGCAAAGAAGACAAAGGACTGGTCAGAGAGGGAAGAGGAGAACCAGAAGAGAACAATGTCATCAACTTGATAAAAGGTATGGATGGGACGGAAGGGAACAAGCATTTATTAAGCACTTACTGTGTGCCAGGCATTGTAAGAAACATTTTACAAATATTTTCATGTGATTCTCCCAACAACCCTGGAAGATAGATGATATTATTATCCTCTTTTTACAGTTGAGTAAGCTGAGGTAAGGAGAGCTTAAAATAATTTGCCCAGGATCACAGAGGTAAGGAAGTATCTAAGGCTGGATTTGAACTCAGGTCTTTGAACTGCAAATCTCAAGCTCTATCCACTGTACCATCTAGTTGACCACAGGAAAGGGTACCACAGTGTCAAATGTTTCTGAAAGGTCAAGAAGGATGAGACCAGGGGAAAATTCCATTGGATTTGGTGATTAAAAGCTCACTAGTAACTTTGGAGAGAACAGTATCCACCAAGTGGTAAGGTCTGAAGCCATATTGCATGGGGTTGAAAAGTGAGTGGGAGGCAAAGAACGTAGACAGCTTTTTTTCTAGGAGTTTGGCTGCAAAAGGAAAGAGAGAGACAGGATGATCAAGTTCTATTTTAAGCATTCTTGCTAAATGGGTGCTAGCTGGGCCATGTGTGGCCAGGCCTGGGTGGCGAGCATGGGAAAGGGAGAGATCTGGCAGCTTCTCCACCCACCCACCAAGTCTCCCTGTCTACATGCCCACCCCACAGCACCCAGTCTCCCTCTTAGGTTGTCTGGTGGTGAGTGAGGTCAACCCAAGCAGGGATGGCGAAGAGTAAGGACCTTAGTGGGAGCTGAGCTGCCATCCTGACCCAGACCAAAGCCAAGTGTGTACAAGAAGTGCCATCCTCACCACCACCAGCAGGGATGAGAGTGCATCATCCTACCAGTGTCCTTAGGCTCAGAATTCTGGAAGCCCAACTACTGCCAATTGTAGTCTGATCAGAAATGAGTGGGAAAGGAGATGAGACAGAGAGAAGAATATGTGTGTGTGTGTGTGTGTGTGTGTGTGTGTAGATATAGATAGATAGATAGATAGATAGATAGATAGACAGACAGACATATATGTATACATATAGAGAGAGATTATAATTGGGGGGATATATTAGATAAAGATAGAGAAGTGATAAATTAATGGATGGATA
The DNA here is from genome assembly GCA_011680675.1 of Gymnobelideus leadbeateri. NCBI lineage: Eukaryota > Metazoa > Chordata > Mammalia > Diprotodontia > Petauridae > Gymnobelideus > Gymnobelideus leadbeateri. The sequence continues at coordinate 292,596 of WOXC01006793.1, read as the reverse complement.
GATGTGATGAATAGATTGATGAATGGAGGGAAAGGAGGAGAGAGGGAGAGGGAGAGAGGGAGAGAGGGAGAGAGGGAGAGAGGGAGAGAGGGAGAGAGGGAGAGAGAGAGAGAGAGAGAGAGAATTCCTTAAGCACTTACTATGCCAGGCAGTGTGCTTAGTATTGGAGAAACAAAGATAAGCAAAAGTGATAGTTCTTGTCCTTAAGGAGCTTACATTCTAATGAGGAAAGACAACACATAAAAGGGAGCTAGAAATGGTGGGGGATAAAGGGAGTAGGAAAGTAAGGGAAGGAATGAAAGACTGCTAAGGAGGAGGCAGACAAGTCTGGAGAGGAGCTAAGAACTACATGTGGGTGGCCTGTGTGCATCACCAAATGATGGTTCAATCAGAAGAGAAAGCCTCAGATGCACCCCCAGACATCTCCATGTTCTTACACTTTCCTCCCTTCCAGTCACTCTATAATCTGGCTACACTGGTCCACTTGCTGTTCAAACACACTACATCTTCCCATGTGTGGAATTCTCTCTCCTTATCTCTACATCTTAGAATCTCTGGCTTTCTTCAAGACCAGGAGTCCTTTCCTGGTTCCCTCAGGTTATAATGCCTTCCCCTCTAAGACTGTCCTCTATCTACTTTGTTTAGATTATGTATGTAAGTAGTTATTTATATGTTGTCTCCTCCATTAGAATATAAGATCCTTCAGGGAAGGGACTATCTTTTTGTCTTTCCTTATATTCCCAAGTCACTTCATCCTGTTTGCCTCAGTTTCCTCATCTGTAAAATGAGCTGGAGAAGGAAGTGGCAAACCACTCCAGAATCTTTGCCAAGAAAACCCCAAATGGGATCACAAAGAATAGGACATGACTGAAATAACTGAACAAAACAACATGTTCCCAAAGTTTAAGCATAGGGTCTGACACATAGAGCTTAATAAATGCTGGTTGGGGCAGGTAGGTGGCATGGTGATTAGAGCACTGGCCTTGAAGTCAGGAGGACCTGAGTTTGAATTTGACCTCAGATACTTAATACTTACTATCCATGTGACCTTGGCAAGTCACTTAACCCCAATTGCCCCACCTTCCCCCTCTCCAAAAAGCAAAAAAAAAAAGATTCTATTTAGGGGCAGCTAGTTCAAATCCAGCCTCAGACACTTAACACTTACTAGCCACATGACTGTGGGCAAGTCACTTAACCCCAATTACCCTGCAGTCCTCCTCAAAAAAAAAAATTCATAAAGTGCTTAGCATAGTGTCAGGCACATAGTAGGCCCTTATTCCTCCTCTCCCCACTAAAGTAGGTGCTTAATAAATGTTTGTTTTCTTCCTTCTGAATCCTAGCTGTTGTCCAACAGATTGGCTGTCCCTCCCCAGTTTTGATGAGTTCAATTGCTGAAGGTTGCTCAAGATTTCCGTTTCTTATTAGAGACTCAGAGATTTATAGCAGGAAATTGAAGTCCATCTACTTCAACATCCATTTTACAGATGGGGAAACTGAGTAGCAGAGAGTTAAAGTCAGTCAACAAGCATTTATTAAACACCTACCTTGTTCTAGGCACTGTTTAGTTCTAAGGATATAAAAAAGACCCAAAAAAGTAAGTGGCAGCTGCAAGATTCAAACCCAGACTCTGATTCTGAATCCATTGCTCTTTTGGTTGTACCTGGGCACAGTCTTAAATGTTTCATCAGAGCCGGCAAGCTCTGCAGAGTTTTATTTCCTATTTTGACCAGAAGTTCCAGGAATATTTCCTTGCTCAACGGCCATCCCACTGGAGCCCTAGCTGTGAAGGGGATTAGCTGAATATTGTTTACAGGTTATCTACTACCTGCAGTCTGAGGTGAGAGCTTTTAAATTGAACCCAGAATCAACAGGAGGTATGGTGGGGACAGGAATGAAGACAAAGAGAATGCTGATGAGAAGCCACGGGGTCCATGACAATGCATTCTTGCTGGGAAATTAATTCTGCAAGATGAAGTGGGAGCTATGAGATAACCCATCTGGTAAGGGAGGGGGTAGAATGGGCACCATGGAAAGCCCATTTCCCTCTCCCGGCAGGCTCCCCCCACCCCACCTCCTTAGCATGCACTTAACAGCACCTGGGAGATTCAGCTTCCGTTTTCTGTCTGTAGGGGAGCACAACAGTGACCTAGATTGCAACTGCAGCCTTCTCTCTCAGAAGCCAACGAAAACTGAAACGTTCCATTCCCCTCGTTCACAGTGAGCCAGTAAGGAGAGGCTCAGAGCTTCCCTCTCTGGCTCAATGGATGATGGATGAATTAGGATCTGGGAGGAACCCTAGAGGTCCCTGAGCCCAGTCCTCTCATTTTCATTCATTTTATAGGTAAAGCAACTGAGACCAGGAGAGCTAACATGAATTACAGAACCTGGAGCTGGAAGGAACCTTAGAAGGCATCTAGTCCAAGCACCTCCTTTTACAGATTAGGAAACTGAGGCCCAAGGAAATTAAGTGACTGGTCTAACATTCCACAGGGACTGAGGCAAAGACTAGATTGGAACTCAGGTTCTTTGACTCCAAATTTAGCACTCTGTCCACTGCACTGTTGTTGTTATTCAGCTATGTCTGATTCTTTGTGACCTTTGGGGGGTTTTCTTAGAATGGTCTGCCATTTCCTTCTCTGGTTCATTTTGCAGATGAGGAAACTGAGGCAACCTGGGTTAAGTGACTTGCCCAGGATCACACAGCCAGTAAGCGTTTGAGGCCAGATTAGAACTCAGCTAGTAAGCTTCTAGGCTGGCACAAATCAAGAACCCACCTGTTCTACTCCCAATTCCATTCCACTGAATGGGTCAATAAAAACAGACGCGTCCACAGAACATTTTATCTACATGAAGTCAATTTGAACCTCAAACAACCCTGTGATGTAGGTTCTATACGTAGTTTAAGCCCCTTTATACAGAGGAGTAGAACAAGGCATAGGGAGTTAAATAACTTGCCTGTGGTCACACCGCCACTAAGTATCAGAGACATAATTTGAATCTAGGCCTTCCTGAGTCCAAGTCCTTCCAAAATACTGCCTCTAAATGAATGTGCTACAGGGTAAGACTGTACCCCATGTTAAAAAGAAATATACAAACAAATATATAAAATATGCAAATATATACAAATATACAATATAGCTATTCATTTACATATGTATTTGTCCATGCATATATAATCTTTTCAAAAGAGCTAAATCACGTTATAATTTGTGTTATGAAAAAATTCTTCTCTTTATAAAAGAATTCACCACATGGGGTGGCTAGGTGGTGCAGTGAAAAGAGCACCAGCCCTGGAGTCAGGAGGACCTGAGTTCAAATCCGACTTCAGGCACTTAACACAAAAACTAGCCATGTGGCCTTGGGCAAGTCACTTAACCCCAATTGCCCTACCTTCCCCCCTCCAAAAAGCAAACAAAAACAAGAATTCACCACCAGGTTCCTTTAAAGGGCCAACTGTCCCTGGGCATTTAATTATTTGTTTTCAGACCAAGAAACTGCCATGAAGTCGAGGTAAGAGCTTAACTTAGGAGTCAGCCATCAGAGAGGAATAAAGCCAATGCTTGCAACACTGAAAAGGGGCTGGCACCATGTGCTGCTTTCAGAACTTTACACTGAGCTGTGTGATTTTAAGGGTCTTTCCAGCACTAAGGCGTTCAGCTCTATTAATTATTACTGACATTTCTATCGTGCTTTTTAGGTTTCTCCTTATAATAGGTAATGCAGGTATTATCACACTATGCAGAGGGAGAACTGAATGTCTATGAGGTTAAGTGACTTACCCAAGGTCACTGAGTTTGTGTATCACAGAGTAAGCATCTGAAGAGGGATTTGAACCCAGGTCTCCAGACTACAGTTCTTTTTCACAATTATACATACCACCGAGATCTGATATTCTCAGTTCTAAGTTCCCTCCCAATTCTGACACTCTTTTCTTGGGCACCTCTCAGTTCTCACATTCTCTGTTCTAATGGCTCTTCTAGCACTTACCTTTGACATTCTCTATTCTCAGTTCCCTTCCAGCTGTGACATGATATGATCCAGGTGGCTTCAGAATTATGCCAAGTTTTCTAAGAATATTCCATTGTGATAGCCAAGAACTGGACGCTCATTGATTGGACGATAACTAACAAGCCATGAAACCCAAATGAAATGGACTAGTAACATGCTATAAGAAACTGACAAACATAAAGGATTTGGGGAAGTTTAGAATTAACTGAGGCAGAATGAGGTAAATAACATTAGGAAAATAGCATACACAGTGATGACAGCCATGTAAATATAAATAGTAATAAAGACGTACCCAAATGCTATGCATTTACTTGGCCCAAGCTTGGCCCTGAAAAGAGTTGAGACAAAGTACTTCCTGTCATTGGAGGGGCATAGGGTAAGGGCATGGGCAATGGCTGCGGATGTGGAATACTCTTAGACTGTCAGGTAAAGTCAATGGATTAGTTGGCTTTGTTACTTTTTCCTTTACCTTTTGAAATCATTGGTACCAGGGATAGATCCCTGGGTAGAAATGTTGGGGAGAAACACATTTGGGAATAAATCTAATATAAAAGCAAAATCATCAGTTAATTTTTTTTACCAGTTCTCCACATTAGAAAGGACTTCACATCAGTCCAGCTACCATCAATTGAACATGTCCAGACACTCATTTTGAGATATTTTCCCCTTCATATATTATTTCCTTGAGCCATCTCTCAGTTTTACCTTCATGATAAAGAGGAGAAATGCATTCAGTGCTTCCAGGTCTACTGATGATGTAATCAAAGCCTCCTCAGCTTCCCCAAAAGAATCGCCAGTGGGCTTGTTAAGTCTTTTCAGCTAGCTCATCAAAAAGGACCATTTCTATAACAACCTGCAGGGTGTAACCAGTTAGGTCAGCATCACCAAGGATGGTAAAGAGGATGCCTCAGATCACCTGCATGACTGAGAGGGGAGAAATCTTTTTCCTACCCTCCTCATTCTCATTAGGAAAGGATGCTGTGGGAGCTGCAGGCAAAAGAATATTAGGTCAGCTATGTTTTGGGTATTTTTGTTTGGGGGGTTGGGTTTTGGGTTTTTTTTAGAGACAGGAAACCTGAGACCAAAAGAGTTGAAGTGACCAGACAAGTCACCCAGCTGGCCACGGGCAAAGCTGGGATTTGAGGCCAGGTGTTGTGAATTTCTGACTTATCTGCTCTTTCAATCTACAATGCCTTCTGATGAATGGCTCGTGCTCTCTATCGGGGCTTACAAACTTCTTTCACTCACACCCCTACAACACTTCTTAAACTATGAGTCTTGGCCCTACCCTCACACAATCATTGTATGTTAGAGGTGAGACTTGACTCCAAGTATTCCTTACTCCTGAATCAGCTCCCTAACCACTGCTCCATTCTGCCTCCCACATCAAAAGAGGCATCACAGAACAAATCCTACTTCTGACACAGCCCGAGTGACCTTGGACAAGACAGTTAACATTCTTGGTCCCCACTTTCCTCATTTTCAAAATGAAGAGATTGACTAAATGGACTCTCAGGTCCCTTTCTCTGATACAAAAGGAGCCTTCTGATCACCTGAATGACTGTGCAGGAAGAACTATCCTTACATCCTTCCCCATCCTCATCAGGAAAGAAGTCTGGGACCAGACGTAAGAAAACATTGGAATGCCTGGAATGTTTACAAAAGGGATGAACCAACTTGCCCAAGGTCACAGATCTATGAAGGGGCAGAACTAGGACCTGAATACGTGTCCATCTGCTTGCCTGGCCATCTATGGTCTAGTTGGCTCTTTCTATTTCTCCAAGGCAGCTTCTCCCATAAGCATCACCCCTCTGCTCATTCTTTAAATGAAAAACTAGCGAAAAATAAATAACTTTAAGAGAACAGATCACCTTTCAAAGTCTTCATAATGTCTTTTCCACACCAAGACACAATGGCACATAAGACTCAACCAAAAGTAAAGCAATTTTGTTGGCCTTGTGTATGAGAAACTGATTTTTGCTTTTGATGTTCACAAGCTTAGACACAGAAGGGATATGAGGGGCCATCTAGCCTAACCTCTCCATTTTCCAGATAAGGAAACTGAAGCCAGTGATGGACTGATTTGCCCTAAATCGTAAGTACGAGGTAGAAGAGGTTTGATTTAACCCAGTTCTCTTCCGACTGCACCAAGATGCTCAAACATAACCCTGTGCCTTTTTCACTTTTCCAATGGTGGTACCACTTGGTTGGCTACCCAGAATGCATTCTGGCTGTTGCTTTACAGAGGTTTGGACAGTGTTTTGTTTGGGGTTTGGGGTTTTCAGATATTAGCTGTGAGACCAAAGTTATCCATCTTAATAAAGAGAAGCATTTCAAAATCCCCTTAATTATCCATAAGAAAGTTTGGCGCATTCATTGGGAGGCAAAATGGTGGAACCGAAAGGACACTTGGGTCTGTAGTTGGAGTCCCAGTTCTGGCACTTACTAGCTATCTGACCTTAGATATTACTTCACTTCTTTCAACCTCAGTTTCCTCATCTGTAAAATAAGAAAAATAACATTTCTCCCACTTATCTCACAGAATTGGTGGGAAAGAAGTATTTCCCAAGCCTCTAAGCACCAGAGAAATTGTAGCTGATATGATATATAACTATCATTAGCATTTTACATGGCGTTGAGTCAACTCAAGTAGGAGGTGTGAGAGGCAGTGGGGGAAAGTAGAAATGGCATCAGCTCTGGAGGGAAAGGACCTGAGTTCAAATCCTTGCCCCCAATACTTGCTACCTGTGTGACCTTGGAGAAATTACTTAACCTCCCTGGGCCTCAGTTTCTTCACCTATAAAGTGAAGGAGTTGGGCTAGATGGTTTCTGAAGTTTCCTCCAATTCTATCTATGATCCCGTGATTTACTCCTGGCCCTCCTCCGATCATTTTCTAACTGTTGAACCTTAGGAAAGAGTCCTTTCCCCTCTCTAAGTTAGAATTTTCCTCATCTGTAAAATGGCCCACCTGAGGAAAAGAAAGCATGCCAGGGGATCTTCTGAGGTCCCATCTAACTATGAATCTATTCCTCAAAAGGGCCTCCTCTCAACCTCCTTCATTTTATAGATGAGGAAACTGAGGCAAACAGGGTGAAGTGACTTGCCCAAGGTCACACCATTAGTAAGTATCTGAGGCTACATTTAAATTCAGGTCTTCCTAACTCCAGGTGCTCTATCCACTAAGCCACCCAGCTGCCCATAATCTCAGAGAGAAGGCATTAAGAAGAATCAGGAAAGGCTCCTTGCAAAAAGTAGGGTTTTAACTGGGACTTAAAGGAAACCAAGGAGGCCAGAAGACCGAGATGAGAAGAGAGAGAATCCCAGGCATTGGGCACAGAAAGTGAAAATGACTGGTCAGGAGATAGAGGGTTTTGGAGGATCAACAAGGAGGCAGGTGTTACCTATCCTAAAGTGAATGGGAGTGAGTAAGGTATAATAAGACTGGAAAGGTAGGAGAGAGCTAGCTTGTGAAGGGCTTTGAATGCCAAACAGAGCATTTAGTATTTGATTCTGAAGGTAATATGGAATCAGGGGAATTTTTTTGAATGGGAGGGGGTGGCATGGTCAGAATTGTACTTCAAGATAATGAGCCTGACAACCCAGAGGAAAATTGGAGTGGGTAGAGCCTTAAGGAGGACAGACCAGCCAACCGAGCTATTGCAATGGTCTAGTTATCAGAAGGTAACAGCCCGATGGCAGAGTCAGAGGAGAGAAGGGATGCACACACCAGAGATGTTACAAAAGTAGAAATGACAGGCCTTGGCAATTGGATATGGGGCAGAGGGTGGGCTTTAAGCCTGGGGGACTGGGAGAAGGATTATATCTCCAGAGTCAAAGGAAATGTAGGAAGAAAGAAATATTTTTATCTTTAGAAATAGGAAGAAGGGGAAGAACAAGTATTTGTTAAGTATTTACTATGTTCCAAGCACTGTGCTAAGGACTTTACAAACATTATCTCATTCCATCCTACGATAACCTCAGAAAGTGTCGTTGTTCAATCGTTTCAGTCATGTCTGACTCCTCATGACCCCTTGTAGGGTTTTCTTGGCAAACATACTGCAGTGGTTTGCCCTTTCCTTCTCCAGCTCATTTTACAGAGGAGGAAACTGTGTGAAATAGGGTGAAGTGACTTGCCCAGGGTCACACAGCTGGTAAGTATCCTGATTTGCACTCAAGAAGATGAGTTTTCTGGACCCTAGGTCTGGTACTCTATCCCATGCTGCCCTGTAAAATAAATGCTATTATTATCCCCATATTACAGTTGAGGAAATTGAGTCAGACATGGGTTAAGTGACTTGACCAGGTTTAGACTCACATAAGTGTCTGAGGCTGGATTTTAACTTGGGTCTTCCTGACTGCCAGTCTGGCACTGTACTAAGCTTGGAGAGAACTATATTGAGTTCGATTTTAAACATGTTAAGCCAAGAATGCCTATGGGATATCCAATTCAAGATGGCAATGGACCCTTGGAGATGTGAGTGGAGGGCAAAGAAATTAGGGCTGGATAAGTATATCTGAAAAATCATCGGCAGATAGATGCTCCTTGAATCCAAGGGAGCTGATAAGATGACCAAGCAAAATGGTGTAGAGAGAGAAAAGAAGAGGACCCAGGACAGAGCCTTGGGGAATCCTCACCATTAGAGGATATGAAACAAGCATCTAACAAAGCAGATGGAGAAACAGTGGTCAGATAGGGAAACAGAGCCAAGAGAGAGCAGTATCATGACCATGTAAAGAGAAGAGGGTGTCTGACAGTGTCAAAGCCCTCAGAGAGGTTAAGAAGGATGAGGATTGAGAAAATACCTTTGGATTTACCAGTTAAGAGATCATTGAGGGGCAGCTAGGTGGTGCCACTCCTGGAGTCAGGAGGATCTGGGTTCAAATTCAGACTCAGACACTTGACACTGTGTGACCTTGGACAAGTCACTTAACCCCAATTGCCTTGCCTTCCCCCCTCCAAAAAAAAACAACAAAAAAAGAGATCGTTAGCAATTTTAGAACAAAAATCCTTTGAAACATCGGAGAGGGAGGGAATGAGCATTTACATAGCTCCTACTATGTGCCCAGTACTGTGTTAAGCACTTTACAAATATTATCTCATTTTGTCCTCACAACAACTCCTCAAGAGGAGCTGCTACTATCCCCGTCTTACAGTTGAGGAAACTGGGGCAGACAGAGGTTAAGTAGTTTACCCAAGATCACACAGCTAGTAAATGTGTGAAGGTGTATTTGAACTCAGGTATTCCTGATCTCGGGTCCATCATTTGATCCACTGTAGCTGTCCCATTGTGGGAGATGAGCCCACTCTATCAGTAGAGAAATTGCATTACATTAATGAGGATTATATTACTACTGCATAATGAGCTCTCCCTGTTGGCATTATTTGCCAACACAGCTCTCTAGAGCTGGAAGGGACCTTAGAGATACCTAGTCTAACCTCCTGATTTTATAGAGAGGGAAACTGAGGCCCAGAGAAGGGAAATAAGTTGGCCAAGGATACGCAACTAGTATAGGGGGCAGCTAGGTGGCACAATGGATAGAACACTGGGCTTGGAATCAGAAAGGCTTATCTTCATGAGTTCAAATCCAGCCTCTGACACTTACTAGCTGGGTGACCCTGGGTAAGTCACTTCCCCCTGTTTGCTTCAGTTTCCCCATCTGTAAAATGAGCTGGAGAAGGACATGGCAAACTACGCCAGTATCTCTGTCAAGAGATAGTTTGTGACCCAAATGGGGTCACAAAGAGTTAGATATGACTGATTATTAATGTTTGTCCTTTGTTCTCAAAGAGGACCATGAGGGAGGTGATGCCATGTAAGTGAATTGGATTTAAGTAAGGGAAGGCTGTGCAAAGTCCAACATAACTAGTAGGTAGAAGAATGAGGACTCGAGAATCCTTCTGTAACATCCCTGCCAAGTGACCATCCAGTCTCTGGGTGAGCAGCAGACCTCCTGGAAAATGAAAAACTCCTGGGGCAGCCCATTCCTCACTCATTAGCAAAATTTTCCTGAAACTGAACCCAAATTTGCTTCTCTTTAGCTTCCATTCATTGCTCCTGATTCTATCCCCAATTTTCTTTTCTTTCTGTCCCCCTCTACATCCCACTAATTTGCTGATGAACTCAAATAGAAATATAAAGGACAACTAAAATATTTAAGTCACTGAGATGACTGCATAGGCTGCTGAGTTGATCGCTGACACCACTGCCAACCCATCTAATAGACTGACACAATGAGACCAAAACAAAAATCTCAGGTTAAGTGACTTGCTCCAAGTCACACAAGTAGTATTAAGAAGCAGAACTGGAGATTGGAACCCAGGACTCTTGATCTGAGCTCTTGATCCAGCATTTTTGCCTACCATACCATGCTAGCTGGCTCTGCCTCTTGCCACCTGAGTGAACTTAGTCTAGACCTTCCTACTTCTGTTCTCATTTAATTTTACTTACCTCTGTAAAAATGATAAGTTGGGTGAGAAGACTAGCATCAATGGAAGCAGTAAATTAGGGAATGATATGTAGAATATCTACCATAAAGTAAATGGAAAGAGCTCCCAAAGTAGCAGAATTTGTAGCCATTGCAGAGAAACAGTGGGGAAACACCAGAGAGGGGAGGGCATTATGGGAGCAGAGCCTTCAGGCTCAGGGACTTTCTTGGTTATGGTGATTTGGTGCCTACAAGGGAAGGTTCTATGTGGTAGGAGGGAAGAAGGGTATTGGGAAATAGCCCTAATGTAAGGAAGGCATCAACAAATGCATCATTCAAAATTTGTTTTAAAAAATAATAAAGAGTGAAGGGGCTGACTTGTGAAATGCCTCCCAGGTCTAAGATCCTGCAGTCCCAAAGCCACCATAAGCAGGAAATGATCTATGAAAACACTGGCCCTAGTACCAACTTCACCTGTCAGCAAATGGATTTTACCCCCTGATCAATGAGACGATAAATAGACAATCTTGAGGCCACAACTGACTTGCTCATTTTTCTTAGGGCATTTTATTGGCAAGCCATCCAAAAGGCCCTGGCAAAGGAGGAGGGAGGAAGGGAGGGAGGAGGGAGGAGGGAGGAGGGGGAGAAGGGAGGGAGGAGGGAGGAGGAACAGGCTTACATAAGCACCCCCAGCACAGTAAGTGTTTTGTTCTACCATGGAGAAGGGGGCTAGAAAGCGCCAGCCAAGAGGGGCAGGTGCTGAGGTCTGGAGCACTCCTGTGCACAGCCAAACCATCTCTGCAGTACAGTTTATGACAAGACAGGGAGGGAAACCATTGTCAAGACAGAAATGACCCTGCCCTTTTGTTTTGCGTTATTGATTCCTTTGATTTGGACTCCAGCTCTCCCAGTTACTCTAACCATCCATCAAGGCTGACAGCAGATGCCAGCACTTTTCAGACTTTTAGGTCTCAAAATTATGGTGGATTCTCCTCCAAAGAGCTTTTGTTGGTGTGGTTGGTTGGTATCTGCTGTTAGTTAACATATTTAAAAAGAAAACATCTTCATATATAATGAAAACTGTTGTGACCTTGTGGACCTCTGGAGAGATCTTGGGGATAACCAAGAGTCTCCCAGATAACACTGTGAGAACCACTAAAAGATGCAAATATTCCACACCCATCCTTTCCTACCTTTCCAAGGAAAATGGTTTATACTATTTAATCATGGGAATAGCAACAGAAAAGACATTTCTATAGCACCTTGAAACTGACTAAGCACATTTTCCTGTTCACATTCCAGTGCCCCTGCAAGTCCCATTGTGCCCACTTTATAGACCAGAAAACTGAGATTTGGGGAGGTTGACCTATGAAGTGTCAGAGTCAAGATGCAAACCCAAATATTCTGACCTCAAATTCATTCTCTTTTGCATTATACCTCTCCCTTCTGCCTCTCCCTATTTTATAGAGAAGAAAATTGAGGCACTGGACAGATTCCCCTCTTCTGCCAGCCAATCGGTAACAACCGTCTCCCTCAGATCTCTGTCTCTAAATGCACTTAGCATATAATGGTGCGCATTATAACTCTCTGTTGTCATCTTAGTCCCTCCCCTACAAGACTGCAAGCTCAGGAAGAGAAAGGACCATGTTTGATCTAAACTTTGTGATATTAATAACAGTTTAAACAATAATTAATGGCAATATCATTAATGATATTACTGCTATTAATAATACAATTACTTACTATTATAATTGTCTATAATTAATAATAATGATGATAGTGGTGGTGATGATAATATTGCTATAAGACTTTACACATTATCTTATGAGTATCTCTCCCAGTGCCCAGAAAGAACAGTGTTCTACAATTGGGTGCTTCATAAGTGTTTTTAAATGTTAATAGACATTTATATGGTGCTTTAGAGTTCGAAAATCAATTTGATTCACTAATTTTGAATGTGATAGATGCTACAGATATACTGTCCCCATTTTACAGATAAGGGAAATGAGACACAGAGAAATTAAGTGACTTGCCCAAGGTCACACAGCTAGTAAATGTCAGAGGTAGGATTTAAGTCCTCCTGACTCCAGGTGCAGCACTCTACTACTACTACTACTACTACAATAAGTAACATTTATATGACTCTTTTAGGGTTTGCAAAGTACTTTCCATATATTATCTCATTTCATCCTCATAACAACTTTGTGAAATAGGTGCTGTCATTATTCCCATTTTTCAGATGAGGAAATAGAGACTGAAAGGTTAAGTGATTTACCTGGGGTTCCACAGCTAATAAGGATCTAAGGCATATTTTGAACTCTTGTCTTCCTGACACCAAATCCAGGGCTCTGTCCACTGTGCAAATTAGTTGCCTCTAGTCCTAAGCCATGTTCTTGTAAAATAAGTAACTTGTCCAAGGTCAAACTGCTAGTGTCAGGGGTGGGACCCTAACCAAGGTCCTCTGACACAAAACATTTTGTTGTTATTCAGTCATTTCAATCGTGTCTGACTCTTTGTGACCCCATTTGGGGTTTTCTTGACAGAGATACTAGAGTGGTTTGCCATTTCTTTCTCCAGCTCATTTTACAGATGAAGAAACTGAGGCAAACAGGGTGAAATGACTAGCCTAGGGTCACACAATTGTTAAGTGTCTGAGGTCAGGTTTGAACTTCAGATCTTCCTGACTACAGATCAGTTCTCTATCCACTGAACCACCTAGCTGCCAATGACACAATTCATTCAGAATTCATTTCCCATGCTGGCTGTTTCCACCAATGCTTTCTCCTTAGGGTCTTCGCCCCTTTGTGAAAAGGTCAGAAGACCTCCTCCTTTCTCCAAAGCATCCTTCATTTATCTTGCCTTCATCTACCCTATAGTGGCTCTGTAGAGAGGTTCCAGAATAATGAGGAATATAGAATGTGGTCCAGAAAAGCTGGCCTCCAACTCTTATGGCTGCCTCTAGCTGAGGTCCTACTAAGTGCTTCTCTTGATGACTTCCCATAATTTTATGTCAATATGAGGGTGAGGTCACAAGACCTCATTAAGTGACTGAAAGGATACCTCTGATTGCTGTAATGAAAAGACCAGTGGATTTCCAGCCAAAGGACCACAGTTCTGTCACTCCCTGTGTGGCCTTGGGGAAAGTGGTTACCTCTCTGGCTTCACATTCCTCATCTGAAAAAAGAGGGGGTTGGACCAGGCGGTTTCTGAGGTTCCTTCTGGCTCTAAACCTCTGATCTATCATCTTCTAAAGTGAATTAAAATGGGAAAACATCAGAAGCATCAGCTTCTAAATATTACAGTTCTCATCAAAAGGAAATAGATGTGAATTTTTCCACCACTGTTGGGGGAGAGAACAGAGTGTTACTGACATTATAGGCACAAGGCTCTCGTCCAGCCTCATCACAATAACCTCATAAAGCAAACAGTGATGGAGGAAGAGAGGCAACCTTGCACTCAAAAAACAGGTTGTTGTTTTTTTTTAATTTCCAGGATGGGAATTCTTTCTTCCTTGAGAATGAGACTCTAGGATTGGAGATACTTTTGGCAGTACATTATTGGGAGAGACAGGGTACTATAATGATGATGACTGATGATGATGATGATGATAACTTATAATTCTATAGCACTTTTAAGAATTTTTTTTAAAAACTCATCATGACCCATTTTATAGATAGGGAAATTGAGGCTTAGGAATGTCAAGTGATTTTCCCAAGGTCATACATCTAAAAGGATCAGAGCTGGGATTCAAACCCAGGTCTACCTGACTCCAAACTTTCTATTATATACTCCTTTATGTCTTTCTGTTGTTGAGTAACAGTTGAGAATTGTTGAGTAATAATAATAATTACATTTGTAGAACCCTTTCAGATTTGCAAAATCCTTACAAATATTATCTCATTAGATCCTCACAACAACCATGGGAAGTAGGTGTCATTATTATCCCCACTTTACAGCTGAAGAAACTGAGGCAAACAGGGTTATATGACTTGCCCAGAGTCACACAGCTAGCAAATATCTGGGGCTGGATTTGAACTCAGGTCTTCCTGACTCCAAGTTGAGGGTTCTATCCACTATGCCACCTAACTGTTCCATTTTACAGATGATTTAACTAAGGCCCAAATGAGGGAAGTGACTTGCCCTTGACTACATAGCTTGGGAATGGCTGAGCAGAAACTTTAAGCTAGGCATTCTGATTCAAATCTGGGACTCTCTCCTCCGCCATCCATGTACGAGTCATTGATGACAACAGGTCAAGTAAAGTATATGACATCCGTATGGTTTAGCAGGATCTAAAGCTTCACTTCTCACATTAGAAAATAAAATAAAACCATAGGAGTTAAGAGGTATAGTCATACCAGAATGTACACTCCTCCATTGTACTCCATTAGACATAATGCATTCCAATAGATTGTAAATTCCTCGAAGGCAGGGGCTGTCTTTTGCCTTTTTTGTATCCCTAGCACTTAGCAGAGTGCCTAGAATGTAGTAGGTACTTAATAAATGCTTGTTAGTTGATTAATTGCACCTTATACCTCTCCTCCATGAACTTGCATCCTATGTCTGTCACTTAACCCACTGTTTGATATCCCTTCTGGTGTCTCCTCTACAAAATGAAAGCATTGTAGTAAACATTCTTTAATCCTAGAATCTCAGGACCCCAGAGGCCAACTTGCCCTGAACTGAGAGCCCCTCTATCCCATCCAGTCTCTGTTTAAAGATCTCCAATAAGGGGAGATCCACTACCACCCTGGGGCAGACCATTTCATGTTGGACAACTCTCATTATCAGGAAATTCCTCTTGCCATCAATTCTAACTCTACCTTTTTGAAGCTTCTAAGTGGCATTTCTGCCCTTGGAGCTCCTTCTAAATGCCCCTAGGGGGTCTCTCCCAGCTCAAAGCTTATGATCCTGTGAAATTTCTGCCCCTACGAGTGATGTATGCCTATAATGTCTGCTACTGGGAAAACTGAGGCTGATGGATCTCTTGAGCTCCAGAGTTCTAAGCTGCAGAACTAGAACCCCAGAAATAGAAAGCCATCAAGCTGTGTAGGAATGGGAGGGAGGAAAATAACCCAGTGACAAAGGGGAGCAAATCCAAGCTTTCTAACCCAATATCAGTGGGACAGGGTCCCTAAATGTCCTCTCCGTTTCCAGTCTGGGCAAGAAAGGGAAAGGAAGGGAGGAAAAGAAAGAGGGAAGAAGGGAAGAAAAGAAGGAAGGAGAGAGGAAGAATACCAAGAATCTTACTACTTCTGAAACTTACTAGAGATGGAAGGTTCCTGAGCCACTGAAAGAATCTATCTCCTGGGAAATAAACTGTGAGTATAGTGACAGTGTGTGGGACCTGGAGCCAGGAGATCTGGGTGTGAATCACAGACAACCACTAACCATGGGCAATTCAATTAGCTCTCAGAGCCTGTTTTCTAATCTATATGATGGTATTTGTAATATTTGTACTATTTCACAGAGTTTCTGTGGAGTAAAAGTAAGATAATGACATTTTGTAATCCATAAAGCATCGTAGCTCAAATTCACAAGGAGCTGGGTTAAATTCTCCCTTTGATGCTTACATACTGTGTTACCATGAACAAACCACTTAAATTCTTACAGCCTCAGGGTCCTCATCTATAAAATGGGAAGAAAAAGACCTGGGCTAACTAGCTCAAAGGAATCTTATGAGCCAAGTGCTAGAGAAATGAGAGGATATTATTGGATTCTGCCAGCATGAAGTAACTCAGGATGAGAATTCCATCCACTCATGCAGATCACAACCAGTCTATGACCATGCAGTTAAGTCCTCATTATAGAAATAGGAATTACTGTTATTGGGTCACAAGCCTACTTCAAGTCCTCATTGTCTCTCTCTGGGACTACTGCCATAACCTCCAAACGAATATTATTATGCTGCTTCTCCCTTTTCTAACCCGTCCCCCACTCACTTCCCAAAGCACAAATTTGACCATGTCAATTCCCTGCTCAGTAAACACTGGTTGCTCTTTATTGCCTCAAGGATCAAAAGGAAATGCTTATGTTTGACATTTAAAGCCTCTTGTAGTCTGGTTCCAACCAACTTTTCCAGGTTTATTGACCTTTTTGCATTCTCCCGTTCAATGAAACTGACTCGTGTTTCTCACACACAACATTCCATCTCCCATCTCTCGGTCTTTGCACAGGTAGGCCCTCATGCCTAGAGTGCACTCTCTTTTCATCTCTGTCTCTCAGAATCTCTCGTTTCCTTCAAAACTCAACTGAAATGCTACCTTTCCTGGTTTTCCCCAGTTGCTAATGCTTCTCCATCCCCAAGAACCCATCTTATGTATCTATTCTGTTTATACTTCATATATGTACATTCTCCACCAGTAGAATGCAAATTCCTTGAGGACAGGACAGGGATCATTCCACGTGGTATCTCTCTTCCTTACATCCCCAGTACCCAGCACAGAATCAGGTACATAGTAAATGCTTGTTAACTGATTAGTTGATTATTGTGTATCTCATCCATTTCATTTCCACCCCACCAACAACCCCCATTGGCATATTTATTCTCTAATTAGTGAAAGTATAGAAATGTTGCTCTCCCCTAAATTCTTTTGACTGTCTTCCATTAAAACCATTATGTCCTTTGAAAAATGCATTCTGTGGGCAATGAAGCATGAAAGGGAAAGATTAAGAAAACACAAGACTTTGGGCTCCAAGTGGCCTCCTCTCCAGCTTCTGCTGGAGTATGCCATTTTCAAAGACAGTGACCCCCCCAATAGATAAATATTTTGATTAACATTCCTACTGTATTGCTCTCGGACAGATTAACAGGCGCCACTTGGCAGGCTCTCTCTCTGTAGCTGCCTTTTCTTTTTTTCCTCAGGTTCTCAAAAAATAAAAAGGTTGATATCTGTGAGTAACTATGCCCCGGAAGAAGGGGGGAGCAACAAGGCCTTTTTGTAAGCCGGCCCTTTTCCTTGGACTTCAGTGAGAAGCAGTGTTGCATAGTGGGAAAAGCACTAGAATGGAACCAGGAGACCTAGGTCCAAATGCTGGTTCTGTCATTTGCCATTTGTGTGACTTTGGACAGGTCTTTTAACCTCCCCAAGCTTGTAAAATGAGAAGATTGGATCCAATGGTTTCTAAGGGCCTTTCAATCACTAGCTCTGTGATCCTGTGGTCTTATGGATATTTAGAAAAACCACAACTAAGAGAAGCAGTATGGCTCAGCTGACAGAGCACTGGACTTAGATTCTGTAAAATCTGAGTTCCAATTCCACATTTGATGCTTTGCATGTGACTTTGAGCAATAATAAAAATAATAACTAATAAAGTAAAAAATAATCATAGTAGTATTTATAAAGTACTTTAAGCTCTGCAAAGTGAAATTTATCCTCATAGCAACCTTGGGAAGTAGGAGCTATTATTATCCCCATTTTACAGATAAGAAAGCTGTGGCAGACAGGTTAGGTGATTTATCCAGAGTCACAACTAATAAGTGTCTGACACATCATATGTGTGATGACCAACTATGACAGACTGGACTCTTTTCAGCAATGTAGTGATATAAGTCAATCCGAAAAGACTCAATAAAGAGAGAAATGCAACATCCAGAGACATAACTAGAAAGAACTAAGCCTGAATCCTGATGGAAGCTAACTAATTGATCTTTTTCTTTTCATTGTTTGGTTTTATTTCTTCTTTATCATTTTCCATCCCACCTAGTACAATACGCCTTTGTAATTGGACCAATCTCTAATATGAATGTATTTACAGATCCTATACTGGACTATATGTGGTCATGGGGGGTGGGGAGAGGGAAGCAAAGGAAATCTGAAAATCAAGGAACTATGGAATTGAATCTTGTTAACTGAAACTAAACTAATAAATTAATTTAAAAACAAAACTCATAAGTGTCTGAGATCAGATTTGAACTCAGGTCTTCCTGACTCCAGGTCAAGTGCCCTATCCACTGTGTGACCTTGGCTTACACCCTCTCTAAACCTGTTTCTTCATCCACACCATGCTGAAAATAATATCTATAACACATAGTATAGTATTATTAGACATAGTGACATTCCAGGAATTTTTCTTTCTTCTTCCCTCCTAACCTACCACCCTCCCTTTCTTCCTGCCTTCCTCCCTCCTTTCTTCTTTCCCTTCCTTCCTCCCTTCCATACCTCCCTCTCTCCCATCCATTCTTCCTTCCTTCCTTCTTTTCCCTTTCCTTCCTTTATCCTTCTTTACTTCCCTCCTTCCCTCTCCCCTTCTTTCCCTCCCTCCATCCTTTCTTTCTTCCTTCCTTCCTACCTCACAGGGCTGTTGATTGACTCAAACAAGATAACAGATGTAAAGTGCTTTGCAAACCATACTAGGCTATATAAAGATCAGTTTTCATTATTATTAACACCAGGCAGCAAATCACCTGGTGTTTATTTCAAAGCTACATTTTGAAAGTAACTCAAATTCTCTCTCTCACATCAAATTACTTCATAAAAGTAAAAAATGAAATCCCCAAAGCTTATGAATCATGACAAGGATTATGAAATGAATATGAACCTGACTGAGGATGTGCCAGTGTTATTAACCATATAATTGGAACTCCAATTCAATAATAACATTGGTGCTTACAACTTCCACTGGTAGAGCGGGAAGAGCATTCGCTCTACAGTCAAAGGACGCGTATTCAAATCCCAAACATTACCTGAGTGACCTTTGGGCATGTCACTTTACATCCTTGTGCCTTTGTCTGCTCCTCTCTACCTGAGATGCCTCTGGAGACCCTTTCAGTTTGAGATCTATGAATCTAGAATCCTCTTTGCATTTATCAAGGACAGTCTTTGAAAAACACATTAATTGTAACCATACTCAAAGTTTTTTCCAGTACCATAAAAGCCACCTGAGTTTATGCTTCACTAGACAGATATGTTACTAGCTATGTGACCCTAGATAGGTCAACAAAGAAATGAAACTCTCTGGACCTCAGTTTCCTCATCTCTAAAATAATGGAGTTAGACCCAATGACCTCTCTACATCTATGAGTTCCCAATCCAAGTTTGAAAGGTGAAAGTCTTTCCATCTTGGAGAGCCGAAGAACTCAAAGCCTCCAAAGTGACTTTTAAGCACTTTCCATGTACTTTGGGAACCACAGTGAACAACGAATTACACTTTTTATCCTGAAAATGACCTTTTTTTAATTTTGCCACTTGGGGACCACAGTACAATTTGTTGTGAGTCTCAAGAAGTTTAAACTTCATGAAATTAGCTTTTATAAAAGATCCTGATTAAAGTTTGATGAAGCCCTCGCTCATCTGCAGTGACATGTTGATAACACTGTGCTCTTGGGCTCTGTGCTTGGTTCCCAGGGACAGTGTGGGCAGGGAATTAAGAAGCAAAGCTGGCTACTTGGCTGGCTTTCACCCTGTACAAGATTGCCACCTTTCCCCCATCCCTTCATCTCCCGGCTACAATGTTCCCATTTTCAATTAAGTTGCAAGAAAACAAAATACTCCAAGTCAGGAAAGAAAGAAGGGAGAGAACATCATTAAGAGCCACCGTCTAAGGGGCCAGCAATCAAGTAACCAGTGAGAATGGATAGCTTAACCCCAAAGATGTAACTAAGGCAGGACAATAAGAACTTTGCCCCAGGGTACTGAAATTTAAAGGGTACAAAACTTAATATCTGCAATCCTTCAGCAGCCAATGAGTCATTACCATAACCAATTCTCTCTCACTCAACTGGAGTTGTTTCAATTATTTCTTACAACTATTGACATGTTATTTCTTCCATTAGAATGTAAGCTCCTTAAGGACAGGGACTATTTTTTGCCTTTCTTTGTATTCCCAATATCAAACACATAATAAGCACTTAAAAAGTAGTTGTTGAGTTGACTTATGTTGCTTTCAAATCACGAATTAATTTATTTGAAGAAATTGTGCTACTTGTCCAGAGTGTCAAAGTCGTTTCTGGTAGCACTGTTTAGGCTCAGGCTCGAGCCCTCTGGGCATTTGTTGCACTTGAAGCAACCTCAACAGTATTCTAGGCCTCCATGACCAACCATCAAGTTAGTCCAGATAGAGCCAAAAAATAGTGAATGTGGTGACTCCAAACATATTCAAACCTAAATTCCATTAGTGTGGAGGCTTCCTCCCCCTTCTCCCAGTGAACCTAGGAGCCTGGACTCCGTTGATACTCTGGCCTGAGTCATTGTAACAATGTTTCAGATCAAACAAAATGTGTGGCCATTGGTTAAGGAATGGCTGAACAGGTTGTGATGCATCAATATAGATCATTGTTATTGCACAATAAGAAATGATGACCATAAAGATTTCAGAGAATAATGAGAAGACTTTTATGGACTGATGCAGGATAAAGAAAACAGAACCCAGAGAACAGTGTATGATAGCTACAGCAACATATATTTTTTTTAAAAACTACAATAGAATGGAACTGCATGTTGAGTAATTATAACGGCCCATTTTGGCCCCAGAGAAGAGATGAGGAAGTTCTTCCTTTGGTTTAGTAGAAAAGTGGGGGATAGGTGTGGGATATTATTTATACTACCAGTCACATTAACATCATTCTCCATCCTCTCTTTTCCTCTCACTAAAAAACTAGCCTTTTCCCTTGTCAAAGACAGCTTGTGGCTTTGATTCCATCCTCCCTGGAGCGTTCCTTCTTAATCATCCCCACTCTCTTCTCTCATCATCAGTCTCCTCATCTACTGGATCCTTTCCTGCTGCCTCCAAATATTCCCAGGTCTCTCCCATCTTTAAAAATAAAATCTCCACTTGACCCTCTCCTACTATCATCCTATATCTCTCCTCCCTTTCATAGTCAGAAAATTCTCCAGCTCTTCTCTTCCCTCAAAAAGGATATACTGTATACACTCATTGGCTCTACTTCCTAATAGCCAACTCATTTTCTGTAATCTTACTTCTGACCCAAATGCTTTCTTGAACTTTAACTCCAAGGTTATCCATGCTTAACTGCTAAATCAGATTCTTTTTTCTCTATGGGTTCCCCCTTCTTGACTTCTCTGCAGTTTCTGGCATTGCTCACTACCTTCTTCTCTTTCTTCACCTTCATGACACTGCTTTCTTCTGTCTTTCTTCCTACTTCTCTTACTACTCCTGTTCAATCTCCTTTGCTGGATCATTCTACATCCCCTTAACCATTAGAGTTCCCCAAGGCTCTCCTAAGTCCTAATCTCTCCCTATACTTTAACTCATAGCAATTGCATCAGTGTCCGTGAATTCAATTAGCATCTCTACATAGATGACTCTCATCTCTCTCCCAAGCTCCAGTCACCCATCCCCAATTGCCTATTAAATATCATTATCTGTCTGTCCTATAGTCAGGTCACATTGAAATTGTCCAAAATGAAATTTATTATCTTCCACCCTAAATCCACCTATTTTCCAAATTTCTCTATTTCTGTTGAGGAAACCACCAGCTTCTAGTTACCCAGTTTCATACCCTCAGACTCAAAATAATTGTCATAGGTAACATTTATATAGCACTTTAAGATTTGAAAAGCTCTGTGTGTGTATATGTGCGTGCTTGTATACATGTCTATATGTATGTATGTATACATATATACACACATAGATATACATACATAGATATAGATGCAGATATAGATACTCATTTTACCTTCATGACAATCCTGGAGTGTAGGTGCTGTTGTTAGCTCCATTTTATAGATGAAAAAACTAAGGCAGAGATTGTGACTTACTTGCACAGGATCAAGAAGCTGGTAAATATCTATGGCAGGATTTGAACTCAGGTCTCCCAGATTCCAGATCTAGTATTCTACTCACTATGTCTTACCTTCTGAGCTTTACTCTCCCTCACCCTCCCCTCTGCATTTACTCAGTTTCCAAGTCTTGGCAATTCTACCTCCACAAAATCAGACATTTCAAATCCATGCTTTCTGTACTCACACATCGATGTCCCTAGTTCAGACCTATATCCACTTTTACCTAGACTATTGCAACAGCCTCATCAGACTTCAAACATCCATTCTCTCTGATCTGCAATTCATTTTTGGCATCTTTCTCCCCAGACTAAATTGTTATTCAATGGCTCCCTCATACCCCTAAGATAAAATACAAATTTCCTCTAGGAAGGGACTGGAACTGTGATTTCATGGCATAAGCAACATCCTGGTTAGAAAACTCCATTCACCCATGGGGGTGGGCACCTTCTCTGCAAAATTTCATTCAAATGACAAATTTATTTTCAGAGCAGACATTATCTCCAATAGCTTGTGAATCAGACATACACCAGAAGCTATTATTGTAATCTCCTGACAATTCACCAAGACATTTTGCAGATCTCTGAAATCACAACCAGATGTGATTCAGCTCTAAGACTTGGTCCTGAGGCTTCAGCTGTGTTGGGGAAGTAGAATCTCCCAAGAATAGCATTCTAACCAATCAGTTAATCAATCATCAACAACAACAATAACTAGTATTTGTATAGCACTTTCAGGTTTACAAAGCACTGTACAAATAGTTCACTCAATCTTCACAACAACCCTGTGAAGGAGGTGTTATTATTACCCTCGTTTTATAAATGAGGAAACAGGCAGAGATTAGGTGCCTTGCCCACAGTCAAACAGCTAGTAAGTGTCTGAAGCTGGATTTGAACTCAAGTTGTCCTGACTCCAGCTCTATAACTTCATCCCCTGTGCCACTTAGCTACCTTTATTAAGTACTTACTATGTGCCAAGTAAAAGGCAACACATATAATGGGAGAGAGAGGGGGCACTAGGTTCTGGAGGTAATCACAAA
The DNA here is from genome assembly GCA_011680675.1 of Gymnobelideus leadbeateri. Lineage (NCBI taxonomy): Eukaryota > Metazoa > Chordata > Mammalia > Diprotodontia > Petauridae > Gymnobelideus > Gymnobelideus leadbeateri. Next base: position 269,381 of record WOXC01006793.1, on the reverse strand, counting down.
AGTCTTCATGTAGAAAGTAGCATTTGAGTTGGATTCAGATTATTGAAAGATAGATCTAACACTGGAAGGGACTTCATTGAACCTACCCTCCCCATTTACAGATAAGGAAACTTAACCAAGCCAATTTCTAAAGGCATAATTTTAACCCAAATATTCCCAACTCCAAGTTTAGTTCCTTGAAGCACTCCATACCTGACTTGAGCTTCTAGAAAACATCATGATATGACTTGACTAGAGCCCTTCCCTCCAGCTCTCTGCAGCTTAAGAATCCAGCAGCAGCATCCATTCCTCTTTTTCTCATTTATTTTTAGTTTTGAGCATTCACTTCCATAACATTTTGAGATCTAAATTTTCCCTCCCCTCACCCTTCCCCAAGACTATACATATAGATTCATATTAAACTCATTTTCACTATAGTCATGTTGTAAAGAAGGATTAGAAAGCATCATCCATTCCTAAAGCATGCACTTCAAGTGTGGCAGCAGAATGGAACAGATCCAGAAAAGCCTCCCAAAAACCTATTTCCAAGCCCCCAGAAAATCTGAAATAGGCCCCAGATATGGTGGTCATTTGACAGAGATGTGGTTGACCCCTGAGAGTATCTGACTATTTTGTGAACCTAAGGGAACATTTCAACCCCATTGGAAAAAGCAGGCATTGTATAATGTGATATAGGGCAATGTCAGAGAAGGCTCACTTGACTTATTTCCCAGAAGTGGCTGAGAATATATGAGATGTGAGGCAGTCAAAAAGTTATAGAGCAAAGAGGGGCTCAGTCCCCCAGTTTTATAGATGGAAAAACTGAGGTTCAGAAAGATGACTTGCCAAGGGTCCCACAGCTAAGTAGTAAAAAAGCAAGTGCTACTACTAACCATAACTACTACTACTACTACTACTACTACTACTACTACTACTAACTAGTATTACAATAATAATAAACACTATTTATAGAGCATTTTAATGTTTTCAAAGTTCTTTACAAATATTATTTCATTCAACCCTCATAACCCTGGGAAGTATCCACCCCCATTTTATAGATGAGGAAATAGAGGTACCAATAAGTTAAGAGACTTGCTCAAGATCACTGGTAAGTATATAAGGCAGGATTTGAACTCAGATCTTTCTGACTACAAGTTTAACACTCTATCCACTGAGCCTACTCCACTAATAATATAATAATATATTGTTTTGACTTTGGTGGGGGGGAAGGTCACTATCTATGATTTCATCACAGAAAAAAAACTCCCTCTATCAATGCAAACTGGTAACTTTGCTATAAGGTGGGGAGGGGGCATGCTGAGAAGTTAGGTGACTTATTCAGGGTCATATACCATCATTATGTCAGAGGTGAGACTTAAACCCAGGTTTTCCTGGCTCTGAGGCTGCCTCATTAATAATAACCCTGTAATCTAGACAGCTCCCTAAAAACTACATCATAGAGCAGGTATGTTTTGAGAGGAGTTCCTTTACCAAGAATACACCAGTTAATGAAATCCCAGGTCAGGGTCAAAAGAAAAAAATACCATTTTTAAGACCTTAGAGATAATCTGCTGATGATTTCAAATGAGAAAATGTTTGCTAAAGCATTTTAGTTACTGACCTTAAATTAATCAAAGCCCCTCATTTTATAAGTGAGGAAGCACAGGCTGAGGGGATTGTCCAAGGTTACACGTGAAGAACACATCAAAAGTAGAATTAGAACTCAGGTCCAACATTCTCCTCCTATATGTCATGAAACTCAAAATAGCTTCCCAGAATTTTTTCAAGCAATGCTCATGATACTTCCATGACAATAGAAATCATTAGAAGAGGAGGAATGTCCCCATCTTAAAGATGCAATCAATCTGACCATCAATGAACATTTACTAAGTACCTCCTATTGGCCAGGCACTTTACTAGATTTTGAAGAGAAAGAGTCCTCTAGAATCATCCATACCACCAAAGTTGAGGGAGAAAACTGAGAAAGCACAAAGAGAATGAATAATTATTTACATTCAACTTTGACATAACAGATATAGGAATATTTTCTTATATTTGTTACCCATCTCCCTCCTGGTTCAGCCTGAGATTGGGCTAAGAGTTCCTGGAATGCAAGGACAAGCTAGCTATTTTAGCACCTGAGGTAAACAGCACAAAATGTGCCCTCAAATCAAGGCAGGGAAGGGGAAGGTAGCCAGGATGGTAGCGGGAGACCAATATTCTTGCCAAGCTCTCCAAACATGCTTTTCTGTAATGTTTTAAAAAGCATCTAACTGAGTTCTGAGCAGAAACACCAACAAAAAAGTCATGGGAGGTGATTCCAAGGCAGTAGAATTTAGGAATACAGAAGGAGAGGTCTGTGGACACTGGAGTAGAAGTTGTCTTGGGTTGGGGAAAATAGATAGCAATATTTGTGGGTCTTACAGGCAACAGGAGTGGTGGTAGTGGTGGCACTGAGCTCCTATGGATAGTAAGAAGACTGAAGGGGGCGTCTAGGTGGCGCAGTGAGTAGAGCGTCGGCCCTGGAGTCAGAAGGACCTGAGTTCAGATCCGGCCTCAGACACTTAACACACACAAACAAAAACCTAGCCGTGTGACCTTGGGCAAGTTACTTAACCCCAATTGCCCTCAAAAAAAAAAAAGCTAAAAACAATAAAAGTAAAAGTAAAAAAAGAAGACTGAATACCTGTTTAGAAAGAGAATCCAGGGGTCCTCTGTACTAGCACTGAGTTCAAGACTAGATACTATTTTACAGCTCTGTCACCCATTACCCAGTTCCAGACCACAGTTCCATAGTGGAGAGGAACAGGTGTGGTTGAGAGGGATCCTACCTGGGTAAGGACCAGAGTGAAAACCAGAAGGGCAGTAACCAGACCTCTCCCCAGATCATGCCACTTTGGAAGCAAATAAAACTTACAGATTCCCAGACCTAGCTGTGAAAGCAGCAACAGAACATAAAACACTGAAGCTCAGGCCAGTCATCCCCCAGCCAGGGGTGAACAAATCCCAGCTCTTAGATAAAGGCCAAAATCAAGAAATAGACTGGAAAAGTGAGGAAACAACAAAAAAGAACCTGGTAATAAAAAAGCTCCTATGGTGACAAGGAAGCTAAAATCACAAATTCAAAAGACAACAAAGACTTGAAAATGTCTATAAGTAAAGCCTCAAAGAAAATGAAAATTGGACATAAGTCCAACAAGAATTTATAGCAGAGCCTTTTTACTTTTAAAAAAGAGAAAAACAGATAAAAAGTAAAAATATTATTTTAAAAATCAAATAAGAGGAATAGAGGAAAATTGGGGGAAAGAAATGAAAGCTATACAAGAAAATTATGAAAAGTGACATCTTATTCAAAGAGGCATAAAAAATACTGAGAAAATAATTCCTTAAAAACCAGAATTGGCCAAATGGTAAAAGAGGTACAAAACCACTGAAGAAAATAATGGCGGAGTAGAAACAGCACTTCCACAACGCTCCAGCCCACACCACTTCAAAATCATGTAAAAGAGGGACTCTGAACAACCTCTGGAGCTCCAGCACCCACAGAACGACACAGAGAAGCTGACCTCCCTCTGAGGACAGCCTGGCAGCCCGGCAGGGAGCAGCCAGTGCAGCACACTGGGAGCCAAGCCCAGGACCATGTGAGTCAGAGGTTTTAGCCCCAGGGCAGCTGGACCAGCAGCCGGCTAGAGGGACCCCAGAACACCAGCAGCTGTGGCTTTTCCAGAATTATCAACACATAGATGCCCAGGACAAAGTGAGAGGTTAGTGCCCTATGGACTTTGGGACCAGTATTTGGGAACTCGTCGGCTTCTTCCGCTGGGGGCTAGAAGTGGCTGAGGAGCCACGGCACAGCTGCCATTTTGCAGCTTCAGTTGCAGCTTCAGCTCCTGGCCTGAGAATTGTAGGGGGAAAAAAATCTTAAGGAACTTATCAAAGTTGAACTATTTACATTCCTATATGGAAAAACAATAACTGTGACTGATGAAACCTTTCTCAGTATGGAAACAGTTGAAGAAGGGTATATGGGCATATGAATACATATGTGAATGTGTCTATATATGTTACAGGTAATGTTAATGAAATATAAGATCTTCCCCACCCATTAAGAGGCCTCACTTGGAGTCCCATTAAGGGAAGCTTTCCTAGGGGAGGCTAACTTATAGGAAGGCTTTCACACCTTTTGCTAATTTCTAATTAGGCACTGAGTCATGAGAGTTGTGATGCCTTCTGGCTCTGAAAAGTATATATACTCTGAGTTGACATTTTGCTTTGGGGGTTTGCTTATGAGAAGGCTCTTGTGATTCCCTGGTTGAGATTCTGAGTGGCCGTATGTTCAGAGCTCCCCAACAGTTCAGAAGTAAAGGCTCTCTTGATCCAGGGATGTATGTAAAGTGTAGGGCAATATTGCTTTGATTCAGGCAGTCAGAGCCCTGTCTGTCTTTATTTCTCTGCTTGTATTTTCTCTGTTTACATTTTCTCTGAAGTTCAGAGTGCTGAGTTTCCCCCTGAGCTAGTGAATGTAACTTTTAAAAGATTGTTGACCCCTTAAACAACTATCTTTCTTAGTAAAGCAGATCTAAGAACCTGTGCTAGCAACCATCCTGGGTATGCCAGTGTGGTTGCCACTATATTAGGGCAGTTAGAAGGAGTCTACTTAGACAGAGCGTATGAGTTTGAGTCTATTATGTTGTTGTTTGTCCTTAGTCTCAAAGAAGACCATGACATCTAGGAGATTATGCCATGACATGCAAGTGAATTGGATTTAAGTGAGGGAGGCTGTGAAGTCATAAGCCTCACTTTCTCCTCCAAAGTCATCTGGGTCCAATGGCAAGGTACAGATCAGGACAACTTGAGATGGCCCTGGATACAGTGGGAGGCCTTGGTCTTTTTAAGGTAACAGTTCTCACTTGATTGATGCAATACCCATTCAGTGATTAAGGCTAGATAAGGAATGAGGAAGAGTGTGGCCTCTTTTGCCTACTTAAAAAAATCACTCTGGGAGGGGAAGACCATCAATGAGAGCCAGAGTGGTTTGGATTTAAGGTGGGGGGTGGTAAACCTGCAACCATGAGGCCACATACAGCCTTCTAGATCCCTCAGGGGGCTTTTGACTCAGTCCAAGTTTTATAGAACAAATCCCTTTAATAAAAGGATTTGTTCTACTAAGTTTGGATTCAGTCAAAGGGTCACACTTGATGACCTAGAGCGCCACATATGGCCTTGAGGGTGCAGGTTCCCCACCCCTGGTTTAAGGCATTGTCTTTACAAAGGAAATCTAGCCCATAAATCCCAAAATATCTTGCAAGGTTTTAGCTATCAAAATTTACATTCCTTTGGGCAGAGCCCCTCAGGTAAGGAATTATACCCTATGTAGACAGAGGGAAGGAGGGGAGGAAGGAAGGAAGGAAGGAAGGAAGGAAGGAAGGAAGGAAGGAAGGAAGGAAGGAAGGAAGGAAGGAAGGAAGGAAGGAAGGAAGGAAGGAAGGAAAGAAGGAAGGAAGGAAGGAAGGAAAGAAGGAAGGAAGGAAGGAAGGGTGAGTGATGTACTGGGAGAAGGGAGGATGAAAAGTAAGAATGGGTAAATTATTTCACATAAAAGAACTACACAATGAAGGGAATGTTACAATGAAATCTTTGCAATGAAGAATTGCTATAATTAAGGGGAAAGGGGGGTGGACTCTCATCTGAACTGGTTCAAGAATCAAAGGGGAGAGGGAGGGAAGGAGAGAGAGAGAGAGAGAAAGACTGTGAGTCAGTTTGGGTATAAAAATTCTTATTAGCGGCTAGGTGTCGCAGTGAATAGAGCACCAGCCCTGGACTCAGGAGGACCTGAGTTCAAATCCGGCCTCAGACACTTAACACTTACTGGCCATGTGACCTTGGGCAAGTCACACAACCCCAATTGCCCTGCCCTCCCCCCTCCAAAAATAAAAATTCATATTACCTAACAGAGAAGTAGGAGCAGAAGGGGCTAAGAGAAAGGGAAAAAGTTATAAAAGTGGTAGTACATTAAGGAAGGGAGTGATAAGAAGCAAAACATGCTTTTGAGAAGGGAACAGGCAAAAAAAAAATAGAAAGATAAATGAAAGAGCATAAAGTGGATGGAAAGATACTGCTAGCAATCGTAACTCTGAATGAGAATAGTACAAACTCACTCATTAAATAGAAGAGGAAAGCACAATGGATTAGAAACCAGAATCCAATAACATGAAGTCTACAAGAGACGCGTGTGAAACAGAAAGATAACTTACAGAGTTAAAACAAAGGATTGGAACAGAATCTGTTGTTCTTCAGCTGGAGCAAAAAAGGGGAGGGGGAGGGATAACAATCATAATCTCAGGCAAAGCAGAAGCAAAAATTGACCTAATTAAAATAGATAATCACAGAAATGACATTTTGCTAAAAGGAACCATAAATAATGAATTTATTTCAATTCTCAATATATATGCACCAAATGGCATAACATCTAAATTCTGTCCAAATAGCAGCCAAAATTAGAATAAAAAGTTTAATGAGTTACAGGAGGAAAGAGGCAGTAAAACTAGTAGGAACTCAATTTATCTTTTTCAAACCTAGTTAGATCTAACTATAAAATAAACAGGAAAGAAATTAAAGAGATGAATATAATTTTAGAAAAGTTAGAAATCATAAATGTTCAGAGAACCTTGAATGGAAATAGGAACATACCTGTTTCTTAGCTGCATGTAGCACCTTCACAAAAATTGACCATGTAAAAGGTCATAAATAAATGCATAAAAGCAGAAATATTAAAGGCAATTAAATAAACCCTTTCCCTTTCCAGACCATAATGCAATAAAAAAAAAATTACATTCGATAGAATGCACAACAAATGAAGAGAAATTAAAACAATATTAGGAGCTATTTTGCCCAACTATATGCCCAAAAAAACTGACAATATAAAGGAAATAAATGAATATTTACAAAAACATAAATTGCTGAGATTAACAGAAAAGGAAAAAAGCATTTAAATTAAATAATACTATTTTTAAAAAATAAATTGAACAACCATAAATGAGCTTCTTAAGGGAAAAAAACTCAGGACCAGAGGGATTTACAAGTAAATTGAATCAAACATTTAAAGAACAATTAATTCCAATATAATATAAATTATTTGGAAAAAACAAAGAGGAAGTCCTTCCAAATCCCTTCTCTAATACAAATATGGTTTGGTAAACCCAAAGATTCCCAGTTTTTGAGGCCAAGACCTCACTATTTGACAAAGACTGCTGGGAAAACTGTAAGGAAAAAAAAATCTAGCAGAAACTGGGTAAAGATTTATATTTCAAACCATATACCATGATAAGTTCAAAATGGGTGCATGATTTAAACATAGAGGGTGATATAATAAGCAAATCAGGGGAGCATGAAAGAAATTACCTGTTAGATCTATGGATGGGGGAAAGTTCATGACTAAACAATAGATAGGTTCATGGAAGGTAAAATGGATAACTTGATTACATAAAATTAAAGTTTTTGCACAAACAAAACTAATGCAGTCAAAATTAGAAGAAAAGCAAGAAACCAGAAGGGGAAATTTTATAGCAAGTTTCTCTGATAAAGGTCTCATTTCTCAAATATATAGAGAACTGAGGCAAATTTATAAAAATAAGAGCCATTTGATAAATGGTCCAAGGATATCAATAGGCAGTTTTCAGAAAAAGAAATCAAAGCTATTGATAGGCATATAAAATGCTCTAAATCACTAATAATTAGAGAAATTCAAATTAACTTGAGGTACCATTTCACACTCATCAGATTGGCTAAGGTGACAGAAAAGAAAGATGACAAATGTTTGAGGGGATATGAGAAAAGAGATACATTGATGCACTGTTGGTAGAGTTATAAACTAGTTCAACCATTCTGAAGAACTATTTGGAACTATGCCCAAAGGGTTATAAATCTATGCATATCCTTTGATCCAGCAATACCACTACTAGATATTTACTCCCAAAGAGATCAAAGGAAAAAAAGAAGGACCCATATGTACAAAAATATTTATAATGACTCTTTATGGTGGCAAAGAATTGGAAACTAAAGGGATGCCCATCAATTAGGGAATGACTGAACAAATTATGGTATATAAATGTGATGGAATACTATTTGTTATAATAAATGATGAAGGGGATGATTTCAGATAAGCTGGGCATATGAACTGATGCAAAATGAAGGAAGATCTTGAAGAACAATATACATAATAATAGCAATATTGTGTAGATAATGTGAAAGACTTGTAACTCTGATCAATACAATGATTGACCAGAGCTCCAAAGGACTCATGATGAAAAATGAAAAATGAAACAATCTGCCTTCAGATAGAGAAATGCAAAGTGCAGAATGGAGCATATTTTTTTCCTTTATTTTCTTGCTTTTTTCAGAACATGACTAATATAGAAATATGTTTTGCATGTCTTCACATGTATAATGGGTATCATATTCCTTACCATTTCAATGGGTGGGGAGGGGGATAGAAAGAAAAAGATAATTTATAATTGAAAATAAAATAATTTTTTTATTTACCAAAGGCCTTGGTCAGATCTATAAACATTGTGTACAGACATCTTTTCTGCTCCTGGCATTTCTCCTGGAGTTGTCAGACAGCAAACACCATATCAACTTGGCCCAACTTGTTCCTTGGCCCTTTCTGAAGCCACACTGGCTCTCAGGTAGATGACCATCTTCCAGATGAAGGATAAGCCTACTAAGGAGGACTCTGGCAAGAATCTTGCCAGCAATAACCAAGAGAAAGACCCCCTATGATTGTCACAGGACCATCTATTTCCTTTACCTTTATAGAGATGGACAATGGAGGCATCCTTGAACTCCTGGTGGATAACCTCCTCTTGTAATATTACCTGGAAAAATTTGGTCAGCTTTTGTATGAGCAATGGACCCCCAACCTTGTAAATCTCAGCTGGAATAGAATCAGCACCAGGGCCTTTGCCACACCAAAGAAGCCTATTGGCATTTACCAGGAGAGGTAAAGACCCTAGGATTAGCCTGAGGAGAAGAGGAAGAGACCCTAGGACACCAACCCCATAAAGCCAGGATGCCTCAGATCACTGTTAGAAAGGCTGATGCTTAGTTACAAACAGATCACATGATAAACATTTGTTATATGCTCTAAGGTCCAGTGTCCTGGGACAAGTTGCTAGTTGCCCTGACCTAGTTAGAATTCTCATGGTGAGAAGCTCAAATTTCTCTAGGGTGCTTTGTCTGGAGTTCTCAATACATACCTTATATTATACTTATGTATGTGTCATATCCCCACACCTAGTAGAATATAAGTTCCTTGAAGGTAAGTACTAAGTCATTTTTCATTACTAAATCCACAATATCCAACATGGCATCAAGCACACAGTTGGAAGAACTCCAAACCATGTAAACCTTTACAGTGATTTCTAGGTGCTGATTTCTCCCTGTTTTTGTGGCTTCAAAATGTACCTCAGTTCACCATTGTAATCTTAATGCTTCCAACAAATCCTAGGCTTACAACAAAAAAGATAGATTGGTACAGAGAAAAGAACATTGCATTGGGAGTTGGACACCTGGTTTTTAGTTTTGTTATGCTAGCTGTTAATAAACTGGAAGGGGGTTCAGGAGAGGACAATCAAGATAGTGAAAGACCTCAGAGTCATGTCATATGAGGATTGGTTGAGACAAATGAGGATGTTTATACTGAAAAAGAGAAGGATTGGGGCACAGGAGGGAAGAAGGAAGCAGGATAGGTATATTCAAGTATTTGGAGGGCTTTCATATGGAAGGAGAACAAGATGTGTTCTACTTGGTCCCGGAAGGTAAAACTGGGAATAATGAATGAATGTTTCTAGTGCAAATTTTGACTTCCTGTAGCAACAACAACAAAACCAACTTCCTAACAAGGAAAGCTATTCCAATGTGTGATGGACTACCTTGAATGGTAATGGGCACCCCCTCACTGGTGCTCCTTAAGCAGATTCTTTGTCTGTTTGTTGGGTGTGCTGTAGTGGAGATGCTGATTCAGAGAAGAGCTGGAGAATGGCCTTTGAGATCCCTTCCAGTTCTGAGCTTCTGTGTGAGTGCCGGTTGTCCTGTGTGACCTTACAGGGATGTGGTAAGGATAAATAATGTAACAGATGTGAAAGGGTTTCAGCAAGGAGTTTCTCCTCCCAAGGGCTACCACAAATACAAAATATTAATAGTCTAATTTTCATATTAATAACTCACAAGGAGACTTGTTTATTAGCATTTTTGCTCATTTTTCCCTCCTCTTGACAAAATGAAGTGGACTTGAATGCTTCCTACCACTTGCTACAGGTCAACAATCCAGTCCACAAGTTATATTTTAACATAAATTATTATGAATTATGAATTATAAATAGTACAGTACCTAGAAAGCTGACCTCAGAATTTAAAAGATCTGATTTTAAGTCCTGACTCTAATAATATCAACTGATTGCCCTTGGACAAATCACTTAGACAACCCTCTAAAATTCTGAAGTTTCAAAACTCCATTAATAGAAAGACCTCTCCACTAGGAGGTCCTCAGCTATTTAATCTGGCCTCAAGCATTTAATAGCTGTGTAACTCGGCTCAAGTCATTTAACCACTTAATTCCTGGTTTCCAATTATAAAATGAGAATGATAACAGAACCCACTTCCCTGAGTTGTTTGAGGAAAAGATGAAATAATATTTGTAAAGTGCTTTGTAAACTTTAAGACACAATATAAATGCTAATTATTATCAAACATGTCTGATTTTAGTAGTAATAGTAGTTGGCATTTATTATATTCTTTAAGGTTTGCAAAACACTTTACATATCACCTCTCATTTGTTCATCACAACAACCCTGTGAGGTGAGTGTTATTATTATTCCCACTTTATAGTTGGGGAAACTGAGGCCCAAAGAAGTAAGTCACTTACACAGGGTCATGCATGTAATAAGTGTCTGAGTCAGGATTCAAACCTACGTCTTCCTGAGCCCAAGCCCAGGGCTCTATCCTAATGGCAACTATTGACCATGGTGGTTGTAAGGATCAAATAAGAATATTTGTAAAGTACTTAGCACAGTGCCTGGTAAGTAATTTGAAATGTTTATTTCCTTTCTTCTATTCATGTCATTTAAAATATCACATTCAAAGCCATGACTGGGAACCATAGCATAAATTTGGATCTGTAAGGGACTACTTAGTCCAAACTGAGGCCTAGAGAGTTTAAGGCACTTGTCCCAAGTCATACAGAGCCAGGATTCAGCTCTGACTCTGATTCTCAACCCTCCACTGTCCCACACAGAACCCCCAAAAAGTGCTCATTAGACTAGCAAGCAATGAAGTGAAATGGGAAATGTGATGGTCTTGGAGTCAAGAGACCTGACTGTGAGTCTCAGTTCTATTACCAATTCACAGTATGAACAAGTCATTTCCTGTCTCTGGGCCTGTTTCTTCATATATAAAAAAGGGAGTTGGAATATCTTGCCTAGCTCTGATATTCTAGGTCTCTAAAAAGCTAAGCTAACAACCAGTGTGTGCCTTTTCCAGCTAGTTTTCCATGTAACAGAAAGGAAACAGAGGCTGGGCACAAGAGGCAAAAACTAAATGTCAGCCTTTTTTTAAAAATTGCTTTCTCAATTGCAAATCCTGGCTTTGGGCTTCAACAAGACCTTTATCATGTCTTGTTATCAGATTTATAGTGTGAGGATTCCCGGAGCCCAGAAATCCGAGCAGCACCCTAATTAGAACGCACCAAGCCTGCACTTTCCCAGGCAAATGACTGTACATCTTACTTTCAAATGCAGCTGCCCTGGTTCCACCCCACCCCCAGCAAAGCAGGGATAGGAATGAAAACATACAGAACTCACCAAGCAGCACATGGTAGAAAGGGAGCTGCAATGTTTGGGGGTAGCCAAGAATTGGAAATGAACTAGCTACTCATAAATTGGGGAATGTCAAAACAAGTTGTGAACCATAAATATAATGGAATATGTTATGGAAACAAGTTGTGGTGCATGAATATAATGGAAAGTGACTGTGCTGTAAGAAATGATGAATATGATGAATTCAGAGAAGTATGGGAAGACATGTGAACAGGTGTGGAGAGAAGTAAATAGAACAAGGAAAAAAATAAACACTATGACATAAATGGTGGGGGAAAGAAACTGAAAACTGGCTGTTGTAACCTTTGATCACTTCTTACCAATTTGAATCAGTTCCTTTTATATCTTGGAAATGGGACCTTCATCGAGCAAATTTGATGGCCCAAAAGTTACTAACCCTTTCCTTATAACACCCATGGTCAATAGTTGCCCCCAGAAAGATCAAAGAAAGAGAAAAAAGGATACACAGACACATGCACATATGTATATACATATGTGTGTATATGTATATATACATATATATATATAATAGCTCTTGCTATGGTGGCAAAGAATTGGGAACTAATGTCTATCTACTAGTGAATGGCTGAATGACTTGTGAAACATAAATGTAATGAGATACTATTGGGATGTAAGAAATATCCAAAGGAATGACAACAGAGAAACTTGGGAAGACTGGTATGAACTGAAGCAAAGTGCTGTGAGCAGAACCTGGAGCATAATGTATACAATATCAATGACTTTTTATTTTTTTTAATTAAATTGGTTTATTTACTTCTAGTTTACAACATTCACTTCCACAGTCCCTTAAGTTTCAAATTTTCTCCTCCTCCATCTCTCCCCCCCCCATCATGGCGGCATGCACTCAAATATAGGATCTATAAGTACCTTCATATTAACCATTAGTCAGGTCGTAAAGAAGGATTATAACTGATGGAATGATCAGCGGGAAAGAGGAAATAAAACAAAGCAAGAAAAAGAAACAGTTTGTTTGTCTACATTCAGACTCCGCATCTTTTTCTCTGCATGTGGATATCTCTTTCAATCACGAGTCTTTTGGAGTTGTCTTATAACCTTACATTGCTGAGAGGAGCCCAGTCTATTGAAGTTAGTTGTCACACATATGTTGTGTCTGTGGTTGTGTACAGATTTCTCCTGGTTCTGCTCTTTATATAAGAACTTTTTTTTTTCATTTTTGGAGGGGGGAGAGCAGGGCAATTGGGGTTAAGTGAATTGCCCAAGGTCACACGGCTAGTAAGTGTTAAGTGTCTGAGGCCAGATTTGAACTCAGGTCCTCCTGACTCCAGGTCCAGTGTTCTATTCACCATGCCACTTAGCCACCCCTAATGACATTTTTAAAATGAGCAACTTTGAAAAACTTGAGAGCTCCACTCAAATCATGATTCCAGGAAATTATTAATAATCCACACTCCTTGGGGCAACCAGGTAATTCGTTGACTAGTATACAGGTCCTGGAGTCAGGGTGACCTGTGTACAAATCCAGCCTTGGACACACACTACCTGTGTGACCCTGGGCAAGTCATTTAATCCAATTACCCCCAAAAAATAATAATGACCCACACTCCCTGTCTCCTGACCAAGATCTAGACTGAAACTTAGTTACAAATATTTGTTGCAAAGGTTTTGTTTTTGCTTTTTTTTCCCAATGAAGGTAGGAAGTGGGATAGGGAAAAAATTAATAGTAATTTTTTTTAAATTTAAAAGAAATTGAACATTGTAATTGTAATAACGAAGGTTGGTCCAAGAGAAGAAATGAGAAAAGGCACCTCCCCCATTTGAGGAGGGGGTGAAGGGCACTATAGTTGTGGCATACTGTATCAGTTGGTATGTGTGTGGAGAGGTTAGCTTTTGATGATTTGTTTTTTTAAGTCATAAAACTGAATTATCATTAAGTCAGTAATTCACCATTGGAGGGAAATATCATGAGTTGCTCAAAGGAAGTGTGATCCAAGAACTTTTACTCCTTCTCTCACTTGGCTGTACACTTTGAGACGTGTCTGACTGCCTTCCCCACCATGCCTGAGAAAGCTCATCATCCTGCAAGATCCCAGCAGCCTTGGTACTCTACCTTATCACCATCCCCCTTGTCTCTGATTGGAGGGTAGAGTCTTGAACTCCAACCGCCAACATTCCTTTTTCAGCTTTTTTCTACATGTCTTCCCCCATTATATTACAAGCTCCTTGAAGAAAGGGACTATCTCTCTTTCTGCTTGTGTTTATATTTCCTATGCTTAGCAGAATACCTGGCATATAGTAAGCAGTTAATTAAGGCTTATTGAGAGACTAACACGAGAGACAGAAAGGTAAAAAGAGAAAAAAATGGGGGCAGCTAGGTGGCACAGTGAATAGAGCACTGATCCTGGAGTCAGGAGGACCTGAGTTCAAATCTGGCCTCAGACACTTAACACTTACTAGCCGTGTGACCTTGGGCAATTCACTTAACCCCAATTGCCCTGCCTTCCCCCCTCCAAAAAGACTAAAAAAACGTTAAAGAGAGGAACAGGAATTGGATTATGGGAGAGAAAGGGGAAGAAAGGAGAAGGAATAAGAGTTCTTCAAGATGAGGCAGCTAGGTGGCCTGGTGCATAGAGTGCTGGGTCTAGAGTCAGAAATTTTGTTGAGTCATTTCTGATTCTTTATGCCCCATTTGGGGTTTTCATGGCAGAGTTACTGGAGTGGTTTGCCATTTTCTTTTCTAGCTCATTTTAAAGGAGAGGAAACTGAGGTAAACAGGGTAAGGTGACTTGCCCAGGGTCATACAGTTAGTAAGTATCTAAGGCCAGATTTAAATGCATGAAGGAATCTTCCTGATTCCAGGCCCAGTACTCTATCCACTATACCACCTAGCTGCCTTTATTAGTAATAACAATTACTACTATTTACTTATAATTACTAAGTTACTACCAATAATCGTTACTTCTATAACTAATAAGACATAAGTGGTGTGTATCTCCCAAAGAACCATGCTCAAGGAGCTTACAAACTATCAGAAGAGGCAAGACAGAGTCCAGGTGAGGAGAAAATATGAGGCAAACAGAAAAGGGCTCATTTTGAACATTCAAAAACCAAACCTAAAATGGTGGACAGCCACAAAAATCTGCATATGCAAAAAATATGCATAAAAATCTGCATACATCACCTGCAACAATAATTTGAAAGAACTGGGAAAGAGATGACTTGAAAGGGAAGGAAGGAAGGAAGGAAGGAAGGAAGGAAGGGAGAGAGGGAGGGAGGGAGGAAGGACGAGAGAGCTGTCTTCAGGCATCCGAAGGGTTGTCGTGTAGAAGACAGATTAGCCTGGTGCCGCTTGATTACTGGTCTTATAAAACGAAGGGGCTGGGCCAGAGAACCCTGAAGGCTCCTTCCAGCTCGAATCTATGAAATGAAATGGATATTTCTACTTCTCCACGAAGTGGTCAGACCTCCCCTGGAGTCTTTTGTCTAGTACCGGGTGCTCCATTTTTGGAAAGATTTAGAACTCTGGAGAGAGTATGGAGGAGGGCAGCTGGGATGAGCAAGGGCCTCAAGATAAGGCCCTTTGAGAACCAATGGAAGAAACTGGAGAGGTTTAGCCTGGAGGAGATTGCTGTCTTCAAGGATTTAAATGGCTGTCAACCTGGAAGAGGGATTCGATTTGTTCCACTTAGTCCCAGAGGGCAAAACTAGAAGAAATGAGTAGAAAAAGCAGATAGCCAAGAAAAACTTCCAAACTACTTGAATCATCCAATGGGCTGCCTCAAGAAGTCGAGAGTCCCAGACTGAAGGCTGGAAGGGACTTGAAAAGTCAAGTCTTTTTTTATAACAGATTTTACTGATGAGGAAACTGAGGCCTGGAGATGGACGTGACTTGTCCAGAATCACCCAGGCAGTAAGTAACAGAGCTGATCTTAATTCCCAGAGCTAAATCTATGATTTTATCAGATCCCACTGCCTCATTTTATAGATGAGGAAACTGAGGCCCAAAAAGTTATTATTTACCTGGGTCATATAGATAATGATGATGATGGTGGTGATAACTAACATTTATGTAGCATTTACCACTTGCCAGGCACTCTGCTGAGAAGTTTTCTAATTATTACCTCATCTGACCCTCACAACAACAACAACCCTGGGAGGCAGGTGCTATTATTAGCCCCATTGTACAGGTGAGGAAGCTTGAAGTAGACAGTGATTTACCCAGAGTGACACAGCAAGTGTCTGAGGCCAGATTTGAACTCAGGTCTTCCTGACTCCAGGCCCAGCTCTCTATCCACTGTCCCACTTAACTGCCCCATAATAAATACCTGAGGCAGGATTAGAAGTCAAGTCTTAGGACTCCAGGGTCCAGTGCTCTAACCATTACACTATACTGGCTCTCAGAGAGTGGGCTTCTCATCTTTGGAAGTCTTCAAGCAAAAGTTAATTGTCAGGTATTGGTGAGAGGATTTTCATTCACGTATGCTTTGGACAGTTGGCCACTTAGGCACCTTCCAACCTAAGACTCCATACATCCTGCCCCTTCTCACTAACCTCAGGCCCAGACAAAGTGGTTGGTTTCTTAAAGGAAGACAATGAAAGTTGTTCTCACAAAGAGATGAAATATAATGAGTGTTGGGAACCAAGAGCAGCCAGACTAGCATTCATTAATGAGTATTAAAAATCTCTGTCTTGTAGATCAATACTCAGTCAATAAATGTCTCCGGGTTCCCAGATGGTATCTGATTGGGTGTTTCCATTATTTATGATTTGCTTTGCCAGATGAGAATGCTCAGCAAAATTTCACCTTATCCCCAAACGTTGGGAACAACTTGCAGAGAACTTCGTTAGGAGGGAGGTATCAAGCCAAATGGCTTTTTTCGGGGGGGGGGGTGGCAAAAGGGTGTTCCTCCCTTCTGGTCTTCTTAACCTTTAGTCAGACTAGCCCCTAGTCCCACACCACACCCTGCCTACCTTAGCTTTATGTATCTGCCCTCCTCTCATCCCCTAACCCTCCTCTCCATACTCCTCCAAATCTTAACCCATGTTATTCTCAGAATTACAGACTCCCAGAGTTGGATGGTACCCTAGACACCATCTAGTCAATAAACCAACAAGCTCTCATTGCTTGTTGGATTGGAGTGGGGAAAGACTAGGGGCAGAGAAACCTATTAGAAAGCCATTATTATTGTTATCCCAGATCCAGGCACTGTGCTGGGCTTTGGGGATCTGAAGACAAAAAAAAAAAAGGGACCAGCCCCTGCTCTCAAAGAGCTTCTATTTTATCAAGGGAAACAACCAACACACATACAAGTATTGTACTTCGGATCATCTCTGTGACCCCGTTTGGGGTTCTCTTGGCAGAGACATTGGAGCTGTTTGTCATTTCCTTCTCCAGTTCATTTTACAGATGAGGAAGGGGAGGCAAACAGGGTGAAGTGACTTGCCCAGGGTCACACATCTAGTAAATGTCTGAGGCTGGATTTGAACTCATAAAGATGAGTCTTCCTGACTCCAGGCCCAGCAGTCTATCTACTGTGACACTTGCATATATAAGTATATACAGTTCAAAACATACAAGATAATGGGAAATAGAGAGAGGCCCTAGCAGCTGAGGGATCAGGAAAGGCTTCATGTACACTAGGGGTTCTTTTTTGTTTCATAGACCTCTTTGGCAATCTGGTGAAATCTGTAGCCTCTTTTCAGAATGATGTCTTAAATGCATCAAAATAATACCCATCAGATTACAAAGGAAAACAAATAATGTTGAAATAGAGTTATCAAAATATTTTTAAGTTCTTGTAATTCCAAAGGACTCATGATTAAAAATGCTATCCACCTCCAGAGAGAGAGAAAAAACTGATGAACTCAGTGCAGAATTAAGCACATTTTTTTTCATTTTATTTTTCTTGTTTTGTTTAGGGTTGGTTTTCTGGGCTTTTTAAATTTATTTTGCTTTGTTTTAGTAACATGGTTAATGTGGAAATATGTTTTGCATGGCTTCATATGTATGATGGTTTTCATTTTCCTTGCCTTCTCAATGGGTGGAGGAAGGATAGAAGGAGGAGAAGAATTTGGAACTGGAAATACAAATATAATTTTTTTAAGTTCATGTACCTCAGGTTAAGAACCCCTGATAGAGAGCTATGATTTTAAGGAAACTAGGGATTCTATGGTGCAGAAATGAGGAGGGAGGGCATTCCAGGCACAGGTTTTCCACTTATGTAGTATTTCAATGTTTGCAAAACATTATATATATTTGTGTGTATATGTATTCTATATGTATACACATATGTATTCTATATGTATACACATATAGAATCTGATCCTATACCTTCTGTCATAACTCCAATGACAGATTAACTAATGTTTATTTGAAGACCTCCAGAAATGAGAGTTCAAAGTCTGTTGACAAAGACAATTAGTTTTGTTTTGGTCATGTTCAGTAAGAATTCCTTATATGTGTTAGTAAATTTGATTAGAGAACCAGGATGATGTCTTTCTTGGAGGCTCAGTTCAAAGACCACCTCCCCCAGGAAGCCTCTCTTGATTTAATTAGTCATTACTTATCTCTCCTTTCTTTATACATTGTATCCACCCCAACCCCAACCCCAACACACAGGAGAATGTTTGCCTGGAGTCTAGCACAGTTCTGCTGCACATCTCTGTTTCTGTTTCTTGCTCTTGAGTGCACGTGCGCGCGCGCGCGCACACACACACACACACACACACACACACACACACGCACACACACTGGGAAGCCCCCAAACATCTAGCTAAGCCCAAAGGAAATGATTTGAATTGGTACCACCAACAAGATCAGTCCTGGAGGTAACACCATGTTCCAGCATTTGACCCCCTGTTAACTCTGACTGTTAAGTTTGGCCAAGTGTAGGACTGAACTGTCATTTTGGACAGCTAGGACACCCTGAGGTATCTAAAATTAATTAGGTCAGAGCCAACAGTTTGGTGCTCAAGCTTTACAATTCTTAATTATATGCAACATTACTGGTAGGAACAAAGAATCTCTAGAGGGTACCCAGTCCAGCCCCGACCTTCTCTCCTATATCAGTAGCCAATAAGCCACCATGCCCTCTTCCCAGGAAGGCCTCTGGTCTGGAGACATTCACTCCTGTTATAGGAGTGTAAATTTTTAAGATCTTCCTTGCCCCTAGGTTAAGTGCACCTGGAGCCTGTGGTGGGAAGCTTGTTTTTCAGAGATACTTTGTGATTGGCCAGTGGGTCAAGATGGTTGTTACATTCTCTGAGCCTGGAGAAGGCTATATAATCCCAGATGTGAGGCGTTGTTTTGGGGCTCACTTTGAGAAGTGTTGGGTGATTTGACCAGACAAGACTCTGGGCAGCTGTTAAGAGCCCCCCTGGCTTTGAAAACCCAGATGTTGATGCTTCCTTCTCTGGTGACTGACTAGGTATGGATGTAATGGTTGGACAGTTGGTGGCCTGTCTGCTGAAATGTTTCTCTGTCTTGTAATTTCTGCATGTAACCTCTGTATACTCTGAAGATCGGGATACTGATTTTTTCCCCTGAACTAGGTAAATGATATGTTTGATTGATTAAAGCAAGATTGTTAACCCATTTTGAGTTGTTTTTCTTTAGAAAAGCAGGTCTAAGAACCTGTGTTGATAGCCACCCTAGGTATACTGGGGTATACAACTCCCTCCTGAGAAGCCCATTCCACTGAGAGCTAACTCTAATTGTTAAGAAGCATTTCCTTACATCAAGCAGAAATCTCTCTCTCTGAAACTTGCACCCACTCCTCCAGGTTCTATCCTCTGGGGCCAATCTGAAACAGGCTAATCCCTTGTCTAGGTCACAGGTTTTCAAGTACTACAAGACAATCATTTGGTTCCCCCTGCCCCACCTCCATCACCACCAAGTCTTCTCCGGGTTAAACAATCCTAGCTCCTTTACTCAATCCTCACTAGGGCAAAAACAAAAAGGCCTTTGCCATCCTGTTTGTAGGATGCAAGACTCAGCAACTGAGCTTAAGATGTGGGGGATTAGGGACAACTAGGTGCAACATATAGAACACCAGCCCTGGAGTCAGGAGGACCTCAGTTCAAATCCAGCCTCAGATATGTACTACCTGTGTGACCCTGGGCAAGTCTCTTCACCCCAATTCCCCCACCAAAAAAAGTGTGCTCTTGTGCCTATGTGAGGGAAGAAAGGATGAAACAATAATGAATGGGAAACAGACTTGAAGTCTGGAAGATCTAGAGTTCAAATTCTGCCTCCTACACTTTCTAGGTGTGTGACCTTGGACAGGTTACTCATTCTGAACGAGATCCAGGGTAAGGAAGCTTGGCTGACAGGAATTGGAGAGGAATTGGTCTTGTCCATGGTCCTTGGTCAGAGGAAGGGTTAGCTGAGTGGCTACAACTGGGGTGTGGGGAGGCCTGGGCAGTTAGGGTGGGGCAACAGAAGGCCAAAAGGAGGGAGAGGAAGCTAGAGCCAGAACAGAGAAAGGAAAGATCTCCAAAAAGAAGCTTCCAAGCTGCATGATTTTGCCCTAATTTCTGGCTTAGATTTCTGCTGCAGACCAAGAGATGATTCTCATGGGATCATCAAGTGGGTCCTAGAGGGAGAAGCATTCAAGGCTGGCCCTCTCTCCTCTCTGCCAGCTCCATGTGTCCTATGATCCTCGCCCTGCCTGTCTCTGTGTGTATATACGTGGGTCTTTGTGTCTGTGTACATCTCTTATGCTCAGTCCTTTGCTTTCTACCCTCATGTTTCTCTTTCTCTCTCCACAGAATTCTCTTTTCATGTCTCTGAATGTCTCTCTTTCTGTGTATATGCTTGTGCATCTGAACAGCATCTCTAACTGGCCACAATGCCCTCTGATGTTGTTGCCATGGAGACCCTGTCTCCTACTGGCCCAATGTCCAAAGAGAAATGCCAAAGCTGGGGGAAGGGGGAGTGATAGGAAGAAGCTGAGGGCTGGCTTCAGGCATGATGAGTCCACATGGCTGACCTCAGAGAGGGCCTTATCACATAAGCAGGAGCAGTTTGTGCAAAAGCTCAGGTTCCAAGCATGACAAAATACCCCTGTTTTGCTGTTAGTTTCTTTTCAGGTAGCAATGAAAGCATCCTTAGCCTCAGGGGAAGGTGAACCTTAGGCTGACTGGCCAGCAGGAATACTAAACTTTTATGATGAGCCCCTTGGGCAAGACTTCCTGGCATCACCAACTTTCAGTCCTGGCTCAGATACTTACAGGATGAGTGACCCTGGGTAAGTCACCTCACTTCTCTTCAAGTACCAGTTTCCTTATCTATTAAGTGTCTATAATGATGCCCTATACACAGGTAACTTGAAATATAACACAGAGTAACAGAGAAGCAGAGAGAGGGGCAGGGGAAGTGGGAGAGAGGGAGGGGAAAGAGAGAGAGAGAAACAGAGAGAGAGAGAGAGAGAAAGAGAGAGAGAGATTGGCATTTCCCTCCTTAGGAAGTTTCTAGCACTTTGTTCACAAGTTTCTCTGCTGGGAAGGGGCCCTCCTTCTGGTTAAGTGCCAATTCTCTGTGCTATCTGAGCCCAGAGGTTGTCGGGAGGGGAGAGTGGGACTTTTCTACTTATACGTAGAACTTTTCCATACCCAGGACCTGCCCCTTCCCCCACCCCAGTCCCAGGGACTGTTCAGGCATCTACCTCACATTTGAAGGTAATATAAAGGAGATTTATCAGTGCCCTTGGCTAGCTGTCAAGTTCAAGCTTTCTCTCTCCCTCTAATGATTTTAATAATAGTGATTAATAATAATACTTCTCATGTATATAAGACCTTTTAAGGCTTACAAAACACCTTATAAGGAGGGAGAACTAATGGAGGTTGGCATGTTCTCTCTCTCTCTCTCTCTCTCTCTCTCTCTCTCTCTCTCTCTCTCTCTCTCCCCCTATCCCTTTCCCTCTCTCCTCCTCTCCTCCCCCATCTCTCTCCCTCTTTCTCCTCTCTCTCCTTCTGTCCTTCTCTCTCTCTACCCTAACCCTCCCTCTCTCCTCCCTTTCTTCCATTCTCACCCTTCCCTTCTCTCCATCCTCTTCCTCCCTCTTTCTCTCTCCCTTCCTCCTTCCTCCTCTGTCTGCCCTCTCTCTCTATCTCTCTCTTTTATTCTTTTTATGAGTTTTCCACCCTGATTCCCACACAAATTAGACCTCTGCTTTCATAGAGGTTTGGGACAGCAGTACACAGATCTCCAATTATGCTGATGGGTTTTTTTTTCAAGCCCTGGTAGTGGGAAGAACATAAGCCCAGCCCAACCCTGAAAGCTTTGCAAAGCCTGCAATTAGAGACACTGGAGTCCTTCCAGGCTGAAAGCCCACCACCACCACCCCCAAACAATATTTGGACAAACCGAGGATATTCCATAGACTCGGCTGCTTATTTAAAGCAGGGTGTGGGTTGATACAGAAGGAGGTTGGAGGTTGGGATTTTTTTTTCTGAGTGGGGCTCCTCACCCCCACATTGGTAGTTGGGGCTTTTTCAGTACTGATTCAATTATGATGCCAAGAATGGTGAAATACTGCAGAAGTAGAGACTGGAACCAGCAAGATGCTGAGGAAACCTGCTGTATTGGGCACGATGCCAGATGTACATTCACCTGAATTAAAAAGCTACAGATTGCTAACTTCATGTACACCCATTTTCTTTTTCTTTTCTTCCTGATGAAGTATTATGTGGCAAAGTGAAAAAAAACATACTGGACTAGGAGATATTGGTTTGGACCCCAGCCCTGGCTACCCTGCACTCAGAGAGGGGTAGCCTGAGGCAAGTTTCTTGGACTCAACCTCAGTTTCCTCCTTTGTAAAATGGAGACTGAGCCTCATACTGCCTCTTCCAAGAGCTTTTGTGAGGAAACTTTCAAGTGATTTTATCATTATGAGATACTCCCAACATGGCAATTCTCCATGGATATGGAACAACAACTTATTTGTAACTCAGTCATAGGGCTCGATCGTCAGTCTTACTGAGTCCCAGGCTGCTTCTCAGTGACAGTAACAGCTGACATTTAGGTGGCACTGAGTTTGTACAAATGACTCCTTTTGTGTCTGCCCCCTATGCCTGGAACGTTCTCCTCCTCATTTCTATCTCCCAGCACCCTTGCTTGCCTTCGTGTCTTAGCTAAAATCCCACCTTCTCCAGGGAGCCTTTCTCTGTCCTCCTGAATCCTGTGCCTTCTCTCTGCTCATTATCTCCTACTTATTCTGTCTATAGCTTATGTGCACAGTCATTTGCATGTGTTTCTCTCATTAGACTGTGAGTTCCTTGAGGGAAGGGGTTGTCTTTTTGCCTTTCTTTGTGTCCCCAGCACTCAGAGTAATGCCTGGCACACAGTAGCACTCAAGAAATGCTGATTGGTTTAGTCACTGATTGGCTGGCTGCACTTGCAATTAACACTCTCTTCTCCCTCCAGCTCTTAGCATACCAAGCTACCTTCAAAGCTCAGTTCAATGTCTAGTCCTTCTTTACCACCTTCTCTCCTGATTTTCTCCCTCCTTCCTAGCAACTCCCTCCCCCTCTCACCCAAATTGTATTTACTTTGTATATATGTTATGTCTATTTATGTATATGTTGTTTCTCCTCTAAAATAGAAGTTCCCTAAGGGCAAGGATTATGTCATTTTTCCCTAGCACTTAGCACAGTACTTGGCACATAGTAGGTACATAATAAAAGCTTGTTGATTAATTGATTTACTCCAAAGGATACTAGGTAGACTAATTCATTTGAAACTCACAAGACTGTGTGATACAAACATCATCTTCATTTTACCAAAGACAGTTAAGAGAGATGAAGTGACCCAGGGTCCTGTAAGTTTCAAAAGTGGGATATAAACCCTTGTCTCTTCTGTTCCAAGTCCAGTGCCTTTGGCACTAACAATAACTAGCATCTCTATAATACTTTAAGAGAGGCAAAGTGTTTTTATATGTTATCTCATTTGATTCTCATAACAACCCTGGGAGGCAGGTGTAATTATTATCCCTTTTTGACAGATGAGGAAACTGAGGTTGAGACACTAAGGCTAAGTGATTTAACCAGGTTCAAACAACAAAAAACTACTTCTGAGGCAAGATTTGGACTCAGGTATTCCTGACTTGAAATGCAGCACTCTGTCTACTGTACCACTCAGTTGAGGGTATATACATACATACATACATATGTGTACACACATACATGTACATATACATGTGCCCATATACATGTGTGTATGTGCACCATGTGCATGTATATTATTTCTATATATACAGAGATATTTACATGTGTATATATGTATATTGTGTGTATAAAAGCTACTGTGATTTTATAAGAGCATTTTTCTGTTTCTTTAAAGTTAACCACTTTTTTGAAAATCAATTCAGACCCACTAAAAATAAGTCTGAGGTTCATGATCCAAGACACAAATGTTAGTGTTTGGCAATAAATGTAGGCTCATAGTGACTGGATTCCCCCAAGGAGTAGCAAGCTGCTTTCCATAGGAGTCCACTTCTGCCTAAGTTCCCAGAGTGGAACCATAATTTGACACATCGTGTTTTAAACTTAATCTATAAGAGACCTACTTGGTGGATTCAGGGATGTCCAAAAAGGTCAGGTTCATAGACCTGTTCGTAGAAGGTCATCTAGTCCAACCTATACATGAAGCCCTTAGATTCTGAAAAAGCCCTTTAAGGTTGTTCCAATATCAAGGAATCACAGTATCTCAGAGTTGGAAGAAAGTTCAGAGGCCCTTCAGTTCAATGCCTATCTGACCAAGAACCTCTACAAGTCCAACCAGGGGACATCCAACCTTTGCTTGAAGACTTTAGGAGAGGATTTTAAGATATCTCCAAAGGCAACCTAAGCTACTTTTGGGTATTACTCATTGTTAGGAAGTATATTTCCAACATTGTAAGATAAGCATCATGGTATTACAGTAAATGGAGCAGTGGGTCTGGAGTCAAAAGACCCAAGTTCAAATTTGACCTGAGATACTTACTAGCAGTGTGACCCTGGGAAAGTCACTTAATTTGTCTGGGCCTCCATTTCATCTTCTGTAAAATGAGGGGGTTGGACTAGAAGACCTCCAAGATCCCCTCAAGCTCTGACATCCTACGACTCAGAGGCAGAAATAGTTGAAAGAGCATTGGATTTGAAGTCAAAAGACCTGGATTCAAATTCTCTCTGCTACTTCTCACCTGTTTGACCTTTAGGCAAGTAACCTCTCTGGCCTCAATTTCCTCTTGTTAAAATGAGGCAGTTGGGCCAGATGGCCTTAGTGGCCCCTTGCAACTCTAAATCTGTACTCCTATAAAAGATAAGTTCTAACATCATGTGGAAGCAAAAGAGATTTTCTTTCTGCATTTCTTCAGCAGGGAGTTTAGCTCTTGGCAAATTGCTTTGGGAGGCTAGGAAAATGACCCTGAAAGAAATGAAGGTGTTTTCAGGCAGGTAGTTGTTTGTCTTCCACAGACAGCTCAATGCTCTCTATTACACTGAGGGAAAATGTGTTCTCCAAGCATGGAAAGGAGAGAGCAGCATCTCCCTTCCTTGGCTCCCATGATCCCTCCTCAAGCTGAATCACCTTCTCTTTCGTGGTCCTCCATAGCTAAAGAAAAAAAACTATGCACAGAAATATCCAGCCAGGGTCATCCTAAAGGGTTCTAGGCACTTTGGGGGGAGGGGAATGCCCCAAGGTATACACAGACCCTCAGCTCCCTCTCCACCCCAGGCCATAGGTCAGAAGGCATTAGGAGGCTGCCTACTTAACCATCCTTAGCTATTACCATCATTGGACCATAGTATGATAGCTGATAGTGACCCTTAGATGCCATAAACGCCAGCCTTTGCATTTTACAAAGAAGGAAATTGAGGGCCAGAGATCATAAGATCATAGATCTAGATATAAAAGAGAACTTAGAAGTCTCCCCTCCCCCATTCCCTTTTTCCCTTCTCTCTCTCTCTCTTCCCCCCCTTTTCTCTCCTCTCCTCTCCTCCCCCCTCTCTCTCAATCTCTTTCTCCCTTCTCTCTTCTCTCCTCCCTCTCTCTGTCTCTTCCTCCCTCCCTCTGTGGACATCTCTCTCCTTTCTTCCCTTCTCCCCACCCCTCCCCATCTCCTTTCCATGTCTCTCTCTTTCTCCCCTCTCCCTTCCCCCCATCTCTGTCTCTCCCTCCCTCCCTCTCTCTATCCCTCTCTTTCTGTCTCCCCTTCCTCCTTCCTCTTTCCCTCCTATCATCCACTGGAAAAAAGAATACCATGGGAAGATCAGAGAATCCCAGAACCTGAGAATTGGAACTGGCCTTGACGGTCATCTAGTCCAATCCATACCTGAAAGGAAGACCTACAGAAAGTGCCTGACAGATGGTCCCCCAGCCTCTGCCTGAAGACCTCCAAGGAAGGAAAACCAGCATTTACAAGTCAATCTACCCACTTTCTCATTGTTAGGTCATTTCTCCTGACTTCAGTCCTAACTTGGCCTTTGAGTAACTCACTCATTGCTTCTAGTTTTCCCATCCGGGGTGTCACAGAACAAAGCAAAATCCTTCTCCACAGGACAATGCTACAAACATTGGAAGACAGCACCAGTACATAATAGACCCTGGTAGGGGAAATGGCAGCCCATTGTTTCAAGGAGAGGAATGATCTTAACAGTTCAGGTAGCAGAATCTATAGCAAATATGGTCACATACCCCAGAGAAATGCAAAAGAGCAGTCATATGGAGCCTCATTCGGTGCTGCATAGAATGGCTCTCTCTCCTTCAAATCAACCCCTGAATGGTATATTCCTTCAGAGGCTTAAACAAGCCTCAGGGAGCTACTGAGAGCAAGTTAACAGGTTCGATCCGGTGGTGGTCAGGGAGCTTCCCTCTCTCCATGTGTTCCCTGAACCTTGGCCAACCGTCACAGACACTTGGGCCACTGGTCACAAGGAAACAAAAGCAAGAGTGTGGATGAGTTGGTACAAACCAATCAACCAAAGGCAAAATTTTGGAATGTGTATCCTGCTGACAATGGATCTGTACAACGAACAGCACTTTCATTAGCAATGATGCACAAAGATGCTTTTCTGAAGGCTGTTTGCACTAAGGTCCTTAGAGTATGGCATAGTGGGGAGAAAGCTAGCCCTGGGACCAAAGCCTTCCTCTGACAGGTGCTTTAGGAAATGCACTGATTCTGGAGACATCAGGTGTCTGGTGCATGATTTTGGCTAAATCACTTAACTCTGTTTCCTCTCTAAATTGAGGGAGTTGAACTAGGTGGCCTCTAGCTCTAGAACTTTAATTCCATAATTTCTCTGAGCCTCAGTTTCCTCATCTGTTAGAGACAGACAGACAGACAGAGAACAAATACTTACTGAGTAGATAGAAAGTAGCGTTAAATCAGAAGGCACTGCAGGGGAGGGAAGGGGGAAGTATGGAAAGAATTCCTGTAGTGGTCGAGACTTGAGGTAAGCCTCAAAGGAGGTCAGAGATCCAAATGTTGAAGATGAGGAGTAAGCTCCTTGAGGTCAGGGACCATGGCTTTGCCTTTCTTTGTATCTCTAGTGCTGAGCAAAGTCCCTAGAAGATAAATACTTAAATAGATGAGAAAAAGAGACAGAGATACAAAGAGAGAGAGAGAGAGCTAGAAAGAGAGGGAGGGAGGGAGGAAAAAAGAAGGAAGGGAAAAAAGGAAAGAGAAAGGAAATTAGAAAGAATAGAGAAAGAAAAGTAAAAAAGATAAAAGAAAAAGGATAAAGAAAGAAGACAAAAATAAAAGAGGGAAGGAAGAGAAAATTAGCTGAATGACCCTGGGCAAATTAGCCTCTTTTTGCCTCAGTTTCCTGAACCATAAAATGGGGATAATAATAGCACCTACTCCCAAGATTGTTGTAAGGATCAAATGAGATAATATTTTAAAGCACTTTGCAAACCATATATACAAACTATTGCTATCATTATCGTTACTATTATTTAATATGGATCCTGATCAGTGACTCACCTTATGAGGAGAGTAGACCCCAGGGCAAAGTCATCCCAAGATCGACAAAGGCAGCAAGTAAAGAGAATTGATCAAGTGATTGACTGAAAAAATAAATAAGTGAATGAAGGAGGGGATGAATGAGGGAATTCCAAGCATGGGAGCCAAACAGTACAAAGGTAAAAAGGTGGGAGATAGAGGATCATGTGGGAGGAATTGCAAGATTCTAGCATGGTAGGATTCTGAGGCCAAAGGGAAAAAAAGACAAGCTCTCTACCTAGCTGTCACTGGAAAGTTCCTCATTACCTTAAATGTGTGACCTTCCCTATGACCCTTCCCCTCTCTGGCCTTCAGATGCTTCATCTGAAAAACAACAAGAAATGACATCTGTCCTTACTGCTCGTCCAACTAGAGAATGATGTGGATGTTTCATGCCCAGCTCCAGAATAGATCGGCTTTTGCCTTGAGAATCAGGATGCAGAAGCGGAAAAAACCATCCAGCACTGAAACGCAGGTAAGCAGGTAATTAAGCAGCCCTTTTAAAGGATGAGTGGTTTTCTTGTGCTTTTAGTCATGCTCTGCTACAAGCTTTGGAAATTGCCGGAAAGTACATTAGATGGCTCTTAGCATCAG
This sequence comes from Gymnobelideus leadbeateri, assembly GCA_011680675.1. Taxonomy (NCBI): domain Eukaryota; kingdom Metazoa; phylum Chordata; class Mammalia; order Diprotodontia; family Petauridae; genus Gymnobelideus; species Gymnobelideus leadbeateri. Next base: position 240,973 of record WOXC01006793.1, on the reverse strand, counting down.
TGGAAACACAGCTTCATTTTTAACATGCTCTTCAAAATGGCCCAGAAGGAAATTATGGGCACACTCATATTAGGCACTCCCAGGATGAGAAACTAGACTTCCCATTCCCCTGTTCTTCCCTTAATTCTGGGGGATGGTTGCCTAAAATTATCCCAGGCAGGGAAGACAGACAGAGGACACAATGAATGGCTTCTCAAAATGCCTGTGGGGAACATGATGGATGACTGTTCTTTGCAGAATCTGAGCAGGATGCAACCTCAGAGACCATCTAGTCTCATCTGTTTCTAGACTAGAGGCCCCTTTACAACAAGTGGCCATCCAGACTCTCCTTAAGGACCTCCAGTGAAGGGGAATCCACTGCCTCCCGAAGAGACCCATTGAGGAGAGCTCTAAAGGTCAGTTTTTCCTGGCATTCAGGTGAAATTTGCCTCCCATCTTTTGCTCCCAATTCTGCCCTCTGGGGGCCAAACAGGACAAGGCTAGCCCCATATGGTGGACAGCTCTTGGTTCTCCCCAAATCTTCTCAAGGGATGATAGATTTATAACTGGAAGGGACCTTGGAAGCCACTGAGGCCAACTCCCTCATTCCACAAACTAAGCCTCCTTGGTTTCCTCAAGCCTCTGATGGTATAGACTTTCACAATTTTGGTCACCCTTGGCTGAACACTGCCTAGCTCCTCAATGTCCTCCACATTTCAGGGTCTCAGTTTCTCCATCTATAAAATGTTCGTGCCCCCCTCTAATTATCTGCAAGTTATCCTATGTACATATGGTCTGTGTGTACTTGTTGGCATGTTGTCTCCCCTATAGACTGTAAGCTCCTTGAGGACAGGCCTGATGTTTTGCCTTTTTTTGTGTGCCAGGATTTAGTACAGTGCCTGGCACATAATAGGTAATAATAAATGTTTTTTGACTTAACTTGACCTCAAAGAGCTTAGACTCTAATCACTTTCAATTTGTCCCCAAATGTGCCCTCCCTCCCTCCCATCTTCCATCATTACAGTGATTAAAGAAGCACTCCCTTCTTTCCTCATGGGGTAAGTTTGGGGAGAGGTCAGCACCTTTGGGCAGCAAGGTGACACAGTGGATGGAGTACCAAGCCTAGAGTCAGGAAGACTCATTTTCCTGAGTTCAAATCCAGCCTCAGACACTTACTAGCTGTGTGATCCTGGGCAAATCACTCAACCCTGCTTACCTCAATTTCCTCATCTATAAAATAAGCTGGAGAAGGAAATGGCAAACCACTCCAGTATCTTTGCCAAGAAAACCCCAAATGGGGTCACCAAGAGTCAAACAGGAATGAAAAGACCGAACAACATCACCCCCTAGAGACAGTGGAGATGAAATGTCAGAAAGAAGCCAAGGATCAACAAGGGTCGTATGTCTGACAGATGGGTGCCATGTTGTTCTGAAGAAATGGGAGCTTTGATGGGGGGCTTCTCTAGCACTCTAAGGACTGCAGAGTGTCTTTAGTCTACACTCTCCTTTGCCTCTCACAATGATCCTGAGGGACAGGTACTATCAGCATCATTTTCCCCGTTTTACAGATGACAAAACCATGGCTCAGAAACATCTTGATGGCTGATAGGATCACAGGTTCATGGCTCGAGAGTTGGAAGGGACCCCAGAGGCCATCTTGTCCAACTCCTTGATTTACACATAAGGAAACTGAGGCTCAGTAGCATTAAGTAACTTTCCTAAGGTCAGAGACTGAAATTTAGAGTTGCAAGGGACCTTAGTGGTCATCCAGTCCATAGCTCTCATTTCACAGGTGAAGAAACTGAAACAGAGAGGTTAAATGATTTACCCAGGGGCACACAGCCCCAAAATATTTGAGGCTTGATGTCAACCCAGGTATTCCTGACTCCAGCCCCACTTCCCTATCCACTAGGCTATGTTGTCACACAAGCGGAATTGGAACCCAAGTCCTATTTCTCTAGAGTTAGTTCTCTCTCCTTCCACTCTACTATTACCAAGGCATCATATAATTCATAAGTGTTGGAAGCAGGATTAGAACTCAGTTCTTCCTGACTCCAGGCCCAGTGTTCTATCCACTGCCCACCCTAATTGCTTTTACTAACAGCAACCCTGCAAATTAATCCTGATTAATCACCTACTTTGTTCCAAATATTGTGCTAGGCACTGAGGATACAGAAATAAAAAAAACTAAATTGCTCTTGCCTTCAAGGAGCTTACATTCTACTAGATATGTGAGTTGGGAGGCTCAGTGATAGGAAACAGAGTTAGGAAGGCCAAGAACCCAGCACCTACTATACTGTAGGCTGTAGGCATCTTTAGAACAAAGATTGGGTCTTAGTCTGTGCAGCACAGATTGAAAGGGGAAGGAACATCAGAGGCCACCCAGTCTAAACCCCCTCATTTTACAGAAGAGGAAACTGAGGCCTAAAGAGGTTAGTGATTCATCTAATATCACAGAGGTAAGTAAGCAGGAGACCTCAGATTCAAATACAGGCCCTTCACTCTACAGCCAATGTTCTTGTTAATGATAGCCTCTGCATAGACTGGACCTACCCCAGCAGCCTCCAGAACCTTTGCAGAAGGAGGATTCCAGTGCAACAACATGGGTCTGGCATTCTAGCCCCATCAAGGCTTTGGGTTGGCAAATGAATTCTATTATGTTCTGTCATGCTCTCCACATCCCCTTGGATAAAACAACAGAGTTGATTCCAGAGGGGATGCAAAAAGATCCTGACAGAGAAAAAGGCTCAGAGAGGACAGATGATTCATGTCTGGGCCCCAGAACCAAGAGGTTAATTACTGTAAGCTGAAATCTCTGGCAGGAAGCTGTTAGGCACCCATATTACCAATTAACCCTCAGATCTCAAAAATCACAATGGCTGCAATTAATAGAAAATAGGAACAACTCTAATTACATGCCAAGTCTAAGAGGCCAGTGTGGGGAGAGGGCTGGCTTTTTTTCTTTTGTTGTTTTATTTTTCTTCCCAGCTAAAACAGTTATTGGATTTCTTCAGAATCCTTTTTTTTTTCAAGAAATGTTATGCCTCTGGGGACAAAGTCACCATGCCAGCTCACATTGCTCTAGGAAGCTATCCCTGACCCCCCAGCCTTCAGTGGTCTCTCCCTTCTCTGGGGTCTTATGGCATTGCCGTCTATATCCTCCTCTGGACTTTATTATAAAGATCTGAGGCAGTATATGATGTATAGTTCTTCCCCAGAAGTCAGAGGAACTGGATTCAAATCCCGTTTCTGATACTGCCCCTATGACCTTGGGCAAGTCATATAACCTCTACAGACCATAGGCTAGTCCTCTGTAAAATGAAACAGTTTGGACTGGAAGAGCTTTGAGGACCCTTCAAGCTTTGAATTCTATATTTTATGACCCAGGAACATGGGCAGAATTTTGCTACCAAGGAAAGACCTTGATAAACCTGAGAGTTTCCAAGTTAGGGTAACTGGAACAATGAAGCACCTAGAGATTCTAGCCCATGAGAATCATTTGAAGGAACTGGAGATGATTAGAGAGAAGACTTAGTGGGGAACATGACAGTTATTTCAAGTATTTGAAGAGTTATCACATGGATTTGGGATTAGACTGCTCTGCTTGGCCCCAGAGAGCAGAACTAAGAACAATGTTCAGGAGTCAGGAAGAGAGAAATTTAGGTTTGATGTCAGAAAAAAAAAATTCTAACGATAAGATCAAAGCATAATGGGGTGTTTTGAGAAGGGGCGGGCTTCCTGTCACTAAAGGTCTTCAAGCAGAGGCTGGAAGCAGCTTGTTGGGAATGTTATAGAGGAGACCCTCGGGCAAGTAGGGCTTGGACTATCATGGATCTAGAGAAACTATATGGCCCAGTGGATAAAGCACCAGGCTAGGAATGAGGAAGACTTATCTTTCATAAGTTCAAATCTGGCTTCAAACTTACTAGCTGTGTGACCCTGGGAAAGTGATTTCACCCTATTTGCCTCAGTCTCCTCATCTGTAAAATAAGCTGGAGAAGGAAATGGCAAACCACTCTAGTATCTTTGCCAAGAAAACCCTAAATGGGATCACCAAGAGTCAGACATGACCAAAAAAACAACTGAACATCAGGAATAAGGAAAGTCTTTTCCTTGAATCAAATCCAGATTGTTATCTGTTTCTGTATGGCCCATGGGCTAAGAATGGTTGGAAGAAATCATGGGCACTACCTAATGTGAGTTGCATGCCTGTACCCACTCTTCCCACAGACACTGTATACATGAGGGGGATAGCCCACCTCAGATTACAGAGGAGAATATTTTGTAGTTATATCATCTTAGTAAACACCTTTGCTAGGAGCTGTCCACATCAGCAGGGGCTTGCTAGTTACCATTTTAGAAGGGTGGTCCAATACAAGGACTCCTGGAAGCTGAAGGTAGTCACCACCTTGAGACCCAAGCCACACATCTGTGAGTGCAAGTTAGGGAAGGAGGGGACTACTCTACATAGGCTACATTGATGATGGTGGTGATGGTGGTGGTGGTGGTGATGATATCTGCCCTGCTAGCCTCACAGGGTTGTTATGGAAGTGAAGAATCTGTAGGGTCATGGCAAATTAGGGATTTTTTTTTAAGATGAGCTCTGAGTGGACAAAGGGACCTCTCCCCAAGGATTTGGCTTAAGTTGTTTTCTTTGAAGGCAGTTGAAAGCAGTTGAAGCGTCTTAACTGTTTTAATTAGAGAAATCATCAGTTCATGACTAAGAATTCAATTCAATTCATGGTGCTGGGGGAACGAGTGCCCATATTTGTAATCTAAAGACCTGGGTTCAGATACAGATTCTACAGTGTACTTACTGCCTGTTTGCTCTTGGACAAGCAGCTTCCCGTCTCTGGTCCTCAGTTTCCTCTTTTGTAAAATGAAGGGCTTGAATTATGTGACTAAGGTTTCTTCCAGCTCTAAATCCATAATCATGAAGACCAAAGAAGAATGTCCATATGAAAGAGTTCTATAGAGAGCTACATAAATGGGAGGGTGTTTGCTTTAGGGTAGAGATATCCCAAATTGGGATTTTATCCATGAAGAGAAATCCCAGAGTGGAAACTCCCTCCCCTCAAACAGATCAAAAACTCATCTGAGATTTCTATTCAGATACCTAGGGCACTGAAAAACAAAATGACCCAACAAGGTGAAGGGCTTAACAGGATCACACCAGCAAAAGGATGAATGTGGGTCCTCCTGCCTCTAGCCAGCCCTCCAGTCACATCCCATGCTGCCTCTCAAGATTCCAATTTATCCTCATAATCAACATTGATGCATCAAGCAGAGTATAGTGAATAGAAGGGTGCCTATTATGTACCAGGCATTGTGGCAAGCTAGGGATACAAAAAAAATGGAAAACCACCTGCCCTCAAGGAGTTTACATTAGATCAAAAGAGACAGCATGCCAGTATAAGTATATATAAAAAATATAGTCAAAATAGACTCAAGGAGAGGCAAACACTGGTGGTGAGGGAAGGGAGGCATCAGGAAAGGCTTCTCGAAGATGCCATTGGAGATGAGTCTTGAAGGAAACAAAGAATTCAAAGAAGCAGAAGTGAGGAAATGGGCTCCAATCATGCAGATATCATCATAAAATGCAAAAGAATTTCTCATCTGCTTTATAGCAGTTTCCTAGCTTGATGTTCTTTACAAAAATAAAATCACAGATCAGGGCCCCCCCAAAAATTATCATCCTCATCATCATAGAGGTATCAGGTCTTGGTGACTACAGAGCTGGCTTCAGAATCAGAAAGACCTGGCTCCATGTCCCACACCCGTTGTAGTGTGACCCTAGGCAAATTAAATAACAAGATGGTGTAGTGGATAGAGCACGCAGCCTGGATTCAAGAAGACTTGAGTTCAAATTCAGCCTGACACTTACTAGTTGTGTGATCCTGATCAAGATACTTAACCTCTATTTGCCTCAGTTTCCTTAACTGGGGATAAATGGGGATAAATACCACCTACCTCCCAACAGGAACAAGTAAGATGATATTGGAAAAGTGCTTAACACAGTTCCTAGCACTAGTAAGCACTATATAAATATTACCCATTATTATTACTTTTCCTTTGAGTGCCCTGGGCAATGTTCCAAGATTATAAATTGCAAAGAAGGTGCCAACTTGCATTGGTAGAAGGAATATCTGTCATCAGTCAGAGGTTCCATGTGCCAGTGAAATCAAGGGTCCACTCCATGACCTTCTTATCACTATCATTGCTACCATTCCAAGACATAAAATAGCCCAAATAGGAAGTACTGAGTGACTGTCCAGTAGAGATCTGAGTTCTCAAATTAAACCCAGAGCTTTGCCCATCTCTATGTTCCTGAAGGGACTAAAGATCTTTGTCAGTAATTTGGCCAAGCAGAAAAGCACTCAGAAAATAAAATAAAAAATAGGCAAATGCATAAATCCAAGGACACAATCAATACACAGCCTATAACAAGAGAACTATGGGAAACTGTGCTCAGTATCTACCCTGTTCTTGGCCCAGCTAAGTAGATTGTCCACAACTCCAGTCCTTTGCCTGGATATGAGTCGAGGCAAAGGAACCACCTAATAGCATAAATCTAGAACAGGAAGAGACCTCAAGCCATCGGGTCCAACTCTCATTTTACAGAAAGGGAAACTGAGACCCAGAGAAGTTAAAAGATTTAGTGTTGGAAAGGATCTCAGAGGTCACATTACCTAACCCTCTCCTTTTATAGATGAAGAAACTTAGGCTCAGGTGGCTGAAATCATTTGCCCAAGGTCATACAGGAGGGATTGGAAACCAAGTCTTCTGACTCCAGAAGCCACTAATGCTGTTTTCATCACAAAATGTCCCATGTGTCCCTACCATTGCTCCCAAATCTTTGCTAAAAGATTCAAAACTCTTTTCCCACATGGGTTAGATACCAGTTATCTACAGGATCAACCCCCAGTCAGAGGAAGCAAAGAGAATAATGCTATGATCCTAAGAGGAACTAACTGAATGCTAAAGAACATCTTCTACATTCCAGAGATGGGGCAGAGGAGTCACAGCAGCTATGAAACAGCTGGCCTCAAGGCAGTCCAGGACCTCTCCACAGCTGGGCATTGTGAACATGGAAATAAGACTAGAATAAGGAGGTTATAACTCTCCTTAGGGAACTCCAAAATCAACAGGGTGTCTTTTCTCCTCATCTTTTTTATCTAAAATCTCCCTACCACCACCATTAACGCATAGAATGTCAGAGATGAGAGGAATCTTAGAACACAAAATGGCAGATCTGAAAGAGACCACAGAACAGGGGATGTCAGAGCTGGGAGGGACCTTAGAACAGAGGATGTTCCTCAGCTGGGAGGGACCTTAGAAGAGGGAATGTCAGAAGTGGGAAAGGCCTTAGAACAGGGGCTGTCAGAACTGGAAGGAAGCTCATTTCTTATTTATTATTATAACTTTAATGAGGAAACTGGGACCCAAAGCAGTAGAGGAGTTTCCCAAAGGTAATGCCCACAGGCTTAAAAAATAATAATAACTCCCATATCTATAGACCTTGAAGGTTAACAAAAGCATTTGCCTTATGCCAGCTCTGTGTGGTAGGCAATGAAAATAATATCACCATTTTATAGAGAAAGAAATTAAGGGGCAGAGAAATGACTTGCCGGTGATGACATTGGAAAAGAGATGCTGGAAGAGGGCCTTCTAAAGCAACTGCTCTTTCCACCATTACCTGGATACAAGTAGAAAGGGTGTTTGGGGCCAAGGAATCCAGCCCCTCTCCCACCAGGTCTGCAACATAATGGAAGAAACCAGTAGTTCAGGGGAGTTGGGGAAGAGCTCAGAACAATCCTTGACTCTTGTAAATGAATGTATCGTGTCCATCACTCAACTGGATAAAAAGAGACCAAGAGAGCCAGCAATCCTACCAAGAGTAAACTGCTCTCCAGGGTCCTAGAAAGAGCAGGTGCCAACCTTCCAATATAATACCCAAGATCCCTTTGTGATCACTTTGTCAACAGAAACTAGGAGATGGAGGGAAATAAAGAGAGAGGGGAAACGGGTCTTATTTGTCTCAAATAATAGATCTGGGTACAGACCTCTTTACCAGTATTTGCATAATCCCACTCATTTAATGATATGAGCAAAAGGTTCATTCCACCCCTTCATTCAGTACACAAATATTTGTTGAGCACGCATTCAGTGCAGAGACAGCACCAGGCTCTCCCTTCTGGTTTCAATTTAAGAAGCAATCAAATCAAACCCTGCAGAGGGAGGGCAGCCAAAAACCTTAGGCCTGCAGAGAGAATTTGGAGTTGCCAGGTACAGCTAATCCAAAACCACATGGAAAATGTGACCAACCAAGCTCACAGACTGTCAGAGCTGGGAGAGAGCTTAGAAAAGAGAATACTAAGAGATGAGAAGAGGAGTCTTAGAACAAAGAATGTCAGAGTTGGGAGAGCCCTTGGAACAGGGAATGTCAGTGTTGGGAGGGCCCTTAGAACAGGAAATAGAAGGACTGAGAGGGACCATATAACAGGGAATGTCAGGGCTGGAAGGGGTCTTAGAACACAGAATGTCAGGGCTGGGAAGGACCTCAGAACAGGGAAAGTCAGAGCTGGGAGGGGCCTTAGAACAGGGAATGTCAGCAATGGGAGGGGGCTAAGCTGGAAAGAACCACTTAGTCCAACTTCCTTATTTTTCAGACAGAAAAATTGAGGCCTGGGAAGGGATGAAGTCATAAACCAAAATCACAGCAAATAAATGGCAGAGCCAGAATTTGAACAAGTTTCCTAGGTGGTGCAGCAAATAGAGTACTGGACCTGGAGACAGGAGGATCTGAGTTCATAACTGTGTGACTCTGGGCAAGTCACCTGACCCTGATTACCTCAGTTTCCTCATCAGTAAAATAAATTGGAGGAGGAAATGGCAAACCATTCCAAGGTTTCTGCCCAAAAACCCCAAACGGGGTCACAACAAAAAATCAGATATGACTGGAAAAAGAACAGACAACAACTTCTATGTCCAAGTCCAAAGTTTATTCTACCATACTCTGCTGCCATCTCTGATGTCAGAGATCAATGGGACCTTGATCTCAGGCCCCTCCCAGCCCTGACCTTCTCTGCTCTCAAGTCCCTCTTGGCTTGTGTTTTAAATCCCATCTTCTGTGTTTTAAAATCACTTCCAGCTCAAACATTTCTATTTTCCTCTGCCTTAGAGTACACTATATAAGAGACTTCTGTGGCTCTCCCTACCTCTCTGCCTGTCTAAATCTCATCTTGCCTTTGAGACCCAGCTCATATAACAGCTTTCCCATGAAGCCCTCCCTGAGAAGCCTCCCAACCCAAACACACACATACACACACACACACATACACACACACACACACACACACACACACACACACACACATACACACACACACACACACCACTCAGAAAGAGGGTTTGATACTTTGAAGTTTCAGAGAAACCTCCTTCATAAAAATGGGCAACCCAGTGATGTAGGGGTAAGAGCACAGATTGAATGACAGGAGACCCAGATTGTGGTCCAAGCTCTGATACTACTTTGCTATGTAACCTTGACCGGATCGCTTCCAATCTTCCCTCTATCTATATTTGCTGTGTCACTCCTGAGAAAGTCACTTAACTGCCTTAAGTTTTCATTTTCTCATCTGTAATATGTTATTATTAAATAGCTCCCCTTCACAGGGCTATTGTGAGACTCAGATGACATAATGTTTAAAACATGCTTAGTCTCATTCAGGTTAATATCATCATCATCATCATCATCAGTGTCTGTACTCAGTTTCCTCATCTGAAAAATGAGGATTGGACAAGATAATCTCAATGATCCATTCTAACTTTGACACTCAAAGAATCTTTTTATAATGAGAGCAGAAAATAAGTGTTTGCATAGCACCTACTACAGGCCAGACACTCTACAGTGCTAAGCAACTTAAATATTTAAATTTGAAAATTGAGACGGCTAGGTGGCACAGTGAATAGAGCATGACCCTGGAACCAGGAGGACCTGGGTTCAAATCCAGCCTCAGACACTTAACACAAAAAACTAGCCATGTGACCTTGGGCAAGTCACGTAACCCCAATTGCCCTATGTTCCCCCCTCCAAAAAATTTTAAAAATTAAAATTTTAATTAATTAATTTTATTTATTATTAAATTTAAATATTTAAAATTTAGATATTTAAATATCTCATTTTATCCCTGGTCTCACAACCCTGGGAGGTAGGTGCTATTGTTAGCTCCATTTTACAGTTGGGGAAACTGAGACAAGCCAAGAGTAAGTGACTTGCCCAAGATCACATGGAAAGGTTGTATCTGTGGCTGGGTTTGGAGCAAATCTCCCTGCCTCTGGGCCCACTACTCTATCCACTGTGCCACCTAGTGTCCTCTGCTTCACCAATGAGATGGCCAAAGGTCCAAGTCAGTGCTTTTTTTACATTGGTCAAAAGACCTTGTGGAAGCAAGCACTCTGCAAGGTACCAGAATTACAAAGACAAGACAGTTGCTCAAAGAATGTACATCCTGCTAGGGGAAGAGGGGATTGCAGATGGAACAAGGGCACAGACAAATACATAACAAAGCAATTTTTTTTTATTTTTTGTGAGAGGAAAGGTGACAAGTGGGGAATCAGGAAAAGCCTGATATAGAAGGCAGCATTTGACCTGAACAGTGAAAAGAGCCAACAGGATTCAAGAAGCAGAGGTGATGAGGGCTGGTGCTCCAGGCAGTGGGATCAACCTGTGCAAAAGTAGGGAGATAGGACATGAGATATTATGTATGGGGCAACAGTAAGATGGCCAATTTCTAAGAATGTTAGAAGATGGTGATGGATTTCACGGGAAAGACAAAGTCACTGACTTTCCCTCACAGTCTCATCTCCCAGCCAGCATTACCTTTGGGAATTCAAGTAATCCTAGTCCAACCCAATCAGCTGGGGAAGATTAATTAGTAGATGTGGGAAAACATGAAATAGGCTTGGCTATGTCTCATGATCATCATACAAAGCTCTGATGATAATTGCCCACCTGGGGTAGCTCACACTTTTCTTCAATCCTTCCACCTGAGAACTTCTTCAGCTACCTTGAAGACCCGTTAAAAAAATAAAGCAAAAATGACTGATTAGAAAGTCTATTTTTTCCAGGGACTGTGCAGAAGCCAGGGGTTTACTTCTACACAATATTAGTGATGCCTAAAGCCCTACTTCCATGACTGCAGGCACCTGCTTGTTTCCAGAAGGTCAAAAAGAGGATTACTAATGAGAATTCTTTTTCTAGAGAATTCTAGAATTTTAGGGGGCAGCTAGGTGGTGGAAGTAGATAAAGTACTGGGCTTGGAGTCAGGAAGACTAATTTTCCCAAGTTTAAACCTGGAACACTTTAAACCTCAGACACTTCCTAGCTGTGTGACCCTGGAAAAGTCATGTCACTCTATCTCAGTTTCCTCATCTATAAAATGAGCTGGAAAAGGAAATGGCAAACCATTCTAGCATCTTTTCGAAGAAAACCCCAAATGGGGTCAAGAAGAGTCAAACACAACTCAACAAAAATAAAAAAAAAATCGAGGTTGAAGGTTATATAATATTGGCTGTTAGAGTTAGGAGGGACCTTAGAATATAGAATTTCAGGGCTGAAAGGACTGTAGATATAGAGCTGGAGAGAAATTTAGAGGTCATCAAGTCCAATCCCTTGCATTTTGAAGAGGGGGAAACCAAGGCTCAGAGAGGTTAAATGTTCTGGATCAAACATCCAGTAGAAGTTCAGGATTCCAAATGAGGAGATCCACTACAACTCACTGCATCTTAGAACAGGGGATGTCAAGGCTGGGAGAGACCTTAGAACAGGGGATGTCAGAGCTGGGAGGGGCCTCAGAACAGGGAATGTCAGAGTTAGAACACAGAACTGGAAGAGGCAGAATAAAGGATTCAGAATAAAGGATTCAGAAGTAGCTGTGGGGGGGAACTTTAGAAATCGTCTAGTCTAATCTCATGAGGGCCAAGAAGGCCAGTGGCCAGTCCAAAGCCACACAAGTAATGTTAGATGTCAGATTCAGTCTTTGACCCCAGCTTATCTGTCTCATAGTCTGAGATTCTTTCTCCAAGGCCATCCTTCAGGTCAAAGCTATGGTAATCATGAAGAAAAGCATCCTACAGAATTAATCACATGACATTCCTGACTCAACTGCCCATGATGCTTGGAATTCATTCTGGCTTTTGCTTACCTGTGCCCTTCCATCAACTTTGTTACACGTGAGCCCCTGGTGCAAAGTGGTTCCCCAGACAACTTCTTCTTCTTAACTCAAGCCAATTAACACTTATTAAGTACAGCTGTGTGTGAACCCCCAAGAAGTGAGAGTGTGAGTTAGTTAAAAAAAAAAAAAGAATCCTTTCTTTGCTCTAATTCAACTGCTATGGTTTCTTTCTTACCAGCAGAGGTGACTCCCCAAAGAACTTGGGTTGGGGCATTCTTCTCCATGTTGGTATGTCATGGAATAGATGAAGTACCAAGAAAAGTTCACCAAAAGGCCAATGTCATTCATCTGAGTAAAACCTACTTCTATCACTTGCCATCCAAGTCCATTAGTGAGTGCTTCAAGAGGGTTGAAATTTTAATAGTTTTGTCAAATCACATATCTTGTAAATAAATCTGCTGAGATGTACTAATAAAAAACTATCTTTACTGAGCTGCTTCAAAGTGGTCCCCAACTCCCCTCCCTCCAGCAGACCCAAATGAAAAATAGATGTTACATGATGCTTTGGGTAAATACAATTTTCTCAGGACTGAAAATATTTCCATAAGAAAACATAAAAAGAAGGGAGGGAGGAAGGCTCCCTTTCCTAAAGCTTTGACAATTGTGACTCTTCATTACCATCACCCTTCTGAGACTTAGTTTCCTCATGAGATATTTATCTCCTAGAGCTGTTGTAAGAGATCAATGAAACAAGTTACAGAAATCTGACAAACCTTAAAACACTACAGAAACATGAGCTGTTCTTAGTATCATAGTTCTGAACCTGGAAGGGACCCTCAGAAGCCAGAAGTGTAAGCTACCTCCCAAGTGGTCTGAGCCAGATTAAAATAAAATTGGGAAATTTTTAACAAAGTAAATAAAAAATAATGACATAGATAATGCTAACTTGTAGTTTTCTAAGTCAGTAAGTGACTTTAGGGAGTCCTTGCCACCCTGATCTTGTCTATACCCTCATTTTACAGATGAGAACATTGAAGACCAGGGATGTAAAATTACTTTTTAATTGTCATCAGAGATGGGATGTGAACCCAGGTCCTATCAAACAGAACTATACTTTATCTAAATACAGAAGGGTTATGATGGCATCACCAGGGCCTAAGACAAAGCCTTGAGGGAGATCTACAACCAGAGGGCATGCTCTGGAGAAGCCACCAAAGGAGACAGAGAAGGAGCCATCAGATAGGTAGAAGGAAAACCAGGAAAAAATGATGTCCCAAAACCTAGAGAGAAGAAGGGTGATTGATGGTGTCAACGGCTGAAGAGAGGTCAAAGAGAATAAGGATTAAGAAAAGGCCATTGGATTTGGCAACTAAGTTCACTGGTCATTTTGGAGAGGGCAGTTTCAGTGGAATGATTAATTCTGAAGCCAGATCGGGAGGGATTAAGAAGAGAGTGAGAGGAGAGAAAATGGAGGCATCAAATATAGACGACCTTTTCAAGGAGTTTAGCCACAAAGGACAGGAGAGGTACAGGATGATACTGGGGATGAAAGGATGAAGTGAGGGCTTTTTGAAGATGGGAGAGACATGGGCAACAGGAAAGAGCCAGTGGACAGAGAGAAATTGGAGAGAAGTGATAGAGTGGGGATAACAGAGGGTGTAATCCATTGGAGGAGACAGGAGAAGACATGGGATCACTTGTGAATGTAGAATTGTGAGTCTGGGCAAGAAGAAAGGACACCTCTTCATATGAATGAAGAGCAAAGAAGGAGATTGTATGAAAAAGCATCTGGGTCATATGAGATGAGAAGGAAGTGAGAAGAGAGAGCTCTTGGTGTGTGGCTTAATTTTTTTCTATAAAATATGAGGCAAGGTTCTCAGCTGAGAAGGGGAGGGGAAGGAGAGCCATGTTTGAGAAGGGATGAAAAGATTTGGAAGAATCACTGTGGAGAGTGGGATAGTAAGCTGATAAGGGAGGTGTAGAAGGAATGCCTAGCAGCTGTGAGGGTCTAGTTGAGGTTATGTGACAATAGATTTGTTTTGAACCCATTTAGAATGGTTTGCATGATTTTCTTCACCTTCATCTAGCAGTATGTGTGTAGCAGTAAAGTCAGCAGATAGTAGGAGTTATCCAAAGCGGAGGTTTAGCAGGACACAATTACAATATGATGGTGAGGCTAGGGAAGACAATAGAGTTGAACTAGTTCACCAAAGGGTCAAGTTGGAGAAAGGAGAAGGGGATGAATGGTGCAAGGGAGATGGCCTGGGAGAGAACTGAGGGGCCCAAATATTGATGGTGTACAGTGTGGACAAAGAGTAGGCTTTGGTAACGGAAGAGAGAGAGAGAGAGGTGGAATGGCAAAGGCCAGATGTCCACTTGTTAGGAATGTTATAGAGAGGATTCTCCTTTACATCTGTGGACTTTAATGAACCTCTCACCTATGGAACTGAGAACAAGAACAGTAGATTACATTTAGAGTTTTAAAACTTTGCAAAGTGCTTTGTATGCTCCCTCTCCTTTGATCTTCAGAGCAGTCCTATGAGGTAGGTGCTCCTGTTACCCCAATTTTACAGAAGAAGAAACTGATTCACAGAGAAATTAAGTGACTTGCCCAGGGCCACTCAGTTAATAGATCTCAAAGGTCTCAAAAAGAAGGGGACATCCTTCTGATCTCTGATTCCCTCTGTTGATTATGTACAATTTAGCCTATATTTATATCTTACTTGTACAGAGTTGTTTTCTTATTATTTTCCCTATTAGAAAATGAGCTCCTTAAGGACAGAGATTGGTTTTTGCCTTTTTTTTTTTTGTATCCCCCATGTCTCATACATAGCAGGTGCTTAATAAATGCTCGTGTATTGACTGAGTGATATCTGATCTTCAGTTTTCTAATCTGTAAAATGAAGGCATTTAACTAGATGGTCCCTTAGGTTCCTTCCCTGCCACATTGGAGGTCCAGCAGGTAATCAGTCAAGAGCAGAGATTCAAACCCAAGGCTTCTGACTCCAACTTGAACCCTTTCTGGTCAGTCACATTACCTGGGCCAAGAAAGGCTTATCCTCTGGAGATGAGAGGCTCACAAAGACAAAGTCAATTTCAAGGTTCCCAAGGTGCAAGTGGTTTGCGATTTAATCAAAAATCTATAAAAAGGAGCGACTTTTCCCACCTCCCAAAAATCTCAGTCCCTTCACCAGGGTGAGATCACAGCTTTCAACAGCAATGAAGTACACTTCAGCACCTCAATGCTATGGTTCTAATAGCCTCAGCCAAGAGGAAATTCAATGCCAGGGGTGAGAAAACCCACATTCTCTCACAACACCTTGATCTGAAGGGATGACTGAAGTAGGCACTGCTCTTTATGAAGTCATTTCTAACCCCACCCCCTGATTTCTTTCCCCAGGCAAAGAGATGAGGAAAGACCTCAGGTAGGAGACAGGAGTGGAGCTGAAAACTAGGGATTCCAAGTGAGAGACATTGCCAGGCATGGGGGATGCCTTTGCAAAGCTAGAGACAGGAAATGCAATGTCAAATGTGAGAGAAAATATCAAGAGCCTGGAAATGGAGGTTCTAGGCAAAATAAGGTGAAAATTCACCTATCAGAGCTGAAGGACTCAGAGGCAGAGTCCAGGGTTGAGGCTGAGGTGAAGGAAGATAGGGATCATGCCAGAATGTAGGTGGCATGGTGGAGACACAGTGGCAGCTCACCTATGCTATTGGCACTGCTGACCACCCTCTCCTCATCAGTAAATCTCTTCTCTGGGTCCTCATGAACTGCTCTCTTTGGTTTCTCCTTCTCCTCCTACCTCTCCAACCAGGGCTGGGGAACCTGAGTCCTTGAGGCCGAATGTGACCTTCTAGGTCCTTGGGTGTGACCTTTTGACTGAGTCCCAAGTTTTACAGAACAAATCCTTTTATTAAGGGGATTTGTTCTATGAAGTTTGGATTCAATCAAAGGGCTGCACTTGAGGACCTAGAGAGTCACATGTGGCCTGAAGGACTCAGGTTCCCCTTCTCAATCACTTTTGCTCTATCATCATCTATCATACATGCCCCCTAACTCTGTGTATTCCCCAAGGGTTGGTCCTGGGTCCTTTTCTTTCTTTATACTCTCTAATTTGGTGCCTCATCAGGATTCAGTTAGTATCTCTATGTGAGTGATTCCCGGAATCAGTATCCAGCCCTCATTTCCCCCCTGAGCTTCAGGTCTGCATTGCTAATTGCCTATTGGGCATTTCAAGCTGGATGGATATCCCCTAAGTATCGAAAAGTCAACATGTTAAGAAACAGTGAATCATAGATCTAGAGCTTGAAAAGCTTCATAAGCTTCTAATCCAACCCTCCCACTTTACAGAGGAGGAAACTGAGGAGGGCAAGTGACTTGGCACATTGTGACAGAGTTACATAGGTTATAATCACCAGAGTTACAATTAGAACCCAGATTCTCTGATTCCAAAGCCTAGCTTTCTTTCTGCTGTATCACACTGTCTCTTAACTCGTCTCTCCTACAATCTCCCCTCCCACAAACTTCCCTCTTTCTGGTTCCCAACTTCGGTGCCAGCCTCCCTCACCCCACACATCCAATTAGACCCCAGTTGGTCTTTTCTACATCTGCCCCATTTCTCATGCACATCCCCTTTCTTTCTACTCACACAGCTACTTCCTAGCTCAAGGCGCCATAGTATCTAGTTGGGACTACTGCAGCATCCTCCTAGCAAGTCTCCCAATCTCAAGTCTAAACTCCCACAAACTCTATTATCTCCAAGACCAAACAAATGTCAAGTCCTCTGTCTGGTACTAAAAGCCTTTTGCAACCTGGTCTCAGACTAACTTTGAACCTTATTCAAGCCTTATTACAAACTACTTTCTTCTCAGCTGCTAGTCTGGCCAAATAGCCCCTCTTACTGTTCCTCTTGGAGCAACTAGATAGCACAGTGGATGAACCACCAAGCCTGGAGTTGGGAAGATCTGAATTCAAATTTGGCCTCAGTCACTAGCTGTGTGATCCTGGGCAAAATCACTTAACTCTGTTTGCCTCAGTTTCCTCATCTGTCAAATGAGCTGGAGAAGGAAATGGCAAACCACTCAAATCTGAGTCTTGCTGGAGGTGGGTGCTTTTCCTTTGTTTTGTAAGAGGACTTGCCAGGAAGGAGAAGAGTTTTACCTCTGACTTTCCCCCCCTAATAAAGAATAAATGCTGCCCAATTAGATCACCAGTTCCCTGAGAGCAGAAGCTGTCATTTTTCTCCTCTACATTATAGCTCCAATGCCTAGAACTAGGCATGGCACATAGTAGGTGCTGAAATATTTGTTGAAATAAACTGAACTTGCAACTGACAAAATGAGAAACTAGAGGGTCACAGAGTTGAAAGTGACATTAAGGGCATAAGATCTCAGAGCTGGGAGGGACCTTAGAACAGGGGATGTCAGAGCTGGGAGGGGCCTTTGAGACCATCTAGTGTAACTTCCCCATTTTGCAAATAGATGGGAAGTGACTTACCCAAGTCCAACAAAGAACTAAGATCCCTCTCATGTAACTTTCTCTCTGTTTGCCTCTCTTTTTTCTGTCTCTCCCTCCCTCTCCCCCCTCTCCCTCTCCTCTCTCTCTCTCTCTCTCTCTCTCTCTCTCTCTCTCTCTCTCTCTCTCTCTCAAGACTTGTCTTTGTCCCTCAGCTCTCTACTAACATTTCAAAGGCAGACAAGGGGGTCATATCAGGGGGAAAACCAAGTTAAGGCCACATAACAACCTGCCACAAGGCTTAAGACTGTGCCACACAGGGGCCACTCTCCTCTGTCCCTCAACACTAAAACAATATTTAACACATGCAGAAGGAAAAGAGGAATGATGAGACTACTCAGCTTTTGGAGCTGGTGCAGTGGGACTGAAGGTTCCCAACATCAGATTCCCAAAGACACCCGCCCCTAGACACCCTTGATCAGAGGCCACCTTGATAATTCTTAAGGAATCTTCCCCCTCCAAAAAAAAATCTTGCCTGGGGCCTGGATTGCTCTGGGGCTAAAAACGGCTAAGCCCTCAACCTAAATCTGCTTCTTAAAAACATCTGGCCCAGTCAAGGAATCCCAGAATCTCTGAGTTTAAAGGGACCTCTCTGGTCACCTCACTAACCAAGAATCCCCTCCCCCACTTCTCCGACATATGGTGGTTCAAGCTCTGCTGGAAGCCCTCCAGTGACAGGAAGCTCACTGGTTCTGGGGGGCAACCAAGAGTACTCTGGGACAGCTCCCAGTGTGGGCAAGCCCTCCACCATCATCAAGCCAAATCTGACTCTAACTTCCACCCACTGCTACTGGTTCAGCCCCATGGAACCAAGCAGAACAAGGTTAAGTCTTTCAAAGATTTGAGGAAAGGTATCAGTCAGGATAAGCATTTATCAAGAGCCTCCTGTGTATCAGTGGGTATATCCACTGACTAAGCATCTCCAAATCCTTCAGTCCATCCTCATTTGGCATGAGAGCAAAGCCCTCCAAATTAGTTTATACTTCTTGTGTTTATCAATGGACTTCCTAAAATGTGGCAGCCAAGTGGTGCATTGGGAGACCTGGGCTCAAATCCAGCCTCAGACACTAGCTGTGTGACCCCTAAGCAAGTCACTTAACCTCTCTTAGTCTCAGTTCCTTAATCTGTAAAATAGGGATAGTAAGAACACCTATTCACCAGGATTATTGTGAGGACCAAATGAAATAATATTTGTAAAGTGTTTCACAAACCTTAAAGTGCTACATAAATGTTTATTATAATTGTTATAATAACTATGATTATCACTAAAATGTATCTCAAAAAAATTAAATAAAATGTATATCCCAGATTTGAACACAGTTCTTCCAATGTGGTCTGACAGATACTAGATATGGTGGCTCAATTAGTTTATACTAAAGTTTTCTTGGCTGTCATATCATAATGTTGTTTCATATTATGCTTGTGGTCTACTAAAACCCCCAGATCTTTTTCAGATGAATGGCTATCCAGCAATGCTTCCCCTAACTTGGACTAGGGATATTGATTTATGGAGCTCAAGAGAAAGACTTTACATTTTTACATTTATCCCTGTCAAATTTCAGCTGACTAGATTCAACCCATCCTTCCAGCCTAACAGGATTTTTGAGCAGCGAAGAAACATTTCTGCCTGATACTGAAAACCCTTTCACACATGTTATCAGTCAAATCAACCCACTGGCTGTTCCCTCCATAGCTACCCCCCAAATCATTTCATGTTTATTGTGTACATGGCTGATATTTATTTAGAGCGATGAGAAAATAAGGGTTTGTTATATGTCTGCTCTATACCATGTACTGTACTAAGCCCTTTGCAAATGGTGTCTTATTTGGTCCTCAGAACAACTATGGGAGGTAGGTGCTATTGACATCCCCATTTTACAGTTGAGAAAACTGAAGCAGACAGAAGTTAAGTGACTTAACCAAAGTCATACAGCTAGTAAGCATCTTGTGCTAGATTTGAACTCAGGTCTTCCTGACTCAGCAAACTGTCCCCCTGTGCCAAGCTGCCCTCATATATGTATGTTGTTTCTTTGCCCCCCAGAAAGCTAGCTCCTTGAGGGCAGGGATCGCTTCACTTTTGTCTTTGCATTCCCTTCACCAAGTACACTGCCAGGAACATAATCACTGTTTAATAAATGTTTGCTAATTGGGTAACTAGTTTTTGGATCCTGTCTGTCATCCAATTTTTATCTCTCCTTTCTGGTTTTGTGTCAGGTGTGAATTTGGTGAATATTCATTGCATTGATGACTATAGAGAGTTCTGGAATTTGAGAGGCAGAAAGGACCTCAGCAGTCATTTAGTCACTAGAATATGCCCAAGGAAAGGATCTCCAGGCCCTGCCCGAAGACCATGCCTCAAGGTAGCCAGGCCATGGTTGGACAGCTCTCATCCCTTGGAGCCTTCTTTTCTTCAAGCTAAGGATGTCCAGTTGACTCAACCCATCCTTATATAATGTGGACTCAAGGCCCTCCACACTGCTGGTTTCCCTCCTTTGGACCTCTCCAGACTTTCAACACCTGTCTTTAAATTATGGTGCCTGGGACCTTACAAAAGACTCCAGATGAGATCTGACAAGGGCAAAGGAGAGTGGGGTCATCACCTCAACAACCCTGGCAGCTAAAACCTTCCAATGAAGCCCAAAATCACATTAGCTTTTCTGGCTGCCACGTCACACTGCTGATTTGTGTTTAGCTTGTAGGTCCACTAATACCCCCAGATTCTTTTTGGGATGGCTGTCCTTCCATGCCTCTGACACCTTATATCTGTGTAGAGGATATTTTTATGCCCAAGTGTGAGACTTTACTTTTACCCCTAAACAATTCAGCCTAATGCTCTTTCTAGCCTATCAAGATTCTTTGGGATCCTGTCTTGCAATGTGTTAGTGATCTTCCATGGCTTGGTGTCATTTAATAAGAAGTGGCATTTATATATTCAAGCTTGCAAAGCACCTTACATATACCAGGCCTAGAAGATATAATTAGCCTAGAAGGCTATTATTATCCCCATTTTACAGGTGAGGAAACTGAGTCTAAGAGAAGGTAAGTGATTTGCCCAAGGTCACACCGTCAGTAAATGTCAGATGCTGGATTTGAACACAAGTTTTTGTGACTCTATGTCTTCCACTCTATCCTCTATAATGCTTCATTAATATCCATATCATTGTTAATAATGCTAAATGCCACAGAGTCAAACGTAAATTCTTAGGGTGCTCCACTAGACAGCCACTCCAAAGTGGGCCCCAAACCATATTAATGTCTCTCCTTTGGGGCCAATCATTCGATCAGCTCCAAATCCACCCAATCTCACTGTCATCTAGGCTACATTTTTCCAGTTTGTTCCCAAGAGTAGTATGAGAGATGATCCAATGCCTCACTAGAATCTAGGGAAACTATCTTCACCATTCTCTTGATCTACCAGTCAAATAACTCACTCCCAAAAGGAAAGGAAACCAGCCTGGCACAAGCTGTCCTTGATGAAGCCATGTGATCACAGCTTACTTTCCTCGGGGGGGTCACTAACCATCAATAATATATTCAGGAATATTGGTGGCATTGTTGTTCACTCATGTCAGAATCTTCATGACTCCATGTGGGCTTTTCTTGACAAAGATACTGGAGTGGTTTACCATTTCCTTCTCCAGGTCATTTTACAGATGAGGAAACTGATGCAAAAAAGGTTAAGGGACTTGCCCAGGGTCACATAGCTAGTAAGTATCTGAGGTCAGATTCAAACCCAGGAAGATGAGTTTTCCTGACTCCAGGGTTGGTCCTCCATTCACTTCCCCACTTAGCTATCCTTTCAGGAATATTGCCAGTAATCAAAGTCAAGCTCAGGGGTAGCAAACCTGTGACCTTCTAGGTCCTCAAGTGTGGTCTTCTGAGTCCGAGTTTTACGGAACAAATTCTTTTATTAAAGGTGTTTGTTCTGTAAAGTTTGGATTCAGTCAAAGGACCACACTTAAGGACCTAAAGGGTCACATGTAGCCTTGAGACCACAGGTTCCCCACCTCTGGTCAAGCTCATGGGCCTCTATTTAGCAAACTCCATTGTCTTCAAAAGCCGCCCCCCTCCATTTGGGACAACCTTCAGGACCTTGACTAAGGCTCTTCCCCTCCATGGGCCTCAGTTCCCTCCCCTGGAAAATGAGGGAGTTGGAATGGATGATTAACTCTAAATCTGTGCTTCTATGAACCTTTGAGAAAACTTGGTGATGATTCCTAGACTATAAACTAAGGAAGTCCAAGGAGTAGGGGGCAGGTCCTGATACTTATCCCAAGAGATCTCCCAATCCATAAATCTGTGAAGCCTTTCCAAGCAGTATGCTCAGGTTCAGAGGATGCATGGAGTAGTGAGTGTGCTTTGGAGCTAGGAAGATCTGAATTCAAGTCTTGACTGACTTGAATAAAGGTTGTGTGGACCTGGGCAAATCATTTCATTTGTTAGTTTTCAAGGCCACTCTCTAAGACTATTAAGTTGCAGGGAAGGTGCCAACTCAGCAAATGCCTGAGTAATGCCAGCCCCATGCCAAGTGATCACCAGCTTGCCATCATCATCTGCTTTGGTAGAAAATTTCATCACCTGAGAGTTCCCATCTTGCACTGAGTTTCTTTCTAGGTAAAATGGGGGAACTGGAACAGGATCATAACTAAACTCTCTTCCACCTGCAACAATATGGAATCCCAAGATAACTCCCCAGGGCCATGGAGAGGTTCTGGGCAGTGTGGCCTTCCCCACAAAGAAACTGAACCCTGCCACAGGCTGAAGTGTCTAGGACCTATATAGTTAAGATCCCTTAATAAAAGGATTTGTTCTGTGAAGTTTGGATTCAGTTAGGCTGCATTTGAGGACCTAGAGGGCCACATGTGGTCCCGAGGCCACAGGTTCCCCACCCATGATCTAGGTCCCTCTGGCCCAGCTATTGCTTCATTGGGGTCAGACTCCTGAAAGGCTCCCTCCAGCCAGATGCTTATTGCTTGAACTGAAGGGAAATGGCCTATGAACTAGGTTTGGAGAAGACCTTTATTAGAAACCACTGGGGGCACACTTTGGCCCCAATCTGAAAAAAGTCAGATTCTTATTAAGCCCAACCACTTAGCATGGGGATAAGGAGCAGCTGTGACATAGGAAAGCACTCCTGTTCCTGTAAAGGATCCCAGAGAGATCATGGGGGCCCCAAGAAACCTGGTACCTGGCAAATGCCTGAGTAATGCCAGCCCCATGCCAAGTGATCACCGGCACCGTTTTCAAAGCTTGTACAGACTTGCTGGTTCTGCTTTCTCATCTCCACTAGGGTACTGCTAAGTTAGGATTTCACCTCTATCCTGCCCTCCAGGAGTCCAGGGGGAAAAGAGGCTCCCGGACCACCCCCAAAGTGGTATCTGAAATTTAGAAAACAACCTGGAAGGAAAATAAAACAGAGAAGTCTAGGGAAGAGCATAGGATTTAAGACTGGAGAGGGCCTCATTGGTCAACCCATCCGACCCCTTCACTTTTCAGATAGGTAAACGGAGGCCGAGAAAGGAAGGGAATTGACAGCACAAGAGAAACCAGCAAAGAGAGTGCCAGCGTCCAGGATGGAAGCATTCTCAAGGGTCCGGGGTCCCCTCTCCATTCATATACACACATATACACACGGACACACACACACCACGCCAATGGCGTGGGGGATTTCGGGGGGAAGGAGGGAGGAGGAGGCTGCGGCTCCCGGGCGCTGCGCTGCTGCCGGCCACCTGTGCCTCTGCTGAGGGAGGACGCCTCCCCCTGCCGGGCCGCACTGCGGGACGGACCTGGGACTCGGGGGGTGGGGTTGTTCAGGGATCTGGGGGCCGTGACCGCGGGCTCTCCTCTCTCTGTCCCTCCCCAGTGGGGGGCACAAATCCCCCTATGGCTCCCAGATCTCGCGTACAGACTGCCTCCACCCCGGCCCTGCCCCAGAGGGGAGCAAGAAGCTAACGAAGGACTAAGGAAGGGAAGGAAATTGGGGTTTAGAACCAAAGCCCACTATCTTCCCCCCAACTCCCTCCCCCACCGGCAAACGCTCCCTAGAGGCGGCAGAGACCCAGGAGTCCAGGCATCCCAGCGCGCCCCCTTCTCGTATTGCCTTACCACAAGTCGCGCCCGCCTCCCCCCGCGCACCTGGCTAGCCGCTTACCCTGCTCCCCAGCGGGGCTCCGCCCGAGGCTTCCTCCTCTAGCTGCTGGTCTGGCCGGCCGCCTGCCTCGCCGCAGCTGCGTCCAAGGCAGCCTACCGATTTCCCCCTCCCAACCCCGGCCCCGCTCCGCCCCCAAAGTAGTCCCCCACCAGTGGCCTGGGATCCCGCCCCGCCCCTCTCCAAGTGGTACCCAAGGCCGCTGGCCTCGGAGCAAGGACGGA
The DNA here is from genome assembly GCA_011680675.1 of Gymnobelideus leadbeateri. Lineage (NCBI taxonomy): Eukaryota > Metazoa > Chordata > Mammalia > Diprotodontia > Petauridae > Gymnobelideus > Gymnobelideus leadbeateri. Next base: position 216,931 of record WOXC01006793.1, on the reverse strand, counting down.
ACCAGACTCCGGGAAGAAGGCACTTGTTGCTCGCCGGAGGGGCTTCCAGAGCAAGAGAAAAGAGGTCAGGGTGGTGTGGAAGTTCCCATGTGCCCCCACCCACTCCAGTATGGAGACTCTCCTTCTGGAAATCCTGTAAGCACCCTTCCTCCTCCCAAATGAACCTGGAAGGCCAGCCTAGGGTTAACGAGGCGTAAGTAACGCAGAGGACCGACACCTCACCGTCCATCTGAAAGTTCAGTCTAGCAAAGGGTTAATAAGAGAGATGAGTCTAGAGCTGAGATGCTGTAAGCAGACCCTTAACCCCAGCAGGGAATGAAGGCAAGTAAAGGGTTAATGTATCTAGATCCCAGACATAGGAAGGATCCTACTTGCATCTCAAGAGCAAAGGGTTATTAATGAGATAGATGTAAATCCCAGATACTGTACTCTAGGTCCTCTGCCTTCATACAAGAATCAGAGGCTAGCAAAGGATTAATGAGGTCGTGACTCGATGCCAAACATAATCATGGAACCCCTTCCCCCAAAACTGGAGTACAGACTGGCAAAGGATTAATGGGACAGCTCCAGGTCAGCGGTCCTATCAAAGACCCAAGATTTGGGATTAGAAGACTTGAATTCAAGTCTGGCATGCCCACTTACTGCCTGTTCCACCCAAGTCATTTAACCTCTGTAAGATCCTTCCAGGTCTAGAACCTAATCAAAACTCATGCCCCCTTCCCATCATCACCAATAGTAAAGGCTAACAAAGATGAATGAGGTCACTTTAGATCCTTTTGAGTAAATAGACACCCCCCCTCCTTAGAAAGAATTGAAGGGTTCAAAGACTTAATGAATGAACTTCAGATTTTGGTCAACCCTGTAACATTTACCCCCAAAACTCCCCATTCAATTTTTCTCCCCAGTACCTTCACAGACTCCCTGCCACTCCCAAGGCAAACTCCCCAAATAAAGTAAAAGTGCCTTTTGGAGCTATTGTCCATGATGTCCCAGTGGCCCTGGGAGGCCTGAAGAATGAAGGTTTCTCTAATGAAAGAGTATGTTTCACACAGACCCCTCATTCTACCTCTAATTCATTTCAGGTGACAAGGTGGCACAAATCTCTCCTCAAGGAAGATGATGAAAACCAAAAAACTTAAAAAGATGGGGATGATGGAGGCAAATGTGTGTAGGTATGTATATGTGTGTGTGTATGTATGTATGTGTGTGTGTGTGTGTGTGTATATATATATATATATATATATATATTATTTTACTGTAAGAAAGGAGGAAGGGGAAAAAATTTGAGGGGGAGGGAAAAGTTGGAGAGAGATAGAAAAGAGAACTGGGAGAGAGTATCAGTCCCATTAAAGTCTTTTCCCAACAACCTTTTCCCTCCACCACCTCAGTACACTATTGATGCTTCTGGGGATCAGGGCTCACCACCTGACAAGTCATTTTAATTTTTGAAATGATCTTGTGAACTTAGATACACTTAAAAAAAAAACCCAGTTGCATGAAAACAGAAGGCATGCTTCTCACCTTCACCAGGGACACAAAGTTAGGAGGAGACAGTTCATAGGAATAAGAATCAGAAGACACCAGGACGGCTAGGTGAGTAAGAGTGCTGGCTGGAGTCGGGAGAACCTGGGATTGGTTCCAGCCTCAGAAAAATTAGCACCCACACATAAAAATAACTAGCCGTGTAACCTTGAGCAAGTTACTTAACCCCAATTGCTTAAAAAAAAAATCAGAAGAGACCTTTTGGGTTGTCTACAGCCCTTCTCCCCCTCCCCCATTTTGCAGATTAAAGACATTGAGGCACAGATGTTAAATGACCCAAAATCACACAGCTGGTTAATGACAAATCTGGGATTTACATCACTTAATCTCATTTGTAACTGAATCAAAATAGCATAGACTTTGCTGAGCCCAGTCCCAAAGAAAATCATTTCACCCAGGATATGCAAAGTCCTTTGGGGAATTTCAAAAACAGCTGCACAAGTGAAAACTGGGGAGAGCCCTAGCAGTGCACCAATAGTCCATGTGCAAAAGTTATGGTGGAGAGAGAGAGGTTGGCACTCACCATAACTTTAATATTAGACAATGGTATGGATGGTAATAAATTTCACCCAGTCTTGAGTTATGAATAGAATTCTTTCCAAGTCACAGAAATTGTTTCAGACAAACAAAGAACAGTATTGCCTAGTGGATGTGCTAAACTTTGAGTCCGGAACACCTGCCTTCAAAGCCTGCCTCTGACACTCATTAACTGTCTACACCTGAAGGAATCAACTCTCTGGGACTCAATTTTCTCATCTGGCAAATAGGTCCAGGAGTAGCACCTACTTCATGGGTTGTCATGAGACTGCTGTAAGAAAACCTGTATTAGGGGCAGCTAGGTGGCACAGTGAATAGAGCACTGGCCCTGGAGTCAGGAGGACCTGAGTTCAAATCCAGCCTCAGACACAATACAAAAATTACCTTGGGCAAGTCACTTAACCCCAACTGCCCTCCAAAAAGCAAAAAAAAAAAAAAAAAAAAAACTGTGTTAGATGCTTTCCAACCTTCAAAGATTTTTGTAAATGCAAGTTATTGTTATTCAAATTTAGGTCCAATTCTAAGGAAGGGAAGAAGCAACTGAGAAAAGGATCTAATGAGACTGATAGCTAGATACCAGGGCTGAATTGCATTGATAAATTCTGAGTACATTTTCATGACTCCAAACTTCTCTGCTCTAGTGGCTCTGGAGCCAGAGAGATTAGGTGTAAGTCCCTGCTCTGCCCCCATACTCCCTATCTGTCACCTAACCTCTCTGAGCCTCTGTTTCCTCTTCTGTAAAATAGAGAAGTTGAACAAGATGACTTCTGAGATCCCTTCCAGGTCTAAATTATCCTAAAGCCCAGCTCAGATCATGTCAGCCCCTTATTCAATGAACTCCAGTGACTCCCTATCTCTTCCAGGATCAAATAGAAAACATTCAGTTTGGCATTCAAAGTCCTTCATTGTGATGTTGGTTGAGTCATTTTTCAGTTATGTCCAACTCTTCATGACCCCATTTGGGGTTTTCTTGGCAAAGAAACTGGAGTGGTTTGCCATTTCCTTCTCCAGCTCATTTTACAGATAAGGAACTGAGAGTTAAGTGACTTGCCTAGGGTCACACAGCAAATGTCTGAGGTCAAATTTGAATTCAGGTCCTCCTGACTCCAGATGCAATATTCTATCTACTTTCCCACCCGGGTTCATCACCTGCCCTTTAATCCACCCCCCCTACACACACACACACACACACCCCTTATCACTCTTATACCTTACTCTCTGCCAAGAGCTCTTCCAACCAGTGACATTGGCTTCCTGGCTGCTCCTTGAACAAGACGCTCCATCTCTGGCTCTGGTCATTTTCCCTGGCTGTCCCCGATGTCTGGGAATGCTCTCCTTCCTCATCTCCACTTCCTGGCTTCCCTGGCTTTCTTTAAGTGTCAGCTAAATTCCCACCTTCAGCATTTCCAGGCCTCCTTCGTGCCTTCCCTCTGAGACTTCCCCCGATTTATCTTGTTTGTAGCTGACTGTTTGCATGTTGTCTCCCCTTTAGCCTGTCAGCTCCTTGAAAACAGGAACTGTCTTTTGCCTATCCCCAACACTTAGCCCAGTGCTTGGCACATAATAGCTGCTTAATAAATGCCAATGGAGTAGTTAACTAAGTTTATACTTCCTGAAGCAAAACCCATAATACCACAATCTTCTGTCAATGCTGTCTGGCCACAAATGGTGAAATTTTACAGCTTCTGAAGAATCAAAATTTGGGGCATAAATCCATAGATGAGGAATCTGAAACCCAGAGTCCAGAGTTGTACAACCAAGTAAGTAAGGAGAGAAACACGATGGTCTTCCTTTTTTTTCCAGTCAGGAATGGTGACTTCATTGTTACCCAAAAAATCCAGGGGAAGGAAATCCTTTCTCCAAAGCAGATCAGCGACTTCTCTGCAATGTATAGCATCATAATAGTAACCGATATATGCAGAGTGTTGCAGTCGTATTCTCAAAGGATGTGAGGTATATAACAGATATACAGGCATACTTTGCTTTATTGTGCTTTGAAGATATTGCTTTTTTTTTTACAAAGGTTTGTGGCAACCCCATGTTAAACAAGTCTATTGGCACCATTTTTTCAACAGCATGAACTCACATTGTGTCTCTGTGTTGCATTTTGAGCAGTCTTACAATATTTCAGACTTTTTCATTATGGTTATATCTGTTTTGGTAAACTGTGATCAGGGATCTTTGACGTTACTTCTGTAAATGTTTTGGGGGTCCACAAACCTCCCCATATAAGGCAGCAAACCTAATCGATAACTGCTGTGTGTGTTCTGACTACTCCCCTGCCCAGCCATCTTGCCCCATCTCTCTCCCTCTCCTTGGGCCTCCCTATTTCTTGAGGCACAACAATAGAAAGAATATTACATAAACTTAGTTGATAGATCAGCAGCAGGGTTTCAGAGAATTGATTCCAATTTTGAAAGAATGTCTACTGTGGGTAAAATGCCATAAACCAGCATCACATACTACAGAGAAATCCTTCATGAAAGGAAGAGTCAATCGATTGGGCAAATTTCATTGTTGTCTTATTTTTAAGAAATTGCCAGGGGCGGCTAGGTGGCGCAGTGAGTAGAGCGCTGGCCCTGGAGTCAGAAGGACCTGAGTTCGGATCCGACCTCAGACACTTAATGCACACACAAACAAAAACCTAGCCGTGTGACCTTGGGCAAGTTACTTAACCCCAATTGCCCTCCAAAAAAAAAAAAAAGAAGAAGAAGAAGAAATTGCTACAGTTATCCCAGCTTTCAGAGACTACCACCTTTTTCAGTCAGCAGCCATCAACATCAAGGCAAGACCCTCCACCAGCAAAAAGATTAGGACTCTCTTGTGGTTAGCACTTTTTAGAAAGAAAGTATTTCTTAATACTTTTTTTTGCTTTTTTGGAGGGCAATTGGGATTAAGTGACTTGTCCAAGGTCACATGGCTAGTCTTTGTGTTAAGTGTCTGAGGGCGGATTTGAACTCAGGTCCTCCTGACTCTAGGCCTGGTGCTCTATTCGCTACGCCACCTAGCTGCCCCATTTTTTAATACTTTAAATACTAGTTGGCACAGTGAATAGAGTGCTTGGCCTGGAGTCAGGAAGACTTCTGAGTTCAAATCTGGCATCAGACACTTACTAGCTGTGTAACCCTGGACAAATCACTTCATCGTGTTTCCCTCAGTTTTCTCATCTATAAAATGAGCTGGAGAAGGACATGGCGAACCAGTCCAGTATCTCGGCCAAGAAACCCCAAAAGAGATCACCAAGAGTCAGATATGACTGAAAAATGACTGAACAACAAAAAGTTTTAAATTGAGGTATGTACGTTGTTGTTTTTTAGACATCACACACTTAATAGACTATAGTAGAGTGTAAGCATAACTTTCATGTGCACTGGGAAACCAAATAATGGGTGTGACCCAATTTATTTCTATATTCACTTTACTGCAATGCTCTAGAACCAAACTAAGCATCTCTAAGATATGCCCATAGCCCTTACAAAGTTGCCGAAGAGGTTAATTGATTTACCCAAAATCATACCCCCAGCATGTGTCAGTGGCAGCCCCCAAACCCAGGTCTTCCTGCCTCCATCCAGACCTTTATCCACTAGTCAGCACTATCTCTCATGGGCATAAATAGTATGTGACAAATCCAACACAGGCAGTAAACACAAAAGTTATACTTGAAGAAATGTATGACAGCAATAAAAAATTAGCAATAACTACTATTTATATATTGCTTTAGGGTTTGCAAAGCACTTTACAGATATTATTTCATTTCATCTGGAAGGTAGGTTTTCTTATTATCCTCCCTTTACAGATTGAGTGATTTGACCAGGGTCATGTAGCTAGGAAGTGCTTGAGGCTGGATTTGATCTCAGGACCTCCTGGCAGCAGTCTAACACCCAGCAGTCCAAGTATTATACCAGTAACCATAGAATGTCAAAGGACAGAGGAGGCCCTGCAGCACCTCAAGGGGATCCCCTGTAAAGATTTAGGGACATGGGGGCAGCTAGGTGGCGCAGTGAATAGAGCACCAGCCCTGGAGTCAGGAGGACCTGAGTTCCAATCCGGCCTCAGACACTTAACACAAAAAGTAGCCATGTGACCTTGGGCAAGTCACTTAACTCCAATTGCCCTACTTTCCCCTCTACAAAAAAAAAAAAAGATTTAGGGACATGGGCAGCAGTTAAATGATGTGAAAAGGCAAAGATACATTTCAGTCTGCAGTGCTGAGGAAATCCTTAGATCACTGTCCCACTGATCTGTGGAAGCATTCAGAGGAAGGTGACCTTCCAAGAACTTCTACTAACAGACCACACACCATCCCTCAACCCCCAGTTTGCAATGAAAAAAATAATATAAGGCCTTATATAAAAAGTCATTTATTCTCATTTTTGCCATTAACACCTTAATACGAATTAATTGAGTAAATTACCCTTCACAGGAATATTTGCATTTTAACACAGAGGCCTGTGGAGGGTAATAGTACTTGAATGTTCAAACAGCCTGGTGATTCAGGAAGTCCTATTCATGCAGCAGACACCACGCCCGCCCATCCTGCAGGACTCTCATCCACGTTCTCATGGAAGTTTGGTGCCAGGCATCTGTCCACCCAAGATGTTGGAAGCCAATCTCATCACATTGTGGAGCCCTTGATCGATCCACTGTCACCCTATGCTCTCACCATTTGACTATCCCCTCTTTCCTTTACACCGTGATTTGATGGTACCATTTATTCATGGTCTTCTTCAGAGCTACCTTTGGTTACTTGTTGAAGCCTGCTCATATCCACTGTGCACTGTCCCATCACCTTCTTAGGAAGCTTAATTTTACTTCTGCCCTCCTGCTTATCACCTCTTATAGCACAATAATACCCCATCACAATCATATACCCCAACTTGTTCAGCTATTCCCCAATTGATGGCCATTCTCTCAATTTCCAATTCTTTGCCATCATAAAAAGAGCTGCTCTAAATGTTTTTGTACATAAAGATCCTTTTCCTTTCCTTTTTTAAAAATCTCTTTGGATTATAGATCTGGTAGCAGTATTGCTATCTCAAAGGGTATGCACAGTTTGGGCATAGCTCCAAATTGCTCTCCAGAATGGCTGGCTCAGTTCACAACTCTACCAGTAGTGATATGCTCATTTTTGTAATTCATTGTATAATTCCATATTTTCCCCAAAAGTTGGACCAATTCACCACTCCACTAGCACAGTAATAGCATACTTGTTTTACTACAAGAATGCCAGCACTGGGTTTTGCTGACTTTTATTATTTTTGCCAATATGTTGAGTGTTTGGCTTATCTCTGATTTGTTTTGCCTTGAATTTCTTTGATTATTAGACATTTGGGACCTTCTTATGTGGTTGTTGATAATTTGTGGTTTTTTCCTTCAAGAACTATCAATTAATACTCTCTGCTCACTTATATAATGGAAAATGGCTCATACTATTACATATTCTTATCAGTTCCTCACACGTTTTGGAACATTCAATCAATATACATTTATTAAGAGTTTACTACATGCCAGGCACTATACTAAGCACAGGGGAATATAAAGAAAGTAAAAAAGAAAACTGCAATCCCAGCCCTCAAGGATCTCACACTCTAATGGAAGAGACACAGTGCAAATTATGCACATTCAAAATACATACAGTGTAAATGGGATTCAATCCCAGAAGGAATTCACTAATGATAAAGTATGGGAGAGAGGATGGGGAAAAGTCTCTTTGCAAAGTGGGATGTACACCAGAGTCCTGATAGAAGTCAGAGAAGCTGATAGAACAGTCCAGGTATGGGGAACAGCCAGCAAAATTCAGGAAATTGGGAGGAGTGTTCTGTGCAAGAAATGGCAAGAAAGCCAATGTCACTGGATTGTGGGAGTCATGTGTAAGAAAACTGGAAGAAACCAGATTGTGAAGGGCTTAAAAGCCTAATCAGATTTTGTCTTTGATGTCGAAGTCAATAGGGAGCCATTAGTGTTATTGAGCTGAGGGTGAGGGGGTGGGAGTGCTAACAGGGTCAGACCTGAACATTTGGGGAAGCAGTGATGTTCCAGGACTCAATGCCATATAGCAAAGCTGATAAAAATATTCAGATTAAAAAGATGACCTTTGCTACTAGGGGAAGCTTGGGATCAGAAAAACAGCTTTAGAATTTTCAAGAACAACGCTGCCCATTCTCCTCCTCCTTTCAGTTTTGGGCCCATCTCCTCCTCTATCCACACTATCTTGTAGCACTTAATTACCATACCCCAGTAAAACCATCTCAGCAGATGGGCTAAAGCAGGCTGAGGGTAACCAACAGGGATGTAGTAACAGCGATAGCAGCACCAGAGGTAGTAGTATAATTGTAGTAGTAGCAGTAGTAGTGACCAGTATCTCCATAGTGCTTTGAGAGACTGTGTGAGGTGACTTCCCCAACTTTCTTCCCCATACCCTTTTCAAAAGCTCCCTTTTATGTTTTGACTTTTCCTGTTAGAATGTAATCTTCTTGAGGGCAGGGACTGGATTTCTTTTTGCTTGTATTTGTATTTCCAGAGTTTGGCACAGTACCTGGCACATAGTAAGACTTAATAAAGACTTCACTTGGCTGTGTGATCTTGAACAAGTCACTTAACTTTTTAGCCCCTTAAACTAATCTCTAAGCCCCAGGGTTCATTCCTTTTGGTGTCATGGACACTCTAACAAGTTGATGAAGCTGATAAATTCCTCCTCAAAATAATGTCTTGGGGCAGCTAGGAGATACAGTGAATAGAGCACTGGCCCTAAAGTTAGGAGGATCTGAGTTCAAATCCAGTCTCAGATACTCAACACTTACTAGCCATATGACCTTGGGCAAGTCATTTAACCCAATTGCCCCAGCCTTCCCCCCTCTAAAAAGCATAAATAAATAATGTATTTAAATTTATAAAATACATAGGATCACAAAGCTAATAAATTATGATGAAATATAGTTATAAAAAATTTTAAACAAGTTCACTTAACTCAAGTTAAGAACCTTTGATTTAAGATAATAAATCAAGGGGCGGCTAGGTGGCGCAGTGAATAGAGCGCCGGCCCTGGAGTCAGAAGGACCTGAGTTCAGAGCTGGCCTCCGACACTTAATCCACACAAACAAAAACCTAGCCGTGTAACCTTGGGCAAGTTACTTAACCCCAATTGCCCTAAAGGGGCGGCTAGGTGGCACAGTGAGTAAGCGCAGTGAGTAAGAGCGCCGGCCTCAGAGTTGGGATGACCCAAGATCAGATCCGGCCTCAGAAAATGAGCACCCACGCATAAATAATGACTAGCCGTGTAACCTTGAGCAAGTTACTTAACCCCAATTGCTTTAAAAATACATATATATAATAAATCAAAGACTAAGTGCTATCTACTTTAGTGCAGGAAGTTCCTCACTGGGAGCTCCCTATATTGGTGGAAAGAACAGATCCAACCCCCCTATCCAAATACATATACATATATATGTATGTATGTGTATATATATATGTGTGTGTGTATATATACACACATATATACACACATCTATTATTACATACTATATGTATGTACACACATCTATATTCCAAACCCCCTCCCTAAATATATATATATATATATATATATATATATATATATCCTTAAATATATATCCAACCCCTCCCTAGATATATTTTTACACATATACATGCATATTTGCTAAATTATATATCATAGGGGGTGGCTAGGTGGTGCAGTGAGTAGAGCGCCAGCCCTGGAGTCAGAAGGACCTGAGTTCAGATCTGGCCTCAGACACTTAACACACACAAACAAAAACCTAGCCGTATGACCTTGGGCAAGTTACTCAATCCCAATTGCCCCCCAAAAAGCAAATAAATAAATAAATAAATTATATATCATATATAATATATATAAAATCTTTTAAAGCTTTCATAGTCTTTTGGGGGGACATAGCTTTTATAGTCTAAAACTTCATAATTTTTTAGAAACCCTGTGTATAATTAAGATTTTCAGTGCACTTAATCTGTATTATCCCCCTCAATCCTTACAACAACCCAGTGAGATAAGCATTACAGCTATTATTACTCTCTTTTTATAGTTGTGGAACCTGAGGCTGAGAGGGCAAGTGATTTGACTTGACTTGCCCAAGGTAAGTATATGAAGCAGGATTGGAACCCAGGTCTGGTAAATCAGTAAGCATTGATTAAGCACCTATTAAGTGCTAGTAGGAGCATACTTATTGGGGGGGGGGGGGAATAGTGGCTAGAGCACCAGGACTTGAATCAGGAAGATCTGAGTTCAAATTGTGACTTCAGACACTAGCTGTGTGATCCTAGGTAAGTCACTTGACCCCTATTTGCCTCAGTTCCTCATCTGTAAAATGGGAACACAGTGGAGAAGGAAACAGCAAATCACTCTGGTGTCTTTGCCAAGAAAACACCATGGACAAGTCCATAAGAGCACAAAGAGTCAAGACAACACAGAACAACAAAAAAATGTGCTAGGCACCATGCCAAGCACTGGGGATACAAAAAAAAAAAAAAAGGCAAAAACAACCCCTGCCATTAAGGAGCTCATGATCTTATGAGTAGATAACATGTAAATAATTAGGTACAAACAAGAATAATCTGAGAGGGCAAGGCATTTGTAGGAGGAAAGAGAAACCTGAAAAGGCCTCTTGCAGATGGTGGGAATTGAACAGGAGGAAGGGAAGGGGGAAGGGCACAGCAGGCACTGGGCACAACCAATGAAAGGATGAAGAGATAGGAGACAGAGCAAGTGTGAGGAACAGCAATGAGGCCAGTGTGACTGGATTGAAGAGTGTATGAAGAGGATTAAAGCTAGACTGGAGGAGTGGGAAGGAGCCAGGATGTTAAAAGTTTTAAATGCTAAACAGAGGAATTTGTATTTGATCCTAGAGGTAATTAGAAGCCACTGGAGTTTATTGAGCAGTAGGAGGTGACATGGTCTTCCTGACTTCCAGTCCAGATCTTTGTCCTTTCTGTTCCCTCCATACTTTTCCTAAAGGAATAATTGTTATGATGATGATGTCCCATTTTTTAAAAGTAAGTTTACTATTTATTTATATCTAGCATTCATTTTTTTAAATTTTGAGTTCTGAATTCTCTCCCTCCTGCCCCTCCCTCACCGACTGAAAAGACAAGAAATGTGATATCAATTATACATGTGAAATTATGCAAAACATATTTCCTTACTAGCCATGCTGCAAAAAATTAAATTAAAATAAAGCAAGAAAAATAGAGAAAGTGATAAAAGGATGCCTCAGTCTGCCCTCAGATTTCATCAGTTCTCTCCCTGGAGATGAATGGCATTTTCCATCATGGGTCCTTTAGAATTGTCTTGGATCATTGTCTTGATCAGAATTGAAATCTCTCATAGTTAGTCATTGTTACAATGTTGCTGTTGCTGTGTACAATGTTCCCCTGGTTCTGCTCACTTCACTTTGATTCAGTGCACATAATTCTTCCCAGTAAACTCCCATTTTTGAAGTACTTTATGGTTTGCAAACAATTTTGTTTGCAACAACCCTGAGTAATTCTTTTTCTCTACCTCAAGTCTTATCACTCCCATTTTTAAGATGAGAAAACTGAGGTTTGCTTACCCCTATTTCTTTATCCAGGGCCAGAGGGAATGTAAGCATTACAACCAGGACTCAGATGCAGATCTATTCATTCCAAATCCAGCATTTCTTTTTATACACAATCCTGGATTTAAAATGGCAATTATTGAGGGAACAGAGGCAGCTAGATGACACAGTGGTTAGAACTCTGTGCCCAAAGTCATGAAAACCTGCATTTGAATCTGGCCTCAGATGCTAGTTGTGTGACCCTGGAAAAGTCACTTAACCTCTGTATGCCTCAATTTCCTTATCTGTAAAATGGGGATAATAATAGCACCTATCTCCAAGCATTGTTATGAGGATCAAATCGAATATTTGTATAGTGCTTAGTACAGTGCCTGGCATACAGTAAATAGGTGCTTAATAAATTTTTTTTTAAAACAGGAAACTTTATGGCAAATATATCTTTCCAGCATCATTCAAGCCATTGAAAGCTTTTTAAGGATGCCATCTCTGATTTTATCCAATTAATTACCATTTTCATCAATGATTTGGGTAAAGCTAAGTGGTAAAGTAGATAAGTCACCAGACCTAGAGTCAAGAAGATCTGAGTTCAAATCCAACCTCAGACATTTATTAACTGTGTAACCCTGGGCAAGTCACTTAAATCGTATTTATCTCAGTTCCTCATCTGGAAAAAGGAGACACACTGGAGAAGGAAAGGCAAACCCCTCCAGTATCTTTGTCAAGAAAACCCCAAATGAGGTCATGAAGAGTTGGACACAACCAAAATGACTGAACAGCAACAATGAACACAGATGGAATGATATTAAATGATAACTTTGTCAGTTGATACAAAGTCAGCAAGGAGTCAGGATCAGGAGTGTACGGAAATCAGTTTAAACTGTCTAGTGAGCACTGATTAATAAATTTCCAGCTTATAGTTTGTCAGTAAACTTTCATTTACACCTTGGAAATTGTCAGGTGCTATAAATCAAGGTTCAATATTGGTGGTTTAATTGTCAGGTGCTATAAATCAAGGTTCAAATTGGTGGTTTAAAGAGATAGGAAAATGTTAATAATGCAGATTAAACTCTTAAAATGTACCCAACATACATTCTTTTTTTTTTCAGAGAATCAGTTGTTAAACATTTATCAGCACACCTCTTTTCAAGATCCAACTAGATTTCAATAGGTTGGAACTTTGAATCATAGAGTACATGGAAGGGAGTCATGTTATAAAAAAACTGAAAGGGGCCAGATTGGGAAGGGCTCTACAAACCAAACATAAGAGTTTACATTTTATCTTGGAGGTCATAGGGAGCCACTGAGGTTTATTGAGTAGTGAGGGAACAACCAAATCCAATAAGGTGAAATTTAATAAGGATAAATATAAAGTCAGTTTCAAAAAACTAACTTTATGATGAAAAAATGGACAACATATAAAGAAATAACATCATCTGAAAAACAGCTAACGGTTTTATTAACCTGAAAGCTCAATAGAATGGGGATGTCCCACTTTAAATTTTTCACAAGCAAGTCCCTCGTCATTGTTGTTGTTGTTGTTGTTGTTATTGTTGTTCAGTTATGTCTGAGGCCAAAAAGGTGTAGTGCTTTGCCCAGGGTCCCATAGCTGGGAAGTGTCTGAGGCCAGATTTGAACTCGGGTCCTCCTGACTCCAGGGCTGGTGCTCTATTCACTGTGCCACCTAGCCGCCCCCTGACTCAGTTTTTGATGCTCTACTCCTCAAGTCCCTCAGTCACCTCTCTACTCTGATTGGAGGGCAGGAGAATGGAGCCACCAACTCCTCCCAAAGCCTTCTTTTATAAAGGATTCAGATCCAAACTTTCCAGTTAACTCTCCATTTTCCATCAACCACTCTGCTTGGTTTATATTCTATAGAAAGAACATCATAATCTGGCACAGAGTAACCTCTGGTTCTACCACTACTACCCTCTGCAGCTTCCCTTTGTATGTTGTCTTCCCTCACTTGACTGCAAGTTCTTTGAGGGCAGGACCTATCTTTCTTCTTATTATTTATAAGCCAAGTGCTTAGCATAGTGCCCAGAACTTGAAAAATATCTATTAAATTGAATTGAACTCTGCGAGGCAATGACACTGACCTCCTTGCTGGTCCCCTCTTCTGATTCTGTGCCTTTCAAATGACTGCAACTCATGCCTTGGATATTTTCCCTCCTCGCCTCTGCTTCTTGGAATTCCTGGTTTTCTTAAAACTCAGCATAAGCAGCACATCCTTCATGAAGCTTTTCCTGACTCCCCTCATCCTATAACTTCCCATCAGTGCTATCCTTCTCCAAACTACTTTGTATTAATTTTGTATCTGTTCTGAATATACTTCTGTGAGTACCCTATGAGAATATAATAAGCTCCTTGAAGGCAGGACCTGTTTGGCTTTTGCCTTTGTGTCCCAGTACTTAGCCCAGGACCCGAAATATATAGTAGGTGCTAAACTAATGCTTGTCAGTTAATTGACAAAAGCTATTAGGTTCTTATGTGTCACTAAGAGAAGCACAGTGCCCAAGACTAGCTAGGGGTTGTCTGAATGTCTTCTTCCCTGGACAAACCACATGTGAGGTGTGTTATTCAGTTGTGGGTACCCATTTTAAGAAAAATATTGATAGCTAGAAAGTGTTAAGAGAAGGGCAACCAAGGTGCAGAAGGGCTTCCAGATCTTTCCACATGAGGATTATTTGAAAAAATTGCTAGAGAAGACGGGGGAGGTGGGGAGAGATAGATATTTGTATGCCCAGTAACGGATATATAGTAGGTGCTAAATAAATGCTCAGTGCTGCTGATAATGATAGTGATGTAGATGGATGATTAGATGATAGAAGGGTAGGAAGGAATATAGATAGGGTGATAAAAGGGGAAGGATGAAATAAGCATTTATTAAATGCCTACTATGTGTCAGGTAATATACTAAATACTTTACAAATATTAGCTCATTCAATCCTCAGAACAACCCCAAGAGGTGTATGTTCTCTCATCCCCATTTTATAGTTGAGGAGACTGAAGTAGACAGTGGTCGAGTGACTTGCTCAAGTAACAGCTAGTATTACTGATGTTGGATATGAACTCAGATCTTCCTGACTTCAGGTCCAATGCTCTATCCTGTGCCATCTAGATGCCGATAGATAAATAGACAGGATAGATAGATAATAGATAGATAGATAGATAGATAGATAGATAGATAGATAGATAGACGGATGGATGGATGGATGGATGGATGGATGGATGGATGGATGGATGCCTTAAAGTATTTGAAGGGCAGTCATGAGGAAGAGGGATTGCTCTTTTTGGCCTCAGAAGGCAGAGCCAGAAGCAGTGGATAGAAGTTACAGAAAGACAAGTTTAGATTTGATATTGGGGAAATTTTCCTAATTGATAGAAAGATCCCAAAGAGTAATGGCATGCCTTGGGAAAGGTAGTGGGTTCCATATCACTCTATATCCTCAAGCCATGCCTGCAAGACCAATTTTCAGTGACTCTATAAAGAGTTTCTCGCCTGGGTACAAATTAGACTAGGCAGACTCTGAGAATTCTTACAACTCAGATTCTGTAACTCTACCCATCGGTAAGGCAAGCCCACGTCAATGTATTAGGTCAAAAAGTTGAAAAATTCTTATGGAAATCATATTCATCTTTTAATAACAATGGTAATAATGGTAACAAGAATGCTAACCATAATAATACCTTAGATTTGTGAAAACACCTCTATATAAATGATTTCATTTGAACCTCATAACACTTCTGTGAATCAGACCAGAAAAAAAATCTCTGAGATTAAGCTCAAAAAAGATGAACTGGTTCAACGAAGGTAACTCCATTAGTAAATTTTATATTTTACCGGATGGTACGTCATCACAACACCTCCCATCACCTGTCTCTGGGAAACTGATGACTAAGGTTAGGGAGGTTTTCTCTCCCCTTTTCCAGTATTAGCACCCTACCATTTGACTTTCTTTTTTTTCTACTTGTATTTGTTTTATTTTTAATTTATGGAGTAAAACATAAGCATAATAAAAAAGATGATTACATATGAAACTACAAATCCAATATATACAACTTACTATTCCTTTTAAATACATAATAAAGTTATCATGGAAATTTTTTCTTCTTCCCTCATTTTTACACCCACCATTTGAATTTCAAACTTCACCTGACCCTGTAAACAAAAGAATATATAAATCACACTCATAGCCACAGAAGCGAACAGGAATTTATTTCTGTCTTTTGATTCAACAAATGAGAAAATCTTTATTCAGAGAAGTAAAGAAATTTACCCAAGATTATTCAACTCTTAAAAAGTCAGAGTGCAAAGATTCAATACCAGGTCTTAGGTTTGGAGTCAGAGAATCCCCAGAGATGGCTGAGCTTGGCTAAGTGAATTGCCCTCTCTGAGCATCTGTAAAGTGAGAGGATTGACCTAGTGATCTCAAGGTTCCTCCCGTACTCTAATACTTAACCAAAATCTTCCTGGTTTGGAAATTATTTTGCTTTGTTTTTCTCCTTATGGTCTAAGTCTGCTGTGTCTGAGGTCCCAGCATGGTGGAGGAAGATTTTTGAGGGAGAAAAAAACCTGTTTACACTGAAGTACTTTTTAAGGGAACATTCCTATTAATAGCAAAGTTTGGAAGCCAACTTGTTGGGTTTATTTAACAAGAATTAAAATTTTTAGCTAAAAGCAAATTGACAGTGCCCTCTCCCACACACACAGTCCTCCTCCTGATTTTTCTCAGCTCTGTTCTTTCAGAATTTCTAAAGGTTTCAGTAAAACTAAGAATGTGTTTTCATTTCTTCCAACCCTAGTTGCTGCCAACTGTAGGTGTTTCTCCTTTTTTTTAGAAACTTTTTATTTATACATTATTCTTTATAGTTTGTAAATAGCCTCATACCAACCGCTTGAAAATAAAATGTCATTAAGTTTCCATTTTGAGTTATGCATAAATTCCTTATTCCAATACATATATTTATAAAATAGCAGTGCATATACACAGAGACTTCTGGCAAACTGGCCTCAACAGATCATTGGTACAGAATGAGTTTATGTAATTTATGGAACCCAGAGCAAGTTACTTTTCCATCCCTGGGCCTCAGTTTCCACATCTTAAAAATGAAGAGAATGCACTAAATCTTCTCAGGGCTCAAGTCTGGCAGTTGTTTCATCTAGGGTTTGGATGTTTATTGGAAAGATGTAGTCAGAGGCCTGGGCACAGCTGTAAGAAGTCAGAGGTCACCACTTCCACCCTACCCTTCCAGCATTGGTAAATGAAAAAGTATAGTCTCCGTGGTCCTAGAGCTAACTGCCAAGAACACCTTTTGCCCCATTGCCACTTCCAGACTGACTCTGACACTCTCTCTCTCTCTCTCTCTCCCCCCCTCTCCCCCCTTCCCCGAAATGGTCATTCTACAATGAGATTCCCACAATGTAAATTTATTACCTAATGCAGTTCCTATTGGTTCTTATCTACCAACCTCCAGTTTATTCTCCTTCCTTCCTCAAAGAAGGTCCTTATCCCCTGTTGAAGTTCCATTCTTCTCCCTTCCCAAACCCAACTCCTCATTCCTTCAATTCTACACTACCATCTACTTTTGGATCCCTTGCTCACTTGTCCTATTAGCACTCATTTTTTGCTAACAGCCAATGCCGAATTACTCCTGCCATCTGCCTCCTTTGTTTCTATTCATAGGAGACAGAATAGTACTGGAGGAAACCATGAAACCAGACTTACTGGATCCACCGACATATTTATGCTGAGAATCATTAGACACTATCTCGGCTTTTGTTCCTGTCTCAGATGAAGAGGTGGCCCTTCTTGCTGAGACCAACCCCTCTGCTTGTACCTCGATCCCATCCTCTCTGGTCTCCTCCAATAGATTGCCCTGACCATCATCCCTGCTCTCTCTTAAATCTTCCCATTTCTACCAGCTACTTCTCTGCTGCCTAGAAATGCATCCGTGTCTACCCTGATTTTTTAAAAATCCCCCTTGATCCTAGCAGCCCTGCTAGCTATTATTACACATCTCACCTTCCTTTCTCACTTAAATTCCTTGAAAAAGTCATCTATACTTGGTGCCTCCACTTCCTTTCCTCTCCTCTCCTAAATGCTCAGCAAATCTGGCTCCCAACTTCACATTCAGCTGAAACTGCTCTTGCCAAATATAGTGACCTTTTCTCAATCTTCATCCTTTTTAACATCCAGGGCGGCTAGGTGGCACAGTGGATAAAGTGCTGGACCTGGAATCTGGAAGACCTCAGTTTAAATCTAGTCTCAGAGACTGACTAGCTTTGTGACTGGGCAAGTCACTTCACTTCTGTTTACCTCGGTTTCCTCATCTGTAAATTGGGTATAACAAGAGCACGTACTTCCCAGAGTTGTTGTGAGGATCAAATGAGATAACAATTTTAAAGTGTTTAGCACAGTGACTGGCACATAGTAGATACTATAGAAACACAAGATATTGATAGCTATTGTTGTTAATATCTCTGCATCGGATTATTTGTCCTCCATCTCCTTCTAGATATTCACTCATCTCTGGGTTTTCATGGTTCTGCTCACTCTTATTTCTCCTCTTACTAATCAAACTGCTCCTTCTAGGTATTCTTTGATGGATCTTCATCCATGTTATACTTGCTAAACAATAGGCTTCCCCCAAGGGTCTGGGTCCTCCTCTCTTTTCTCTATAAACTCTCTCTCTCTCTCTCCCTCCCCCCCCTTTCTTCCTCTCTCTCTCTGTCTCTCTCCTCTCTCTTCCCCCCATGTGTGTGTATACATATACTATGTATTATATTCTCTATATATACATATTATATATATAATATGTATATTCAGCATTGACTGTTAGCAAAAAATGAGTGCTAATAGGACAAGTGAGCAAGGGATCCAAAAGTAGATGGTAGTGTAGAATTGAAGGAATGAGGAGTTGGGTTTGCGAAGGGAGAAGAATGTAACTTCAACAGGGGATAAGGACCTGGGAAAGAACCAGAGGTTGAAGGACTAGAGATACATTTCGGATAAAGGACAATGGGGCTAGAGATTGTAAGGTACAGGTAAAGATGGAAAGACAAATGATGTGATCAGATAGAGAATTTCAGAGTTCACAAACACGGAAGTGGAATATATATATATATATACACACACACATATATACATATGTATATATGTATTATATATGTGTGTGTGTGTGTATTCTCTCACTTGGTGAGCTCATCTGTTCCTGTGGGTTCCAGATCTATATATCCAGACTTAGACCCTTTACCAAGCTCCAGTCCCACATTAACAGCTGCCTCTTGGATATCTCAAATGATGTCCCATAGGCATCTCAAATTCAAGATGTCCAAAACAGAACTCATTCACTTCTCTCAAATCCTTCCTCCTTCTGAACTTCCCTATTTCTGTCCATAAACAACCCCCCAATTACCCAGATTCAAATCTCACTCTCATACTTGATGCTCCACTCCCACATATCCAGTCAATTACTAAATCTTTCCATTTCTCCCTCTACAACATCTCTCATATACATATACTTTCCCTTTTCCCAACTCACATGGCCATATCCTTAGTTCAAGCCTTTACATCTGTCACTTGGACTATTGTGGTAGAACATTTCATCTCCAGGACTCAAGAATTTTCTCTTCCAATGCATCTTCCACACAGTTACCAAGGTGATTTTCCTAAAACTGGAGTCCTACCATGTCACCCTGTTACTCAATAAATTCTGTTACCTTCAAAAATAAGTACAAAATATTTTCTTTGGCATTTAAATCTTTTTACAACCTTACTCCTTACTCCATTTCTATCTCTTTACCCCTGCTTCCCTCCATGCACTCTTTGATTAAGCCATATTGGCTTACTTGCTGATCTTTCTACAAGACCTTCCTTCTCCTGTCCCTATGCCTTGACACTGGTTGATCCCCATGCCTAAACCACTTTCCCCCCTCATCTTTGCCTCTTCCTAAGAGATTTTATCTGAGGGATTCTATCCCTTCCTTCCTTTAAGACCCATATGCCACCTTCTGAAGGTCTTTCCCTCTCCCAGATCCTAAGGTTACCTTCCACTTAGTCTTTATATGTTATATACAACTGTGGGGGTGGGTATATGTATGGGTCTGTCTGTATGTATGCATGTATATGTGTGTGCTATCTTTTCCATTAGAATGTGAGCTCCTTGAGAACAAGGACTGTTCTTGCCCCTCTTTTATACCCCTAGAGCTTAGCATATTGCCTGGACCATAAGCACGATAAATACATTCCCACTGACTGATTCCAAATACCTCACCTCTCTCTGGATCTCAGTTTTCTCTTCTGTAAAATGATGAGATTATACTAGATGACCTCTACAGTGCCTTCTAGTTCTAAATCTATCCAATAATTTGCAGCACATTAACAACTAATTAACTATATAATTGCTTCTTAGTAATACCTTGCCTCAGCACAGGAGCTGTCCAGAATCATTCAGCACCAGTCAGGGTAAGGCTGGAGCAGGAAGCAAGAAGGAATCATATTCTTTCCATGCTCTGTCTAACAAGGCTTACCTCTACTTGTCTTTGCCCACGGCACCTGGAGAAGTCCCAAAGGAATAATTCTGAACTCATACACACAAATGATGCTGAGGAAGTGTGCCATGTCTGATTTCCCCCAGAAAAAATCAGCTAAAGAGTATCTTAAAGCTTTTCCACCCAGATACTCGGAATCACAGAAGAGTCCCTCACAAAGTTGGTACATTGGATAGGAATCTAGGTTTAGATTCAGAAGAGTCAGAGTTCAAATTCTCCCTCAGATACTCATTAGTTGTGTGACCCTGGAAAATCACTTAATTTCTTTGCTTATCTGTAACATAAGGGGATTGAATTAAATGCCTTCTAAGGTACTTTTGGGCAGGTAGAAGGTACAGTAAATAGAGTGCCAGGCCTTGAGTCAGGAAGACTCATCTCCTTGAATTCAAATATGGCCTCAGACATTTATTAGATTGTGATCCTGGTCAAGTTACTTAACCCTGTTTGCCTCAGTTTCCTTATCTGTGAAATGAGCTAGGGATGGAAATGGCAAATCATTCCAGGATCTTTGCTAAGAAAACCTCAGATTGGGTCACAAATCATCAGACATGATTGAAAATGACTGGAATAACAGCAAGTTCCATTTGAGGTCTATATCTATGTCCTGTGAACCAAAAGTGAATTGATATGTTAATACCCTGAACAGCCCATACAAGACAAAATACCATTAGGCATAAGCACCAACCCCCAGCCTAGAGTAGATTCCTTGTAAAAGTTTGAGATGTGCTATGATATAAGTGTTTTTTTTTAATCTGTGCCCCCTAGCTAGTAGGGGGTTCCCAGATGAAGGGGGTACATGAGGTTCTATTTTAAACTTGAAAAACTTATCTGCTGTGGAATTGCTCAAGAGCAGCCTACATCACTCTATTCCTCTAAAGGTTACAGAGCACCTTCTTCTCAACAACCTTGTGGGACAGGTAGTGTGGGCATGAGTGGGAGGCAAGCATGATATGGTAACAAGAGCTGACACCAGGGTCAGAAGTTCTGGGTCCAAATCCTAGCTCTGGCACTTAGTAAGAGTCAAAAAATCACAGATAGATAAGATTTAGAAATGGAAGAAATCTTAAAAGGTCCATTTTGTAGATGAGGAAATTGAGGCGCAGAGACTAATATTTGACATAATTTGAACCCAGACCTTCCTGGTTCCAAATTCTGCAGCGGATGACATGTCTTTCATCTCTTTCTAGATATACACTCATCTCTGGGTTTTCATGGTTCCACTCACTCTTGTTTCTCCTCTTACTAATCAAACTGCTCCTTCTAGGCATTCTTTGATGGATCTTCATCCATGTTATACTTGCTAAACAACAGGCTTCCCCCAAGGGTCTGTCCTGGGTCTTCCTCACTTTTCTCTATAAACACTCTCTCTCTCTCTCTCTCTCTCTCTCTCTCTCTCTCTCTCTCTCTCTCTCTCTCTCTCTCTCTCCTCCCCTCTCTCCCTCTCTCCCCCTCTCTCCCTCTCTTTCTTTCTCTCTCTCCACTCTCTCTCTTTCTCTCTCTCCCTTTCCCCCTCTCTCTCTCTCTCTCTCTCTCTCTCTCTCTCTCTCTCTCCCTCCCTCCATCCCTCTCCCTCTCTCCTTCCCTCTCTCCCTCTCTTTCTTCCTCTCTCTCTTTCTGTCTCTCTCTCCTCTCTCTTCCCCCCCCCCATGTCTGCTATCTGCTTCATACTCTGACTAGTTTGTGACCCTGAGCAAGCCATTCAATGTCTTTGAGCCTCAATTTGTTCATCTGTAAAATGGGAATGATAATAGCAACTAACTCACAGGGTTATTATGAGGATCAAATTAGATAATGTATATGAAATGCCTTGTAAATGTTAAAGTACTGTATAAAATCCATTGTTATTATTATTTTTAGAGCCAGCCAGGGTTAGCTATGTGGTACAATTGAAAGAGCACTGGACCAGGAGTCAGGAAGCCTCAGACACTCAGTAGCTGTGTGACCATGAGTGAGTCACAACCTCCATCTGCCTCTATTCCTTCATCTGTAAAATGGGAATTATAATAGCCCCTACCTTCTAGCATTGTTGTGAAGATCAAATGAGATACTTGCAAAGTACTTTGCAAATCTTAAAAGGCTAGATAAATGCTGCACATTATTATTCGGAGAGACTTGATCTCAAATACTTCCTCTGACACATATTGTTTTTTTTCTTTCTTTCTTTTTTTTTTTTTTTTTTTTAGCAATTGGGGTTAAGTAACTTGCTCAAGGTCACACGGCTAGTCATTATTTATGTGTGGGCGCTCATTTTCTGAGGCCAGATTTGATCTCGGGTCATCCCAACTCCGAGGCCGGCGCTCTTACTCACTGTGCCACCTAGCCACCCCTCTCTGACACATATTGTGTGAGCCCATCATTCTCTGTATGCTGGACAGTTCTCTGAGGTTATAAATTGCAGAGATGTTAATCTGCATTGATTGAGGGAGTTTCCTCTCCAAGGAGTTCCCTATCCCAATGAAATCACAGGACCAGTTTTTATCCCTATTGCTTGTTGTTGTTTTGGGTTTTTATTTTTATTTTTAACTGATGATAAACCATTCAACCTCTTTGGGTCTGATTCCTCACTTGAAAAATGAGGGGTTTGAACTAGATTTTCTAGTCTCTTGAAGCTCTAAATCTGTGATCCTGTAATCTGTACTAGCTACAGGGTTATTTAAAAGGATATACTTATATGCCTTAATAAGATACTCAAACAGTTTTACATATTTGTGATCTCATAGATTCATTCAGGTGTTCCCTTCAACAATGCAACCATCCATGCTTGCCCATCCTGTGAGACTTTCATCCATTTTCTCTAGAAAGTTCACCATAAGGGTGGTTAGGTGGCCCAGTGAATAGAGCACTGGTCCTGGAGTTAGGAGAACCTGAGTTCAAATGTGGCCTCAGACACTTACCACTTACTAGCCATGTGACCTTGGGCAAGTCACTTAACCCCAATTGCCCTGCCTTCCCTCCTCTGGAAAAAAAATGAAAGTTCACCGTATTGGGTCCATCCAAGAAGTTGGAGCCCTTCCTGCGTTCTTCAAACATCATGCAGATATCAGTGGAGCACCCTGGCCCTCCACTCACTCTCAGTTTTCCTCCATATATGCTCCCTTGTCCCCAAGGCAGGTTCCCTTCTCTACCCCTCTCCACTTTCCATATCCCTTATATATGTTGTTGTTTACTATTAGAATATAAGCTCCTTGATGGCAGGAACTATCTTGTTTCTATGTGCATCTCCAGCACTCAGCAAAATGCCTAGAATTTTTTGTTGTTGTTCAGTCATTTCGGTTCTGTCCAACTCTTTGTGACCCCATTTTGGGTTTTCTTAGCAAAGATACTGGAGTGGTTTGCCATTTCCTTCTCTGGTCATTTTACAGATGAGGAAACTAAGGCAAACAAAGTTAGGTGACTTCTCTGGGTCACACAGCTAATGTCTGAGGCAGGATTTGAACTCACAAAGATAAGCCCTCCTGACTGGGCCCAGTACTCTATCCACTTCATCACAGTGCTTAAGAAATGCTCTACCTACTTTTCTTTCTTTCTTTCTTTCTTTATTTATTTATTTATTTATTCCTTCCTTCCTTCCTTTCTTTTTTCCTTTCTTTCTTTCCTTTCTTTCTTTTTTCCTTTCTTTCTTTTTTCCTTCCTTTCTTCCTTTCCTTTCTTTCTTTCTCTCTTTTTTCCTTTCTTTCTTTCCTTTCTCTCTTTTTTCCTTTCTTTCTTTCCTTTCTCTCTTTTTTCCTTTCTTTCTTTCTTTCTTTCTTTCTTTCTTTCTTTCTTTCTTTCTTTCTCTCTTTCTTCCTTTCTTTCTTCCTTTCTACTTATTGCACCTGCAATCTCTGCACGTGACCAGCTCATCTTTTCTTTCTGCTGCACAGTTCTTTGATGGCACCTTTATTCCTGTTCTTCAGAGTTTTTTGCTGGTTCCCTGCTGCAGCCTGTTCACATACACCATGGACTTCTTCATTACCCACTGTGGAATACTTGTCTGTAGTTCTCCAAAAAGAATGGTGTTCCAGGTCCCATTGCCATACAGAAAGCATTGTAAAAATATTTAGATTGGGAAAATGGGGCTTTACTATTATGTGAAGCTTTGGGATAAGTAAAGTATTTTGCAATTTGGGTTTATTGGAAAACAACCCAGCCCATTCTCATCTTCCTTTTCAACTCGGAGCCCAGCTAATCACCCATCTGTAGTCTCTGTCCTAGTTATATATACTGATGGATAAGCTTTATCAGGCATCCAGATGCATGTTAAATAGGCATTTGACTATTTAACTATTAGAGTGCCATAGAAATTCTTTATCCATGAGGCGGCTTGGTGGTGCAGTGAATAGAGCACTGGCTCTGGAGTCAGGAGGACCTGAGTTCAAATCTGGCCTCAGACACTTACCACACACACACAAAAATTAAAACTAGCCATGTGACTTTGGGCAAGTCACTTAACCCCAATTGCCCTCCAAAAAGAAAAAAGAAAAAAAAAGAAGTTCTTTATCCATTTGGTTTTCCCTGTGTGGATGAACAAGCCTCCCTCACCTGATTACAGATCTCTTCTAAGAGACAACATTATCTGAGGGTTTGATGCAAGGAGTATAATATCATCCACAACCATCTGAAGGACCCCAGCAGCTATAGGGAATGCCTACTTGACCTCGACTCTGACTTCAATCTCATCCATCAAAATAGCAAATACTTTTGTTGGACTTAATCCCCTTTTATGCCTTACCTCATGGTTATCATAAAGGTTCAGAGTTGTCTATTGCTTCAGCTTCCAAGAAGTCCATGGATGATGTTTATATATTGATAGGAGAGACCTTGATATAAATGAACCTACAGGGAAGCATCCTGTCCTGCTGAGGCAAATGATTTTTACTTTTTGTATTTAACAAATAGGTGAAATAGAATTTATATTCTCTACATCTTTCAGTTATTGTTATATCATAAATATGTGATTTTCCAAAGCATGTTTTTTCTTTACTAATATTCTCATCCAGGCTAATGTTAATTCCTTTATAGATGACCCTCATAAAGATTCTCTATAGAAACTAGAATAAGTATTGTTAGGATTCCCTTGACCACTTTTTCTAAGCAAAATAAGATGCAAGATTTTCCATGCCTTTGGTATCTTCTGCTCCTTCAGATACATTATAAATCACTGCATTAATGCCCTCATAATTACATCATCTATAGCATGGATCTTCTCTCTGTCTCTCTTCTCTTCTGAATCTCTTTCTGTTTCTTTCTGTCTCTCTGTGTGTCTCTGTCTTTCTCTTTTTCTCTGTCTGTGTGTGTCTCTCTCTACCTGCTTCTATCTCTATATCTCTGTCTCTTTCTCTGTCTCTCAATCTCTGTTTCTGTCTCTGTATCTCTTTCTTTCTCCCTCTGTGTCTATCTGTCTCTCTCTCTCCCTCCTTCCCTCCATCCCTTCCTCTTGTTTCTGTCTTTGTATTTTTCTCTCTCTGTCTTTCTGTTTCTGTCTCTGTCTCTTCTTCTCTCTCTATCTCCATCTGTGTGTGTCTCTGTCTCTGTCCTTGTCTTTCTCCTTCTGTCTCTCTCCCTCTCTTCTCACTTTCTCCCTCTCTCCTTCCTGCCCTCCCCCTTTCCCCCTCTCTTCCTTCCTACCTCAAAGGCCTGCTAAACTACTAAACATAAGAGGCAGGATTTGAACAGAGGTCCCCTGAGTTAGAACAAATGTGGTCTTTCTCTTCATCCTGCAGCTTTCCTGGTAATGCATTTCCAAACTTCACTGGGCTGGCCCAAAGACAAGAGGCCTACAGTCAGCCACTGAGCCTGTACTTGAAAACTCCACTCTAGACAGAGCAGGCCAGAATTCATGCTCTGCTGACATAACCTTGTGAAATCCATGCCATGATAAGGCATCAGAAGCAGAAATGAGTGCTATGAGCAGAAAGGAAGGAAGGAAATCTGCATTTATTAAGCACCAGACACTGCTTAGTGCTTTGCAAATATTATCCTATCTGGTACATTTAATAGATATGTGCCAAATCATAGAGTGCTGGGGCTGAGAAAGCCCTGGGAGATTCGTTGGGGGGGTGGGGGCATGGTGCCGTGGGAAGAGTTCTGACCCTGGATTCAAATCCTATCTCTATAATTCACTGGCTGTTCCATAATAAATAACTCATTTGAGCCTTGGTCTTCTCTTCTGAATAATGGGGTTAATAATTCCTGTGCTCATTTCCCCACAGGATTGTCATAATGAAAGCCTGCCATGGTACTGAGCCTCCCTGCGTCTGCACCATGGAAATTTCCTGTGGCTGTCTCGGGGGCAAAGACACAAATCACAGCAGTGCATGTTCGTGTGAGGGGAGATTTCCTGACACAGCTGGATAGCGGCAGGTACAACAGATGTTTCCCATGGCTTGACTCACTCTCTGGACCAGAGGCTTTGCCTCCACCCAGGTATCTTCCCTTTGAACCTCGTTTTCCATCTCCCCTTTTTAGGTTTTTTCCCCCATTAGAATCTAATCTCTAGGAGAGGTTATTTGCTTGTATAGATCACCATCTACTTTGGCAGACAGCAATCTCTTCATAAGCATTCTATCTATCTATGAAAGTCTTTTCATCTTAAAGTGCTTGAGAAAAAAGAATCTCTTTCCATTACTTACACAAGTTATCCCTTAAAAACAAAAAAGAGAAACAGTACAGCAAAATTAACCAACATAGTAATTGTCAGTATAATCAATGTTCCACATTCATAGTCCGTTGCCCACCTCAGAAAAGAAGGGAATAAGAGGCATTTTCTCATTTCTTCTTCAAAGAGATTCTGATTATACAATGTTCAAATTCATTATTTTAGTCTTTCTATTTACACTGTTTTAGTCATAGTTTTGGGCAGCTAGGTGGGCTTGCAGTCAGAAAGACCTGAGTTCCAATCTGGCCTCAGCCACTTACTAGCTGTGTGACTCTGGGCAAGTCATTTCACTGTGTTTGCCTCAGTTTCCTCATCTGTAAAATGAACTGGAGAAGAAAATGGCAAACTGCTTCAGTGTCTTTGTCAAGATGACCCCAAATGGGGCCATGAAGAATCAGACATGGGAGAAGTATTGTGTGGGGACATTTCAAAGATGGTGGAGTAGAAACAGCTCATCCAAGCCACTCTGCCCCCAGATTCCCCCCAAACTATGTAAAAGGGGACTCTGAACAACTTCTGGAGCCCCAGTACCCACAGAATGACACAGAGAAGCTAACCTCCCACTGAGGACAGCCAAGCAGCCCTGCAGGAAGGACCAGCACAGCGGTCTGGGAGCCTGCAGCACACGGGGAGCCAAGCCAAGCAGAGCCCAGGTCCGCATGAGCTGAGGTTTTAGCCCCAGGGCGGCAGGGCCAGCAGCCAGCTGGAGAGACCCCAGAACACCAGCAGCTGTGGCGACTACAGATTTATCAACACAGACATGCCTAGGACAAAGTAAGAGGTTAGTGTCCTATGGACAGTATTTGGGGAATGCGTCAGCACCCTCCCCTGGGGGCTAGAAGCCACTGAGGAGACATGCCATTTTGTAGTTTTCAGAGGCAGCTCCAGCTCCTGGCCTGCGAATTGTAGGGAGATCCAGCGATCAGTCTTGGGGGGTAATCGCTCTTGCTTTAACCTCCCTGGCTCTGGATTGTGATCTAGGGTGGAAGTCGTGGGTGGGTTTACAGCTTGCCAGAAACGGAAGTTGCCCCCCACACGTTCGGGACGAAAATTCCTCTATCTGGCCTTAAAGCCATAGTGTGGCAACAAGCCCAAAAGTCAAGTAATTAAGTGGCAACATGCCAAGGCAAAGGAAACAGAAAAATGCAACCCTAGACTCCTATTTTGGGGGCATAGAGCAGGAAAAGGACTGTGAGGTCAGAAGTCCTGCTCCAAAAGCCCCAGGGGAAAACATGAGCGGGTTGCAGGCCATAGAGGACCTTAAGAAGGACTTTAAAAATCAAATAAGAGAAGTGGAGGAAAAATTGGAAAGAAAAATGAGAAGGATGCAGGAAAAGTATGAAATGAGGGTCAACAGCCTGACTGAGGAAAACAACACCTTAAAAAATAGACTAACTCAAATGACAAAGGAGGCCCAAAAGGGCAATGAGGAGAAGAATGCCTTAAAAAGTCGAATTTGCCAGATGGAAAAAGAATCTCAAAAGTTCACTGAGGAGATTCATTCCTTCAGAGTTAGACTGGAGCAAATGGAAGCTAATGACTTTATGAGAAATCAAGATGCTGTTAAGCAGATCCAAACAAATGAAAGAGTAGAAGGCAATGTGAAATATCTCATGGGAAAAACCACTGACCTGGAAAATAGATCCAGGAGAGACAATTTAAAAATCACTGGACTACCCGAAAGCCATGATCAAAGAGAACATAGAAATCACCTTCAAGAAATTCTCAAGGAAAATTGCCCTGATGTTTTAGATCCAGAGGGCAAAGTGGAGGTTGAGGGAATCCACCGATCACCTCCTGAAAGGGATCCCAAAAAGAAAACTCCCAGGAATATTATAGCCAGGTTCCAGAATCCCCAGATCAAGGAGAAAATACTGCAAGCAGCCAGGAAGAAACAATTTCAATATTGTGGAAACACAATCAGAATAGCACAGGACCTGGCAGCTTCTACACTGAGGGATTGAAGGGCATGGAATATGATATTCCAGAGGGCAAAAGAGCTGCGAATGAACCCAAGGGTCACCTACCCAGCAAAACTGAATATTTTGTTTCAGGGGAAAATATGGTCATTCAGTGGAATAGAGGACTTTCAAGCATTCTTGAGGAGAAAACCAGAATTGAGTGGAAAATTTGACATCCAGACACAGAAAGGAGGAGATGCCTGGGAAGGTAATCAGGGAAAGGAAATCAAAAGGAACTTATCAAAGTTGAACTATTTATATTCCTATATGGAAAAGCAATAACTGTGACTGATGATATCTTTCTCACTATGAAAATAATGGAAGAAGGGTGTGTGGTCACATGAATACATATGTGAATGTGTGTGTGTATATGGTTGCAGTTATATATGGATAGAGGGCATAGGTTGAATTTGTTGGGAAGGGAGAATACTCAAGGGATGAAATTATGAGGTGGGAGAGGAAGGTGGCAGGAGGAGATGGGGAGAGACAGTAAACTATCTCATGCAGAAGAGGCAGGGGGAAGTGGTTGCAAGGGAGGGGGAGAATAGGAAGGCAATAAAGGCAAAACCACATTCTCATTGAATTTGGTTCAGGGAAAGAATGTCATACATACTAAATGGGATATCTCAACCTACAGCAGAATAGGGGGAAGGGGGATGAGAGGAGGGATGATGGATGGGAGGGCATCCTTGGGGGGAGGGGAGGTTGGAAGTGCCCACTGTAGAAGAGGGACAGGATCATGTGGGGAATGGACCAGGTGGGGGGTGGGATGAGTGGGAGGGAATTATAAGCAGCCTTGTACAATATATCTACTATGATAATGTTTTGCATAGCTAGACATGTACAACATATACTGAATTACTTATCTCCCAAGAGGGAATGGGTGACAAGGGAGGAAGGAAATGGATCTGAAATTCGAGGTCTTAACATTAAATGTTTCAAATATATATAAATACTATTATTAATACTCTTTTGCTTATAATTGGGAGATAAGATGTGCAGGCATTGGGACACAAAGATTCACCTTCCTCTAATGGAAAAGTCAAAGGGGGTATGGGAGAAGGTATGGGAGAGAGCAGATTGGAGGAGGCGATATCTTGTGGGACTGCTATTCTGGGAGGTTAGGTGGGGGAATAACGGGGGGAGAATGATTGTAACTCAAAATCTGGTGGAAATGAATGATGTAACACAGAAGTTAATAAAGCATTTGTTTAAAAAAAAAGAATCAGACATGACTGAAACTGAATGACAAGAGCAATAAAAGCCATAGTTTATGTTGTTTCCCTGGCTTTGCTTACTTCACTCTGAATCAGTTCATATAAATCTTTCCATATTTCCCTGAACTCTTCATATGCATTATTTTTACATATTACATTATATTCACATACACTAATTTGTTCAACCAACTCCCAATTGTAGGGTTCCAGTTTGGTTCCTTTTCTTTTCTTTTGGAGGAGGGAAGCCAAGAAAATTGGGGTTAAGTGACTTGCCCAAGGTCATCCAGCTAGTAAGTATGTCAGGTGTCTGAGGCCAGATTTGAACTCCTGACTTCAGGGCCAGTGCTCTATTCACTGCACCAGCTAGCTGCCCCTGATAATATTGGACAAGCTTTTTTTTCTTTGCTGGTTTGGTTTCTTTTCCTTTGCTACCACAAAAGAGTGCTCCTATGACTATTTCGGTGCATATGAGATCTTTCTTTTGGCCTTTTACTTCCTAAGGGATCAAAAGATGGGTCATTGGGATCACTGGGTCAAAGGGTATAAACAACTTAAACATGCACCAATATTACAGCAATGCCACAGCCTGAAAGTTTCAGTCTGTCCTTTATGAGGAGCATCATTACTGTCTAAATTCAAGAGAATCCGCTGTGTCAGAAGCAAATTCCTTGCACAAAAGAACTGGCTAGCTCCTCAGATGCTGCAAATCACCACTCTGGGGTCAGAGCAGCTGTTATTGAGTTCTGGATAGCTGTGGAGGCTAAGAGCTTTCCCTCTATCAAATAACTTCAAACTCCAAATAATTGGGAGCTCTCAGTGTCTTAAGCCCAACACAATTACACAAAACCTTTCTCCATCCTGACCCTTGAACCAGTCAGCCATCCCAGATGTGAGTTACATAAGGAGCCCAGTTTCATCCTTCTCTGCCCCTCATGGGAGCTTTCACCAGCTGAGTGCTGCTGGGCAGCCTGTTAGGCTCTAAGAGTCCTAATTGAAGTCAAACCTGCCCCTCACACTTGAGCTGATAGAATTTAGAGCATTTCCTGAAGGCCTGGGAGCCCCTTTTATAGAAAAAGAGATCAAGGCAGGGATGATGAAGCCCCTGACATTTCTAGAATTCAGATAGGCTTATCTGTGAGGACACATGTGCCCAAAAAATGTCACCAGGGATAGTAATAGAAAAGCAGAAGATAAAAAACAGAAAGAGCAATATTTTTGGCTTTCAAAAAATAGAACATTTTTAAGCAAGCTGACAGGGAAAGCAAGGAAATCAGAAGAGTATAAAAACAGGGTAATTTTTTTTTGCTCCCTTGTTAATTTTAATATTCACTCAAAAAAACTGTGTAACACAGGTTCTCAGTTTGATACGCAATTCCCCATTATGACTTTGTACATTGAAATGTTTGTGTTTGTTGACCAAGTTCATTTTTCTAAATGCACCAAAGAGGAATCAGCAAAGTCCCTCAAATAATGCTAGCTAGCATTTATACAGCACTTTACAATTTATAAAATATGTTGCATGTTTAACTCATTTGGACCTCAAAATAACCCTGTGCAGTAGGTACTATAATTATTGATTCAGGAATATGATGGAGCTAGCACGGGAGAGTTGATGGTTGGGGTGAGCATTTTCACCTCAGAAATTAGCAAATGCTAAAATCAAATGCTTTATTGATTGTCTAGACTTAAGAAAGTGATGGGGGGGGATTGGTCATGGGGTAGCTAGCTAGGTGGCACAATGAGTAGAGCACTGGCCCTGAAGTCAGGAGGACCTGAGTTCAAATTTGACCTCAGACACTTAATATGTACAAGCCTTGTGACCTTGGGCAAGTCACTTAACCCCAATTACCCTGCCTTTCCCCCTCCAAAAAGCAAAGCAAAAAAAAAAAAATGTTAAGAATGGAGATTAAATTTAAAAGTGTTTCCTGCATACATTTCCTCACCACTACCACTGATCTCAGAGCTGGTTGTTAAACATTTACCAGCATACCACTGGTTATGCCTTTTTTTCCAAATGAGAAAAACAAGGCTTACAATGGTGGAACAATATTCCCATAGTTACCGCCCCCCAACTTCATCCTATAGGATCCTTTATTTACAACAAAGCAGAGCTCAGGTACCATCTCCTACATAAAGCTTTTCCTAATTCTATTTATATACACATTGAAGGATGGGCACCCACACCCACCAGTTATTTCTACTGTCTCCCTCTTGAAACTATTTTATTTTGTATTTACTTACTCATAGACTTGTTGTATCCTCTCCAGTAGAATGTAACTACTGGGGGATGGGGAAGGGGAGGGACTGTTTGTCTTTGTATGCTCAGTGCCTGATAAACAATAAAACCTTAATAAATGCTTTTCCATCCATTTCCTACATTAGTGCCATTAGGAGGCAAGTATAAGAGAGACCCTTTTTCTGTCCCAAGTTCACTGCTCTTCCAAGTTCATACCCTGGGGAGGTTGAGGATGCAACACCATCCCCTCTAGAATAAGTTGCTTCATATTGGTGGAAGTCACAACATCTTGATTCTGCTCCAGATGGATCCAGGAACAAAGAATGTTAGGGTTTCAGAGGACCTTAACTAGCCCATAATGACCTTCCTCTTTATTGATAACTTCTATATTTCTATCTCCATTTCTGAATATATCTCTTCTCCCTCTCCACCCACCAAGAAGAAAAAAAAGAACAGTTAAAAAAAAACCAACCAACACCAAGTCTGATACCATATATTCAATATTCCACACCCATAGTCCGCCCACACACACACCACAAAAAAAGGAAGGAGATACATTTTCTCCTTTTTTTCCCAGAGATAAACTTGGTCATTATGATATTTTCAGTTTCAGTTTTCTGTTGTTGTTGTTTTTATTTAAATTGTTGTAGTCATTATGTGTGTATATATAGGTGTATATATATATATATAATATATGTAACACATATATGTGTGTATGTGTTTGTATATATACAAAGAGAGCTAGTCTTCCTGGTTCTGCTTATTTTGCTTTGCATCAGTCCATATAAATCTTCCCATGCTTCTCTGAAATCATCATATTCATCACTTCTTATAACACAATAATATCTGATTCCATTCATGTACCCCAACTCATTTAGTTGTTCCTTAGTCAATGGGTATTCATTTTATCTTCAATTCTTTGCTACCATGAAAAATATTGCTTTATAAAAAAATGGAAAACCAAAGAGATGCCCATCATTTGGGGGATGGCTTGGCAAGTTGTGGTATGGAAATGTAATTAAATCTCACTGCACCATAAGAAACAATGAACATTAAAAAATTCAAGGGGCAGCTAGGTGGCTCAGTGAATAGAGCACTGGCCCTGGAGTCAGGAGGAACTGAGTTCAAAACTGACCTCAGACACTTAACACTTATTAGCTGTGTGACCTTGGGCAAGTCACTTAACCCTGAATTGCCCCCTTGCAAAAAATAAATAAATTTTTGGCCCTGGAGTCAGGAGGACCTGAGTTCAAATCCAGCCTCAGCCACTTGACACAATTACTAGCCGTGTGCCTTTGGTCAAGTTACTTAACCCCAATTGCCCTCAAAAAAAAAAAAAAAAGCAAAAAAATTAAGAGAAGCCTAAGAAGATTTAAGCAAAATTTAAAAAGCAGAATGAGGAACAACTCCAACAATTTAAAAGGAAAAAAATAACAGCAAAACAATTGAAACTAAATGTTGTAAAATTACAGTGACCAAGCTTGGCCCCAAAGGGAGCATGTCAAACTTTTTCAATAGCTTAGTTAGCTTTGCTGGATAGATTTCCTCCTTCTTTTTTCTTCTTCTTTATAAGAGGTAGCTCTCTAGAAGAGGGGCAGAAGAGGAATATAATACTGGGAAGAATATAGATGATGCAAAAACAAAATATATTAATACAACTATTTTTAAAAGGTCCACACTGACAGTGTTGGTGTATATGGGACTTTCCTGTCTTTGATCCCTTTAGGTATATGCCTGGCAGTAATAGCTCTTTCTTTTTACAGATCTGGAAATTGAGGCCTGGAGAAAGGACATGAACAAAGTTCAGTTTCCTCATCTTTTTCTGATCCAGGTACTTTTCATAGAATCAAGATCTTCTCAATCATGAGCAGGAGGGATTTGGGGGAAAGACTACGTAGGCCAGCTTCAGGGAGAGATGACAAAACTTGAAGCATTTCATCTTCGAGAAACAACTTTATATAGAAACAAGCAGCAGGACACACCTTGCTGGGTTGCTGGAAATTTTCAGCTCCATATGTCAGTACAGAATCCTGCTTTCAACCCAGCTCCACAGTCAAGTCCCAGAAACTGTCATCAGCCTTGCTGTAGAAGCCTTTTATTAAAAAATGTGGGTTGCTAAAAGGTCTTGGTGGGATAGTTTATCAACCAAAAGCAAACACTCTTCTAGGCTCTGGGATACAAAAATCACATGATCCCTGCCCTCATGGAGCTTACACTCAATCAGGGGAGACGAATGATGGACTTGGAGTTAGGAAGACCTGGGTTTAGATCTTCCTCCTGATATTTGTCACATATATGTGACCACTGGCCAGGCACTATATTCGGTATTGGGGTTACAAAGACAAAAATGAAAAAAATCACTTCCTTTAATGAGCCAATATTCTATTTGGATACAGACTGGTGTTGTTTTTGGAGTCAGAATGAGCTAGGTTCAAATTCTTTTTGTTGTTTGTTATCAGTCATTTCTGACTCTCCATGACCCCTTTTGGGGTTTTCTTGCAGAGATACTGGACTGGTTTGCCATTTCCTTCTATAGCTCATTTTACAGATGAGGAAACTGAGGCAAACATGGTGAAGTGACTTGTCCAGGGTCACACAGCTAGGAAGTGAACTCAGGAAGAAATCTTCCTGACTCTGAGCCGGGCACTATGCATTATGGCGCCACCTAGCAGCCCCTGATATCAGTTACCTCTGATATTAACTATCTCTGTAATCATTAGCACTTTGCTAAGTACAGGAGATACAAAGATGAAAACAAAACAATTCCTGCCCTCAGGAAGCTTACATTCAATTAGAAATATGAGTGCCAGACTTGAAATTAGGAAGACATGAGTTCAAATTTCACCTTTCTTCTACTTGTATTATTGCAATTGTCTCCTAGTTTGTCTCCCTGGCTCAGCTAAATGGCACCATGGACAGGGCACTAGACGTGAAGCCAGGAAGACTTGAGTTCAAATCCAACCTCAGACACTTACTCTCTGTGTCACACTGAGAAAGTCACTTAATCTCTGCCTCAGTTTCCTCAACTGTAAAATGAACATAATAATAGCAAGAGCTCCTGGGTTGTTGTGAGGATCAAATGAAATAATATTTGTAAAAGCACGTCACATAGTGCCTGGCACATAGTAAGGGCTTAAAGGAGACTTTTTGATGGATTGACCACTGGCAAGGCATTTAGCTTTTCTAAGCCTTGGTTTCCTCATACTTGTAGCACAGAACTCAAAGGGTTGCTTTGAGGCTCGAATGAGATCATGATCAAAAAGCACTTTCTTAACCTTGAAGTACACTAGACAGGGTGTCCCAAAAGCATTCATGTGGTTTTAAGCTATTTCACTGGTGCTGTCAAAACTTAAACACTGCACAAAGACTTTTGGGACACCCTATATCAACATCAGCTTTAAACTCCCACCCCCCCCCAGCTAAACCAGCTGCCTGCTGTTCCCTGAACTCAGCATTCAATCTCCTGGCCCGGTCCCTCAGACAGAAAGTTTACCTTCCCTGGGTGAAAATCAGTTTCCTCTTCTATAAAATGAAAAGGTTGGACTGGAAAACATCAGCTTTCAGCCTGTGAGTCTAAGATTCAGTGACTGCCCATGGGCAGGGGAGACGTGCTGGAGTGCTAAGGATTGTTGCACACCTAGATCACCTGCAATGGAGGTGCCCACATGGCAGACAGCAGGGGCTTCGGCATGCATGCACATTCTGCATCAGTCTACCAGATAGCTGGCAGCAGCTTCTTTCCCTTGGCTGTGTAGCTAGAACTGACTACGTCTTTTTAAAACTATCTGATGGGGTCAATCCTTTGCTTTCTGCCTGAGTCCATTCAGTCACAGCAGGTGACACCATGCAGTAAGCTGGAGAAGGGCCTGAGGTCCCCTCCCCCTCCCATTAGTCTATGGGTCCCCAAGAAGCCAGATGTAGCATTTTGGTCACTTCATTTGTCCTGGATGCAAGGAATGGAATCCCCAATCAGGAGCTTGAACTAATGGGATCTTGGAACCCAGGATCCAGGAATAGATGTTGCAGTCAATACAGGAGGGAAGTCCTAAGAAGCCAGAGTCCTCTGAGGTGCCACATCACACCTACCAGATTGGCTAACATGACAAAACAGGAAAATGGTAAATGTTGGAGAAGATGTGGGAAAATAGGAACACTAATCATCGTTGATGGAAAGCAATTTGGAACCACATCCAAAGGACTATAAAATTGTGTATACCTTTTGATCCAACAACTCCACTACTAGGTCTGTATCCCAAAGAGATAATAAAAAAGCAAAAGGACCCACATGTACAAAAATATTTATAAGAGCTCTTTTTGTGGTGTCCAAGAATTAGAAATTAAGGGGATGCCCATCAATTGGAGAATGGCTAAACAAGTTGTGGTATGTGAACGTAATAGAATACTATTGTGCCATAAGAAATGATGAGCAGGAAGATGTCAGAAAAACCTGGAAAAGACTTACATGAATTGCTGAGTGAAGTGAGAAGAACTAGGAAAACAATGTACCCAGTAACAGCAACATTGTGTGATGACCAACTTTGATAGACTTAGCTCTTCTCAGCAATGAAAGGCTCTAAGACAATTCCAAGACTCATGATGGAAAATGCTATCCACATCCAGCGATGGAACCACAGAATCTGAATGCATATAAAGCATACTATTTTCTCTTTTTTGTCTTTTATTTCTCATGGTTTTCCCCTTTTGTTCTTATTCTTTCACAATATGACTAATGTGGAATTCTTTTTAGAGGACTGTGTATGTTTAGCCTATATCAGATTGCATGCCATCTTAGGAAGGGGGAGGGGAGGGAGTGGGAAAAATTTAGAACTCAAAATCTTATAAAAATTAATGTTGAAAACTAAAAATTATGTTTTAAGAAAAGAAGCCAGAGTCCTGGGGTGCTAGCCCAAGGGGGGCTTTGGACTTGAACATAATGTTATATAATAAACTGTGTAAGAAGTGAGTCAGACTGTGAGCTTTATACCTTTCCTCTTTCCAGAGACCAAGATGGTATAGGAATGACTATGCCCCACCAAAGTTTGAGGGGTTAATGTTAGTTCTTCCTAAGTAAATATTCTTTTTAAAAGCTAATCTGCTAACTAGGTGGCACAGTGGATAGAGTGCTTGGCCTAGAGTCAGGAAGACTCCTCTTCATGAGGCCAAATCTTGCCTCAGACACTTGCTAGCTGTATGACCCTGGGCAAGTCACTTAATCCTGTTTGCCTCAGTTTCCTCATCTTTCAAATAAGCTGGAGAAGGAAATGGCAAGCCATTCCACTGTCTTTGCCAAGAAAATCCCAAATGTAGTCACAAAGAGTTGGACATGACTGAAACAACTGAATGATAGTTAGAAAGATAGGTAGGAAAATAGATAGACAGATAGATAGATAGATAGATAGATAGATAGATAGATAGATAGATAAGCAAGCAGTAAAGTGGAACTGGGGTGAGAACACAATTGGTAGGGTTCTAGCTAATGGTAGGAGAGGAGAGAGAGAGAGAGAGAGAGAGAGAGAGAGAGAGAGAGAGAGAGAGAGAGAGAGAGACCTCCTCAGGGTACTGAAGAACCCTAGAGGCAAGGGCAGAAATATAATACATCTGGCCCTTAGGGAATAAGATCAGAGCAAATACATTTTACAGTAGAATAATTTACATGTACAGTAGTGGTGAGACCAAGAATTTGCCAATCTGTTTTCACCAGGGTCACCAGTATCAGACCCTGGCACTTTGCATGTTCCCATTAGAGAAGATGGTTGGACTCTACCTTGCTATGATGCTGATAATGATTATAGCTGATCACTAGACTTAGAGCCAAAAGGCCCTGAGTTCAAATCCTAGCTCTACCACTTACTAGCTATGTGACCCTGGACATTATGGACCTCACTTTCCTCATCTGTAAAATGAGGGGATCACACGATGAAATTCACTACCTATTCCTTAAAAGAGAGATGTTGGACTCAGAGTACAGATTGAGACATGTTTATTAAGACATATTGTTTTTCAGTGAGGTAGGGGAGGTGGGAGGGAAAGAAGATAGATTTTTGCTAAATAAAAAAAAGATATAAATAAGGGAGTTAAGAGAAGATGGCCTCTGAGACCCCACTTACCTCCAGATCTGTGATCTCATAAATCCATTCACTTCCCTAGGCCCCAATTTCCTCAACTACAAAATGAGAAGATTGGACTAGGTGACCTCTCAGGTGTCTTCCAATTCTAAATTTATGACCCTATGATATTTACATAGTGCTTCATGGTTTCCTAAAGTGCTTTACATAATAAAGTGCTTTATCTCATTTGTTTCTCATAGAAGTACTGCAAAGTAGAGCTACAGGTATGATTGTGTCCATTTTGCAGATAGGGAAATAGACTCACAGAGGCTGCATACAAGTGGTAGAGACAAGATTTGAACCCAGGTAATAAATGCTTGTCTGAATTTAATTTCTGCAGAGGAAATCAAAACTATCTGTAGCCATGTGAGAAAAAAAAAAGCTCCAAATCACTAATAATTAGGGAAATGTAAATTAATGTTCAGTTTCTTACCCATCAGATTGACAAAGCTGACAAAAAGGAAAATGATAAATGATGGTGGGACTATGGAAAAACAGGTACATTATTGCACATTGCTCATTGAGGTTTGAATTGGTCCTGCCATTCTGGAGAACAATTTGGAACTGTGCTGAAAAGTTACTAAACTGTGCATACCCTTTGATACCCTTTGACCCACTAATATTACTACTAGGACTATATCCCAAAGAGATAAAAGAAAAAATGGACCCATATGCACAAATATATTTATGGTAGCTCTTTTCATAATAAGAAAGAATTGTAAGCTAAAGGGGTGCCCACCAGTTGGGAAATGACTGAATACATTATTGTATGTGAATACAATAGAATACTATTTTTTTTTGCTTTTTGGAGGGCAATTGGGGTTAAGTAACTTGCCCAAGGTCACACGGCTAGGTTTTTGTTTGTGCGGATTAAGTGTCTGAGGCCAGATCCGAACTCAGATCCTTCTGACTCCAGGGCCGACGCTCTACTCACTGCGCCACCTAGCCGCCCCTAGAATACTATTTTGCTATAAGAAATGATTAAAGGGATGGTCTTAGAGAAACCTTGAAAGACTTGTATGACCTGATAAAGAGGGAAGTGAGTAGAACCAGGAGAACAACTCATACAATAACATTGTAAACAGGAGAAAGAATTAAAGACTCTAATGAATTCAATGACCAGCCATGCTTCCAGAAAACCTATGATCAAGCATGCTGCCTACCTCCTGACAAAGGAAATGGATTCAAGCAAAATGACACATCCATTTTTTTTAATATGGACAATGTTTATTTTGCTTAACTATGCATATTTATTATTAGGGTTTTTCCCCTCTGGGAATGGGGTGTGATTAGAAGAGAAGTGGAGGAAAAAAGAAAATAAATCCTTGCTAATTGAAAAATTTTCAAAGAAAGAAATGGAGAAAAAGAGAGAGGAAGGAAGGAAGGAAGGGAGGGAGGGAGGGAGGGAGGGAGGGAAAATGGTTCCTGTCTTCAAGAAGCTCACATTCATAAATTTTCTTAAGTATCAAAGTATGAATCACTTATTCATTCAGTCAGTCATCAAATACTTATTATTAAGGACCTGCTTTGTACAGAATAGTCTCCTGAGTGCTGGAGGAGATAGTGAGTTTTAAAAGGGCTATTTTTTTGCCTTTATGCTTAGTCTTATCCCACTGCCCACTTTCCCTTTCTTGGTTTCAGTTAGATTTTACATCCTTCCTAAGTGTCAAACTGCCCCTTACTCTGGCACAACAAGATTTATTTGGAACCACTGTCTGACTTCTTCACTGGGCAGCTTAATGAAGGCTGGAATCTGTCAAAAATGACAGAATTAACATTTGACCATTGAACTATGGAGAGACGATTGAGGAAAGATGTCCTTTCTCATACAAGGTTTTGAAGGGCATTTCATTCAAATGTGCCAGCCCCAATTTTTCTAAGTCTCTTCAGGTTAAATATACCATGTAGAAAGTGCATTTATCAATGCAGAAAAGTTTAAAAAGTTGTTCGAGGTTTCCTTTTAAGAGTTTGTATGTTCAGAGACCAAGGATACTGAGGACAAAAGGAGGACTAGAGTGCTAGGTAGGATTAGAGCTAAAGAGGCAGTCTGGTATTATGGAAAGAATGTTAAACTTAGAAGTAATGAAGATCTGAGTTCTAATCCTGCCACTGGAATTCACAAGCTCTGCATCTACCAGAAAGTTATTTAACTTCTTTAAGTCTGAGTTTATTCATCCATAAAATGGGAAGAATATTACCTGTAGTATCTACCTCATGAGGTTGCTGTGAGGTTCAAATTAAATAAGATAAATAAAGCAGTTTGCAAAACTTAAAGTGCTATAGAAACATCAGTCTGCCCTAGGGGAAATACAGAACAAGTCTCTGGCCCCCTAGGAGCTCATAGTCTCCTTGATTGTTAGAATACACCCATGTTACCTAATGGCCCCCTGGACAAAGTCTTGGATCAAATGAGAGCACACTTTGTGAACCTAAAGTGATATAGTTATCCCTTTCACATCAAAAGGGTTGGCCCCCTCCCCCACCCCCATATTTCACCCCCAGCAATCTGGAAAATCCGCATAAAATTTTTTGGCCCTCCCATTGTACCACAGAAAAAGTCTGAATTTTTTCTTTCTTTTATGTGCTGTTTACCTTATTATAAAATCTGAGTTGATATTAACAATGCTGAACATATATTTTATGCATTTCTGGGTTTCTAAAGTTTTTTCTGTATCATCTGCTGGCCTTTGCATGTCATCTGCAGTTTCCACAAAACTCCCCCAAAAAATTCTCATTGAATTTCTTATGCTAACCCACAATATATCAAAACTACAATGGGGAACATCATGGTATGGAAGGGGTAACCGAATACATGTTAGCTATTATCACTATCAGAGCTATCAACAGTTACCAAGACAAACAGGTGGCCAGCTAAGTTTTTTCCTCTATAAAAAGTCCAGAAAACAGTAGAGAAGAATGCAGTCCTAAGTCAGGGGTATGATGGTAAATGTTTAACAATCAGCTCTCTGAAGGGGGAAAAATGTATGCAGGATACACTTTTAAATTCAATCGCCATTTTTAACATTTTCTTCATCACTTTCTTAAGTCTAGACAATCAATAAAAGCCAAGCCCTGACTTGTAGTATTTTCCATTTTTTAGGTGGAAGTGCTCACACTGAATATTTAACAATCAGCTCTCTCTAGGCCTTTTAAATTGATTCCAACACATTCCCGCCTAAAATACTCTGTATAACTCTCTTGGAATGGGCTGAACTGAAAGTCATATGAGACCTGGGTTCAAATCTTGCCTCTAGCACTTATTATCAATGTGACTATAGGCAATCACTTTTGTTCACTATACCTTGGTTTCTTCATCTGCAAAGTAGTGGTGGTAGCAGTAATACTGGTAGTGGTGATAGTGGTTGTAGTAGTGTAGTTGTAGTCATAGTAGAGGTAGTGGTAGTAGTAGTCGTCAGAGCAGTAGTAGTCTTGTCATCATCATCCTAGTAGTAGTAGTAGTAATAATTGTAATCATAGTAGTGGTAGTAGTAATAGGATGATAGTAATAATAGTGGTGGTGCTAGTAGTAGTAGAAGTAGTAGTAGTAGAATGGTAGTAGCAGTAGTAGTAATTGTGCTGGAAATAGTGAGGGGGTAGGAGTAGCAATGGCAGTAGGGGTAGTAGTGGTGATGGTGGTGATGGTGGTGGCAGTACCTACCTCATAGGGTTATCGTGAGACTCAGGCAACCTAAAACATGTGTAAGGGGTTTGTTCTGGGCATGCCTAGACCATCTAACATGGAGGCACCTTGCATCCTGTGGTTGCCTACCATATGGTTGGGAATAGCCTCCTTTGATTGGCTGCTTAACTAGAACAGTTTGTATATTTTAAAAACTGCCAGACTGGGATGGTCTCTCTCTTTCCTGCTGTGTCCACAAAATAAAGATCACCGTTCTCCCACATCAAAGGAGTCTTGTCCCCTCAGAGTGAGGATAATTTTCTCCCCCTCTTTTACCCGGGCTCCAAGAAATGGGCTTACA
Source organism: Gymnobelideus leadbeateri (assembly GCA_011680675.1). NCBI lineage: Eukaryota > Metazoa > Chordata > Mammalia > Diprotodontia > Petauridae > Gymnobelideus > Gymnobelideus leadbeateri. The sequence goes on along the minus strand of WOXC01006793.1, from coordinate 174,597 downwards.
GGGATTTGTTTCTGTTTTGTTTGTCCTTCTCCATTTCAGGTGCCAGCAGTGGTCCGTCCCAGACTGGAAGTTCATGCCGTGATGACCTTGGAGCCAGGATTCTAGGAAGGCAGCATGGAAGCCTAGAGAAGCCTGGGTGCCTGAGACTTGGGGCTCTTTGGACTTGGAACTTGGGATTGCGTACTTTAAAGGACTGAGCTAAGATCTGAACCAAATCAATCCTCTGCCCCTGCCCCAGAGACTGAGGTGTTGGCAAGGAGCAGAAGAGATTAAATCTCATGTGTTGGGGAATAAGTTTATACATTTGTGAATATGCCTTCCAAAGTAATATTTCTTCATAAAAGCTAATCTGACTGTTAGTGGGTAAATAGAACTGGGGTGCAGGGAACCCACCCCTAAACTTGGGGAAACAACATCAGTGGAGCCAAGAGCCTAAACATCTTCCAATCCCAATCCCCCAAAGGGGACCAGAAACACTAGGGGAGGGATGGCACTGAGGCAGTGGAGGCCAGACGGGTCAGTGGTACTTACATACATAACCTGTTCTGCAAATCTTCGAACACTATCAAAATGTCTATTTTTCTGTCAAATGGACTGGTGATCGGAGGGGCTTCCAATAACCAGACTTCCTCCATCAATGCAGGTCAATGTCTTCTCTGTAACTCACAGTTTTAAAGTGTTGACTGGAGGCAATGAGAGATTAAGTGACTTGCCCAGGGTAATACCTCTAGGATGGGTCAGTGGCAAGACTTGAACCCAGGCCTTCTTGATTCCAAGATCAGCCCTCCATCCACTATACTATGGCTGCTCATCCATTATTATTGCTATTGTTATAATTAATCACAAATTAAATGTTAATTTCACTGTCCTCACTAAATCTCTTAATATCAATGAATAAATATTTATTAAGCACTTACTTTAGTGCTAGGCACTGTGCTAAGGGCTGGGTATACAAAGAAAGGCAAAAGACAGTCACGGTGATGTTGTAAAAGACATAATAATAATAACCAGGATCTATGCAGTACTGAAATGTTTGCAAAGCCCTTTATATGTTATCTCATTTGATCCTTACAAACTTGTATGTAGGTGCTGTTATTATCCCCATTTCATAGAAGAAAAAACTGAGACTGAAAACTAGACCTCCAGAGTGCATAGAGTGCCAGACCTGGAGTCAGAAAGACATCTCCCCAAGTTGAAATCTGGCCTCATACCCTTACCATTTGTGTGGTCCTGGGCAAGCCACTTCACTCTGTTTGCCTCAGTTTCCTCATCTTTCAAATGAGCGGGAGAAGGAAATACAAACCCCTCCAGAATCTTTGCCAAGAAAATTCCAAATGGAGTCATGGAGTGTCAGACATGGCTGAAATGACTGAACAACAAAGTGACTTTCCCAGGGTCACACAACTATAAGAGTCTAGTGCAGGATTCTGAACAAATTTTCCTCCTTCTAAGTCCAGCACCCTATCCACTGCTTTCTCTTGCTGCCTATAAGCATCAAGAATGGAAAATTAGTCTGGCCACACAGCTACACTGAGAAAAGTAAACAGAAGACATACCGAATGCTACATCAGTACTATCAAGACACTAATATTACTAGAAGCAATTAATAGTAGTAATGATATTAATAGTAATCATCACTGTAGAGTACTATACTTTAAGTTTAGAAAAGCACTTTATAGACATTACCACATTTAAGCCTCAGGACAACCTTGTGCAGTAAATGCAGTAAATACAAATACAAATACAGTAAATACAAATACAGTAAATACACATACAAATACAGTAAATACAAATACAAATACAGTAAATACAAATACAGTAAATACAAATACAAATACAGTAAATACAAATACAGTAAATACACATACAAATACAGTAAATACAAATACAAATACAGTAAATACAAATACAGTAAATACACATACAAATACAGTAAATACAAATACAAATACAGTAAATACAAATACAGTAAATACAAATACAAATACAGTAAATACAAATACAGTAAATACACATACAAATACAGTAAATACAAATACAAATACAGTAAATACAAATACAGTAAATACACATACAAATACAGTAAATACAAATACA